>CM075062.1:75649344-76249344 GCA_037428765.1 Rubia yunnanensis
GGGTAACGATCTACCAATCGTCTGAACCTCAGCCAAAATGTACTCAGCGGCTCATCATACACCTACTTGATGCTCGAAATTTCTTTCCTCAGTGCATCCGTCTTAGTGGCTGGAAAGAAATAGTCCAAAAATAGCTTCTTGAGCGCATTCCAGGAAGTGACGGAGTTAGGAGCCAAGCTTGAAAACCACTGGTTCACTGCTCCTGACATGCTGAACGGAAAAGCCACCAACTTGAACTGATCTTCTGTGACACCAACTGGTCTTTTCTGAACCTTACAAATCTTGATGAACTCGTTCAAGAAATTGTAAGGGTCTTCATCACTCTTCCCATAGAACTTCGGAAGCACGTTCAGCAATGCCAACTTAATCTCCACAGGGGTCACAGCATCTGGCAAAGAAATTGGTGTGGGAGGGTCTTCTTCACTATCCCCCTTAATTCTCACATGTACGGATTGTCAGCATTGGGATCCGCCTCTCCTCTGTCCCCCATTATAGTATCAGGAACGGATTCAATCTCAGATTCGGATTCTGTCTCAGAAATAGCCTCTGTTTAACCCTAGACCTTGTGCCAAATTTTCTCATCTCATTGGCCATCTCTTCAAAAAGTGCCATCGTATCCTTCGGGCTCTTATTGGCTATAAAACCATTGCATGTGACATTTACCATTCTCATGTCTTTGTCACAAAGGCCTTCAAAGAAGTAATATAACAAATCTTCATCCTTGAATGGGTGATAGGGGCAACTAGCTAGGAGTCTCTTAAACCTTTCCCAATAATCAAATAGGCTCTCAGTCGCTCCTTGAGTAATGTTGGACAATTGCTTCTTCAACCTAGGTGACTTAGATGCTGGAAAGTATTTTTCCAAGAATTGCCGATTCATATCCATCCATGACCCAATGCAACCCAATGGTGAATAATACAACCAATCTTTTGCTCCATCGTGCAGTGAAAAGGGAAATTCTCTCAAGTTATAATCATCTTCTGATACTCCTGGTGGCTTTATATTCGTGCACACCAAATGGAATTCCGATAAATGTTTGTTCGGGTCCTCTTCCGCCATACCGTGGAAAGTAGGAAGGCAATGTAGCATCCCAATTTTCAGCTCACAAGTCACATTTGGAGGCAAGGGTGGGAATGTGATACCTAAGGGTTGGTCTCTAAGTTTGGGACCATAAGCTCTCTCAAAGTCCGGTTATCTCTTGCTATCTTGTGCGATACTTCCTCAAAATTCAAACCCCTTGGTTGAGCCTCTGATCTAGTTCTCTTTATCCTTCTCTTCCAATTACCTGTGGAATTAGTTACAGAATGCAGAACAATTAGATTTGTTGTATGGGTATGTACCATAAACTAGGGTTACACTATCCTTCCCATGACACAATAGTAAACAGAACCAAAGTAACAAGGAAACTATGACCAAAACTTCACTGGCAGCAAACAAAACAAACAAAAGAAAAACAATAAAAGACATTACTAACTTCTCTACTAACATGTTATGCTCAACTAATACTTGAACTAAAAATTATCCCCGCCAGTGGTGCCAAAATTTGACCTACCCCAACTCGGTTATTGTTAAAACACGAGACGAGAGGCTTACGGGTCAAAGATAGAGATTTGTATTTTGCACCCATTCTTACTGCTAAGCTACCAAGGGGTATTAATCGACAAGGATGCTAGGGCTCAAGTATTAATTAAAACACAACCTTATGGTGGTCGCCAATCCGTATGAGTGAACATGCAATTGGGAGGGTTTGGTATTTTCAACTAACAACTACAAAGCATGGAATTAACAAACGAGTAAACTATTTATACTAGGCACTTGGAAATCATTTAGCAACATGGTATTTATAATGCTTCAATCCTTGATTCTTCCATATATAGACATTCAAAAGACCTATCAACAACACGTGGTGTGGTCGATGGTATACACTTCCCCAACCCTGTCACGGTGGGTGAGCTCGCAACCCTAATTAAGAGAGTACAAAGAGGTCAGACCATCATTGCAGTTCTGTTTCTCCCCCGTTCTATTACATCCCAAGGTTCCTCCATGAATGCAACTACTCCCCCCGAGGCTTAAATACGCTAGGCCCAAGGTTTGTAAGCACCTTATCTGTGATACTAGAGTTTCAACCAAACATCTAGCTTGCTACTATTTATTATCTCTACCCGTAACTTCTCAGACAAAAGTTACAAAGTCAGCTAAGACTGGTGCGATAGAAAATAGGTCAAAGCATTCTCAAATCCCCCGTGCACACACCCACGCGGACGTGTTCACTCCTATCTATTCTAACATCCAGGTTTCTCTTCCTAATGGGGCATCAATAATCGCAGCATACATGAATACATCCCAAAGTGTGTGCTTATATGTGGTGTAATATTCATACATTTATAGCATTTAAGAACAGTCACAATAATATCATAAACACAAAGATAGGATGAATTTAATGAATCTCATAAAGCATTAAGAATATACCAAGTGCCAAAATGAATCCCAAGCTAATCTAACTACTCCCTAGACATGGAATTCAAATATAGATTTGAATTCCACATCTTTGGGGAAAATAAGAACAAAAGAAAAGATTACAAAACCTACAAAAGAAACTCATTTCTTCTCTCCAAGCTTTCTCCTCTTCAAATGTGTTTCCAAATGTGTTCCAACCCTCTTTAAATGAGTGAACTAGGGTCCTATGCCTAAAAACATGCCCAAAATAGGCCAAAGGTAGCAAAACCCTAGGTCAGATTCTAAGGTTTCACGGACCGGCACAGAAGCCATGGTCCCAAAGCATGCATAGCCACGGGATGCTAGATCTGCCACTATTCACGAATGTTCATAGCCACGGCTCGTGATATCTGGCACGGTCCATGAAATTGGGATCGTGCCATAGTCTGTGTAGGTTTTCACGGACCGCAAGCAGTATGCAGTTTTTGCTCAGAGTTTTCCTGGGGACAATAAAGGTTTTCACGGGCAGCGAGCAGTTTGTGGCTTCTTGTCTGAAATTTTATCACGGCACGTGAAGGTTTTCACAAACTTCCACTAGCTTGTGGTCTTTCCCATAAATCTTCTCACGGTCTGTGAAGGTTTTCACGGACCAACTTCATACTTAACCAAGTTCTTCAACTCTTCATCCCATTGCTTCATAGCCCAGTGCTTTTATCACGGCCCAGCGCCATGCCTTGTGAAGGTCTCGTATTGTTCTTGTGCAGATCTGCATGGAACCTCTGGATCCTTATGTAGTGTGGGCCATGAATATTGTTACAAGCTGCTGGTGCTTCGTTGGCTGCACTTCATTTACTTGGACTTAGGAAACACTCCCCGGACCACAATTCACCATTTTCTCCTTTGACCGTCTTGAACTCCGAGGTCGCCTATCTTTGGCTTCAATCTCCTTCTACCACGTATTGATTTTCTTAGCCTTCATCTACTGCCATTCAAATGCAAATTGCCTTAAAATTTTCTACCGTTAAAAGTAAACGGCCTTCACAAGAATGTAATGTAACACATAGTATTCATAGGCAACCTACTAAAGGTACTTATAATGAAGAAAAAAGAGCCTGTGAACACAATATGTAAATAATTATTAATTAAGTATATAAAATGCGGGATTTAGAATACAAAACCAAATATGATTGTCTAAACCCCAGGTCCTGTAAACTCAACTAATATTGCCAAACTGCCAACCCAAAAGTAACTAAAAACTATGTCAAAAGCATTGGTTAAGGTATGAAAAATGGTGTAGATCAACCGTGTTCCCAGAATGGGCTGAACTGTGGGCATTGGTATGGTTGAGCCTCATTCTATGAAGGGATTGAGACACTGTGCATGTATGGCTCAGAATTAGGACTAGGTGGAGGCCTACTTCTGCCTTGCCTGCTTAACTTTGCAACATCATCGTAGTGGGAAGAGATGTTGCGCCTATGAGAGTCACTAGCGCCATGCCCTGTGGAATGATACAGCTCCTCATAAATACTAAACAGCCCCTTATGTGGGAGTGGTCCTCCAAATACATGTCAAAAGTGCGATGTGGTATGGGATGCTCAAATGATTCTAGTGGCATAACCTGAGGAAGTGATGGGTGTGACTAGATGGGCTGATGCTTGGTGGGAAAAAGCTGTACAGGATGCACCAGGACTTGCTCCTCATGCATTGACTCCTGATCATCCTCTTCTTACTGCTCAACATCTTCCTCCGGTTAATGGGTTCCCAAAATCACCTATGATCATGCAAGCCAGCCAGAGCCATTCATGTACGCTAGAGAAATCTCATGAATTTCTTGCCCTAGTACATCCAATAGACAGTCTCCTCATCGACCGGTATCATCTTCGCATCTATCATAACTAAGATAGTGAGTGTAAAAGGAGAAAGCAGGTTTGCCCACTTCTTATCATTCACTGGAAAGTGATAATGATCAACCAAAAGTAATAGCATGCCCTCAACCACTATCTGTACGGCTCATGGAGAGATCGATACAATGACCAATGAAATTGTCCAAGAGATCAGAGTAGGCTCTCCCAGTACAAATCGACCAGAGTATCCAACAATCCTTATTAGAAGCTATGATAACCTCCCCATGGCAACTGATCACCACACTCAACAGCCTAGCCACATACCTCAGTGTCGGATGCACTATGACATTGTTCTTTCTCTCTCTCCCCCATAGTTTTCGAGTGATAGTGGCCATAAAAACACACACACACACAAACACACACACACACACACACATATATATATATATCATAACCTGCATCAGACTCATTGTACCCCTTAAAATTTCTTTGAACCTTCCATTTCAAGATTCCAGCCAACTAAGCATAGGTTAAACCATGGTCACATCCTCTAAATGAAATCTCACAGATCTCCCCATGTGTCTGTTTTTATCCCTCATGATAGTAGACAGAAATGCCAGGGTATACCTAGTGTAGGTGGGGGCTGACACTGTAGTGAACTCATTCATACCAATCCTCTTTAGGAGAACCTTAATGGTTTTGTAGAGCTTGAGATCCTTAAGGGTCCCCTCATTTACAAACTTTGTCTCTTCCACAGTGGGTGTGGTCAACCACATAAAGGGTACACTAGATTCCCCTCTCTGTCTACAAGTCAAGACAAATATAACAAAAATAGCAGCCCAACAATAGAGCCAGCATACAACACTTCACCAAATACCCAAAATCAAAAGAACTCTTCCAAAATAATCCAACAACCACACTAATGACCCTTAAATCTCAAAAGATATCAAGCATGCAAATATCCAAGGATTTCAGAAGAAATTCAAATATCCACATTTCCTAGGGAGCTAAAATCAGTCAAGTACCTCAAGTGATGATTAGGGCTGGAATATTTTCTTCAGAAGTGTTTGGGACTCCTCCTAGAAAAATTTGAAGCAATCTTCAACAACCGAAATGGACTGAAAATTGAGTTTTTGGGAGAAATCCCAAGGAATAACCAAACTAGTCTTTTGATTTCCTGGGAAAACTCTTGGTGTTTTCGGGGAAATAATCGACAAGTTTTGTTGGGCTCAAAAAGACAAATATTTTGGTACTAAGTAGAGGTAAATCAGATGTAAATTGAGGAGGTATGGAAAATATTTGGTTTAAGGGAAGAAAGAAGTGACAATTCGGGTTTAAGAGGGGATAAGGATGTGATGAACAAGGGCTGGCACCAGGAATTTTATAGGAATTTGGATGAGTTTTTATTGGCCTGGTTGGGTGGCTATGACAAATCTCGAGGCTAGTCTCATGCTGATACGTGGCACCCCATCCCGGTGCCTAAATGCCTCTTGCCGGCGTGTGTCAGCTCGTGTCGGCACGTTCTCTCTGTGCTATGGCGTTGACTATCAGCTTCGTGTAACCTCCTCAATCTCGTGTTGATGGAATCTGGAATAGGTCGGGCTATGACACGTCCATGCCAACCTGCTCTAGCACGAGGCTTACTTGAATCATTCCCTTCCAACTTTTTCCTAAAACTCGTGCATCCAAAAACATTGAAACCACGAGTAGCATTGTTCCAAATAAAAATTGATGACTAAAATCTCCTAAAAATACCACTAAAATCAAACACATCCCCAAAGATTCACTAAAGTTTTTGAAACGAATACTATTTGAAATAAAACACCGTTTCTTTATTTCCTTCCTCACGACTTATTATCTCATGCAATTTCTGAAAAACTAAGAAGAGTGGATTGATGGGTGGCTAGAATCACCATCCTTGACACCATCAATGACCATGTCCCTATGGATGGATCTCCACATCATTCTCGGTTTGCCCTTTACCTTTGGAGAAACGAATCAAACAAATTCATCTTTTTCAATAGTGGATACATTCTTGTTGAGTTTAGTAGTAGGAAGAAGCTTAGAATTTTAAAATTCCTTAGCTTGCTTCTTTCCCCGCTGCATGTTAGTGGTGGAAATCATAGGAAAAGCATCCTCATTCAAACTAGGAGAAACATGCTCAACACAAATTGTTTCACATTGATGATTGTTCAGATAAGATATGACATGTAAGGCTTTAATATCGGGCGATACCTCATCCAAATAATTTTCAAAGATTTCACCTTGCCATTATTTTTCATACATCATGCAAGAGTTGTCAAGTAGAACATGTTCATCACATAAGGTTATGGCATTGAACACAAAAGAGGATATAGAAGAGTTATACTTAGACTTATAGATATCAAATTCCACCTTATCAGTGTTATCCCCTAGGGTTACTGTTCCCAAGTCACTACAAGAGACAGGATCTACTACCTCAGTTTTTCAGGGCTTTTTACCTCGTGTTTCATCCCTAAAAAACCGAGGTAAATGTGAATGAAGTAAAAAGTCTTCTTTGTACTTCAATTCAAAACTGAGGTAAATAGTTCCTTTTACCTCAGTTTTAGACTAACGTCATCAGGAATTGAGACTGACGCCGCTCTATAGTAGAAGACTAACGATATGAGACCCTAGATGCAACATTGTTATCGATGACGTTGACTTAATAAAGCATGCGACGTCGACCATTGGAATATAGCAGCCGGTGGGAGAGGAAGTGTGGCGATGTCTTAACAGATGACGTCGTTCATAATACAAGGGATGTCGCGGGAGATAAGAAGTGATATTGCATTTAGTGGGGACCCACGTTGTGTGCCAGCTAACATGGAACGCTGAAAAAAATGATGTCATTTTGAGTAATCGACGTCGCAAAAAAAAACTAGACCAAATTGTTGTTTTAGAACCAGTTCATGCGACGTTGCGGTTTAGCAAGTCAGCTCTCATTTCTCGTAAAATATTATAATTGGTGAACGTCGTTCCTATCACCAAGAAAACTGCAAACTAGCACACAGATTAGTATAGTAGAAGCAGGTCGTATCCACAGAGAACGGTATAATTTCTATCAATTTCAAACTACCAACAAAGTTTGGTTTAGCAACCACGCCTATGATTTGAGATTTGTTTAATAAACTAATGAATTACTAAGCTAAAAATAGGGCCAAAATAATGTAGAAAAATGCAGAGATAAATTACGAACAAATATATGGATAACAAAGGATCGGCATAAGTTAATCTTTGGTTCATTCCTTGATCATCGACTACTCACAATTCATTTAACCCCCATGAATTAATTGGTTATAAGCAGGAACAGTATTTGCTATTTCCCCTAAATTCCCCTTAAATTTCCGATCGCGAGCAAGTATTTGCTAAACCCGCGATCTTCCTAATTAAGATATTCCTAGCAAGTATTTGCTAAACTAGTTATATCTTAACGATCTTAACACCTAGGGAACCCAATTTAGACAACAAGCACGTATTTGCATGCAGTTTATCCAATTAATTGTTTATCATCCTGTTATTACAGTCATAATTGTTATCTGTTTTTCACAGGAGTTGCTACTTAATTAGCCCTAGTCTAACAAGATTGAGGCGATTAAACTCAAACAATCAAGCATAGATTATAGGCATAAACAATTAAAAACTCATGGGATTAAATTTCTGAAAACCCGAAACCTCACAATCCATGAACCATCGAATTAACCTAGCCGATTAAGAATCTAGCTACTCATGATTAAATTAAATAAAACAAGCAATTCAAAATTAAACATGTTAACAATCAACAAAATAAGAAGAAGAAAGAATTACCAATGAATAATTACCTTCGTGATCTCCTTCCTCTCTCACGAAAACAAACTAGATAATTACTGGTTCTTCCCGTTGGTCTCACAAAGAAAACAATGAACAACAACTTTTCCAAAGTTTTTTCTCCCTTCCTTCTTAATTTCGTACGTCCAGCAATTTTCTTTTTGAAAGAATCCTCCCCCGTAATCGTGAATAACACACGATTACTTATACTAAAAATAAAACCCAAATACTAACTAATTTTGGAAAATTAGAATCCTTATCCAAAAAGAATTATTCTTCCATTTAATTTCAGCCTAATTACAATTAAATTCTAATTTGGAATAAATAATTAATCCAAGTCTTGGGCTTCATGGCTTCTCTTCGGCTCAATCACAGTGCTGAATTTTTTGCCTTCTTTTCTTCTGGACTGCAACTCCGTAAACTCTCTAACGAGGGATCGGGATCGTTAACTCACTA
This sequence comes from Rubia yunnanensis, assembly GCA_037428765.1. Classification (NCBI taxonomy): domain Eukaryota; kingdom Viridiplantae; phylum Streptophyta; class Magnoliopsida; order Gentianales; family Rubiaceae; genus Rubia; species Rubia yunnanensis. The sequence goes on from CM075062.1 coordinate 75,657,906, forward strand.
AAAACCCTTTCGGAAAAAAAGAGTATAACAATCCCCCTTTCATCAGCTTCACCTTATCCGGGTCGACTTCACGGAGCAACTTAGTGAACGTTAAACGAAGCACAATTCTGCCACATGAAGGATTCCGGCTAAGGATCAGCTGGAACAGCATCATAGTGCTCCAAAACATGGCTACTCTGCTCCGCTACAGCTTTGCTCCAAAAATAGTAATCTATCAACAAAATAAATCAATTAAGTACCAAAAATCACATAAAAGAGCACTAAATTCCTTCAAGAATGAACAACTAAATATCACACATCAATAATATTGAATATTCGATGACGCAAAAAATCATTCATTGATAATCGTTATATGTTATTTAAAATGTGATAAATCGAGAAATTGTAAAACATCGTACAACACTAAATTGTTTTTTTTAATGAAAACACCCGAGGGTGAGGGATATTTTATTATGGGTTCCCCAAGCCTTGATACCCAATTGATCGAATATACAGATAGAGTAGGTTTGTGAGAGTAAGAGATGAAACAACAGGGTTGCCTCCAAGAGTCCTAAAAGTGTTTGCTAAATAGTGAATACAGCTATCCAAAGTAGGTGGATAGGTGTCAAAGTTGCGATCCAAAACAAGAGGATCTCCACCCCTCGTGTTAATCCTCTGTAATGGCCAGGCAACTTCAATCACAAAATGAGAGAAATACCCATGAGTATGCTAAGCATTGTAATACATTCGAGCTGAGAATATCAGTGAAGGACAGGTACATCACTCCCTATCATCTGAGCAACAGCAATCTGAGCAGACAAAAGCCTCACCATTGTTGTGCCGGAAGTCCCTAGGTCTGCAAAAATCAACAATAGTATTCAGCAAAATCAATTCCTAAAACCGAGAAGTCTTAGAAACTCGAATATGAGGTACACATCCTCTATCCATCGCTATAAGACCCTGAATTTCTGATATAACATTAGTCATATCCAGACTTTGGTTCAGATCAAAATGATGTTTAGCTATGGCATGAGCTACAGAGTTACACTCCCTATATGTGTGCATCAGTTCAGCATTACCAAGTAAAGATTTTGCTTTATAGACCAAATCAAAAACATGCCACTGTGCCTCATAAGGATTATGAATCATATCAACAGCAAGCTTACAATCTGATTCCACAATAATATTGTACTCCAGATGATCAAAAGAATAACAAGCATGCAATATTGCTTCAATTTCAGCATGTAGGGGAGATGCAGATGTAGCACTTGCCGAACTAATTCTAATAGGTAAGCCAAAACTATTCCTAGCTATAAGACCCACAGAGGCTTTGTTAGGACACCAAGCTGCATCTACATTGATTTTTATGACTCCATGTTTAGGCCTTTCCCAAAAAACTGTCCTTAAGTTAGGTTTAGGGGGAGGCCTTAGCAAAGGAATGAGATGCTGAAAAGATGGTGGTACTGAGTCAGTAGATAATATCGTCGGAGGACAAAAATTAAGTGTCAATTTAATCAAATCATCCACCTCAGTACAGATAAAATTCATGGAAAAAGGCTTGTGGTCATACAGATAGTTATTTCTAGTTTTCCATAGACTCCAGCACACCACAGATGGGAGAATCATGCAATATATCTGATAAAACTTAGGTAGGTCTTGACAGTTCCAAAACAGATAAAATCTTTGAGGTATGGAATGTAGATTATTAAGATTAAAATGTATAGAAGGAGTCAGTTTCAACCAGACTGAATGGGCCAGGGGACAAGAGATAAAGTAATGTTGGATAGAATCAGATTGATAACATGCAGGGCACTTGGAAGCTAGGCTAAAACCGCATGTAATAAGAACATCATCAAAGGGGAGAAAAGCATGTAGTAGTTTCCAGATGAAGATCGAGATCTTTTTCAGTAACAGTGGATTCCATAAAAACTTAGAGACAGGAGAATTACCTCTTGATTGAACTAGAGATCTATAGGCCGACTTAAATGTAAATTTACCCGACGGTTATGGCTTCCAGATGATTCTGTCCTCCCTAGCATATGTAAGTACTGCACCCTGGAGAAAATGAACCGTATCATGTTCAAGAAAAGGTGCAATTTGATTCAGAATAGAATTTCTGTTGGCTATGAAATCTGCCACAGAGATGTCATCCATTGTAGAGGCAATATTATCAGGAATTTTAGAAAGCAGAGGTCCCTGAGGACACCAGTTGGCATTCAGAAAATTACACTTTCCATTTCCATTTATAATTGAAGAATTGTTGACAGCAAAATCATTAATGTAGCAAATTCTCCTCCAAGTAACTGATTTCCTGTATGATGGTGGAAGAGACCATAGAAGTTTAGACCACAATGAAGTTCCCAATTGGCTCTTCCACCATAGTTTGGCCGAACAAGAATCAACAATGGCTTTTACCGATCTAAAACCCTATCCATCCATGTTAGTAGGTATTGCAATGTTTGCCCATTTTTTCCAAATCTTATTCTGTTTTCCTTCAGTCTTTCCCCAAAAACATTGAGCCAATTTTTTCTCAAATGTTTTAATTATACCTTTTGGGGGATTGGTAACCATCCATGTATGCTGAGGAATTGAGTACAGAACTGATTTAATGAGGATCATTTTCCCCCCTGAGCTTAACCAGTTGTTTTTCCAATTTTGTAGCTTAGCATCTACATTGGCCAGCAGTGGAAAGAAATATCTATTCAAAGTTCTTCCTCTAAAAATAGGGCACCCTGGGTATTTAAAGGGAATAGTCCCTTTTTTCATTTTTAAAATTGCTTTCACCTGAATCATTCTAGCCACTGTTGCCTTTCTACTTAGATAAAAGTCTGATTTCTCAAAATTAAACTTTTGACCTGAACAATGTTCAAAGATTTCAAGAAAGGCTTTGATCTTAATTAGGTTAGGTTTAGAAGCTTGCATAAATATTATGGTATCATCCGCATACATCAAATGAGAAACTACAGGAATTGAACCAGGAATCTGGTATGAAGCTAAACATTTATTCAAGAAAATAAAGGTTAAACTCCTAGAGAATGCTTTTGAGAATAGATTAAAAAGAGAGGGGGATAAAGGGTCACCTTGTTTGATTCCTCTTGTTGCATTGAAAAATCCTACTGGATTTCCATTGATAATGACTGAAAAGTAGGCTTGAGACAAATTAATCATAATAGCTGTTAAAAAGTTCCCACTGAAACCAAACTTAGACAAAATCTGTTTGAGAAAACTCCATCTAACTCTATCAAAAGCTTTCCTAAGATCAAGCTTGAGGATGCAGTTAGGGGTTCTATGTTTCTTATCCAAGAATCTAATCATCTCTTGTAAATATAGAATGTTATCAGATATATCCCTATGTTTCATAAATGCTGTTTGGTTCAAGGATATCAGATTTTCCATATGAGGCTTCATTCTCTTCATAAGGACTTTGGAACAAATCTTATTCAGCACATTAGATAAACTAATAGGTCTAAAGTCATCAAATGAACTTGGGGTTGTTTTTTTTGGTATAAGAGTAATCCAGGTACTGGAAATCCCCCTCGAAATTTCAGCACCAGAAATGAACTCATTAACCACTTCTATCAAGTCTTGTTTGATAATCTGCCAACATTTGGTGTAAAACTTGGGAGAGTATCCATCTGGCCCAGGGCTACTGGTCTTATTTAAGCTCTTAATTACCTTTTCCAGTTCTACCTCAGATACTGGCATAGCTAGTTCATGATTATCATTATCAGTTATGATACCAGGAATCTGACTTAGAAAATGAGTGTCAAAAGTATCATCCAAGACTAAATCAGGTTCACTCAGCAAATCAGTAAAATATTCAACTGCTTCCTTTTGCATGTCTAACTGAGAATTAATCCATTGACCTGATCTATTTTTATTTTGGTTATGTGGAGTTTACAGTTTCTTTCTTGCACAACCTTGTGAAAAAAAGAAGTGTTATTATCACCTAGCTTATGCCACTTCAATCTTGCTTTTTGTTTCCAGTATTTCTCTTTTTCCTTTAAGACTTTTAGCAGCAGAGCATTTTTTTCATTAAGTTTAACTCGCTCAGAGGTTGAAGGGTTCAAATCATAGTTAGCTTCCTGAGTTCTTAAGTCTTCCTCAGCCTTTGTCACATTTAAATCAATGTTTCCAAATTTATCCCTATTCCATGATTTTCAAACTTTTTTAAGTCTGATAAGCTTAAGGTAAAACTTTAACATACCAGTTCCTGACATAGGTGATTCCCAACTGTCTCTTATCACACTCATAAAATCATTTCTTAGAAACCAGGCATCGATGAATCGAAATGGCTTAGGATTAGAAGAGGTCAAATTTGAAACCTGTAGGAGAAGAGGTGCATGATCCGATGTTTGTCTATTTAAAATTTGAATTGAAGAAGATGGAAACTTAGTGATCCAAGAGATTGAGCATAGGCCTCTATCTAGTCTTTTCGAAGTAGGATTCCTAAGCCTAGAATTACACCAAGTAAACATATTTCCTACCGTATTAATTTCTTGGATTCCATTAGAGGTGATCCAGGAGTTAAAATCTCTTATACTACCTAAGGCAGGAAAACAGGGCCCTCTATATTCTTCTAAAGAAGTTATTGAGTTAAAATCACCTATGAAGATAGTGTCACCCTTTGGAATTGATTGAAGTTCAGACCAGAGAACCTTCCTACCATCTCTATCTCTTGAAGCATATATAAAAACAGCCTCCATATACAGATTCACAGAATGATGCAAAATAGTAACATGCATAAACTGATCATGAAAGGAAATCAGAGAGATAGCTAACAAATTAGACCACATAAGCCAAATCTTCCCATTAGGCAGTGGCAAATTATGAGTGAATGAAAGTTTTTTCATGTAATCTTCACATTGTGAATTATCATGCATAGGCTCAATAATACACAACAATTGAATTTTCTTGATCCTACACAAATTAGTTAAACTAAGCATTGAAGTGTCCATTCCTCTTAGATTCCACACTAGAAAATTAACATTAAGGTGTGTCATCATTGTTCACTTGATTTAGAACTTTTTGTAGATGACCTAAGCATCATCTTATTTAACTGACTTAGGTAATTGTTTTTCTTAGACTTATTCTTACCTTGGATATTACCTGGAAGGGAAGAACAGGATGTTTCTTGATGTGTAGATATGATCTCCTCTAGAGGCTCAGATGTCCCAGTTTGCAATTCCTTTTCCTTGGAGCTGTCAGCAACCTGCAAAACTGAAAATCTATTCCCCGTTTTCCCAGGTTGCGAGAAAGAGTTTTTGTGGTAAGGGCTGTACATGGATAATGAACCAGAGCCAACTTGCATATCATCTTTAGCATAAGCAGTAATTGTTGGCTTAGCAAGTGAAGTATCTTCAATCAACCTTAAAATAGGGTTATCAGAAATTGCCAGAGATTGAGTGTTATTGCTGGAAGTACCCAATTTTTCCTGATTAACCACCACAGGGAAAGCTGTATTGTTCAAATTTTTAGGGGATTCCATCATAACAACATAATCATTCTCAGAGAGAGCTTGGTCTTCCAATAGTGGTGGTTTATCAAATTTCTTACCCGTTGCCTGCCATAGGTACTGAGGTAAACTATGATTCAAATTAGGATCCTGAGTTCTGACATTATTATTCTGTAAGTTAGCTTTACACTGAGCGAGAGAATGGCCTAATTTTGAACAATGACCACAGTAAAGAGGAATGTCCTCATATTCAATCGGATATTTCTTATTATTGGTCACAGAACCCAGCCTTATGAAACTACTCAGGGGTTTTTGGAGATCAATTTCGACACAGAATTTTATTGCAAATGGTCTTGTTAACATATCAGTTGCTTGATCATTTTTAATGAAACTGCCTATGCTATTCCCAATAGCTTCAATCGAAGCTGTATTATAGTAATATAAGGGGGGCTCCTTAATAGTACACCAGATAGGAACTATTGGTGATTCTTTACGAGTAGAGAATTCAGGGGTCCATTTTAGCATTTTAAGGGAGATCCCATTGAAGTTCCAAACACATTTCATCCAGCATCTCTGATAGTCATTTATATGTTCAAACCGAATCAAAACATGTTTGTAATCAAGGGAACCAAGTTGGTACTTACCTTCAAAGCCCACAGTTTTAAATGCCAGTTCCAATTGTTCCATTGTAAGCCTGCCCCTTGTGAACATTCCAACCAGTGCATTCGCATAATGGGCAGAGAGGGTTGCAATCTGATCATCTGAATACAAGCACGAGGACTCCCCTAAGTGCTGGGGTTTAGGAATGAGCTCTGGGTTGTTTGGTAAGGTTTTCGATAGAGGAGGAGCTTTGGCCTGAAGTACTGTGGCGAAAGTTTTGGTGGGGAATTGAGTGGCCGGAGGGAGCGCCATCTCAGTTGGTATCACCGTTTGGTACGCCGTAGCTGTACCAAACCGATCACTAGCCGTTGCCGGCGGAAGAGCCGTTACCGGCGAAGGAGCCGTTACCGGCGGAAGGGGGGAGAAGAAAAGAGATCTGAAATCGCGTTTTCGTCAATAGCTTTTTACTGTTCACTAGAGAGCGTTTGAAGTTGTTTGTTTACAACACTAAATTGTTGTTCAATTACTGTACGAATGATTGACATGTTAATTAAAACAAATAAAATTATGAAATATATTACAAATAAATGTAACAAAATATTAAATTACAATAGGTTAATATAAAATTGAAACATTAATTGTATTTAACCTCCATTTTCTACGTTGTACGACCTTCATATTTTCAGGGCAACCAGTGAGAAGAAACATATATCCATCTAAATACTAGAAGGTTCATTGATAACTCCCTTTTATCCTATTACAACCAATACACAGGAAACAAAAATTATGTTACAATTGGGCAGTAGCCAAAAAACACATAATATAGTCACACGTAAACGGCATTATTTGCAATATGGGAACAGTAACTATCTGTATGAATGTGATGTCACAGAGACTGAGTTAAAAGCAACTTCGAATATTCATGGATTTTTCTAAACTACACACTTTCTTGACCTATGCAACGTTAATCCTCATTCGGTACTATTTTGTATGGAGCAATTAACTATAACCGACGTTGCACATTCATATTGTGTCCATCTTAATCTAAGCCATTTTTCTCACTCTTCACAAACATTTCATCATATTGGTAACAAAAACAACATACAGTAATAACATATGGCACAATGATTCATCCTTCATGAAAATCTTTGATCTTTGATGAATGAGGAATAAAACATATAGAAGGTATATGGTAACAAAATTTCAAAATGATCATGTAAAACATGGAAAAGTACCTCAATAAATGTGAATCTATAAATGCTCCATCATTGGATACTTGTTGATGGTTGAGGGAAGCAATTTGATTGAGCTCTTACATTGTTGTAATGGTGTGAATGGATAGGGTTTTTATGTATTAGGGATGGAAATAGGTGTTAGTGCTGATAGTTATTGACATGAAATTGGGTTTGGGGGAATTGGGTTTGGGAATTGGGTTTGGGGAAATTTGTCTAAAATTTTTAGTTCCCGCTAGAAATTTCAGAGAGCAACGTCGCTCAATATTCGGTAAATGTTTTGTTACATGCAACATGTGTGCAACGACGCATATGTTGCCATAGTCTAATTTTCAAAATTTGTCGTAAAATTCTCACTTTAAAGGTTCTCAGCCCTTCTGTCGACCCATTGATGCCCAAATCGAAACAACACTATGGTCAAAATTAGAATAAAAAAATGTTATATCCAATTTTGCATTTCGACATCTCCCACTTTCTTGGAGGGACCTAAGTGCAAAAATAAAAATGAGGACTGGTTGTCTCAAACTCGATTTAGATCATCCCAAAAAGAAGATTTGTCATCCATATATAGTCAAACTTATAATAACAGAGAGTAATAAAGAAATTGTTCTTATTCCATATAGACTTCCACAAGTTCTTACGACAGACACTGTATACTTTTAAGTAATCATCTACAATTTACTCTAGACAACGTATTGGCGCTTTGTAAAATTTGAAGAATGGAGTTTTATTACTTTTATATTTCATAAAAAACCTGGAATATGAACTTTTAAGTGATTTTATGTGGCAGAAATTATCGTTCCCGTATTAATGAAATATTATTAAAAAACTGGACGATTACCTAGGTTCTCGTGCCAGTAAGATAGTATGCGTAATTACCATATGAAACATTTGTTGTTTTGTTCAGGTGAATGTCTATTAAGCTTAATGACATGCAAGGAAGTTTAGGCCATAGTGCAATTTTCCCAATGTTTCATAGTGTATTGTCCATGTATAATTTGGGCCTATTTTGGTGACACGTTCATGGCCAAATTAAAACATTGTGGTCATACTTTGATGGACGGAATTTTATAAATTTTATATTTCGTAAAAAATGTAGACAATGAAATTTGTTCTTGACATGCCTCCCCCCGGGGTCTTTAAAAACCGTAGCTTAGAAGTTAACCCGATTGGAGGTGGTGAGGGTCAACAGATAGAAATTTATAGTTCTGCACCCTATTCTTATTGCTATGCTACCTATAGGGAAGTGAGCGGTAAGCCCTGGGTTTGTCCATAGAGATGCTAGATCTAATGTATCAACTCAAAACACAACCTCGTCTGGATCGTCAATCCGTACTAGTGAAAGGAATAGCTAGTAAAGTAAACATGCAAATAGGGGGGGCTTGGTTGTTCAAGCTATAAACTACAAAACATGAAAAGTAAAAACACAACTACAATCACTTGAGGAAATCATTGAGCAACTTGGTAAATCTAATATTTCTACCCTTGATTCATTCCCATAGAGATCTAAGCAAACCTAATAGAGTTTCCATAACACGTGGTGTGGTTGATGGCATACACTTCCCCATCCCTATCACGGTGGGTGCTCTCGCAACCCTCCATTGACACTGCCATTGTAATTAGGGGAGTACAACAAGGTCTGAACATAGTTGTAGGTCTGATTCTCCCCCTTGCAATTAACTCCCGAGCTTCCTCCACAAATGCACTACTCCCCTCAGGTCCTATCAATTAGGCCCAAGGGTCGTAGGCACCTTATCTATGATACTAGGGTTTCTCATAACCCTAGCTTCCTACTATTTAGCTATCTCTACCCAGAACCTCTCTAACAACTTTACGAAGTCAGCTAAGACTCGTGCGATGGTAAGTGGATCAGAGTGACCTCGAATCTCCCGAGCACACACGGACGCAGACGCGTTCTCCTCCACCTATTCAAACAACCAGGTTTCTGTTCCCAATGGGGCATCGATATTTGAGCCTAGAATTTATACAGCCCAAAGTGTGTTCTATATATGTGGTTCAATATTCATGCATTCAAACTCAAAAGAAAATCACAATAAAAGTATGAACACAAAATTAGGATGAACTAGAGAATCTCAAAAAGTATATAGATTACAAAGTCAATACCATTTATCCCCAAGCTATGGAAACTACTCCCTTGACATTGAATTCAAATAAATATTTGAATTCCATATATATTTGAATTCCATATCTTAAGATCAAAGAAAAGTAAAAATATGAAAAAGATAAAGTTTCTCCTAAAGTGAGAGTCTACCAACTACTCTTGAAAATGAAGTATGAGATATGAAAACCTAGTAAAAAAAGGTTCTATTCATAGTAGTATGAGATTGGGCCTAAAAATAGGCCCCAAATAGGCCAAAATAGGGTAAACCTTAGCTCAGCCGCTGCTCGGCGTGGGGCATCACAGATAATGCAGCTCGTGGCTTGTACTTTGCGCGGGGCACAAGGACTGGCGCGGACCATGTTACTTCATGACCATTGTGTAGTTCGTTGTTGAAGTGGTACTGAAATTTCCCTATTTGCATCGATGTTATGATTGAACAACCTTTTTTCCTTCACTATGGTGTTTAAATTTATTTGGATGCCTTACCTTTGTTGTTTTATTTGTAGGGAAGATAACCTTGTAATCGTTCGCATCGACATATTTCACCAGGAGGCTTCTTTGCGATGCATGTTGTCGGAAGTCCATCCATCACCAACATGTTGTAGCAAAAAAGAGCTAAGATGTCCCCTCTTAACATTGCTTAGTTGGTGCATTGAATGCAGATCCTCATGAGATATGTTGAAGATGTTCTCTTCACCAACACCTTCTAGTTTTTTCGTTTCTACATCAGCTTTGGTTCTGATGTCTTCATTATGCATAGTTAACCATTGCATATGGCGTAATAATTGGTTCATTTCATATGTTGGATTTCTTGTATTAGTTGATTTTACGATGCAAGGGGTTTAGATGGCCATGTTTGGTTTTCTTATCTAAATCTTGCATTTTGTAAACTTAGCTGGTACTAATGGACACCTTGTATCTACGGGCACCTAGATCTTCCTTTGTGATCATCATTAGTATGTTGGGCGTGGGTAGTTTTTGTCACATTCTATGTGAAGGTCATTCGCAAGGATGCTAAAGGCCATTCGCAAGGATAGTAGAAGAGGTCGAAGGCCATTCACATTAGAATGGTAGTAGATGAAGGCACGGACATCAAATCATGGTAGTAGAAGGATGGAGCCAAAGATAGGCATCATTGAATTTCAAAACGGCCAAGAAAGAAACAGAGAATCGTGGTCCGAAAGTTATGCAAATTATTGGAATGATCCAATAAGAATTAGCCTTTGGAGTTGGTTCCATTGGATTCTTCTGCTCGAAAACCAAAAAATTGACTGCAATAACTCTCAAAACGAACCACTTATGGTTGGCACTAAGCAAGGCACCAACGGGCCACGCCATACTATATGGCCCACGCCAAGAGCCTCTGGAACGAGCTGCGCCAAGTGGCACAAGCTGTGCCAGTACCCGATGCAGTCTGTGCCAATCTCAACGGCCTGCATGCACAAGTGCCCTTTTTCATTCCAAAACGGTTAAGTATGGGCACAAACCATCCCATTCAAGGTAGTACATGCCATTTCAAGTGCAAAATGTCAAAACCAGCCTGCGGGATGTGAAGAATTGAGCAACCCAGGCCAAAGGACTGAACAAAATGAGGTTCTTAATGACGGTCGGACCAAACGACACGGACCACGGATCAGAAGTGCAAAAATGAGGATCCTGATGATGGGTTGCTCTAGACGATGTGGACCGCTCCCAACATGACCCACACCAAGAACGCAGTGCGGCCCGCATTGGATCCCACAGGCAGCCCCAGCGTTGCAAACGGATTGCGCAAGGTCATGCGCCCCGCGCCAGTGGCGGCTTACTAGGGTTTTGACACTCTTTGGCCTATTTTAGGCATATTTGTAGGCCTAATCCCCTACTATTATAAATAGAGGCTTAGTCTACTAAGGTTAAAAACTTTACCCCTTTAATTTTGGGTCATATTTTTGTAGTTTTAGAGAGCATCCTGGGAGAGAAACATTCTCTCGTCTTTCTTTCTTTCATTTTATTTTTCTTTCTTCCCAAAGATGTGGAAGTCAAATTTGATTTGAATTCCATGTCTAGGTAATAGATTTATAGTTTGAGGATAATTGTATTCATGTGTTGATTTATGCTTTTGTGAGATTCTTAGTTCATCCTATTTATTATGCTTGTGATATTATTTTGCTTTTGTGACACTCTGGTCTACATTCATGTTGGTGCCAATATTGCACACCCCGGGGAAGAGAAACCTCGGATGTGATATGGGTAGCAGGGTCCGGGTCCACGAGGGTGTGTGCATGAGGATAAGTCTTTTCCAAGGTTTACTGTTACAATGATAGCACACCAGTCTTAGCTGACTTTTTAGTCTGAATGGTTACGAGTAGAGATAGTAAAAAGTAGCAAGTTAGGGTTGTAAGAGGTTCTTAGTGTCATAGATTAGGTGCCTACTTCCCTTTGCCTTGTTTATAAGCCTAGGGAGTAGAGCATCTATGGTAGAGTGCCCTGGGCATAATCGTACGAGGGAGAAACAAACCTACAACAACGGTTGGACCTTTTTGTACTCCCCTAATTACGGAGGCGGTGCCGATGGAAGATTGCAAGAGCACCCAACGCAACAGGTACGGGGAAGTGCGGACCATTAACCACACTACGTGTTATGAGCACTAGATTAGGTTGATGATATCTTATATTTGAATGAGTCAAGGATCGAAGCATTTAATCAACCATGTTATGCAAATATTCCCCAAGTGTCTAACTAATATAGTTTACTTGCCCTTTATCTTTCATGTTTGTAGTTCCTAATTGAAAAACCAACCCCCCCCCCATGTTTACCATACCATCTATTCCTAGCAACACAGATGGATTGTTAACCTGAACGTGGTTGTGTTTGTGTTTAATTAACTATTAGGCCCTAGCATCTCTGTGGACTTACCTAGGGCTTGCCGCTAACTACCCTATCGGTAGCATAGTGGGCTGGGTGCAGAACATAAAATTTAAATTTGATCACCCTTTGATCTTAGCCTTCGCTCCGATTAATTAGCTACAATTAACGACCCCGAGTGGAAGTGGGACATGTTCTATGTTGAACCAGCTGTGATGATTTTTTTTTTGTTGAACTTAGACTTACATGAATGTATTTTTAGGTAGGTGTTGAGTGTTTTTTCGTGGTTCTGAATATTTTAGACATTCTAAACATAATGATCCATCATTTTTGTCCTTCTTAATATGCATTCAACTGTTTTTGGTGGAAACCCAAAAAATTTACCCTTAAACTTAGGTTTGAATGACCCCTGTGCAGATATTTTTCTAGGAAAGGGTTGAATTCTTATTTGAGGGCTAAGTTGGCAGTTTTTCCCTTAAAAGAGCTAGCCCATCATAATCATCAGCTAATATATCGCTTCGGCCATCAAAATCAAGTTCTCCTACATTTGAGTGCCAAAAGCAATAGAAAATCTTAGAGAACCAGAGGGAGTAGTCAAGAACACCATAATATCTGAAAAATAGAGGAAATTATTGTAATACCTTCGTTTCGTTGGATGCGGTACCATATTATTAGGTGTTTGGATTTAGGTAAATAGAATGAGTAGATGAAATTAAATTTAGAAAAATAAAATAAATTAAGTGGATGAAATTGAAACAGGTCTTACCATAAATTAAAAGTATTATGAATTTATAAAAATAACTCTAAAAGGAAAGTGTGACACATTTACTCCAATAAACCGAGGGAGTAGATGTTATTAGAGCATCTCCAATGCAGACGTCAATTAGGTAAACCTCTCTTGCAACGTCAGATTAATTGACTCTCTCAACCTCAACTACTATCTCTCCAATGCAAGAGTGAAATAAGAGAGTCAATATGACGTTGTCGAAAATTAAAGTGACCCCTCAAATTGGACTTCTATTTTTAGAGGGTGAAACTGAGGCCGTCATTACGTTTAGTCAGCGAACTTACCATATTCATAATTAATTATACCAAAATCATATAATTCTAAATTCGTTAGATAAAAATTGATGTTGTAAATTTATTTAACTATGCAATTTATTACTTTACGTATTGATTTAATTATATTATAATATATTTAATATTATTTAAGGAAATAAAATATATAAATTTTGAATAGTCCTACGATTCTTAAATATAAGGATTGAAAATAATAATTTTAAAATCAGTGAATTATTTTAAAATGTACGAGTATTATTTTGTAAATAGTTATTTATATAATTACAAAATTTTAAAATTAAATTTTAAAATAGGAATCACGTGCTCTATTATTCGAATTTGAGTTTAATAGTGGTTGAAAATACTATAATATAATAAACTACCCTCACATGTCAGATTGACGTTTGATTTACGATGCTTGCATTGGAGACAAAAAATTTAACTATCCATGTCAGCAATACTATTCTATCTACGTCACAGTGAAGCCCTATTATAATCCGCCAAGTGGCTCATTAGAGATGACACTCTTTGCATTAGAGATGCTCTTACCTAGCGTATCATTAAAACAAAAGGAGAAAAGTGCAGATACAACCCTATATAATTGATAAAACTGCATAAACATTTTCCTCATTGCTATTGGGGTTCATATTACTACTTGGTAGAAGAAGTTTAAATTATGTGGTTGATTTTTGTATTGTTGATTCTTTTTCTTCTTCTCAGTTTTTGTTTTTGGATTTTATTGTTCTCCATTGTTGTAGTTGTGTTGTGTAATGAGAATGGTTAGTTGATTTTGAACAAAAAATGGTGGTAGAGGTGTGGTGGTGGTGGCCAAAAATGGCTGTGCTGGTGGCCGGAGCTAGGGTTTTGGTGGAGGGATGGGATGGGGCTAAACCAGGTGGTGGCGGGTTTGGGGCTAAACCAGGTGGTGGCGGGTTTGGGGCTAAACCAGGTGGTGGCGGGTTTAGGGCTAAGCCAGGTGGTGGTGGGTTCGAGGTTGAGCCAGGTGGTGGCGGCCTGGCGGATGGTGGTTGTGGTGGTGGTGGCCTGGCGGTGGTGGTGATGGCCTGACGGGTGTGGTGGTGGTGGTGGTTAGTGGAGGGGCATAATTATCCATCTAATGTAAGGCTTTCAGCATAAGGATATTTTAGTCTTTGCAAGTGATTTAATGGCCGAAAATGATTTGTCAACGCTTAAATCATTGTCTGATGGTTATATTTGCACATTCATTTAACAGTCAAAATTATACTTACACTTAAAAATAATCAAGGATTATATGTACAAAAAACATATAAGGTTATATCTGCATAATATCCAAACAAAATTCACATATTTTTGTTGTTTTTTCCTCCATGGCCCGCAAATATTAAGTGCTTGCTTGAGACACCAATGCACCACTATCCCACTATTTCTTTCTTTGTTTGTTTGTTTGTTAGTAGTACTCCTACTAATACTCCAGTAGGTTTGTAAATTGTAGCCCCCCCGAGGCACAAAGTTGAAGAAAACAATGGCTTTCTCATCTCCTTCTTCCTGTAGTATTTTCTACCTTTTCTATCTGCTAATTCTTTTCCAACACCTCCTCATTTCTTCGTCACCAATCCCAATCGCAGTCCCCCTTTCAGTTTCCTACACAAACTCCGATGCAGATCTCTATGAAAAGCTGTCTAACCTAGCCACCGCTTCTCTAGCCAGAGCCCACCACATTAAAAACCCTCACACATCTGCCATCTCCACCACTCCACTGTTGCCTCACAGCTATGGCGCCTACTCTATTTCACTGGGATTCGGCACCCCGCCGCAATCCATGTCCCTCATTATGGACACCGGCAGTGACTTTGTCTGGTTTCCATGTACCAAACGCTACGCCTGCAGAAACTGCTCATTTCCCGGTTCCCAGGGGATCCATTCCTTCACTCCCAAACAATCGTCCTCTGTTGAGATTGTAGGGTGCCTCAGCCAAATATGCGGTTGGGTTCACCAGGGCTTTGACCCCAGTGCAAGCTGTAGAGAGTGCCCTTCAATGAATTCCAATTGTACTCAAATCTGCCCGCCGTATCTCATCACTTACGGTTCTGGCAGCACCGGTGGGATAGGACTGATTGAGACTCTGGATCTGCCGCACAAAAAGGTGGACGCCTTTCTTGTGGGATGCTCTCTCTTCTCCTCCCGGCAGCCTGCCGGAATAGCCGGATTCGGGCGGGGACCTGCATCGCTGCCGACCCAATTAGGCCTCAACAGATTCTCCTACTGCCTTCTCTCCCGCAGGTTTGATGACACGGGTGAGAGCACTTCCCTGATACTCGACAGTGCGTCCAATTCCCATAGGAAGAAGGCAGCGGATTGGAGCTACACCCCTTTTCTGCAAAACCCAACCGTGCCTCAAAAACGCTCTCTTGGAGTCTACTATTATGTCGGCCTCAAGAGGATCAGTGTTGGAGGGAAGAAGGTAAAGATTCCACACAAGCATTTGGTGGCTGATTCTGATGGCAATGGTGGAACTATTGTAGATTCTGGCACAACATTTACTTTCATGAACCCTCCCGTGCTTCAGCCCCTGGTCACGGAATTCACAAGACAAGTCAAACAGTATGAGAGAGCCAACGGCATTGAGTCTTTGACAGGATTAAGTCCCTGTTTCAACGTTTCGCGACACGGGCCTGCCGAATTGCCCGAGTTGAAGCTCCATTTGAGGGGAGGTGCGGAGATGAAATTGCCGTTGGCCAACTATTTTGCAAGGGTTGGTGCTGATGATGTGGTGTGCTTGACCATGGTGTCGACCGATTTGAGCTCAGGGCCATCAATCATTCTGGGAAGCTTTCAGATGCAAAACTACAATGTGGAGTATGATCTCCAGAATGATAGATTTGGGTTCAAGCAACAGACGTGTAAATAACATTACCAACTATACTGACCTTATGCTTTGTTTGCCTGAAATTCGGAGTATGGAATAGATATGTTTGCAACGAGGAGGCAAGCAGGCTCAATTCCATTTCTACATTCGAATTTCAAGCCAACAAGCAGACACTAGGTTAGATCATAGTACCACAAAATTTTCAATAAAAGTCTATGCCTCGCAATTTGCATTGAAAGTGACCATATGAAAATGTAGGACAACTTATATCTTGTTTTGACTTCCGAGAACAAATTGTTGACGTAGCGCTACAGTAATGCATCATGGATGCAAACATGGAGGATGCATTTGGCAAATGTGTTCGGTAGACAATAATAGTAATGATTGTATGCCTTTATTCATGAACTCACGATATATTATATAGTGGTACATAATATCTATACAGGGTATGAAAAGGTAAGGATACCTAAATAAGCTAGGAAAACGTAATAAAATATAATTACATTTACAAGTAATATTCTAATTCCTTAACACTCCTCTTCAAGTTAGAGAATGGCAATCTGAAATGCCCAACTTGCCAAGTAAAGAATGAAACTGGGTACGTCCGAGAGCCTTAGTGAACAAGTCTACAGGTTGGTTTGACGTGCGGATGTGCTGAGTAACAATAGTGCTAGATTGAATAAGATCTCGGACAAAATGACAATCAACTTCAATGTGTTTTGTGCGTTCATGGAAAACTGGATCAACCGCAATATGAAGAACGGATTGACTGTCACAAAACAACCGCATAGAAGAAGAGTGCAAAACCCCTAAGTCATTCAGTAAGATAAGTCATAACTCATAACGGGTAACAGCCATAGCACGATACTCCACTTCAGCAGAAGACCGAGAAACAGTAGGTTGCTTCTTAGTCTTCCAAGAAATTGGAGAATCACCAATCATTACAAAATCAAAAAGCGAACGTCGAGTAATTGGGCAAGCAGCCCAATCCGAATCACAGTAAGCAGTCAATTGTAACGTACTACGAGAAGAGAAAAATAAACCTTGACCGGGATGACTCTTCAGGTAGTGCAACACACGAACAACAGCTTGCTAGTGAGGAACACAAGGAGACTTCATGAATTGTGGAAGAGTATGAACTGAATAAAACGAGTAATAGTCAGATATATCAGGCGCCCAACTAGACGTCTATACTGCTCAGGGTCATGGTAGGCTGGACCTTCCACACGTGCCAAATCGTGATGTTGCTCCATCAGAAAATCAGTTGGTTTAGAGGCAGATAAACCGGTGTCTGATAAAATGTCCAAAGTATATTTCCTTTGCGAAAGACACATCCCCTCCGGTCTTCTAGCAATCTCTATGCCAAAAAAATACTTAAGCAGACCCAGGTCTTTCATATGGAAACAAGAACTTAAGTATTTCTTGAACTCATAAATGAGCGCAGAAGAACTACAAGCAATGACCAAATCATCCACTTAAACCAGAACATGCAAAGAAACTAATCCACGGGAAAAAACAAACAAAGAGCAACTGGCCTTACTCTGAACAAATCCAAATGCTTGTAAAGCCTGGGACAATTTAGCAAACCAATTTCTAGGAGCCTAACGAAGACCATAAAGAAATTTTTGAAGGCGACATATCTGACCATAGGATACAACATAGCTGGGTGGGGGTCGCATAAAAAGGTCTTCATGCAAATCACCATACTGGAAGGCATTATGGACATCCATTTGATGCATCTCCCAACCACAAATGACCGCAACAGACAAGAATAAGCGAACATAACTCATCTTCGCAACCGGAGCAAAGGTCTCAGTATAATCAATTCCTTCAACCTGACGATTCCCAAGAACCACGAGGCGCGCCTTATGACGTTCAATAGTACCATCTGACCGAAACTTCATCCGGTAGACCCATTTGCACCCAATCGCCTTCTTATTCATAGGCAGATGAGCTAATGTCCATGTCTGATTGCACTCTAGCGCAGTAATTTTTTCAGTCATTGCATCTCGCCAATAAGAATGCCGGGAATCCTCAGAATAACTAGTGGGATCTGCACTAGATGTTATTGCACCCAAAAATCTAGAATGCATACTAATAAAATTATCACAATTTACGTAATCAGTAAGTAGATAGAGAACACCTGAGGAAAGTGACGATTCATGAGTGAACAGAGATGTAAGGTGGAGGGGGTCTTCAGTAGTAAGAGCATAGGCATGATCATCACAATCGTAATCTGCCAAGTAAGAAAGCGGTGAACGAGCACGAACACTCTATTTGATAGGTGAAAACTTGGCAGCTGAACCATTCGGAGCTAGAGATACGGCAAAAGGAGACGCCGACGATGAAGGCTCAGTAGCGGCCGACGGCGATTGACCGGCGGCGGATGGCAGCGACTGACCGGTGATGAACGACGGCTACTAATTGATGGCAGACGGTGGCGACTGATCAACGGCAGATGGTGGTGTCTGATCGGCAGCGAACGGCGGTGAATGACCGCCGGCGGCCGGTGGCAACTGACCGGTGACAACTGATGGCGATAGGCCGGCAGCGACCGGCAGTGACTGGCCGGTGGTGAATGGCAGAATGAAAATTCCGTACGACTGTGGCAATGGGCTGGAGGAGACCGGCGGTGATGTGGTGGCGCTGCCGGGTTCATCTGAAGGGGCCGATGATAGAGTTGCAGAATACGAAAAATGGTCTGCAAAAAATGGCATCCCGACTGGTAAAGATCACACGTGATTCTAAGTCAAAAATGCGATAGCCCTACTCTCTGGCAGGATAACCAAGAAATAGACACCGCCGACTTCTTGGGGCAAACTTGTCACGATATCTGGGAACATGAGCAGCAAAACACAAGCATCCAAAAACTCTTAATGATGAGTAATTTGGAGCTTGCCCATAGTGCAACTCAAAGGGAGTACGACCATTGAGATGTTGTGTCAGTGTTCGGTTAATCAATTAAGCAGCAGTAAGAACACATTCTCCCTAAAATTCAATAGGAAGACTAGCTTAGAACCGTAAAGCACGTGCCACATTGAGTAAATGGTAATGCTTTCTTTCAACCCGACCATTCTGTTGCGGTGTGTCAACCATAGATGTCTCAAAGATGAGCCTAGATGCAGTAAAATGAGATCGTAAAGGCAAACATTTAGTCCCATTATCAGCCTGAACACGTTGTATGGTTCGGCCCCACTAGTTCTTCACTAAGACACTAAATTCTAAAAATCTAGAGGCTACTTCAAACTTAGCCACTAATAAATAAACCCAAACAGCTCGGAAATAATCATCAACTATGGTCAAAAAATGAAATGCACCACTAGAAGACGGTGTTCAATAAGGTCCCCAAGCATCAAAATGAATTAATTGAAATAATGTGGTAGCATTTTTAGAACTCAAAGGAAAACTATGTCTGGTGTTCTTTGCTATATAATATACAGAGCACGGAACATAATTCTTATTAGTGCTAAAATCAATAGAAGAAATAGAAGACAACACTGTGGAGGAAGGATGTCCAAAACGCTGATGCCATAAGTCAGAAGAAGATATGGAAGCAACTGTTGGAAGAGACTACATGATAGGAGGATGAACACGGGTATCCAGCAAACGAAGCCAAGACACCCCCCCTTTCTGTTCACCCACGCAAATCACTTTCCTCGTATTGATTTTCTGTAAAATGAAACATTTTTTAGTAAACAAAGCTAGACAGTTCAAGGCAGATAACAGTCTAGAACATGATAACAAGTTGCACCACAAAGTAGGTATATATAATACATGAGAAAGAGTGACACCACCAAAGCAAAGAGAACCATATTGAGTGGTGGATGACACTGAGCCATCAGGCAGAACAACATTCACAGTATCAATAGCAGTAGTAAGATCAGTAAGAGAACCTTTGTCACCAGTCATGTGATATGAGGCTCCCGAATCAAGTATCTAATGTAGAGTAGGCTTACCGGACTCATTGTCATTAAGAGAATTAAACTGATTAAATAAATACATGGTCGTGCTCCATTGGTCATTAGACAGAGCAGGGACAAAGTTGGATCAGGCAGGGACACGACCAGAGGAAGCCGCCGCCACTAGACCAGGTGGCGACATGGCTACACCGGTGAATGGCGGCAGGAGAGGAAGTTCCACGGCAGCACCTCCAGGCACGATGACGGTGGCTAACGTCCAAGAAGTTGGCGCCAGCTTCTTGGCGGTGCTGGCTTTCTTCTTCAACTCCTTGAACCATTATTGTACACCAAAAATCTGGAAGCAAGAATCCTTATCATGACCCTTGCGATGACAATGTGTACAAAAAAGATTCTTGCGGTCAGATGTAGAAAGCACAACTGGCGAAGAACTTGCAGGTGGTGGACGCCATGCAGCATATGCCATGGAGTTAGAAGAAGGCGCACGAGCTCGAATGATAGCTCTATGATTCTCCTCATGGGCAACAAGGGCATACACTTTCATGATAGGTGGCATTGGATCAATGCTCATGATATGTGATCGCAAGGTGTGAAAGCCTTCATCGAGACTGGAGATGAATTGGTAGATTAAATCCTTCTCTCTTTCTTGGAAGACTCTCACAAAAATATTGCAATGGCATAATGCTTTGCTTTCTTCACAGTCAAAAACTAGGGGAGGCCGCATGCAGTGATAATCTGCAAACAACTTGTTCAGTTTGCCAAAGTAAATGTCAGTGGGCTGACCATTTTGCCTGCAACTTTTAATAGCCTCTTGCATTTGCAAAACTTTCATACCATCGGAAAGAATAAATCGTTCCTTCAGGTCATCCCACAGATCCTTAACTGTGGCAAACGAGCTTGTAGAAGATCTCAACACCGGATCCAGGGTTTACAAGATCCAGCAAACAAGAGCAGCATTAACCCCAGGCCAATCAGCAGCATCAGGATGACCATCATAGGGTTTGGTAATGGGTCCATCAATGAACCCAATCTTGTTCTTGGCAAGGAATGCGCGGCACATTGTGTCAGACCATTCAATGTAATTTTCTTGACCTTTCAGCATGTTTGGTATAAGTTGTAAACCTGGACCATCGCCAGAGCCAATAAAGTAAGGATCAGTCGATATACAACCAATAGGTAAAGCAGTCTGAGGGCCAGATTGCAATTGCAACTGCTTCAGTAAAGTTGCAATCACATCGTAACCACTCATATCCTGAAGCTTCGGAACCTCATGTGCAATATCAAGACGAGCCCGTTCTTCGGAGGCAGACATAGTGTAAAATCAGGTAGAGATCAACAGCAGGTACAATAACCGGCACTAGATCAGATCGACAGGACACACCGGCGGGTTGAACTAGCGGCAGCGCGTGAAGGTTGGAGAGTTGTGGCCATGCGGTGGAACCGGTCGGCGGCATGGAGCAGCTGCGGTGGAGTGGTGCAGCGGCACGTGTGGCAGATCCAACGGCGGCGGGAGCTTGGGAATTTAAGGCAGTAAAAATTTTCTATTAAGGTTCAAGATTTTAGGTTGTGATACCATATAGAAAATAAGGGTAATGATTGTATGTCTTTATTCATGAACTCATGATACATTATATAGTGGTACATGATACCTATACCGGCTAGGAAAAGGTAAGATACCGATACAAGCTAGGAAAATATAATAGAATATAATTACATTTACAAGTAATATTCTAATTCCTTAACACGTTCTCTTGTCATTATCCTTTTTAAGGGAAAATAAAGGACACATTTGAAGAATGCGTATTCTCGTCATTATCATTTTTAAAGGGAAATCAGTTGACGTATTTGAAGGATGCGGTCCATAGTCATTATCATTTTATAATAGGGAAAATAGAGGACGCATAAGGTGGATGCGTCCTCTCGTTATTCATTTAAAAAAAAGGGAAAACAGAGGAGGCACTGGGGATACATTCTTTACCATATCCCCAGTAAATGAATGGGATAATAATAATAAATCAATTAAAAATATATTCACTTTCTATTATTTAGGTAGAGATAACTACATATTATTTTAGATAACTAAGTTCCGGATACCATCCTTTACCGTATCCCAGGTACACGGTATAATTTACCGATTATTATTATATATTAATACTTAACTTATTCCAAGGGTACAGTATAATTTACGTAATTAAAGTATTAACATATATCTATGTCATAAATACAACTTCCATTCCTTTATACCTAGTACTTTTCCTTGATCTTTACTTTTATATTTATGCACTTTCTATTTTTAGAAATATATTTTATTCACTTATTTTATCCACTTATAACATCATCATCTTTTTTTCTAATCCAAAAGCTTGAGAACCAAAACGCTTGAAACTCTTCTCTGTCGAAAATATAAAAAAAACTTTGAGAAAGTTACGTTGAAAATTAAAAAGAAAAGGAAATTTGATAAAACGGTAAACTTAACAAAGTTCTCTCTTCTCTCTCCTCTCTCTGCTGATGAATTTGTACGTTTCTCGAGTCAATCTCTCTTTTCTGTTCGCCGGTATCGGCTCTTTGCCAGAAACGGCTAGTACTGTCTGTCCATTGTTGTGCCGAATCTATGCCAGCCGAGATGGCGAAAACCATTGCCATTCAACTCCCCCCCAAAACCTTCGCGACGGTACTCTAAAACAAATCCCCCCCTTTATCCAAACTCTTACCTAGAAATCCAGAGATTATCCCCAAATCGCAACATTTAGGGGAACCCTCCTGCTTATACTCTGATGACCAAATAGATACTTTATCCGCCCATTATGCAAACGCTTTGGTTGGAAAGTATACTAAAGGCAGACTATCTATGGAGCAGCTGGAGCAAGCTTTCAAAACAGTTGGCTTCGAAGGTAAATATCAGTTAGGTTCTCTCGATTATAAACATGTTCTTATCAGGTTCGAGCAAATAAACGATTACCAGAGATGCTGGATGAAGGGTTTCTGGAACTTCAAAGGCATTTCCCTTAAGATGCTCAAGTGGACTCCTGTATTCTCTACACATAAAGAATCTCCAATTGTCCCAATCTGGTGTACAATCAGGGAAGTCCCTATTTACTATTACAATTCTGCGTCCATAGAGGCAATAGGGAATAGCATAGGCAGCTTTATTAAAAATGATCTAGCCACGGATATGCTTACAAGCCCATCAGCAATTAAATTTTGAGTGGAAATAGATCTTCAAAAACCTTTGAGTTATAACATTCGGCTGGGCTCTGTGTCTAATAACAGGAAATATCAAATTGAATATGAGGATATCCCTCTCTATTGTGATCACTGTGCAAAATTAGGTCACTCTCTGTCCCAATGTAGAGCCAGCTCTCAGAATACCACTGATAAAATTCAGGATACTAGTATGGCCCAAAATTTACCCCAACCAATGTGGCAGGCTTGACAAGCCTTATTTGATCCTAGACCCTTTGGAAAACCAATCCCACCCTGAGATTGATAATACTAATAATGAAGAAAATATGACAAATTCGAACCAAAACCTTCCACCTTGTTCTCCCTCTATGGTTAACAGAGATACTGGGAATACTTCTGTTAATTATTGGCCTATGCTAAAGATGATATCCACATTGGATCTTTTAATCTATCTAAGTATAGCCCAAAGTACAAAAATGCACTCTCCCAGCCTGGAAAGTTGGCAAACAGGTTTTCTGTGTTACAGGTCTCTGACAATTACACTATGGAACAAGAAAATATGATTGAGACTATGGCCATAGAGGAAGATATTTCTGGCCGGCAGAATAACACAGGCTCTACTCTCTCAGGTAATCACCAAGGTAAGTCTAAACCGAAAAAGAATAACTATCTAAGCCAGTTAAACAAAATGATGCTTAGATCAGCCACAAAAAGTAATAAATCATGTGAACAATGATAGCTAATATCAGTGTTAATTTTCTAGTATGGAACCTTAGAGGTATGGACACTTCAATGCTTAGGTTGACTAACTTATTCAAACTTAAGAAAATCCAGCTATTATGTATTATTGAGCCTATGCATGATAATACCAAATGTCATGCATACATGGAGAAACTCTCTTTTAATCATTATTTGACTTTGTCTAATGGGAAAATCTGGCTTATGTGGTCTAACTCACTATCTGTCTCTCTTCAATCCTCGCATGAACAGTTTATGCATGTTGCTATCTCACATCATTCCCTAAATTTGAATATGGAAGCAGTTTTTATTTATGCTCTTAGGAATAGGGATGGTAGAAAGGAATTATGGAGACGGCTGCAACCTATTTCTAGAGGGGATACCATCTTTATAGGAGATTTTAACTCGATCACTTCTCTGTCTGAATATAGAGGTCCCAGCTTTCCTGCTTTAGGAAGTATTAGAGATTTCAACTCTTGGATTAACTCTAATGGTATACAAGAAATTAATACGGTTGGAATCTTTTTACATGGTGCAACTCAAGGCTAAGGAACCCCACCTCCAAAAGACTAGATAGAGGACTAAGTACTATTTCATGGAATTCTAAATTCCCATCCTCTTCAATACAAATCCTGAACAGGCAGACTTCTGATCATGCCCCCCTTCTTCTACAGGTCTCCACTTTGTCCTCTTCTAACCCAAAGCCATTTAGATTCATAGATGCCTAGTTTCAGAGAAATGAGTTCATAAGATTAATTAGTGAAAATTGGGAGATACCTTTGGCTGAAATAGGTATGCTAAGATTCTATCTAAAGCTGATTAGGCTTAAGAAGGTGTTAAAAAACTGGAATAGAGATACTTTCGGAAACATTGACTTGAATGTTAAAATAGATGAAGAGGCCTTAAGAATTCAGGAAGTTAATTTTGACTTGAACCCCTCAATCTCTGAATGTGTCAAACTTAATGAGAAAAAAGCTTTACTGCTGAAAGCCTTAAAAGAGAAGGAAAAATATTGGAAACAGAAAGCTAGACTAAAATGGCATAAGCTAGGAGATAACAATAAATCTTTCTTTCATAAAGTTATGCAAGAAAGGAACTGTAAACTGCAGATCACTAAAATAAAAAATCATGCAGGCCAATGGATCAATTCTCAGAAGGACATTCAAAAAGAAGCAATTGATTATTTTTTGGATTTGCTAACTGAGCCTAACCAAGTAAACGATGAAACCTGCTATCCTCATTTTCTGAGTCAAATACCTAACATCATAAAGGATAGTGATAATCAAGGTCTAGCCATTCCAGTTTCAGAATTAGAACTAGAAAAAGTGATTAAAGGTTTAAATAAAATGAGTAGCCCAGGTCCAGATGGATTTTCACCAAAATTTTATAGCAAATGCTGGCCTATCATAAAAATGGATCTGATTTCTGCAGTAAATGACTTCATTGCTGGCTCTGAAATGCCTCGGGGAATATCCAGTACCTGGATTACCCTAATACCAAAAAAACCCACTCCAAGTTCATTTGAGGACTTTAGGCCAATTAGCTTATCAAATGTACTCAATAAAATCTGTTCTAAGGTGTTAATGGAAAGACTTAAACCTCATATGGAGAATCTCATCTCTCCTAACCAAGCTGCCTTTATGAAAAACAGAGATATCTCAGATAATATTTTGTATTTACAGGAAATGATTAGCTTTCTTGATAAAAAGAATAGAATACCAAATTGCATTCTGAAACTGGATCTAAGAAAAGCTTTTGAAAGAATTAACTGGAATTTTCTTAGACAGATTTTGATAAAGTTCGGTTTCAATGGTAATTTTCTAAATGCTGTTATGAATAATTTGTCACAAGCATATTTTTCAGTACTTGTTAATGGCAATCCAGTAGGTTTCTTCAAAGCCGCAAGGGGTATTAAACAAGGTGATCCTCTATCCCCCTATCTTTTTAATATATTCTCTGAAGCATTTTCTAGGAGTTTATCGTTTATATACTTTAATCATAGTCTGGCTAGTTATCAGATACCGGCTACAATTTCTGCAGTTTCTCATCTTATGTATGCGGATGACACGATTATTTTTATGTAAGCATCAAGGCCAAATCTAATTAAGATCAAAGCTTTCCTAGAAATTTTTTAGTATACCTCAGGCCAAAAGTTTAACTTTGATAAATCAGATTTTTACCTAAGTAAAAGAGCTACACAGGCAAAACTAAACCAGGTAAAAGCGATTTTAAAAATGAAAAAAGGATCTTTCCCTTTTAAGTATCTAGGCTGTCCCATTTTCAAAGGAAGAACATTAAATAGATACTTCCATCCTTTACTGGCTAATGTTGATCATAAGCTTCAAAATTGGAAAAATAAATGGCTTAGTGGAGGAGGGAAAATGATCCTTATTCAGTCTTGTTTGTACTCAATACCTCAACACCTTTGGTCAGTAACCAATCCCCCTAAAGGCATAATAAAATCATTTGAGAATAAATTGTCTCATTTTTTCTGGGGAAAATCTGAATGTAAAAATAATAGAGTTTGGAAAAGATGGGCAGAACTGACTACTCCCACTAAAATGAATGGTCTAGGTTTTAGATCTATCAAAGCTATAATAGACTCTTGCTCGGCTAAACTTTGGTGGAAGAGCCAGATGGGTAATTCTTTATGGTCTAAACTACTATGGTCCCTCCCTCCATCCCACAGGAAATCAGTAACATGGAAACGAATTTGTTTTATAAACTCCTTTACTGAAAATAATTCTGTTATTATACATGGTAAAGGCAGTTGCAACTTTTGGTCTGCTAATTGGTGTCCAAATGGCCCTCTTCTTAACTATGTTCCAGATAGCATATCCTCTGCTATGTCTGATATCTCTGTGGGAGATTTCATTAGCAACAGAAACATCATTTTAGATCAGATTTTGCCTTTTCTGGAACATGATACGCTCTCTTTTTTGCAGGTGGCTGAACTCACACTGGATAGGGATGATAGATTGATTTGGAAACCTGATCTCACAGGTAGTTTTTCATTTAAGTCGGCTTATAGGGCCCTTACTCATTTATCAGGTAACTCCCCTGTAAGTAAATTTATATGGAATACCCTACTTCAGAAAAAGATTTCTATATTTACCTGGAAAATGTTGCATGCGTTTCTTCCTTTTGACGATGTGCTCATTACATGTGGATTTAGTTTAGCTTCTAAATGCCCAGCTTGTTATCAATCAGACTCCATCCAACATTTTTTCATCTCCTGTCACATTGCTCATACTGTTTGGTCTAATATGGAATCTTTACTTTATTTTAACCTTAATGCCCAACATTTCATTCCTGAAAGATTTTATTTATTCTGGAATTGTCATGACCTTCCTAAGTTTCACCAACTCTACTGTAAGATCTTACCTTCTTTGGTGTGTTGGAGTCTCTGGAAAGCTAGAAATAGATTCCTATTTGACCATAAGCCTCTCTCTTCGGATTCTATTTGTAAAGAGGTGCAGGATCTGATTAAACTTACATTAAATGTTTGTCCTCCTAAGCTGTTATCTTCTGCATCTATCCCACCATCCTTTAGGCATCTCACCCCACTGCTTCGACCTCCCCCTAAGCCAAACATAATGACAGTTTTCTGGGAAAGGCCTAAGTCCGGATTTATCAAAATTAATGTGGATGCGTCATGGAGTCCTAACAAAGCATCAGCTGGTCTTATAGTTAGGGATAATTTTGGTCACCCTATAAAGATTAGTTCTGCTACCATTTCTGCGACATCTCCTCTGCAGGCAGAAATCAAAGCAATTTTAAATGCATGCCAAATATTCTCTGGTCTAGATCATACTTTTATAATTGAAACTGATTCTAAACTGGCGGTTTAAATGATTATGGACCCTTATTCTGCACATTGGCATGTTTTTGGATTGGCTTTTAATGTTAGGTCCCTTCTTGGCAATGCTGAACTTAAACACGTATTTAGAGAATGTAATTCTGTGGCTAATGCTATATCCAAGTACCATTATGATCTAAATCAATGCCTTCACCTAACTAACATCCCCTTGTATATCAGAGGCCTTATTTCCTTGGACAAAAAATACACACCACACATTCGAGTACTTAAAAGATCAAATGGGTAGAACAGATACTGCTAATAATGTGGTCAATTTTCTGCAGGTTTTTGAAGGTTTCTACTGCACATCAAGCACTTTAGTTATACTGGATCAGCTGCTGATTTCGACGTTGTCCAAATAAAAACCTAAAGAATCCATCATCTGCTGGTGTTGCTCAGTTTCACTAGCAGTAGTGACTAAACCACTGCCCTGCTCTTTGATACCATTTGGAGAGTACTCCTCAACTCTTGTGCTCTAGAGGAGATAAAGAACTGAAGATGATCTTAGAAGAATATTCATGGACTTCTAACTTAGTCTTCTTCAAGGTATTATATCTGAAGATGTTACAAGGTTTACTTCAACTGACCTTATCATTTGGAATGGAGCTCTTTAGATTAAGCTCTCAATTTTAGATTGGAGTTGCCTGGCCAAAGGAAAGAATTAACACAAGTGGTGGAGATTCTTTCTTTTGGAATCGCAACTTCAATAACTATCTTTACTTGTTTTAGATAGTTGTTACTCATCTTAGTTTTAGTTACGCAGGACTTTTGGAGGTAACTATGTTGCTTCAACGCTATTTAGAAACAAGCTACTCACTATGTAAATCATATTGTTTCTACGTCTAACGCTTGGGGAACCTTTATATATATTCCCCACCCTCGGGTGTTTTCATTAAAAAAAAGAAAAGGAAATTTGATAATGCATTTCTGAGTGCATCGTCTTATTCATTTTTTTAAAAAAGTTAAAAATATATTAGAGGATGCATTCAGCTCCCTAGATGTTATCGGATCGGATTTTTCACCCTATTTGCATCCAGGTCAGAATCTTTCACACCCAAAAAGAAAGCTCTCTTCCTATGTAGATCATAGTACCCCCTTACTTTGGCTTCGTGCAGGTTCTTCTTAATCATTTTGAAGAATAAAAACCGTTTTCTTGCAATTCTGTATATTTAGCTATTACAAGTCACCGTAATTTGCATTATTTAGCAGAGACAACTGTCGCCCAAAGGTAAAGTTTTCAACTACTACTAGTGTAGTAGTATGGTAGAGATTTGGTTAAGATTATCCAATTTTAGGATAAAATCTGCTGGTTTGTCCATGCCAACACCAACTTCTTTCATTCATTTCAACCACAAATATCATCACTTCTTTGATGTTGGACTAATGCACACTCTATAGAGAAGAATAAATCATCACTTGTTACGCCATTCCTTTCCTCCACTTTACTATTGAAGCATAAGTTCCTGGGGCTCGATCCAAAAAGTCTGATACTCCTTATTGTAAAATCAATTACTATTAAAGTGAGCCAAACCAGAATCCCCGTACTTTGATGACCAAAGGTTGCTTTATAGAAAAGCAGAGGAGGCCCTAGAGCGCATATGATGCTAAAATGCGGTTCATCAAATAGTCGAGGTTTCCACTCAGGAAAGAACAAAACTAAAAGGCAAACTCCACTGGCAGAACTCCGAGAAAAGAGAAAATGAATTTCATTGATAAAAGGTTAAGTGCAGATATGACCTTGTAAAATTTGAAAGTGCAGATATAATCTTATAAAATTTAAAAGTGCAGATATAACCCTATCAAATCTAAAAGTTCCTGCATTGACTAAAGGAATTCGAGCATTGACCTAATCTAAAATGACAAAAATACTGATAGGTTAAAAACTAATAATTTAATGACCATTACACCCCTAGGCTCCACAGCTGCCCATCACCGGTCGCCGATGGCCGGGTTAGATCAGTACTTTTATTAATAAGACATGGTTAGATGAGCACTATAGTAAAACATGCAGGGTTAAATCAACACTTACATAAAAAAAAGATAGGGTCAAACTACTTGATTAAAGACAACACACAGAGGCGATTCCTTTTTTTTCCTGAGGAACCGTCTTCCTTAAGACGTTCTGAGTTCGAAGCCCTCGTAAATGGGGTGGGTGCATTGTTCGAAGGCGGTTCAACTGACTAAGAAGACGGTTATCCAAGAACCGCCTTCTATACATTACAATAGAAGGAAGTTCATTAATGAACCTCCTTTGATTTGGTTTCATGGAAGGCGGTTTTGCCAAACTGCCTTCGATTGTAATTGGTTCAGAATTCCAAAGCAATGTCAGACGCATGTTACGAGTTTGGAACATGTCAGTTTTTGTGCCCATACAGTTCCTGAATCGGATAGTGATTTTGATCCCAGTTCCAGACTTGGAAGTACATCGGATCAGGAGTAATGGCCATTCTACTCTGTTCCGAGTTCAGTACTTCAAATAAATGATATAATTTTACAAACCCTTTTTTGTCTTCATTTTTTCATACAACCCCATTTTGTAAAACGAATTTTTCGATTGGGCATCATGAAGAACTAGCCATGTATAACTTTGGCATCGGAAAAGGTACGAAACAATTCAATTACACTAGTTTTAGGACATTGATTTTGGGTTGAAATATTTTAAGACATAATTTAGAAATAATTGTTAATGTGAATGGTTAAGTGTGCATGTTGTTGGTAAAATATTAATGTTTGTTGTTCTTCCTTTCTAATGGGGTTGTGAATTTCTCTCAAATATAGACAATCGACTATGGATCGAATTGAATTTATTAGTAGGGACTTGAGAAAATCACCTGATTGCTTCCCGTTGATATCTTTTCCGGTGGTTGCCTTTGAACATGCTTCCAAGAATGGCGTGGTGCGAGCCCGCTGCCCCATGTAAAGATTTTAGAAACGATGTATATTTGGTTAGGAAGAAGTTATATGAACATCTCATCGTGCGAGGGTTACAAACAAGCTACATTTCTTGGGTGTGGCATGTGTTGGGGGAGAAGGGGAGTTGAAACGGGTTTGGAGGAAGGCCCAATTCGTAAGGAGTTGGATGATCCCTTTATAAATAGGGGATTCAAGGAGATGGTGGAGGATTGATCTGCACCATTATGCATGTGTTAACTAATGCATTCGGCACACTTGTTACTATGTTTTGCTTAGATGATTGCTAGTTTTAGTTAGGTTTACGAGACAATAGATTTAGATGACCATTGTTTGTTTTCTTATCTAAATCCCAAGTTTTGTAGACTTAATTGGAACTAATGGACACTTTATAGTCACGAGCATATAGATCTCCCTTTGTGATCTTAATAGTAGGTGTCTTGTGAGTATTTTTATCATCATTTTGTAGAAGGTCGTTCGCAAAAATGGTAGTAGATAGTAGAAGGCCGCTTGCATGTGCAGTAGAAGATTGTAGAAGGCCATGACCTAAAAGCATGGTAGTAGATGGAGAGAAGCGAAAAAAAGGTTGAGTCAAAATTCAAGCTCCAAAGATGAAGAACGACTGCATCAACCCACATTTTGTTCCAGCTGACACAGCAGTTCCAAAAGGCTCCAGCACAAGCCGTATAGAGTAGTGCGACATGTACTAGAGGGCATCAGCACGGTCCATGCCAGCGCCCCTCAGCACGAGGCGCTTAAATCAGCACGGCACGTGCCAGCCTCCCCTGGAACAAGCCGTCGATCCCAGCACGACCCGTGTCACCTAAACATGCCAAATTCATCTAAGTATGGACGCGGGTGTCGTTTCCCTTCAAATGGCCCGTGTTGTTTCAACTTATGATTCAAAGACCAGTCGATTGGGTGTGAAGTTCTCAATTGCTCGTGCGATCGTTTTACTCTATAACCGACTCCCAGTCGACACCCTATGAAGTTCCACACAGCCCTGTACCATTCACTTGGTTGAGACACCACTCCCAGTCGATGCCCGTGCCAGACGATGCGGACACGCACAATCAGAAAACTAGGATCGATGCACTAGGCAACGAACTATGTTAACTAGCACGGCCCGTGCCAAGGGTGCCTAGCACGATTGTGCCAATCAGCATGGGTCGTGCACCCAGCGCGACCGTACCAGGGCACACAGCCCATGCCAGCGACGACTAGCATGCCTTACGCTGCATGAGCCATTCCGTGCGAATTGCGGCTGCTAGGGTTTTTGGGCCTATTTTGGGCCTTTTTCTAGGCTCATTTCCTCACTACTATAAATATAAGCCTATGTCTACTAGAATTTAAGTTTGTCTTAGTTTAGAACTTCAGTCTACACTTTTGGAGAGCATTCTAGGAAGAAATGGAGTAACCCTTCTCTCTAATTTCTTTTCTTCTTCATTTTACCCAATGAAATTGAATCTAATGAATTACTTGGGCTCAATGCTTAAGGAGTAGTTAATTTTCTTGCGGTAGTATTTGTATTCATGAATTATTTTGGATTTTTGAGATTTATATATTCTCATATCTTAATGCTCTATGAATATTTGTTCTTGATTTATGCTTTCCACTCTTATGAGATTTATGCTATGCTATAATTATGATGCCTCTATACATATATGGTAGTGTAATATCTTGCTAGGATTCATTGCTATCTTAGGAGTGTTAGATTATGGAGTAGGTTCAAGAACACCTGGGAGATGAGTGCATTCATATTACCTCGAGATAATATCTTTCTATTTGTTAAACCATAATTCTAATTGGCTAGTGATGTGAGAAATTACATGTTGGGTGGTCGATTCGGAAAATTTTGACAAGGGAAAACCCTTGGCTTACCCCAATAGATGAGCATGATTGTTTGTAGAAACTAGAGTTGTACCAAAAATAGAGTTATCACAAGATATCAATTTCTCATACCTCTCTAGGTCTAGGGATTGGTATCCATAGTGGAGTGTCAACAATGCATTGCCCTCACTTTCATATCTAACGGATGCGACCAACGCGAGGCATTGCCCTTTTAGGCAGGCTTTGTTTCTCTAAGAGAGGGCGTGTCAGCATTGGGAGTTAGATGATGGGGATGGACCGCGGAATCCTAGGATTAGAGCACATCCCTAATTATGGAGATGCTGAGATATGCATGTATTGGTGGCAAGTACCTTTGTGTGACAGACAAAGGGAAATGTATGGCTATCTCCTCACTATGTGACATAGGCATAAGATAGGTTTATATATTTGCATGTGAATGAATCAAGGATAAAAGCTATTTATCGATCATGTTACGCAGCCAGTTTATAGAGTTTAATCTCTTGTGATCTAGTATGTTTGTAGTTGTTAGTTGAAAGCCCCCCAAAAAACCTGTTTTGAAATATTTAGCTATTCCTAACACACAGATTGACAACCTGGACGTGGTGATGTTTAGTTGAAGACACCTAACATCTCTGTGTACAAACTTGGGCTTGCCACTATCTACCCTCTAGGTAGCATAACGGGAACATAATATGAATCCTTATCTTTGACTAAACGTCCTCCGCTCGGGTTCCCATGAATAAGGTTGTTTATTACCGACCCCAAGTGAAGGCGGGTAAAGGATGTTGCTAGAGATTTTCATGGTAAACCGAGATCGTTGAAGCTTTACCTAACGATAAGAAGACAGCCTTGTACAATGGTGCGAGACATTCGATTTTGAGCGCCACTTTGAAATTGATGAATTTGAAAGTTAAATACGGTTGGAATAAAAAATGGATGACAGAGACTCTTGAATTTCTTTGTGATTTGCTACCAGAAGGTAATCATTTGCCCGACTGGTCGTATGCTGCTAAGAGAATTCTATGTCCAATGGGATTGGAATTTGAAAAAATTCATGCATGTCCCAATGATTGTATGTTATACAGTGAGAAGGAGGATGAGGTTCTAGACAATTATCGGGTTTGTGGTGGATCTTGTTACAATTTAAATCATGGCAAAATTGTGCTTGGTGCTGAAGTGGAGTTGAGTATGAAGAAAAAGACACTGGGTAAAGTTTTATGGTATCTCCCTATCATTTCCTAGTTGAAGAAGTTGTTTGCTTCCGAAGAAGATGCAAATTTGTTGTGGTGACATGCTTGAAAGGGAACAAATGAGGGATGATGCGATTAGTTATTCGTCGGATGGTTAGCAGTGGAAAAAAAGATACTATGTATCTCAGATTTGGTGTTGAGCTGCAAATTTGAGACTAGGGCTTTACACTAATAGAATGAATCCATTTGGTAATATGAGAAACACACACAACTCTTGGCCTATTATGATGGTGATTATAATCTTCCATCTTAGTTGACAATGAAAAGGAAGCAAAACTTATTATCTATGATGATCTTTGGGCCTAAGAAACCTGGTAATGACATAGATGTTTACCTCACTCCGCTAGTGGATGATTTGTTGACCTCGTTCAATACTGGGGTCTGGACGTATGATGGAAGTGCAAAAGAAGATTACACATTGAAGGTTTTGTTGTTTTGTACCATAAACGATTTTCCCGCATATGGAAACTTGTCAGGGTACTCAGTGAAAGGACACTATGATTTCCGGTGTGTGAGAAGAAAACAACATTTTGTTAGTTGAAATTTGGGTGTAAAACAACTTATCTTAGTCATATGCAGTTCCTTCCAGATGGTCACGCATGTCATGCTTCAAAGAAAAGGTTCAACGGCGAAGCGGAGCTTAGGGACCTACCATTGCCATTGACTGGCGTTGAGGCTTTTGAAAGGGTTAAGGATTTTCCTGATGATTTTGGGGAAAAATGCAAAAAGCTGCTTGTGAGGGAATTTTGAAAAAATGCTCGATATTTTTCAGAATCCCTTATTGGAATCACTTGGAAATCAGACATTGTCTTGATGTGATGCAGCTTGAGAAGAATGTGTGTGATTTTTTGGTGGGGACATTGTTGAATGCACCTGGTAAAACTAAGAACATGTTAAAGGCTTGATTTGGCCTAGTTGAAATGGGTATTAAGAAAGATTTGGGTCCAGTTTGTTATTCTATGCCCGAGTTGGAGAAATATTTGTATTGTGAGACCCTTGATGGTGTAAAGGCGCCAACATCTTGTTCTTCAAATATAAGTTCATGTGTCTCGCTGATTTGAAGTTGGTTGGTTTAAAATCACATTACTGTCACAACTTGATGCAAGAGTTGAATGCCATCGCAATTAAATCGTCTCTACCATCTCATGTAAGATTGTGCTTCAGGAAACTTTGCTTGTTCTTCAAATCAATATGTTCAAAAACCATTACTGTTTCCAAGCTTGATCGTTTGAAGGTAATGATAGTTGAAGTTCTGTGTCAGATAGAGATGTACTTCCCCCTTATTCTTTGATATTATGGTTCACTTCATAGTCCATTGAGTGAGGGAGATCAAACTTCATGGTCCTATATTTTTGAGGTGGATGTACCCATTTTAGAGGTACAAGAAATTTTTTAAACACTTAGTCAAGAACCGGTATAGGCCCGATGCAAGTATTGTGCTGCGTTACATTGTGGAGGAAGTTATTGAATCATTCACAGATTATATAAAGGAAGTAGATTATGTTGGCATTCCAAAATCGAGGTATGGAGGGAGCTTAGAAAGAGAAGGTGTTAGGCAGAGAAAGCTGTTAAACCCTTATTCTGAGGATTTGTGTGCAACCCACCTTTATGTTCTTCGCAACCACGAGGATGTCGTCCCATATATCGAGATCCACATGGAGGCTATTAAAGTGATGCATCCCAAATTCAACAAAGCATGTGATTTGCTACAACACACTTGTACTTTTGCTTCACGGCCACGGGATCATGTGGAAAAGGCAACCATCCCACCAATGTTAAATGGTTGGCACGCAGACCATCGGGAACAGTTTGGGACATAATCTATGGATGAAAAGAGTGTATAAAAAAACAGTGGTGTAATTCTCTTGTGAAGCTTTACATGTTGCAAAGAGTAGTGACGACATTCCCATGTATGCCCAAAGTACCTATTTCGTAACCATTATTGAAATTTAGGAACTTGATTTTGTGACATTGTAAGTCCCAGTTTTCAAATATCAATGGGTAGATGTGAACAACGGGCTAAGGAGTGGAGATTTGGGTTTCACACTTGTAGATCATAGTTGAGTCAGTTGGAAGGATGATTCCTTCATATAGGCCTCACAAGCTCACCAAGTGTTTTATATCAAAGTTCCAATAGACCCTCGGTGGGAGATTGTTGTCGAAAGGAAGAGAGTTGTCATTGAGGAGTATGGATGTGAAGATTTAATTGGTTTGGGTCAACATACTTAAACCAAATTGGATATAATTTACATTTTGCTTGTGGAAGATGATTTGAGGGTTCATGGATGTCTTGGTCGTAGAGACCACGATGAAGGAATCTGGGTTGATGGATGAGGGATGGTCACAAAGAGAAGACGAAAGTACAAAAAATGGTCGAAGAAAAAAAAGGCATAGTGGATGTTGTTCTCATTTATTTTGGTATGTTTTGTTAATTTCTAAATAACTGAAGGTAGGACGTACTTTCGAACTCAGAAGTCCTTCAGCTGTGATGGTATTTTTAGTATATTGACCAAAATTTTATTTATTTCTAATGTAATGCATTTCAAAGAGGGCCATTGCGTCCTTAGGGATTTTGTTTGCTATCGAACCATTGCAAGTGGCATTCACCATTCGCATATCTTCGTCGCATAGCCCCTTGAAGAAACAATATACTAGATCCCCCTCCTTGAAGAAATGGTAGGGGAAACTCACTAGCAATCTCTTGAAGCACTCCCAATAACCATACAAACTCTCAGTAGCCCATTGGGTGATGTTTGACAGTTTTTTCTTCAGTCCGGAGAATTTTGAATTTGGAAAATAATTCTCCAAGAATCTCCGCTTCATGTCCATCCAAAAACCTATGCATCCCAAGGGAAAGTAGTATAGCCCAATCCTTAGCTCTGTCATGAAGGGAAAACATGATGGCTCTCAGATTGTAATTGTCTTCAGAAACTCCTAGAGCAAGCTTTGACAACGTTCACAAAACTAGAATTTGATTCCTCCCCAACCCCATCTACATTACAAAAAATTGAAACATTAGTACTCATTTAATTTATATTCAAATTTACAAAATAAAAACATATTTAGTTTGGATTAGTTTACGATGGCGCTGCTGTGGTTTTAATAGGATTTCTGCTCTACTAAGGTGAGTGCCTTCATCACCCCTGCACGAATTGTATTAAAAAGTGGTTATTGCATGCTATTCTATGCTTATTGATTCAAGTATGTTATTTTAAAATTTTAAATCTGTCATAAAATATTATATTAATATTGTGATTATTCTTGTTAATTATTTTCTTTTATAATAATTAAGTGTGGTGTGTACTTTATTGCAATGTGCTTCACTATTGTGATATTATGTGGATGACCAGCTTGTACTTTATCTTGACATGTCAAACTTGGATGCATACTACTTGATTACGTGTTTGTGATTTTCTGGGTCTCCGATGCTATTGTAGTTTGATCTTAATAATCGGGGAACAGTATAGACCAGACCGGCAATAGCTGGAGTTTCGATTTACTAGCATAACCATCTAGATCTGATACGGCTCATAATTGAACATATTGGACGTGGTTGATGAGTATAGAGTTTTGGATCTGATAGCCTTCGTGCACCACTGAAAAGTGTATATACCATGATGTCAGTCACAGTGGCCATATAGGAAAAATCCACCCATATCCCTTTACAATGTGCTAGGATTTATGTGGCTATTTACTTTATGTGATCACTAAATCTCCACTTGGTAAATACTGGCAATGAAACCTCACTAACCAAGGAGCTTACCCTAGTGTAATGAATCTGAACAAGTGTAGCTGGGCTGTTAGAGTGAGAGGCATGCATGATGTCTTTACTTTATATGTGATGAGATCTTGGATGGGCGTTATGAATCTAGAACCCAATTTAGAATTTTTACTTGTAAACCATGTAAAACACTTGTTATAATACTTTTAATATAATAGTAAATTTGGATTTGAAATCTAAAATCGCTTCAACATAATCCGTATTGCTCATTATAAATTAAGCACCCTATGGTAGTGAACAGGATGAAGGATGTGACTCTACTGAAGGGCCTGGGATTGGTTGAAAATCAAATTTATAGTGACTATAGTAGTAGTATATAACATCTTTTAAAGGTACTTACAAGTCCCAATTTTGCACCATGCGGTGCGCGTGCAAGTTAGGGATAAAAACTCGATGCTAGATCATGGAGAAGTCAAGGTTAACAACGAATCATATGATGAAGTAGCCTAAAACTGTATTTAAACCATTACTTGAACCTTCCGAACCCTAGGTATACAAATGAGAGGCGGTAAAATTGTTATATTTTTGTTAGAAGGGGCGTATCCCAACCTTGGACCCATAAAATGCGGTCCAAGTAATTGTAGTGGTCTGGAAGGATCACCCCAATTCAATTGCATGTACTATTGATAAAGGAAGACATGGAGAGAAGAATTGTTGGAAACAGGTAAATAGATGTCTGTGATGTGGGAGTTTCGAGCATAGGATATCAAAGTACCAAATGCCTCAGTCAAGGTACTCGTCTAGGCCATAGGTTACAGTTATCAAACTTTCTCGGAAAGATGGAGCCAGTGGAAGTGATAAGCCAAACTTCCAGGTTCATGTTTATGCCTTGGAGACCAATGAAACCCCCGTTGTGACCAAAGTCGTTGAAGGTGCCCTCTCTATCTTAGGTAGACTAGCTAGCTAAGATTTTTATTAACCCCAGTGACTCTCATTCATTGCTAGTTATTCCTTTCTTGAAATAAAGAAACATAAAATAGATGACTTACCCTATAATTCAGAAGTTATTACTCCTATCAAGGATGCTAAAACCCTGATTGTTTGTGTTAACAGTAGAATTTATTTTCCTACTTTGAAAGGATGTGAAGTTATGCTCAACATAGACTCGCTTTCTAAAAACCACGATTATCATGCAAAGGAAGTTAAGTTATATCGGTCATGATACCAATGATTTAAGTAAATGAAGGAAGAAATGGGCCATTATCATTCATGAATAAGGGCGTAAAGGCCCGAAAGATGAGTTATAAGAAGGAAAATAGAATGATTAATTATATCATATGTGTGCCAGTAGATCAAGTGAAAGAGGAAAATATACTGGTAGTTTGGGACATCCCTACAATATTTCTTGAACTATTCCCTGAGGAAAGTGTCGGTTGACCTCCAGGAAGAAAATTTGAATTTACCGTTGATTTTGTACAAGTTTCCACTCTAGTTTATTGAACCCCCCTTAGTGCATGGTGACACTAGAACTGCATGAGTTGAAAGTAAAACTCAAGGATTTGTTAACTTTGAGGTACATCCAAATAAGTACCTCAGCCCTGGATCTCCAGTGATGGTCATTAAGAAGAAAGATGGTTCTCTATAGATGTGTATCAATTTCCGAGGCCTAAAAAATGTTACGATTAGAATAAGTATCCTCTTACCATCCTTAAGAATTCATATGATCAACCTCAATAAGCCGTCGTATCTTCCACACTAGATCTACAGCAAATGTACTACCAACTACAGGAGAAAATAGATGATATGCCAAAGACAACCTTAACTTGCGGTATGGTCATTACGATTATCGGTAATGCCGATTATGATATTCATCAAGTATTTCAGTCGCATCTGGATGAGGTTTTCTTCATTTTCCTTTGATTTCATCCTGGTCTATTCAAAGTCTAAATAGGAGCATGAGTTAACTGGAAGAAGGTGTTACAGCTACTTAAGAAACATAGATTGTAAGCCAAGTTAGCAAGTGTGAATCCTGGCTAAACCGAGTAAACTTTTGGATGGGCGTTCTGAATCTAGATCCCAACTTAAAATTTTTACTTGTAAACCATGTAAAACACTTATTATAATACTTTCACTTTAATAGTAAGTTTGGATTTGAAATCTAAAATCTCTTCTGCATAATCAGTATTGCTCGTTCTGCATGTATGTAATTAGACTAGCCGGATTTTTAGTAACACACCCATGTCCAACCTAGTGCTCGTTATCTGAAACTTGGTGGGAAATCAGGTGTGTTATAGATGTAGTATCAGAGCTTTCTCTGATCAAGTAAAGTCTAACTCAAAACATACCTTAATAAAATACTCCATTTAACATAATAAGTTATCAATAGTACATTGGATTGAACCAAAGTTAACCCTAGACTGGCTGAAGAATTATAGGAATTAATTTTGTGTGTGAACTTTAAAGAACCTATTAGGTGACCCACCTCCACTCGGGGTCGTTAAAACCGTAGCTAAACTAACCCGAGTGGAGGCTTTGGGTCAAAAATAGAAATTTATAATTCTGCACCTAACTCAATACTATGCTACCTATGAGGTATTTAACGGTAAGCCCTGGGTATGTCCACAGACATGCTAGGGCCTAAAAATTAATTATAAAAAACCTCTTCAGGGATCTTAATCAGCACGAGTTGCCAGGAATAACTAGTAAATTAAACAGGGTGGAGTTTTGTGGTTTTTTAATTAACAACTACTAAGCATAAAAGCAAAAAGCAGATAAACTATATAAACGGGCACTTTGGGATATTTGCGTAACCTATCTTATGCTCATGTCACACAGTGTGGAGATAACCAGGTATCCCCGCGGCGTCTGTCACACGTGGTACTTACCGCAATGCCCATATATCACCATCTCCATAATTTTAGGGAATGCTCTCTAGTCCACCGATGCCACAGACCATTCCCTAGTCACCTCACACCCATGGCCAATGTGCCCCCACTTAGAGGAATCCCAAGCCCGCCTAAAAGGGCAATGCCTTACGTAGGTCGCAATCGTTGGATATGTAGAGAAGTACATTAAATCCCGAACATTCCACTGTGGATCTCAATCCCTATGGTTAGAGAGGCAAAGGAAAAGATACCTTGTGATGACTCTAGAGTCAGCAAAACTGTAGTTACTACAAACAACACGCTAATTTATTGGGTTAAGCCAGGGGGTTTCCTCATCGGGATTTTCCGAATCGACCGCCCAACATGTTGATTTCTCACACAACTAGCCATTCAGAATTTTGGTATAGCACATATAATGATTTTTCTCTCAAGGGACATGAATGGACTCATCTCCTCGGCGTTCTTTACCTACTCCAGAGTTCCAACACTTTCCAAGATCGCAATGAAGCCTAGCATGACTTTATACTACCACACATGCATGATCGCATCATCATAATGACATAGCATAAGTTATAAATCTTATATAGCAAAAATATATTTATGAGACAATAAGATAGGAGAATGTAAACCTAAAAAAGTCAAGATCAAAGCATGAATACAAACAAACCCAAGCTACTACTCTTACTCCATAGACATGAAATTCAAATGAAGATTTGAATTCCACATCATATGATGAAAGCAAAATAAAAAGGAAAGAAAGAAAGAAGAGAGAATGCTTCTCTCTCTAAAATGCTCTCCCAATATCCAAGAGTAGAATGAAAATATGATCTAGAACAAACTAAATCTCTAAACCTAGTAGATTAAGGCTTATATTTAGTGTATTAGGGGATTGGGCCTATTAATAAGCCCAAAATAGGACAAAAACGTGCAAAACCTAGTTCAGTTGTTGTGGATGGCGCGGTTCATGTCATTCTCTGTGGATCATGTCCGTGCGGTCTACGTCATTTGGTGCAAGCCACCATCAGAGTCATGATTTTTCCACTTATGATCTACCAAACATGATGTTTGGTACATGACGTCATGAGAAACCTCATTTTGCTCAGTATTTTGGCATGGGCTGCTTGATTCTTCGCATCACATAAGCTGGTCTTGGTATTTTGCACTTGGAAAGGTGTGGGGCATAAAAAATGAGACGGTATGCGCCTATACTTAGCCGATTATGAGTGAAACTTGGAAATTAATGTGTGGCTCGTCGTGTTTAGCATAGTCCAGGAAAACCCCTTGGCACAGTCCGTGCCAAAGGAATTTGACATGGACCACGTCATCTAGTGCAGACCATTGGTGCCAACCTTGAGCGGTCCGCACCGACTCATTTGTACTTCGGTCGGCTGAACTTATTTCCTTTGCTATTGGTTAATTGTGAGGCTGTTTTGAAGAGTCTCTTTTATGGTTCTCGAGGAGCCAAATCCAATGGAACCAATCTTGAAGGTTGATTCTTCTTGGATCGCTCCCAGAATTTGGTACAACTCTCTTGGACCACGGTTCTCCATTTCTTCATTGGCCGCCTTGAACTCCAATTTTTCCTATCTTTGGCTCCAATCTCCTTTTACCACGATTTGATATCTGTGGTCTTTGCCTAACACCATTCTAGTGTTAATGGCTTTCTATCTCTACTAACTGTTGATCTGCTTCATTTTACGTGCATTAACCGTTGCATTTGGCATACTTTTTTATTTAGTTTTAGTTAGTTGATTGCTAGTATTAGTTTAGTTTACGTGACAAAGGGTTTAGATAGCCATGTTTGGTTTCTTGTCTAAATCCTGCATTTTATAGACTTAATTGGTACTGATGGACATCTTGTATCCTCGGGCTCCTTGATCTTCCTTGTGATCATCTTTCGTAGGTCTCCTGTGGGTACTTTTTGGTTACATTCTATGTGAAACCATTTGCAAGGGTGGTAGAATATTGAAGGCCATTTTTTTAATGGTAGAAGAGGCAAAGGTCATTCACATTAGAAGGGTAGAAGATTAAGGCCATGAACATCAATGCATGGAAGGAGATTGGAGCCAAAGATAGAAGGGTTTGAAGTTCAAGTCGGCCAAAGGAGAAAATAGTGAATTGTGGTCTGAGGAGTGTTTCCTTAGTTCGGGAATGATTTAGGGATAATTAGCCTTCAAATATGGTTCCATTAGATTCATCTTCCCGAGTGCTACAAAATTGACTACTAGAACTCCCAATTCGGACTAACGGTTCACCTGTAGCAAGCAGACGAAGTTCAGCCGATAAAGCACCAGCAGTCGGTTACGGACCGCCCATGGTCAAGCACCAGTAGCCCGTGACAAAGCACACGGGCCACACTACACAAGAGTTCCAGAGGTTCCTTGAGGACCTTCACGAGGCAAAGGCGTCGGGCCATGACAAAGACCCTGGACCGTGGAGCTTGGAGATGAAGAATTGGAGATTTAGCTAAGTATGGAGCCAGTCTGTGAAAACCTTCATAGGCCATGACAAAAGTTTTGAGCGAAGACCACAGGCTGCTCGCGGTCCGTGAAAACCTTCACAGACCGTGGGAAAACTCTGAGCAAAAACTGAGTACTGTTTGCGGTCCGTGACAATCTTCATGGACCGTGGCACAAGACCTGCTTCACGGACCGTGCCAGATCCCAAAACCCGTGGCTATGGATGTTCACAAACCATGCCAGATCCCACGCCATATGCTTGAATGCTTCACGGACCGTGACATTCATGCTGGTCCCGAAACTTTTGCGGCTAACCATTTTTTCCATAACTCTCTCAATTTTCATCTGATTTCCCTATACCATATATCCAAATCTTCATATTTCCGTGCTCTATCTACCGCACTATAATTGAGCTCCTGGAGATTCACGGATTTGAGCAATTTATTCAAGAAAGGTTCAGCGGCTAGAGGGAAATGGTGACTAGGGTTTTGCTACTTTTGGCCTATTTTGGGCCTATTTTTAGGCCCAATATCCTACTACTATATATAGGAGCCCTAGTCTTCTTATAAACCCTAGCTAGCATGATGTATATTTTGCCTCCTTCTAGTTTAGAGAGAAGGGAGAGTAGAGTTCTTCTTCTCCTTCCTTTTTCTTCCTTTTCTTATCCTTTTCTTTTCATCTTATTTTCTAGATCCATGGCATATAAACTAATATTTTCCATGATCTAAAATTTGTAGAGTAGCTTTATTAGTTTGGGATTCATTTTGGCACTTGGTATGTTCTATTTTCTTTATAAGATTCATTAGATTCATCATATCTTTGTGTTTATGATATTATTGTGATTGTTCTTGAATGTTATAAATTAATGAATATTACACGACATATAAGCACACACTTTGGGTTATATTCATGTATGGTGAAATGATCGATGGCCCATTGGGAAGAGAAACTTGGATGTTAGAATGGGTAGGGGAGAACGGGTCTATGTGGGTGTGTGCACGAGAGATTCGAGAATGCTCTGACCTATTTTCCATCGTACCAGTCTTAGCTAACTTTTTAACTGTTGTCTGAGAGGTTGCGGGTAGAGATAGCTAATAGTAGCAAGCTAGGTGTTATGTTGAAACCCTAGTATTGCAGATAAGGTGCCTACGAACTTTGGGCCTAGCGTATATACCTGAGGAGAGTAGTTGCATTCGTGGTGGAAGCCTGGGATGTAATAGCACAGGGGAGAAACAGACTTGCAACGATGTTAGGCCTCGTTGAACTCCCCTAATTATGATGGCGATTCTGATGGAGGGTTGCGAGAGCACCCACCATGACAGGGTTGGGAAAGTGTATGCCATCGGGCATACCACGAGTTGTAAACACACTGATAGGTCTTTTGCATGTCTATATGTGAATGAATCGAGGATTGAAGCATTAGAACTACTATGTTGCTAAATGATTCCCAAGTACCTAGTATAAATAGTTTCTTGTTTGTTAATTTCATGTTTTGTAGTTATTAGTTCAAAATACCAACCCCCCCCCCCCAATTGCATGTTTACATTACTAGCTGTTTCTTTCACTCGTGCCGATTGACGACCTGCACGAGGTTGAGTTTTAACTAGTACTTAGCCCTAGCATCCTTGTAGACAAACCCAGGGCTTTCCACTTACTACCCCTTGGTAGCTTAGCAATAAGAACGGGTGCAGAATTATAAATTTCTATCTTTGACCCATAAGCCCCTCAGCTCGTGTTTCTAATGACGACCGGGTCGAGGGTGGGTCAACTTCCCTTCAATATCTTCTTTCGCCCTCGCAAACAACCTTCACGTAGAATGTAATAAAAATTATCCACGAGCGACCTACTAGAGATAATCACAATGGAAGATATAGAAGCCCATGTATACAAGATGTCCACTAGTACTATTTAAGTCTACAAAATGTGGGATTTAGATA
This sequence comes from Rubia yunnanensis, assembly GCA_037428765.1. Lineage (NCBI taxonomy): Eukaryota > Viridiplantae > Streptophyta > Magnoliopsida > Gentianales > Rubiaceae > Rubia > Rubia yunnanensis. Next base: position 75,702,756 of record CM075062.1, read on the forward strand.
GGAAACCCAAACATGGCCTTATAAACCCCTTGTCACGTAACCTGAACTAATATTAGCAATCTAACATATAAACAAAACCAATTATTATGCCAAATGCATTGGTTAACGCATGCATAATGGTGCACATCATACTCCTCACAGTTAAACCTTTACTCGTCCTCGAGTAAATAAAAATTATAAAAGGCTTAAGCGACATGTAACATGCTAGTATAAGTTATCCAATGCATTCAACTTATTCCCAAGCTACCATAGTTCCCCCAAAGAAGTGAAAATCCTCACAACTCTCACACTCACTAAAGATCCTAAAATAACCTATCCATCCAAAATAGAATGTGGGAAAAGATAAGCCAAGAAGATAAGTGTCAATCTAGCCTACTTTTCCCAAAATGATCCCCAAAAGTAATTAAAGAGTCGTCTCCCAAAAACAATCCACCAAGGAAATCCAAGAGTCATTGACTTTGTTGTAGCATAGGGATAACTCATGATTCTCGACCTAGTTACAACCAAGGAGGCAAAAGTATCATCAACCTAGTTTTTTGTGTTCTCTCAATTTCTCTCATTTTTCCTAGGAGCATCCTAGCTTTAACACACAAATGGTACTCACTTCTCACCTTTTTCCACACGGCCTCTCATTTTTGCCTAGGCTCGTAAGCCTAGCCGGGCCTAGCATCTCACTTTTACCTAAGTCTTTCCACCTATTCGGGTTTTCCCCAATGTTACCCAAGTCTCCCTTTTAGGTTTCCAACTTGTCCGAGTTTTTATATTTTTTCATTTTTTCAAAATTTTCAAATTTTTTGGTCTAGCACAAAATTGCCCCAAAAGTAGGCATTCATACTACAAAAAGATAAGATCAAAACGAAAACCACACCATCAATATCCTAAAACAACCAACCACATGCAAACTAGGAACCCTACCTAGCAAGTCATGCCACCTAGCATACATCCCAAAAAATTCAAAAACCAAACAATCAAGAAAAACTACCAGGAAAACAAAAAATTACACCAAGGAATTCCAAAAAAGAAGACTCCCTAGGTGCTCACTATTCCCTCCCCACACTTAACTGATACATTGTCCCCAATGCAACAAAAACCATATAAGAAGATAAGTTGGGTTGGGAGAAATAGCGACACTTACTCTCGCAGCCCTGAAGGGCCTTCATTCTTGTCGTGCCTAGTGTTGTTCCTCTCAATGTATCCTATTTCTTGAATCGCATCCTCGATGCAATTTATCCTCATGCTAAGCTTTCCCACTTTTTGTCCTCACACCTCCTATTGCTTGGACTACCTCTTTCAACACTTGGTAGAGCTCAAAAGCTGATCCCCAAGTGCGTGCAGGCGGTCAATTATGTCTGTGGATAGGCGAGAATGGCTAAGAGGTGCTTTCAAAGAGGTCTCACTTTGGCCTCCTCAATGTCTATCTCTGGGGTGACTACAACCCTGTAGAACTCCCTTTCAAAGCGCGGGTCTGTCTCAATAAGTAGGCCATCCAAATATATGTCATGGTTGATGGTTGTGCTCTCCGGCTAAGGAAGTATCATGAAGCTACAAGTGCTCGCCCAGCCATAAAGCCACACATATCGATCCTCCGATGTCGTACGGTCCACCATGAACACCTTTGCTAAATTTTCAATGTTATACTTTGTACCTGATCGTTCCAAGTTAGCCAACGCTCTCTGTGTGATCAGATACCCTAAGTACTGTGTCAATAGACCTACCATACTGTCCATAGATATCTTACCCTTTTTTTTCCCATCATTGTACACTTATGTACAAAGTTCCCTACTAGGTTTGGGTAGAAATTACCCTCAAGATTCATTTCCCAGAGGCAACGAATATCCAAACTCGGACATTGCGTTAGCTTACCGTGGTAGAAAACTCCCATTGACAGTAATCGGTGAACGTAACAAAATGTCGGATAAACCAAGGCAGTGCTCTTGCACAGATTCTTCCAATCAGTCTCTATCAGCGGCCTCCAAAAGTTCCCGAGAGAAAAAGGCATCCCTTGACTTTGTCCACGGGATCTCTTTGGCGTACCTCCATCCAAAAGTGTGTGCTATCTCTTGGAGTGCCGTCTAATACTCATTGTCATCAAGATTGAATTTGATCACCTTGTGTCCATTCTTGCCCGTAACCGACCAAAGAGTAGCTAGGAACTCTAAGGTCCACCTGATGTAGGTCTTAGAGTGTTTCTCTAAGAACCTCTCTAAACCTATCCGACCCAATAGATAAGACACAAGCTCGAGTAAGCCTAGAGCCGCTAGTGTGTCCTTGCATATGAAGCTGGTCTCTAATATACTCCTCTTTGGCTCTGTCAAATTCCTCCACCTCCGACCTGCAGTCATGGAGATATTGGATAATCCCATAAACTCTTCGCTCACAAACGCGGGGTTGCAAAGAATGGGAGTCACTGGCTTATGGTTTGCACCCTTGACCAGTTTCTTCCTCTTCTCACCCCATGAGGACTTCTCCTTCTCTGAATCATTCCTTGTAGGAGGCATCCTAAAAAATGAGGTAAACAGTGGTAAAGTGATCTCAAACGAGGCATGGCCCACATTATCATTTAAAAAGTAAATCCTTCCTAAATAGACTAAACATTCAAAACATGATAAACCAAGCATGAAGACTATTTAAACAAGAACATCCTCAATGAAGAACAATCTCATGTAAGTCATTATCAGCCCATTAATAAGACTATGAAATCAAGATTCATCTCCTCCCAAATCATTCAACACATGAAGAACATAACATCCAAGCATAATACCACATCAAACCACCCAACTTCCTTCAACACAAGATCATGCATACAAGCCCAAAAACATATCTCAAAAACATACACTCATTCAAAAATCATGCTTTTCATAACATCACCACAATGACAATAAAATATATAAACAAATAGTTCAATGGATTACCCAAAATTTGAAGCTAAGATTTGCAAGATCAACACAAGAAGAAGCAAAAGTGGCTAACTTTTGAGAGAAAAGGTTCAAATTTTCAAGTGTCACAAAGAGTATGTGTGAGTGAGTGTTTCTTAAGAGTTAGAATGTGTCAAATGATTCATTTAGGTGGAGAAATGTACCATGGATTTGGAATTTCAGCATAGATGAGAAGGGAGAGAGGTACAATTATTGCAAATTAGGGGGACAATTGTAAAAATTATTTAATTCCAAGGAATGTTAGAAGTACTATTTTCATAAAAAAAAATCCTAAGGAATTAGGAGGTTTCAAAATATTTTAACCAAAAATGCATTTTTAAGTTTAAAATTCAGAATTTTCAAACATTTGCATTTTTGGAACAATTTGACAGCGGAGATGGGGAATAAGTGTAGATACCTCTTTGTGGAAGTACCTGGCACGGACTCCCCCCACCTCGTGCCAAATCTTCTGGCACGGACCCCCTCGTGTTGGAGGTCTATGCCAAATTTTCTGGCATAGACCACCTTGTTTCAATGGCCCATGCCAATTTTTTTTGCACGAGACCCCCTCGGGCCATGCTCTCTGGCATGGACCGTGGCCCTTGGCGCAGACCATGTCAGGCCTTGGCATGAGGTTGTCACAAATTTTTACCTATTCCTTAGTCTTTTTCCTTTTTTTCCAAAAAACTATTCTGCCCATCAAAACTAATTCCATCCAAGCACAATCATGAGACTCAAACTCAAATTTACAAATCAAATAATAGTTTCATCTCAAAAGTCCTCAACACAAACAAAATCATACAAAAACCTATCTAATCACTACTCAAAACACGAAACAAAATAAGCACCGTATAGTTATTGTCGTCCTCGTGACTTATTTTCTTTTCATGAAATCTAGTGAGAAAAACCTACCTGTGGGTGTTCAGAATCGCCATTGGTGACTTCACCCATGATGACATCGTTGTGGAGAGGCTTCCACAACGAGTCATCCTTACCTTTGGACCCCTTGTTCGCCATAAGAAATGAGTCTTTGTGCCTTGCTATGGTTGAGTTCGTGAATGCCACTTTGGGGTTAGGAGGAGGTCGAGGAGGTTTTAAACCCTCGACATTCTTCCTTTCCTGCCACAAGTTAGTTAGCATGGGAAAAACAATCTAGCACAGACATACAATCAACCGCATCATTCAATACATCAGACTCATCAACAACATCATCAACATGGAACTCATCCAAGTATTCATGCTCTTTGGTAACAAAAGAAGTTTCATGGAAATCATGCTCATCACATAGGGTCACAACTTTGCTCATAAAAGAAGAATTATTTGAATCATGCCTAGATTTATAAATGTCAAACTCCACTTTGTCCACATCATCTTCTAGAGTCAAGGTTCCCAAATGGACATCAATTTTAGTCCTAGATGTTTTAAGAAAAGGTCTTCCCAAAAGTATTGGGGGTTCACTTCCATCGTGAACCACGTCTAGGACATAAAAGTCCGCCAGAAAAACCAACTTGCCAACTCGCACCATTACATCCTTCACTAGTCCATAGGGGCTAGCTTAGGAGTGATCAGCAACTTGGACAATCACTCTAGTTTACCCAAGCTCACCTATTTCTATGTGTTCATGTAGACTAAATGAGGTCACATCGATAGATGCGCCTAAGTCTATCATGGCATTTTCAACAAGTTTTCTACCTAAGGAGATAGGAATAGAGAATATTCCAAGGTAGTCGCATTTGTTTTGCAAATTTTTATGGTTTAAAATAGCGACCCCCCCCCCCCAGTTTTAAATGTCCTACCTTCTTAGTTGGGCTACTTCTCTTTTTTGTGCATGCAACTTTAAGAAACCTAACATACGATGGCACATTTTTAATTAATTCTAAGATAGGGATTGTTACCTCGACCTTTTTGAAAACTTTTCAAATGCTTGCATCATTGGTTACCACCTTTGGCCTTCCCCTCAAAGCATTTGGAAATGGAGGTTTGATAGTAACTTATGACTCGGGCGGTGGAAGCTCCTTGGAAGGCACTTCCTTGACCACAATCCCATCCTCTCATCCGCTTCTAAGATCTCCTCTCTATTCGATTTCTATTGGCCATTTCCTTAATGTCGTATACCATTGGCCATTTCCTTAAAGAGGGACATTGCATCCGTAGGGCTTTTATTCTCTATCTAACCATTCCAAGCGGCATTCACCATTCACATATCTTCTTTGCATAGCCCCTCGAAGAAACAATATACTAGATCCCCCTCCTTCAAGAGATGGTAGGGGTAACTCGCTAGCAATTTCTTGAAGCACTCACAATAATCATACAAACTCTCGATAGCCCCTTGGGTGATGTTTGACCGTTATTTCTTCAGTCTGGCAAATTTGGGTAAAATAATTGTCCAAGAACCTCTGCTTCATGTCCATCCAAAAACCTATGCATCCTGGGGGTATGTAGTAGAGCCTAGGTCAGTCTTGAAGGGAAAATAGGATGGCTCTCAGATTGTAATCATCATCAGAAACTCTCAGAGCAAGATCTAATTCCTCCTCAACCTCCTCTACATTACTTAAAATTGAAACATTAGTAACCATTTAATTTGTATTCAAATTTACAAAATAAAAATACATTTAGCTTGGATTAGTTTACGATGACGTTGCTGTGGTTTTAATCGAATTTACGCTCTACTAAGGTGAGTGCCTTCTTCACCCCTGCACGAATTGTATTAAAAATGGTTATTGCATGTTATACTATGCTTATTAATTCAAATGTATTATTTTAAAATATATATCTGTCATAAAATATTATGTTAAAATTATGATTACTCTTGTTAATTATTTTGTTTTATAATAATTAAGTGCGGTGTGTACTTTATCCCATTGTGCTTCATTATTGTGACATTATGTGGATGACATGCTTGTATTTTGGTGTGTCAAACTTGGCTACATGCTACTTGATTACGTGTTTGTGATTTTTGGGGTATATGACGCTATTGTAGTTTGATCTAAATAATTGGGAACAGTATAGACCGGATCGGCTACACGTGGAGTTTTGGTTTACTAGTATAACCATATGGATCTGATACAAGCTCATAGTTGAACATATTGGACATGGTTGATGAGTATAGATTTATGGATCTGATAGCCTTCAGGCACCACCGAAGAGTTTATACTCTGATGTTAGTCATAGTGGCCATATAGGAACTTCACTGCGTCTTGGCATAACCCAACCATATCCTTTTACAATGTGCTAGGATTTATATGGCTATTATCTATATGTGATCACTAAATGTCCACTCGGTAAATACTGGTAATGAAACCTCACTAAGCAAGGAGTTTACCATAGTGTAATAAACCGAACAGGTGTAGCTGGATTGATAGAGTGAGAGGTTGTGCATGACATCTTTACTTTATATGGGATAAGATCTTGGATGGGCGTTCTGAATCTAGAACCCAATTTAGAATTTTTACTTGTAAACCATGTAAAACACTTGTTATAATACTTGGTGCGGACCATGTAAAACGGGGTTTGTGCGGACCATGTAAAACACTTGTTATAATACTTGGTGTTTTACATTGTTTACATGGTGCGAACCATGTAAAATGGGGTTTGATGCGGACCATGTAAAACACTTGTTATAATACTTTGTGTTTTACATGGTTTATGGTGACCGTTCACGGACCACGTTATTTGGTGCAGGCTGTTGGTGCCATCCATGAACGGTCTGCGCCGACCCGTTTGTACTTCAGTCAGCTGAACTTCTTTCCTTTGTTACGGGTGAACCGTGATTCCGTTTTGAGAGTTCTTTTAGTCAATTTTATGGTTCTCAAGGAGACAAATCCAATAGAACCAAACTTGAAGGCTTATTATTCTTAGATTGTTCCCAGAAGTTGGCACAACTCTTGGACCACGATTCTCCGTTTCTTCATTGGTCACGTCGAACTCCAATGCTGCCTATCTTTGGCTCCAATCTCCTTCTATCACGATTCGATTTCTATAGCCTTCGTCAACTACCATTCTAGTGTGAATGGCCTTTGATCTCTACTACCATCCTTGCAATAAGCCTTCAATATCTTCTATCGCTCTTGCAAATGGCCATCACATAGAATGTAATGAAAAGTAGAATGTAATGAAAAGTATCCAGGAACGACCTACGAAAGATGATCACAAAGGAATATCTAGGAGCCCGTGGATACAAGATGTCCATTAGTACTAATTAAGTCTATAAAATGCAGGATTTAGACAAGAAAACCAAACATGACGGTCTAAACCACTTTTCACATAAACTCAACTAATACTAGTAATCCAACATATAAAAAACCAATTACTATGATGAATGCATTGGTTAACGAGCGTATAATGGTGCACATCATTAGGGGAGATGCAACCTAAGAGTGAAACCATTATTACCCCTTAGAAGAACCTTTAGGTATTTCAAATATAAAAGTTAACTATTCAAGCCAGTAAAAATGCAAAGACGTTGTATCAAAACTATTCCATTAGAGATTATTGGATTACAATATGAAATCAAAATTAAAATAAATAAAACTAAGAAAGTAATCTTTTTATTTGAACTTAGAAAACATCTTAATCACTTGGGGATGGTCAACACATAGTTAGAATAAGGTTCTCGGTTTAAATTGAAAGGTCCCTAAGTAATAATAATAAAATTTTAAACCACAAAACAAGACAATGAAGTACTAATCGCCATACAAATCTTCATAACCTATACAACGATATTAGGCCATTAAACTTTGTAAATCTAAAATCATATAAAACTTAACCAAAATATAAAACTAGTGTCCTACCATAATTGGGTAGTGTAGGCTTTGGTTAGGGAGGGAGAGAGATAGTCATTAGGTTCCTTAACACAAGCAGTTACCGTATGACACAAGCTACGAGATATAAAACACCAGGAAATCCAGGAATTGACCCAGACTCAAGGTAGTGTCTATGTTCTACGTAGGCAGATGATAGAATATCATAGGAAACCAACCGAGCAAGGCTATAGCCACATAGATAACGCTCTAGAGACAATTGATCAAATTATCAATGTAATTCTGAGTGACCTTATGAATTAATCACCATATGGTAGTGAACACGATGAAGGATATGACTCTATTGAAGGGCCTAGGATTGGTTAATGCGAATATAGTAGTAGTATATAAATTTTTTTAAAGGTACTTGCGATTCCTAATTTTGCACCATGCGGTGCGCGTGCAAGTTAGGGATAAAACTCGATGATAGATCAGGGAGAAGTGAAGGTTAACGACGAATCATATGATGAAGTAGCCTAAAATTTTATTTAAACCATTATTTGAACCTTCCGAACCCTAGGATATACGAAGGAGAGGCGGTAAGTTTGTTATATTTTTGTTAGAAGGGACGTACCCCAACCTTGGACCCAAACAATGCAGTCCAAGTAATTGTAGTAGTCTGGAAAGATTACCCTGATTCCATTGCATGTACTGTGGATAAAGGAAGATGTGAAGAGAAGAATTGCTCGAAACAGGCAAATAGATGTCTGCGATGTAAGAGTTTCGAGCATAGGATAACAAAGTACCAAATGCCTCAATCAAGGTACTCGTCTCAAACCCTAGGCCATAGGCATCGGTTATCAAACTTTCTCGGAAAGATGGAGCCAGTGTAAGTGATAAGCCAAACTTTCAAGCTCAGGTTTATGCCTTGTAGAACCAATGAGACCCCCCTTGCGACCGAAGTCGTTGAAGGTACCCTCTCTATCTTAGGTAGACTAGCTAGCTAAGATTTTTATTAACCCTAGTGACTCTTATTCATTGCCAGTTATTCCTTTCTTGAAAGAATGAAAGATAAAATAGAGGACTTACCCTATAATTCAAAAGTTATTACTCCTACCAAGGATGCTAAAATCCTGATTGTTCGTGTTAACAATAGAATTTATTTTCCTACCTTGAAAGGATGTGAGGTTATACTCGACATAGACTCTCTTGCTAAAAACCATGGCCCTTTTAAATTATCGTGCTAAGGAAGTTAAGTTATATCGGTCGGGATACCAATAATTAAGGTAAATGTAGGAAGAAATTGGCCATTATCATTCATTACTAATGGCGTAAAAGTCTGAAAGATGAGTTATAAGGGGGAAAATATAATGATTGATTATATCATAAGTAAGCCAGTAGATCAGGTGAAAGAGGAAGATATACTAGTAGTTTGGGACATCCATAAAATATTTCTTGAAGTATTCCCTGTGGAAAGTCTCAGCTGGCCTCCAGAAAGGAAAGTTGAATTTACCATCGATTTTGTACCAGTTGTCACTCTAGTTTCTTGAACCCCCCCCCCCTTAGCGCATGGTGCCACTAGAACTCCATGAGTTAAAATAAAACTCAAGGATTTGTTAACTTTGAGATTCACCCAACTAAGTACCTCACCCCGGATCCCCAGTGATGGTCTTTAAGAAGAAAGATGGCTCTCTATAGATGTGTATCGATTTCCAAGGCCTAAATAATGTAACGATTAGATTAAGTATCCTCTTACCATCCTTAAGGAGTTGTATCATCAACCTCAAGAAGTCATCGTATCTTCCACACTAGATCTACAGCAAAGGTACTACCAATTACGAGAGAAAAAAGATGATATGCAAAAAGATAACCTTAACTTGCGGTATGGTCATTACAATTACCGATAATGCCGATTATGATATGCATCAAGTGTTTTAGCCGCATCTGGATGAGGTTGTCTTCATTGTTCTTTGATTTCATCCTGGTCTATTCAAAGTCTCAATAGGAGCATGAGTTCACTGGAAGAAGGTGTTACAGTTACTTAAGAAACATAGATTGTACACCAAGTTTGCAAGTGTGAATCCTGGCTAAACCGAGTGAACTTTTGGGGCACATGATTTAGAGATATTGATGAATCCCTCTAAGTTAAAACCATCATTAAATGGAAGGTTCCGATCAATAGCCCAGAGATTAAGAGTTCTAGGACTAGCTAAATACTATAGGCGCTTTGTTAGAGACTTCCCATGAATTAACTTCTCCCTAGTTTTGTCAAACCCATAAGGGGGTCAGGAGAAGACGGGAACCAGTTTCCAAGAATTGAAGAAGCGTTTGACAACTATCATAATCCTTGCGCCACCCGAGAGAAATGATAGATTTGTTTTATATACAGAAGCTTTTGGAGATGACCTAGGATGTGTGTTGATGCAAAAGGCCATGTAATTGCCTATACTTCCTATAAATCGAAGTTCTATGTGATAAATTACCCCACACGTGAACTTGGACTCACCACAGTATTGTTTACCTTGAAGAAATGGTGAAACTGTCTATGGAGTCACGTTTGAGGTAATGTCAGATCATAAGAATCTGAAGTACATATTCTCTTAAAAAGACTAAATATGTTCCAATGTCAGTGGATAAATTTTTTTTTGGACATTACGGTCGAGTGATTAGTTATCATCATGGCAAGAGCGAATAAAGTGGCAAGCACCTTAAGCAGAAAGGCAAATTTGGTTCATATCATGATGAGGGAGAATAAGATGTTCATATAGGAAGTTGGAACCATGAGGTTAAGTCTCACCGACGTGTATTCTCCAACCTAAGGGCATAGTCTACTTTACCCACTAAGATCAAAATGGCTCAAGAATCCTATGAGTCCTGAGTAAGAAGGATGAAGCTCGCCGGTGAAGGCGAGTTACTGGACTTTGATGTTGACGGTACTAGGGTTCTAAAATGTAGGGATAGGTTCCACTTTCCCGAGATTTGAAAATCAAACTATATGTACTAGAGGAAGCCACTTATCCAAATATACAGTAAACCTAGGAGGAGCCAAAATGAACATGGACTTGATAAAAAAGTATTGTTAGGACAACATGAAAAGGAGCATTGCAAAATTTGTGGCATGATGTTTAGTGGGTTATCAAATTAAAAGTGACCATTATAAGCCATCAAGGTTATTACAACCCTTAGAATTCCCAGAGTGGAGGTTAATCACCTCACGATAGGTTTCGTAACATAATTACCACAGACGCGGAATGGTTATGACACAATTTGGGCGGTAGTCGATAAATTAACCAAATTGGCCTATTTTCTTCTGATACACATTAAGTATTCTCTAGAAAAGTTGACGTCACTCTATACCCAAGAAATCATGCGGCTATATGGGGTGTCTAAAACTATTGTGATAGACAATTCTCTTTTGGGAAGAGGTTGAAAAGAGAAAATTTCTTCCATTAACTAGTATTATACCTTAGGTTGAGGAATCCATGGAAAGGGTTAAGATAATTGGGTAGCCTTTTCATCAGCTTAAAGTTGACTGAAGAGCTTTGCGGACCATCACTAGGAGTTTGAAGTTGATGATTGTATTACTAAAGATAACCCCCTCAAAAGGGGCTCTAGTTCGTCATAGTAATAAGGAAAGGTTAAGTGCTAAGTACATTAGTCCTTTTAAGATTTCCTAACGCATCAGACCAGTGGCATACCAACTTGAATTGCCCAGCCGACTAGGTAAATTACACTAATGTTCTCCAGGTATCAATCTTGAATAAATACCACCCTAACCCTGAGAACATGGTAATGCATGAGGATCTAGGGTTGAATGATAGCTGATATACTCGGATACTCTAGTGAAGTTGCTAAACAACAAGATTTAAAAATCTAGGTACTAGAAAGACCCCTATGGTTTTGGGTGGTTGAAGAAACCACAAGGCTAAAGAACACAACTTGGAAAGTGGAAGCTCACATTAACCTTAGATACCCCGAGCTCTTGACAGGGGAGATTTGAATTTTGGGGACAAAATTTCTTGATTGTGAACCCCCGCAATTGAATTATGTATGAAGGTAATAGTTAAGTTTAAACCAGAACGGCCTGGTTTGATTTTCTTACTTGGATAATACCTTGAAATATTTTTTAAAACAAATTAACACTACGAAAAATTTAAAATAATGTAAAAAGTTAATCTTCTTATATTACCCATCTTTGGTACACTAGCTGGAGATATGTATTCAGGAAAAAAAATAAGAAACTATTTATATATATATATATATATATATATATATATATATATATGTGCACCGAGTTGTTATAAACCAAGATAAAGAGAAAAGCGAGAAGTAAAATTCAAGTTAATCATTTAATCAATTAAAAAAATAATCAAAATTTATAATTAATTAAATATTATTTATAATCCCCGTGACGTTGTTTATAATATAATTATTTAGATTGAAAAGTCTATAATTAATATAATTTTTATATAAAACCTCGTTGTAAATGGAATTGAAATAAATATATTCATAATGGTAGGCACATTTCAAATCATGAAATATATACATAAGTATATATATTATAATTAATGAATTAAGAAAAAGGAGAAAAGAAAAAAAAAGAAAATTAAAAACAAATAATAAGAAAGTGGGAGTCAGGCGCATGGAGTGAATCACCTGCGCCTAAATCTTCAAAACAAGACACGTGGAACCACGTGTCACTTCATTAAATTAAAAGAATAAGGCAAGTTTTCTAATAGACTAAATTATTTTTTGACTTAAGTGCTCATATAAGTGTATGTTTTTGTGGTTTGTGCTAATATGACTATGAAGTTGGAAAGTACTATTGTAACCCTGTGTTTTGCTTGAATGTGCTAATATAACTCTGGAGACCTGAATTTGGCCGAAAATATATGAAATGACTATTATACCCCTATTTTTTAAAAAATAAAATTCAAAAAAAGTGTAAAAGACTATATTGCCCTTAACCTTGTAAACCCTAATGAAAAACTTTAAAAAAGAGATTGATCTTCTTCTTCTTCTCGATCTTCTTCTTCTCCAGCAAAAACTTTCGATCTTCTTCTTCTCATACTTATACTTCCGCCACCACCGCGGCGGCGCTCGACAGCGACAGTAGCAGAGAATGACCAAGTTGAAAATGTTCACTAACGAAGGCGGAGGGAGGTCGGCGGGTGGCTCCGGGAAGTAGAAGAAGGAGGCATCGGGTTCATCGGGTTCAATCGCGATGGTGGTGGCAGGTCTTCGTCGGTCTTTGGAGGTGGAGGGCGGTGGTGAAGTTGGTGGTGCTGGAGCTGGTGGCTAGAACAGGTGGTGGTAGTGCTAGGATGGTCCCGGTGAAAAAACCAGACTCCAGTCATCCTGCCGCCTGAATCGCACTGAGAAATTTCCAATTCCGTCACCGAGAGCCCTTCTCCTAGCTATGGACCAGGGTTAGCACAAAAACTCAATTCACCATTTGATTCCATTTTGCTAAATCATGTAGAACGATGTGTTTCTTGCTTTTAATTTTTTAAGATTTGATTTGTACAATGAATCTGGAATGATGGTTTTAGATTGTACAATGAATCCAAGATTTTTGGCTGTTATTGTTGGGAATTTTTTGCGGAATTTGGTCAAATGTGGCGGAGATAGAGGTGGAGCTGCCGTGTTGGCGCCACCGTAGTGGGGTTGGGGATCGGGAGGGGCGGAATGCCAGATGCTGGCAAAAGTTCAGATTCCGGCGATGGCTTCAGCAGCGCGGTGGTGGTGAGGCAGCAGAGCGGTGGTGGTGAGGCAGCAGAGCGGTGGTAGTGGTGGCAGTGATGGTGATGGTGCTTTTAGAGATGAAGAAGAAGAAGAACCCTAGGGGTATTTTAGTCTATAAATTTCTAATTTGAATGTTAGGGGTAGTTTAGTCTTTTTAATTTTGGTCAACGCCGGAATAGTGGCAAAAGGTTATATCAGCACTTTTGATGCAAAACGTAGGGCTATAATAGCACTTTTCAACTTCACAAAGTCATATTAGCACAAAGCTCCAAAACATAGGGTCATATCAGTATTTTGCCCTTATTTTTTTTATCCCCAAAATAAAATACAATACATTTTTTGGTCCCCAAGACCAATAATATTTTTGTTCAGCAACTAACAAATACAAAATGATTTTTTCGGTCCCCAAAGGTGGTTTTCAGGTAAATCGGAATGATTTTCCGATATAGCCAGGGTATTTTAGTAATTTTACTAATTAAAAAATATTTTCAATTAAAAATTCCTAATTTTAAAATATTTCCTTTTTCTTTAATTTTTTTTCCTTCCTTTGAATTTTCTTTTATTTTTTCTTTTAGGGTTTCCTTTGAAACCCTTATCCGTCGGCTGGTCCCTTATTTTGCCGCCGCCAACCACAGCCGCCGCCGCTACTCACTGGTTTGCCACGAGGCTCACCGGAGGATTCGATGGAGTTTATTTTGGGCTGGGTGGGTGAAGAAGAGGAATTTGATGGTGTTGATAGGTCGGGAAGAAGAAGAATTCGATGGCATCGCCATTGATTTTGGGTCGGGGAGGAAGGTGATGTGATGGGGTCGCCATTAATTTTTGGTCGAGGACGAAGGTGGCATTGATGGGGTCAGGGAGAAGAGGAATTCGATGGCGACGCCGCAGGATTCAATGGCGTCGCAGTTGGAGGATTCAATGGCATTTAAAGTAATGCGGACGAAGAGGGCTGGTCGGGGTGGAGCGGCGTAGAGGCGTAGAGGTGTTGGCGATAGGGATACTGCTTGGCACGGTGATCTCACAGCGGCTGAGGGGGTAGAGGTCGATATTTCGACACCGAGTCAAGATATTTCGGTGCCTGAGCGGGCAAGGGTTTGGGGAAGAGGGTCCAGTAGCTGAAGGTTCTTTCTTTTTTTGAATTTTTTAAAACTCACATGTATAATGGTCATTTTATAGATTTTGACCAATTTTACCATTAATTTACCTGAAAACCACCTTTGGGACCAAACAAATCATTTTGTATTTGTTTGTTGCTGAACAAACATGGTATTAGCCTTGTGCACCAAAAGATGGTATTGCATTATATTTATGAGACAAAAAAATAATTTAGTCTTCCTCGTGTGGGTTATAAACAGTTGTTAGGTGATGAACTGAGATGTCTGATAAGGTATAATTGTGTTTTAGGGTTGGTTCTCAGATTAAGTTATGAAGAATCAACTCAATTATAAATAGAATGCAGAAATTTAAGGTGTTTGGATTAGTTTACGATGACGTTGCGGTGATTTCAATCGGGTCTACGCTTTAGTAAGGTGAGAATTTTTATCAGCCCAACACGAATTTAATTAAAAAGTGGTATGCATGTTATGCTATGCTTATTGATTCAAATGTGTTATTTGAACATTTTAGATCTGGAATAAAATATTATGTTAATGTTGTGATTACCCTTGTTAATTATTTTGCTTTCATAATAATTAAGTGCAGTGTGTACTTTATCACACTGTGCTTAATTATTGTGATATTATGTGGATGATCGACTTGTACTTTAACTTGGAATTTCAAACTTGGTTGCATGCTACGTGATTACGTGTTTGTGATTTTGGAGGTTCCCGATGTGATAGTAGTTTGATCAAAATCGACGAGGAACAGTCTGTACAATCGATCGGCTACACTTGGAGTTTTGGTATGCTAGCATAACCATCTAGATCTGATGTGAGCTCGCAATTAAACATCTTAAGCGTGGTTGGCGAGTGTGGATTTTTGCGTCTGATAGCATTCAGACACCATTGATGAGTTTATGCCTTGATGTTAGTCACAATGGCCATATAGGAACCTGACTGCGTCTTGACACAAACCACATGTATCCTTTTAGTATGTGCTAGGATTTATGTGGCTATTTGTTTTATGTGATCTCTAAATCTCCACTTAGTAAATGTTGGCAATGAAACCTTACTAAGCAAGAGGCTTACCCTAGTGTAAAGAACCACAAGTGTAGTTGGACTAATAGAGTGAGAGTTCGTGTATGACACCTTTACTTTATTTAGAATAAGATCTAGGATGAGCTTTTGAATCTAGAACCCAATTTAGAACTTTATCAGTCCAACTACACTTGCTATAGTAAGTTATGATTTGAAATCTAAAATCACTTCCGAATAATCTGCATTGCTAGTTACTACATGTAAGTAATCTGACTCGCTGGATTCTTAGTAACACAGTGGACTATCCATAAGTTTATTGACAAGCGACCTATCAGAAAACTCACTCTTTATTCAATATGTAGTCAAAGTTTGATAAACAATAGTGTCAAAGAGTAAACTACGCAGTTTAACCTGGGAAAGAGAAAATATGAAAGTGTAAATATGGAGGAGGTTGATTAAGAAAGCAAGTTGGGGGAGTTAGACTAACAGAATATCTAATGGAAGAGTCATTTTTGGGAGTCTCTTTTGCCACATGGTATACCATAGTTTAATTAGAACTTCACTGCGATGCAAACAATGTTAATTGGGAGTCTCTTTTGCCACATAGTATACCATATTTTAATTAGGCGGGGTTTCCTGACAGGCGACATGTCCATAAGCTTATGGACAGGCCACTTATTTCTTACCTTATACACTGCATTTCTTAAATTACATACAAAATTTAAAATTTTTGAAAATATTTTTTTATATCATATATTTTTATATTTTCACATTCAAATACATAATATTACTTGTTTTAACTTATAAAATACAATATTTAAATTTTATAAAAAATTACAACATTTAAGTCAAATGCCCCTGAGGACTGTCCATAAGCTTATGGAAAGGCCGCCTTTCCTGAGACTTTCCCTTTAATTAGAACTTCACTGTGATATAAACAAGGCTAATTGACCATATTTTAGACTAACAGAATATTCAATGGAAGAATCATTTTTGGAGACTCTTTTGCCACATGGTATACCATATTTTAATTAAAACTTCATTGTGATGTAAACAAGATTAATTGATTGATGGTCTTATTTGAATTTTCATCTCCAATGTTACCATCACAATTATAGCTCTGGTATGACCTGTCAATCATTGATTGAACAAATTTTAGTTAGGTACATTTTTTTTTAAACAGCGTGAATATTTTTTTTTTCAAGAAAATAGTCAGGCCCTTCTCATTAAGATATAGAAATGGTTTACGATTTGTTTGTCTATCTATTGGATGATAAACTAGTACTACTGCTAGTTTATCTTTTATTACAATTGATGAGCTGATAAACTATTGATCACCATAACTAAAATGACAAAATCTATCTATTATAAGGTGGGATGAATTCCCACATGATTGGCTCACAGGGAGTGAGTGGGGGTAAGCCTCCCACTTGATAGACCAACATGGTGTATAGAACTTGCTCCACACCAACCTGGCGTATAGAGACTAGACCATCATTTATTGGGAGGGGGGGTTGAGTTGTGCCTAGTCAGTCGAAAACAATTTTCTGCTTGCCTTGGTGGCTGGATAGAAGGTACTTCGAAAATGTGTTTCACATGTATTGTAATTACGTTCAGCAGTCTCGGCCTCCACCAGATGAACGAGTACATCAGCTCAAGTTGGCATCTCGACTCAAACAGTCACAGTAGCACACATTAGATCCTATGAATGAAAATCTCTAGCCCAAACCAATTATATCTACAAGATATGTCGTTCTATCTAGAGATATCCAAACTAATCATAGTCTATTAATCTACTATTTCATCTTTAGTGGGTTTTGCCAAAAGTATGTTGTCTAAAGTACTTTTTGACTCGAATTTCTCCTAACCAACTCTATGAAGAATAGATCGCCGAAAAATCATAGTTGGCAAGGACTTCTGAATCTAATGCACAAGACAAAAGACTCATTTTGAGCTCGCCTTCCATTTTGTACTAAACTAAAGTTAAACCTAAATGAAACTCTAAGAAACTGAAGCATACGCAAAATGACCAAGACACTTGAACCCCATGATCTTAGCCCTCATTAAAATAAGGGAAAAAACCCTGCCCATATGTTCAGCCCAATCTGATGACCCAATTTGGTTTGATCGAACCTATCTCCATCCCATTTTGGGCGGATCTTACCAACGGTTAATTTCTGTCGTCATCCGTCGGTCATCAATGCAGAAAAAATACCAGAATTTTCCACCTTACAATCTTTGGGATCTGAGAAGACTCGCCAACCTCATCGGCAATAATCCACCACCGTGCGCCGACCTCGCACCACTGACTAACAAAATTAAAGCTAGAAGATAATATGTCGAAGAAGAAGAAGAGGAAGTTTCATTGATGCAGCATGGTTTTGGTTTTAGTACAACCCGATCCAAAAACTGAACCAAAACACAGCTATATAGCTGGAATTCAGAGCCAAGGAAAACAAGAAAAAAAAAGGGCCAGTTATAGCACGACACGTGTGCTGGCCAAAGCAAGAAATCAGAAAGAAGTGAAACGCAGTGGGTTGATGTCGTTTTGCCACTCTTAAACTTCAACCAAGAGATTTGAACGTTGGCGCCAAACTTTGAACTTCCCTCCGGTTTTCTGCTTTCTCTGCAACTTGTCCTTCCATTGGCACTGATTCAGGATCGCATTTCTTCATCACCCCCTCCTCAAGCTCAGAATGGAGAGAACGAAAGCTAAGCTTGAACAAGTTTGCCAGAAAAGGAATCACAGGTAGAGACTTGGTGAAGACATCGGCCAGTTGCATTCGAGATGAAACAAAAGAAGGTAGGATAAAACCTTCAAGATAATAATCACGGACGAGATGACAATCAATGTCTAAATGCTTGGTGCGCTCGTGGAACACAGGATTGGCAGTGAGATGGAGAGCCGCCTGATTATCACAGAAAAGAGGAATTGGAAACTGAACCTGAATCCGAAGATCTCTAGCAATATAGCTAATCCATTTCAGCTCACAAGAAGTCATGGAAAGACTCCTATACTCAGCTTCAGCAGAAGACTTGGAGACAGTGGACTGTTTCTTAGATTTCCAAGAGATCAATGAGGAACCTAAGAAGACAGCAAAACCTGTAACTGACCTTCTGGAAATCTTGCAAGTTGCCCAATCAACATCACAATAGGCATGAAGCTGGAGATCATTTACTGAAGGATAGAAAAGGCCTTGAGTTGAGTGGTGATGAAGATATTTGACAATGTGCAAAGCACCATTGAGATGATGCTGTGTAGGAGATTGCACAAATTGACTCAACTGATGAACAGCAAATGTTATATCTGGCCTGGTGTAATTGAGATATAACAATCTGCCAATGAGTCTTCGGAAAATGCTGGGATCAGAAAGTGGGACTGAGTCCTCATCATGAACAGGCCAAGAGCAAGGAAATGGAGTAGCTGCAGGTTTGCTGTGCAGAAGACCACAATCAGACACAATATCCTGAATATACTTATGCTGATGAATATGAAAACCAGAAGGAGATCTGTTCAGCTCCCAACCAAGAAAATAATGAGCAGGGCCAAGGTCTTTGATGGTGAACCTTTGATGTAAAGATGCCTTGACACCAGTGATGGCAGCTAGAGAATCTCCCATGATGAGAACATCATCAACATAGACAACCAGTGCCAAGATTGAAGAAGATGTGAACCTTAAGAAGAGACAGTGATCATGGTGAGATTGATTAAAATTTAAGCTCAGGAGATGTTGTGTAAACTCCTTGTTCCACTGCCTGGAGGCCTGTTTTAAACCATATAGACTTTTAGTCAGCTTACAAACCATATGAGGTGTAGAGACATGATAGCCATCAGGAAGTTTCATGTAAACCTCCTCATCTAAATGCCCATGCAAGAAAGCATTGTTGATGTCAAGCTGATGAACATGCCAGTGTGAAGCTGAAGCCATAGCCAGAAGCATTCTGATTGTAACTGCCTTAGCCACAGGAGAAAAAACTTCAAAGAAATCTATCCCTTCTATCTGATTGTAGCCTTTGGCAACTAGCCTAGCTTTGTGTTTAGCTAAGCTTCCATCTGCATTATACTTCAGTTTATAGATCCATTTCGAACCAATGGCTTTCTTTCCAGGTGGCAGTTTCACTAGATCCCATGTGTGATTCTGCTCAAGGGCAATGAGCTCCTCAGCCATAGCCTTAACCCATTCATGAGAATGCTTTGCTTGCTGATAAGTGGATGGTTCCTGTCCCTGTGAAGCATTAAGAATGTGTGCAAAAATGTCTGACTGAGGTTGGATAGATGAAGAAACAAAATCCTTTGCCCAGACAGGTGGTCTGATCACTCTAGTGCTGTGTCTTGCACCAGTATCAGATGATGGAACTGGAATGGGAAAAGAAGGTGTAGGACTAGAGGATTCAGGATTATTAGTAGGAAATGTGTCTATGAATGGAAGGGGAAAAGTGAAGAGAAGAGGTGATGAGTAAGGGAAAACAGATTCATGGAAAACTACATCTCTGGATATGATTAACCTGTGATTTTGCAAATCAAACAGCTTATAAGCCTTTTGACCTGTGGGATATCCAATGAACACACAGGGATATGCTCTCTCTGCAAACTTATCCTTGTGTGGAGATGTATTAGTTGCATAAACTAGACAACCAAAAGTTCTGATCATGTTCAGATCAGGTTGTGCATGAAATAACAGTTCAAAGGGAGTTTTCCATGAAAGAATAGGAGTTGGAAGTCTGTTGATCAGAAAAGTTGCAGTTAATATTGCATCTCCCCAGAAAGGTTTGGGTAAATTTGATTGAAACATAATAGCTCTAGCAATTTGCAACAGATGCTGATGTTTTCTCTCCACTACACCATTCTGTTGTGGAGTATAAGGACATGATCTCTGATGAAGTATTCCTGAATCAGCAAACAATTGTTCACATTCAAGATTAACAAACTCACTCCCATTATCTGTTCTTACTGATTTGACTGAAGCATGAAACTGATTTTGAACCATGGCAAGGAACAGTTTGAGAATTGAAAATACTTGATCTTTGGATTTTATCAAATAAGTCCATGTAGATCTAGTATAATCATCCACTACTGTTAAGAAATACTTACAACCATTAATGGAACTAATCTTATAAGGTCCCCACAAATCCAAATGCAACAACACAAAAGGAGACTGAGTAAAACTGGTGCTGATTGGAAAAGGCAATCTGTGTTGCTTTGCCATAGGACAAACAGTACAAATGCTATCAGTCTTGGACAATGTAGCAGTTTTAGAAATGTGCTTTAGTACATCATTAGAAGGATGACCTAATCTAAGATGCCAAGAATGAGGAGATGGTGAACTCTGATTAGCAACAGCTCCAATCACAGTATTTTGAAATGGCTTTGAATGTAGACTCAGCTTGATGTTATCTGGATGAAATGAATGACTGTCTAAAATGTACAAGCCATTTTCTTCTTTGATTGCTGCAAGAACTCTGTTAGTTCTGAGGTCCTGCAGCACACAAAGGCCAGAAGAAAATTTGAAGACAACAGGCATGGACTTAGTCAGCTTATTCACAGAAAGAAGATTATATCTGAAATCAGGAATGTGTAGGCAATCATTTAGGATAAGTGAGGGATTCAACTTGACTGATCCTATGGCTGTGACCTGCTTAATTGTATGATCAGGTAAGTAAACTGGTGTGGGATTGTGTACAGCAACAGCATTATGTAACATAGACAAATTTGCACACATATGACTTGATGCTCCACTGTCAACAATCCACTTATCATCAGTCAAAGTAAAAACATTAAGGGAGAAGTTTGTGACCAAGCTACCTGCAAAATCATGATAATGTGCATAATTCACTGCTCCATACTGATCTGAAATTTGTTCCTTCCCTTTCTATTTCTTCTCAAGTTGTGCTTCCACCAGTTTTGCAACTAGTGCATGCAATTTTTCATCAGGATCACTCAGTGGTGTATCCTCTTCCTCCAAAGCTACATGTGCTGCAAACTTCTGAGCTGGTTTCTGATAAATTTGTGGAGCAAACTGAGGTTTAACTGTCACATCTCTGTTGCCTTCCCACCAATCCGGATATCCTTTGATTTTGAAACAATTCTCCTTCACATGGCCTAACTTTCCACAATGATCACATTTCAGGTCAGGTCTCCTGACATTTCTCTTCCTGAAACCTTCTGATTCCTCCACCTGATCAAAGCTTGATTCCTTAATCTGATAAGGCACCTTCCTGTCCCTATAGATCCTTACAGCCATAGCAGAATTTCCATGAATTTCCTGATAACCACAGTGAATAGCCTTTTGTTTCTCTATCCTAGTTATCATAGAATATGCCTTCCCAATACTAGGAAGAGGATCCATCAACAAGATCTGATGACTAATGGAGCTGTATTCTTCATTCAACCCCATCAGAAATTGATGCAACTTATCATCCTCCTCTTCTGCAGCTAAACAAATGTAATTAATGCAGTCTACACTACATTTCTTCCTAGGCCTTAAGCAAGCATACTCATCCCAAAGACTCTTTAACTCAGTAAAGTAAACTGCAATGGATTCATTGTTTTGCTTCAATTCACATATATCCTTTTTCAGTTTATGAATAAGAGGTCCATTACTCTCCCCAAATCTCTCCTTCAGCTCATTCCATAAAGCATAAGCATCTTCAAAAAACATGAAACCTCTTGCAATTTTCTTTGAAATAGAATTCAAAATCCATGAGATCAAGGTTGAGTTTATCTTATCCCATCTGTCATACATAGGATCATCAGGATCTGGTGGTTGTATCTCACCTGTCAAGAACTTCAGTTTTCCTCTGGATTTGAATGCTATCACCATTGATCTGCTCCAGGTTATATAGTTAAACTCATTCAGAGGCTCTGCCACCAATATCAGACTTGAGTTGTCACCATTTTGCAGGTCAAACGGATCATTAATCCTTGCCCTTCCTCGGTATGAATTAGATCTAGATGAATGATGAACCGAATCTACTGATTCACCATCAGAAGCCATGATTCACAGCTCAAAATGTTCAGAATTCAATAGAGTTTTAAACAAAAATATTTCCAGATTTTCCTGGTTATGCTCTGATACCATAACAAAATTAAAGCTAGAAGATAATATGTAGAAGAAGAAGAAGAGGAAGTTTCATAGATGCAGCATGGTTTTGGTTTTAGTACAACCCGATCCAAAAACTGAACCAAAACACAGCTATATAGCTGGAATTCAGAGCCAAGGAAAACAAGAAAAAAAAAGGGCCAGTTATAGCACGACACGTGTGCTGGCCAAAGCAAGAAATCAGAAAGAAGTGAAACGCAGTGGGTTGATGTCGTTTTGCCACTCTTAAACTTCAACCAAGAGATTTGAACGTTGGCGCCAAACTTTGAACTTCCCTCCGGTTTTCTGCTTTCTCTGCAACTTGTCCTTCCATTGGCACTGATTCAGGATCGCATTTCTTCATCACTGACCACCGTCATAATCCTTCTCTGCTCGGGCATTTGTACCTTCTTTGGACAACGTTGTGGTCTCTCTCTATGGGAGGACGAGCAGCTACATTTTCTGTCCCGTCCAACTCGACTTCGCCAAAGGCCTGCTCCTTCTCCGGGCAACAACACTCGTGTAAGTGTGGATCTTCTTTGCAGCTCTACTTATTGGTCAAAATTCCGGTAAGTTGGCCCCTTGCTGGCCAGCTTCAATTCTACAACAGCTACAACCTAGAGAACAAAGTGAATAAAACAAAAGGGAATGCAGTAACCACCATAACGCCCTTGACCTCCTTAGACCGCACTGACATTGCCGGACTCGCCTTGTCACTGGTGCTTTCGCCTGAATGCCATCGTCTGGGTTGCTCGGCAAGCCACCCATCGCCGGCTTACCCTGTCGTCGCCACCAAGATACTTCTTTTGGCTCCCACCAGAGTCGCAGGTTTCTCCATGCTCACCTCCGGCATTTCTTCTCGTCAGTCCAGGCACTCCGTCGCTAGGAAGAAGCTCACGTCTTCCAGATTTGGTTCCAGCTGGTGTGCCTTACAAGATCTGCTCAGTCGGCTTGATTTGTTCACCGGGGAGCTCCGCTGCTCGCGTTCTGTCCTCCGCCGGATCGGCTCGTTCGCCAACCGGCTTCTGCGTATGGTATGGGTGCTCGTCGGTGTCCTCATTTCGCTCGCTAGAGAGCTCTGGTGGTAGCAGTGGCAGGGTAGGGAGTTTGCCACCACACCTCTCGATCTACGTACCGAGAGTACAAAAAAGAAAGGAAACAAAAAGGGAGAGTGGGGGAGGCTGCCAATCGTCCGGTGGTGGAAGCAATGGCTACCTCCCCATGGTTAAGGTTTGGAGAGGGCTTTTGGCAAAAGGAGGGTTTTTAGTTAGAATCCTTGTAGTTGAGCTTTTCTATTGGTTGCTGGCATGAATATTTGTAAATCCCATTACTTTTTCTTGGTAAAAATTTGTAAATTTCTGTTGATAATTCTTTTTTATCAAACAGACCCCCTTTCTATTGAAATTCTTGGGAATCCCCAACGAAAAATACACACTATGCCTTCCCTTCTATCGAATCGATCATAACCACTGCCTACATTCCAGGAAATTAAGTGAGAGCTTCAATACGAGCTTCTCTAAATAGAAACTCTATTTAACCCCCCCTAAATAAAAGTGCATCACATCATATTAATATTTTCATTTGACCCTTACATTGGAAATATTTTTGTGGGTTGAGCATCTATCAATATAACGTGTCAAATGAATTTCAGCAAGTGACTCTTGCATTAGAGATGCTAAGCTTTTGAGAAAGGATGATTGCAGCTTTTCTTCTTCTTTCTTCCAATAGAAACTACTCGGGTAAACTCAAAATAGCATGACAACGTATTCAACTTAATATATTAATGCATCTAGTTCTACTGTCATCCATAATTAAACTTTCATAGGAACTTTTACATTTCCTAAAGTAATCAGCAACTCTGGTCTTACTCACAAATTCAGTAACCATCAAAGAAATTTTGCACTATGGATCATCATCATGAGGTTCCGCTCTAAGAGGACAGTCCAGTTTAACGAAACATTTTCCATTGATTTGAAGTTCTGCCAAGACGGATGCATCCACAAGTATTTGGGAGAAGTTTCCTGTCAAGTCCAGACGCTCTAGTTTTCCTATTATTAGGAGACATGCATTAGAACAGCGTCAAAAACAACCAAACTTATAATATTTGGCGGCCTCATATCATTAAACTATCTAGCATGATAATCAGATACCAACCTGCATAGTTAATACTTTCTGTTTTTCAATGAAGGGGGTGTTCTCATAAATTGGATGAGTGTCAGGGATATATACTTTTCTGGTGGATAAATTGATGACATCCAATAGAGAGGATTTTTGAATAAGAAGTTAAGGAACATGGAGTATGTCCAATCACCTACTCTCTAGCACTAGTACTTTTGAAATTCACAAACGCACCTTTCATAGCTTTTAGGGCGGAGCACAGTATTGACAGGGATTCCACAGGCATGAAGTTGTATCTTGCATCAATTGCCACAATTTCAGGAGCACGTGAAATGAGCTTTGCAAGAAACTCTGCAGTTTCTAGCCCACCACGATTTTTACTGTTAAATGTATACCGACGTGTTAATTTCATGGATATGGCCGAACGAAGATAAACCTTACAGATATAAAGTTACCTAACGAACCTGATATTAATATAGACAAGTTTTAGATCTCCTGTTATTTCTTCTTTAGCTTCCTGAAAGCCAAGAGCTTCTAGTCCAGTATCATCAATGTCAAGGGATTGGATCCCTTTCTTGAGAAACTTCCCCAGCAGAGTACCAAATTTCCTGAAGAGAAAGAATTAGTAAGTGCCCCTTTAAGACTTCAGATAAATGATAAATCTGTGTTTTAATCTACAAATTGGACACTTTAGACATAAGTAGGATCATGGCAGACAATAGAATATTAGTGTCAAGACAGTAAGGTCCGTTATGACCGAAGTGTTGATTCCACTTCTAAATTTTTTAGCTGAAATCAAGATTTTCTCCACGAGGGCAAGTAAAATTGTAAACCAGAGATGCAAACCTTCCCATATGATTTTCCCGGAGAGAGAGGGACCTCAGGGACTTCTTCCAAGTTGATAGAGTTTCAAGTAGCTGACTTACTCCATTAAAAGTAAGCTCACAGTTTTCCAACTTCAAACTGACAAGCACATGAGATCTCTCTGACATCTCTTTGAAGTAGGGAACCATGACCCTGCATTAGTTAGTGTGAATGAGCAAGTGGCTTTAAGAGTTATAAAATTGAGAGGTTGTGCAAGTCAACTTACAAAATTCCATCCTCAATTGGATTATCACTTAAATCAAGACTTTCCAACTTGGGCATATGAGTGAGCACATATTTGAGACTCACTAAATCATCTTCTTGCAGATTATTGTTCCTATTATTAGAGGAAGCAAAAGAAGTATGTGAAGCATATAAAAGCAACGTCCTAGCTGAGGCAAAAGCAACATCAGTGTCTATTTCAAAATGAATCCTTGTAAATTTCATTAATTTTCTCCAATTTTCGTCATTATCTAGCTTCAAGAGCTCGCATCTGACAGCAGAGAAAGAGAAACACACCTAAGGTTGAGCACACGTAGTGACTGCAATGATTTGCCTGTGCCATTAGATAAATGTTTACTGTTTATAGGCAGTTTAAAATGGGATAGACAGCCAGAAATCTGTAAAATTAGAACAAAACAAAAGTGAATGTCAAATGTTTACTAAAAGTGAGAATTGCACTAAGCATAAGTTGGTTAAGAAGCAACGTACATAATTGTCTGAAAGGTCCAGAGTAGCTATATTAGATGAAGCGTCAAAGAGGGTATCTATAACCATTTTGACAAAATCATTCTGGAGGCAGTCATCACATAAGCTTAATGAAGACAATGACCTAGAAAGAAATTGGAAGGAAAAAATAAGTTATGGTGCAGTCTTGTTCAAATAGGACATCATATAGATTGCAGAACTATTGATTGTGCACATAAAGACCATTCTATACATTTATCCACTATTGCAACTTGCAAAAGCATAAAAGGAACTCCCTTCAAAATAAAAAACCATGTGCAGCTAACCATGCTTGTGTTGCAACAAAAGTCAAGCTACTTGGCGAGACATAATGCCCCTGAATATCCAAATGTACCATCATCCTTATAACAAGTACTCACACCAGGCTTTGAAATAGCTAAATTTTAAAGAAGCTTTCACTTTCACATAAACCTTCAAAAATACTAGCTATCCTCAAGATAAATTGTGTACTTCGATTTTATAACTATATAGCTTATACCCATAAACAATGCTGTTCATTTATGATGCAATACCAGATGCACCACCAAGATTCCCTAATAAAT
Organism: Rubia yunnanensis; assembly: GCA_037428765.1. NCBI lineage: Eukaryota > Viridiplantae > Streptophyta > Magnoliopsida > Gentianales > Rubiaceae > Rubia > Rubia yunnanensis. Next base: position 75,729,640 of record CM075062.1, read on the forward strand.
TCCAATCAGCCAATGAAACAGTGCAGACATGCCTATGGCAATGGAAGACCAGAAGATAAAAATACAATATCTGATAAAATCAATACAACCAGCATCATCCTCTAAATTGACAAGAAATCCAATTCAAGGAAAAATACTTCCACTTAGAATGTGTCAGTTTGAAACCTTCAATTTTGTCATACAACTAGGTCTAGTCATAGCACACAAGAAATGATCAACCACGCAAAAGAAAAGAAAACAAAAACCCAATCCCAAAATAGTTTTGAGTGTCAATGAAAAGCAAATGATGCTTAAGAAAGGCTGCAAACCATCCACAGGCTATAAAAGATGCCAGGCCAACAGGTAAGACATAGGAACTGGTCAGAAAGCTCGATAGCTTGATAGAGAAATGTTGTACTCCATGTGTGTTAAGATCTTTGATCCATAGGGAATCACATATTTGATCAATGTATCTCGCCGAAAACTTGCAATGAATGAGCATAACAGATTTTAATGTTTTACAGTTTTCCTTCAGAAGTGCACATAATCCATCAACCTGTCAAATACAGTGACTAGTCACGAAAATGTCAGGTATGGCAAGATCTATAGTGCTATCTCAGCATCCAAATAACAAAGGACAAAATAAAGTACAGACTTTCTGAACAGTAATTCCATTCTCTGTGCAAACATAACCACACATGACATGACAGCTCTATGCGGACTTGATTACCAAAAATAATAATAGAGTCAAGTGCTAAAGAAACCCTAACTTTAGGCTAAAAGTGCCAATATAACCCTGCAAAACTAGAAAGTGTCAAAATAACCCTAACTTATGATGTATGTGTCCTGGGTGCCGTTGACTTCAATTGTCAGCCGGGAGATTTGGCCGGGATTTAAGGAAATGACAATTTTCCCTCTGGATTGAAAGGGGTAAAATGGGAATTCATCTCATGGGGGCAGGGGTATTTTTGCCATTTCAGGTCCGGTCAACACCCAAATTGATGGTATAGTGACAAAAAGGTTATAACTGCACATTTTGTCATAAAGTTAGGGTTATTTTGAAACTTTCTTGTTATGCAGGGATATATTGGCACTTTCAGCCTAAAGTTAAAGTTAGAAGTGTAAAAACCCCATAATAATAATGACTAGAAATGAAATTTTCAAGACACAAGCCCGAAAGCCTATCACTTTGCGGACCTAGCAAACAACCCTTAACATAATACAAACATCGGGCTGAAACTAAGCTTTAGATGTGTTTACCATGATCACCAAAGTCACATCCAAATAATGCAAAAACATTAAATTAAAGCTTACATGTTGTGTGGATTTTATCCACTGAATCTCTAAACTCTCCAAGTTAGCATTCCTCAACAGATCCTGCAAATAAGAAAACCATCAAAGTCAATACAAAATAAGCTATAAGAGAAGTTGCCAAGCTATCTTTTTATTTCTTAGAACTCAGATACTTATTATTTAAATTTAGACCTATCACCTATGCATAAACAAACTAAATTCTGTTAATGAGTATAACAGTAGTGATACAGCAGCAAAAATAACAACTGTCTTTATCCTATTAAGTGGGGTCAGTTACATGAACCACATATCATTGTAATGGTAACCGATACATGGAATGCATGTAGCAATCTCATACATCATTCACCTTACAACCTTCTTCTTTAAAAAAAAAACAATCACCAAAGAAATTAATCTCCATGTAAACAAGTCACAAGATTGACTATGACTTGGAGAGTGAGAGAGCCCAATACATTGATTTAAAAAATCTACAGCTGTCAATTCGCAATGAACTGGGGCATGTCAAAGCATCAAGGAGTTTTCCGAAGTCTAACAAGAGAAAAAGGAAAACATCACAGTGCAAAAGTAGTTTCAATATTGAAGTTTAAGTGCAGCATCCAAAGCAAACGCAGACTTACTAGTCTAAGATGGTCCCACAATAGACATATAGAAAGGTCTGATTTGTTACAGTGTCATTTAAAAAAATATCTCAGATGAACAACTCAAGAAATCACAAGCGGATATGAAGCTTACACAAATTTCAGGGACACAAAGGGAACTGGAAAGTTTCAGACATCTGCGAAGAAAACATGATCACATGTAATATTTTCAATACTAATCTTCAATATGTGACATCAAATGGCAATAAGAGTAGTAAAATAAGAAGAGACAAAAAGAATTGGCAAAAGAAAACCGAGTAGGCCAGAAATGCATGTCTTTGTATGAGCTTTGATAACCACAAGAAAACAAGAGTTAGTTCTCTTGATATTGAATGCAAACCTGGCATATGATCCAAAGCGTTGGCAATGATCTGAAAACTTTGAGTAGTTCAACGATAAATTCCTTGGGTATCTGAGGTTACTAATATATTTGGTGAGGGAAGCTGCAGAAATCAGATGCATGTGATGTAAATAGCCTCATGAAACACCCAGCTAAGAGGAAACTTTCAACATAAAACAAGAGTGTTCATGCCTGGAGTTTCAATCAGTCCAACAGACCCGATAAAAGAAGGAAGTGAAGCTGTCTCTGCTGCTGCGTCCACACAACTGAATTCAGTTGGATTAAGAAACAAGCTAAAGAACGAGGACTGGCAACAATCAAGCCATGACATTAATTCTGAAGTACATTCATAAAAGGAAGCATGGATACTCCTGTAAATGTGTCTCCCAGTACAGCTGCAGCCAATCACCCACTGCTTCATCCTTCACTTCCGCTTTTCCAGTCGGCCAACGAATACAGCAATTCTTGGTACCACGATCAGGCCAGCGTGTCTGGAAGAGTGTCTTCCATGCGAGCTCAAAATTAGACCATCTGCTAGGTCATGCATGACCAGTAAAACTTGATCAATATGGCTATACTCTCAGAAAAATTCTTCCAATTCAAATGATCAAGCATAAACAAGCAGATACGTCGAAGAACCCTTCCTCGTTCCATACCTCTTGCGCTTTCTCTGAGTTCTTGAACAGTCATCCTTAGGTCTGTGTAGTGGCCTGCACAACAAAATCCATCCTCTGAACTACTCCCAGCACCTCAAGAAAACAAGATATAATGATAACTGAATATATTTGAACTAATTGCAGCGCACATGTCCATGAAAATGAAAATGAAGTTGTCAATTTTGTTTAATCAAAAGAATATAAAAAAAAAAAGAGAAATTCCCGAAACGCACTAGGATTCTCTGAAATGCAAAATGACCCCGCAGTTTCATTCACTTTCATCTGAACTACCACCAGCCCCGTACCACTAACTTACAGTCACAACTCACGAGTTTGTCAGTGAAGCTTAAAATCTACTACAAGTTTTCCCTAATTAACATGAGCTCACTTAAATGAAATTCATTGAAAAGGCTATGGAAACTAACATGCTTCGCTGTAAAAGTTCCAAAGCCAAAGGAGTAAGGCGTGGCAACAACGAATCCAGCAGCTCCAAAGGAAGTTCGTACAAAGCTCCAGGAAAGTCATCATCAATATTTCCTGAGGTCATAATTATATCAAGCAGAAGAAATTATCTTTTTAAAAGGTTATCAATATCATCAACATGAACGCGTTGCAAAATCCAAACTGGATACACAACGAAATTCAGCGCAAAGAGACATTCCGAACAAAAATTAGCGAACCGGAAATTACCAGTAGTCAATTCAGCTGCGATTGAATCGAGGCATAAAGAGACTAATGATGAAGCTGCTGGAGCCTCCACCATTACAAAGGGGCGTTTGGTTATAGTCAAGCGGCCCGGAGTGGATTGGGCGCCTTGTAAAGGGCTGTGTCATAACTGGAGGGTCAAAATAATCATTTGGCTGAATGTTGGCTTTTTAAAAAAGTAACAAAAGGCAGCAGACTTAACTTATGGCGAAATTCTCGGGTAATGTAACATGCCATAAGCTTATGGACATATGTAAAATGAGGTTTATATTATAATTATTTTTAAAAGGGGTACCTATTAATTAATTAAAGCTGATTATCTATTTTTAATTTTGATCCATGCCTAATTTTACTTTTGTCATCAGCTTTGAGCAATTAAATTTTTAGAAACTGTAATCATTTATCTTGCGTGTTTAGGAGTCTCCTCATTATTCGTGCGTGTTTGCCCTCTCTTCTCCTCTCTTCGTTCTTCAATTCCTCTGTACTCCAATTTTTATTTTTTCAATTTCGCTCTTCGTTCTTCACGAAATTTTGCCGGAATTGCATTGTTCAAGTTTGCGTCGGAATCGCCTGAATTCGGTAAGATTGATATTCTAGGTTTTGAAATTTCGTTGCTGTTCTTTTCCATTTTTTCTTTATAGTTGTACGTGATTCTGATGTGAGGTTTTTTTTTGTGTATTTGACCTAGTCATGGGTAGGGCGAAGGGGAAAGCTATTCTTCCTAAAGCTAAGAAGTTGTCTCAGCCTTTTTCTTCTCCTGGTTCGTATTCTTCCTGTTTTCCGTTTTGAATATTTGGAGTTTCGCGCTTTTTTTGTTCTTATTGTGTGTGTATGTGTTTTTTCAGTCTTGTTGATGTTGACTTTTTTTATAATTTTATTCGTAAGTCAGATCTGCATATGAGTTGTTGCTGTTGACTTTTTTGTTAGTCAGATATGTATGTTTTGAGTCTTTTTTATAACATGCACTTGATTGCTTAGAAGTTGCATTTGTTATTGTAAGATATGCACTAGTTAGTTGCTCCGTTTTTCCCAGCATATTATCAGTTATATTGTGCATTTGTTTTCTTAGGAGTTGCATTTGTTAGGTTAACATTTGTATTAGGTATTCATCCTATTTTTTCTGATTTGTATGTCAGATCCGCATGTTTTGACTCTGTTTTATGATGTGCATTTATTTTCTTATGATTTGCATATGGGCTAACATTTGTCTAAGTTAGTTACTCTGTTTTTCGAGTTACTTATTTTATTATTGACTGATTGTTATATTATGTACTTGTTTTCTTAGAATTTGCATATGTTAATATAACTTATGTATTTGTTACTTAGTTTGTGCTTTGAGTTTCACTGATTGTTAGTTAGTTATTGTTATTCTTTCTGATTTGCTAGTATGTATTTTGTTTCATTACAAGTTGCTTGTGTTAGTTTACTATATGCATAAGTTAGTTATAATGTGTATGTCAGATTATATTGCTTACTGACTGTCAGACTATGTATGCATTTGTTTCATTACAAGTTGCATATATTAGTATAGCCAATGCATTAGTTAGTTATACTGTTGTTTTCCCAGATTAGGTTGTTTATTGGCTGTCAGAGTATGCATGTATTTTTTTGTATGCTTTATGTATTAGTTTCTTACTGTATGGTACACAATTATTTTTAGTTGTTCCTAAAGGAGGTGAAGATACTATTCAACGTCAAGAACCTGAGATAGAAGAAGGTGATTGTAATTTTTGTTTATATTTATTTACTTATTTGCTTATACATTTACTTATTCAAATATGTTATGTTGTTTAGCTTCTAAAAAGGTGGTTAGAAAATCTAAAAAGAAAGATGGATCTTCTCTTCAAGATGAGCTGAAGAAGGTTCAGCAGTCTTATGCTTTTGGAGGTTTTTTTATTATTTACATGTTGCATTTATTTGTGTAATTATGTTTGTTTTTAAAAATATGTGCTGATACAGTTTTTTTTTCATTTTTTGTGTAGTAGTGGTACTGGCACGCAGGTCTGCTAGAATTGGTGGTGGTGCTACTCCACATATTTCAGTTCCTGTCGTTCCTAAGACGGGAAATAAGAAACGGATGAATGTGGGTGTTAAACAGTTGAAAGATGGTGAAGGTGTATCAGCTGTGGGTAAAGGTGGATCAAGTCAAGAATTTGACTATGGCTCACTGATGAATGATGTTGTTCGAATGAGTAGATAAGTAGCTGGTGTTGATGAAGCCAAGGGTTTTAAGGGGAAGGATGCTTCGGCAGATATTGATGCTGAAGTTAAGGCATATTTTAATGAGAATGATACTGATTTGAATAGGAAAGAGACTGAATCTGTTAGGGAGGAAGCTGTACCTATTGGTGAAGGTTGCTCTAAGGATGTTGAGAATAATGGTGAAGGCAGATCCAGTGATGATGGTGACAGTATGGACAGTGTGATTAAAGACTATATTAATGAAAATTAGTGGATTTTGGGTGCAGCTGCGAAGGCGGAGACGGCACAAGCTGCTGCAGCAGCATGTGAGAGGGAAAGTGAGGGTGGTGAAGCTGATGTGGAATTGGGTGAGAGTGTTGAAGCTCGACCTACTGTGGTGGTCTCATTTGAAGGGGAGAAGGAGAGGTCGTCACCTCGTATGTTGAGCAAGGAGAAGGGTAAACAATGTGAGACCTCTACTGGACAAAATAAAAGGAAGGCAGAAGAACTTGTTGCAAAGTCGCCGATTGAGAAGGCGATGAAGACAAAGACTAAAAAAGTTGTTGTGAAGAAAGGTACTGTAAAGGCGAAGAAATCTGGTGGGGTTTTGAAGGAGTCTGCTGAGAAGGTGAAGGAAGTTGTTAAAGTAGCGAAAAAACCTGGTTTGAAGGAGTCTGCTGAGAAGGTGAAGAAAGTTGTTGAAGTGGCGAAAAAAACTGGTTTGAAGAGGAAAGCGTACAGTACTGCTGGTGAAGCTTCAGGGTCAGGAAAAATGGTTGCTGGTGAAGAAGGAGCTGCGAAACAACAGCGCAACCGTCAGAGAAGCATGTGGTCCAACATATTGATGAGAAGGGTAACACGTAAGTGTATTTTAATATGTTATAAACTGTACTTGATTCATCAGATGTTGCATTTGATAAGATTCGGTGTTTATTTGTTATTCACAGTCTCAAATAAACTTACACTCTTCATATTTTATTTTATTTTAGGTTTGCTAAGAAATTCTCAACCAGCTGTTGTCCTTCGAAGCTGAAATCGTTAATTGCCTCACTCACTCCCGCCCAAAAGATTGATATGGAAGATATAGGTTTTGGTAGACTTCTTGCGTTTGACATCTCATCCATTCCTATTGGAATTATGCCTTGGCCAGTTGACATGTTTGATTATGTGGGCTGATTTCATATTGTTTTATGCTGACTACAAATTGTTCTAGGCTGACTTCTTATTTTTTGTTCTAGGTTTGATCCTATTGGCTGTGTGTAATAAATATCAAGCTCAAGGTACATCATTACACCTGATGATGTGTTTGATATATTCTGTATCCCTAGAATTCCAGGCTGTGCCGTTGGTTTGGTTAGGAATAATGGTAGGGGTTTGTCAAGAGATGTGGACATTAGGAATAAATGGAGAGATGAGTTGGGTGCTGATAAATATGGTAATATTTCTCATGTTAATCTTTTTAAGTAGCTGGGTAGACTAAGTGATGGTGGTGAGCGCTTTAAGAGATTTTTTGTTATGTATGTCATGTGTATTTTTTTGGCGCCAACTATCAGAAACTTGGTTGATTTTAAGCTGGTTAGTGCTTTAGAAAATGTTGGGACCATCAAGAGTCTTGCTTGGTGTGGCTTAGTGCTTGATCGTCTCTGTGAGGGTGTTAGGAGCTTCAAATCTGATTCAGGTAAAAGAGACGTGTCTTGTGTTGGCGATTGTGTGTTTGTATTGCTGCTAGCTTATATTTATAGGTTTCCTTTTAGAGATCAGCCTGACCCTACTAGACTTCCCTTATGCATGCATTGGTCGAACAAATCTTTGCTCGACAGGGCTCATCATCTGGAAAAAATGGGTTATGATAAGGGTGTTATGGTAGTTGCTGGTTTTCCTTCAACCTTAGCATCTTTGAATTGTTTTTGGATGATTTGTAATCAGCTTATTTTGTGACTGATTGGTTTGTTGGTGGTATGTTAAGCGCAATTGAGACACTGTTTTAGGAGTTGTTTTTAAGGTTGAAGGTGTATTGGATGATTTGTGACTGACTGTTTTGTGGGTGATATGTTGAGCGCATTTGAGACGCTGTTTTAGAATTTGTTTGTAAGGTTGCGGGTTTTATAAAACAAATGCATGTTTAGTTTGAAGAAGTACTATTTGTATGCTTTTAATTCCAAGTTGATTTTTGAATTATTTGATGGGGTTGATTGTGTTGATTTTCTGAGCTTATAGGAAAACAAATGCAATTGGTAGGTTAGTAAACTACATGTGTAAGCTAAGTTGTTCTACATGTATTCAGTGGTTTTAGTATCACTAAAATTATGTGAAATATAATACAAGTCCCTTTTAGGGAAACAAGTGCATGTTGAATGTTAAGAAGTAATATTTGTATGCTTATTAATACCAAGTTACATTTTAGTAATGTTATGTGGTTTATTGTGTTGGGTTTTTGAACTTATAGGAAAACAAATGCAATTCATAGGTTAATAAATTACAGTTGAAAGCTAAGTAATCACATATCAGTTAGTTTGTAGTCAGTGTTTCCATATCAATAACATTTTATGAAACAAAGGTTGGTACTTGGGCAAGCAAAACAAATGCAAGTTATAATTTGATAATTTATAGTTGTAAGCTAAAAAATATAGTATGTTATTGAATGTATAAAAATCTTAGGTAAACAAAAATCTTAGGCATATGGTATGATCCTGAAAAACAAATACAATATATAGCTAAACAATGCTACTCTTTACAGTGTCTTCACATCTAGTGTTTTTTGTGCCGAATTCAGTAGTTTTCTTCCTTGGTTTTTTCTTTTCCATACCTGATTTTAGCCTTTTTCCTCTTCCTTTTGTCTTCACTTGGGCTGGATCCAGTATCTTAGGTGCACTTGTTATGGTTGAGTTGCGTTGGCTACTTGTGGTTGATTGTTCAATGGCATTTGTTTTTTATGTCAACAAGTCTATAATTCTTACTAAGCAGGTGGCAAACATCTCTTGAAGAGCGCTTCTAGCTTATGAGTTTCCTTCGCTCTTTAGAACCAGATTGTAGAATCTGCTGGACATATGGTTCCTCCATGAAAGTACGTCGTTGACGCTTTCCGACTGTTGTTTTTCTTGGCCAAGAGTCCTGTCCCAAACTTCCGTTTTGGCCTTTTTTTGTCCACCTTTTGAGGATGTACTTTGCAGGTATTTCTATGATGGAATGAAGGTGCAATATCCTGAGAGTGTGAAAGCACAGCATACCTGACACCTCGAAGGACTTGCATGTGCATTGTACTTCAACCAGCGCATCTTCATTTTTGTACTCAACTGTCTCGTATTTGGATTCATCATGTCCTAGGATGACCTCATATTTTTTTGTTGGTGGTTCTGAGAAAAGTTCTTTGACCTTAGTTGCCATTGCTAGGGAAAATTCCTTTTTGAATCCTTTGTACAATGCAAGTGTGTAAACCTGAGCAGCATATTTAACTAAACTTGTACAAGCCCAGTAGTGGGAATGCATATTGTAGGTTAACAAATTCGTGTTCTAGACTAAGTAATACATATTTTTAAATGTGAACATACCTGCTTTGTTTTGATAATTTGGCTTTGCTTTTGTACATGCATTTTCCTTTTCTGCTTCATCCCTCCTCCACTTTCTAATTGCTTGGTTGAAGAGCTCATAGAAGTGTGTATGTGTTGTTGTTTTGTTTGCATTGAAGCATAGTACGTGGTTGGTGCTTTCACTTCATTGTGATGATAAGATGCCTGCTGAGAAAATATCCTTGCTGAATGTGGTGTTCCATTTTTCACGGATGCCGTACAGGCGTTGAAACTATGTGCTAGTTTCGAGCTTATATGTGGCGATCATGGAGGTTTATTTTTCTTTAAATTCTGTTAGATTACGACATCTTTTCATACAGTAGTCTAGATTTCTTTTGAAGGATTCATCTTTCTTTAATCTCTCATAATGTTGTATTGCATTTTGTTTTATGTGCCACAAGCACAATCTGTGTTTTGTGTTTTGGAAGACTTGGAAGTTGCAACAAGAAATGGATGTTGATCAGTATACATATTGTAAGCTGACACGTGCAGAAGCTAACATTCCCTACTCAATTTCAGGTCTAAGAAATGGAATTTCTGTAGCTGCATCATTTTCAGGAAACCTTGTTTCCAAAGTAACAAGTGCAATTTTTAGGATATGTAATGCATACTGTAAGGTAAGAGGTGCAATGTCTGACAGTGCATACCCAGTGCTCAGAATTGTAAATTACAAATTTTCACAACATACCTCATTTATTGCTTTGCCCATTGCAGGATCTTGATCTGTGAATATTGTGATAGGTTCCCTTCCTTCCATTGATTTCTTGAAAGTGTTGAGGAGCCACACAAAAGTATCAGCTAACTCATTTGCTATAAAAGCACAAGCAAACATTGTTATGTTCCAGTAATTGTTGATTCCAACTATTGGCGCACAAACAAGTTATACTTGTTTGTTCTGTATGTAGTGTCAAATATGGTGAAATCTCCGTAGAGCTTGTAGTCCTCCAGCATCATTGTATCCCTCCAAAAACACATCTGATAGTTATGTTTCCTCATCGAATTTGACTTTGAAGAAGAAATCTTTATCCCTGTCATTGATTTCCATGAGTGTGTCAACATGTTTCTGAGCATCTCCACTTTCTATTTCTTTCATCCGAAGTCGACATACAAAGTTGAGGTGGTATTTCATCGTATACCCTAGATTTTCTTCTCCATCAGCTTCAAAAGACATGTACTTATATCCTACAGTAGGTCTTAAACCTGCTTGTTCCATTGTTCTGATGGCTTTTCCTTTATCTTCTGTAATCCTCCGTTCACTCCTGCTGAGATACTGCTAGGCTGGTCTTGTTAACTCATGATTGTGTACGGTATTGTGGTGTGCCACGATGTAATAATTCTGCTCTAGCTTCACTCTAATTTCAGCTATGCATCCTGTTTTTGTAATCAGGTCTTTTCTCTTCCTCTTCTTCTTCTTTTCAGAATGATTTTCATTATCCATGCAAGGAACGGGGCTGGTAGTGCTGGTTTTTAATCTTTTCAATTGGCCTCCAGCAGAGCACTTGTAGTACTTTTCACGAATCTGACCTTTGCTGTTTCGACGTTGGCAGTTCTTCCTGTAGCCGAAACCAATAGCATTTGCATGCTTCTTGTACAGAGCATGAAGTGATTCCAATGTTTTTGCTTTTACGCCGGTAAGATTTTCAGTGGCATCAATTTCATTTCAATTTGGAAAATATGTACCTGTAATAGTAAAGAATACAATTTCTAATGTAATCTCTTTTCTGATAAGCATAACAAATACTACTTATAATGTAGCAAATGCAAAGTGTAGTGTATTTGTACATGTTATAATCTGAACAATGCAGAAGTCTGTCAAAAGTTGGAATTGACAAATGCATTTTTTTGTGTTTTGTTCATTTTAATCTAATGCATGTTTATTTGTAACCTATGCGTGATTTAAGTTAACAAATGCATAAATTATACTAAATTTCTGTGCAACATGTACTTTATATTGCTAATGTTCCCACATGTTCATACATGTTCATAGCACTCGAATTTCAGTGTCTAGAAGTTTAAAAAACAACTATATTCATATCGATTGCATTTGAACACTAGAATTTCATTATGATGAGAGAAAATCATACCTTCATAGGAATTGAGTAGTATTTCAGCTTCTTGCAATTGAATTTCATCTGCTTGAAGTTGAATCGTGGCGTTTAGAATCGTGTTTTCTCTTGCAGATTTCGATTCGATAGCAGTAGTTTTTATGATTAAAGCAGCTGAAATTCCATCTGCTTCAATAGAATCTAGCGACAGATTTGGTTGTTCAATTCCATCGGAATCACATCAGTTGTTGTTTTCGGAGGACATCGGAAAGGAGCCGTGAACGGATTGGATGAGAGGAATTGAAAATACGCCGACAGACCGGTAAGGAAGAATTGAGCGGCGTTCAGAGGATTCCAGAGAACAAAAAGAGTCAGAATCGCTCTGGTTGCTGTCGTCGGAGTTCATCGAAAAGGCGTTGCTGATGAGAAGATAAAAAATGCACCGGCAAGAAGATCGGAAAATGCACCGGTGGACTGTTGAGAGCTTTTCGGAGAAGAAGAATAGAGTACTATGTGTTTGAGTGTGAAAATTGTGTTTGTGCTTTTGCGTGATATTGTTGTTTAAGTTTGCATTATTTGCAAAGTGGCCCATCTTTGTCCATAAACTTATGGACAGGCCACCTGTCAGGAGACCCACTCTATCTTCTGAGTTAGGAAACCGAGCTGGGAGTTTTGCTTTGCTGAGAAACCCGTTGAAACTTTCAATTTTTTAGTTCATTCAGTTAGTTGCAAATGTGTAAAGGCTGATGCAGTAAGGAAGTTAGTTATTATAGTTGATCATTGTGTTGCTGGTTTTTGAAACCTGATGTTCCATTTTTCTTCTCTTCTAAACTCAAGGTTACTTTGGTGAATTTGTTGTCAATTCTTTTGTTCATGATAACTTGGTATTAGAGCGAGTAGGTTCTCGGAAATCATGGCGGAGAGCACACGTTTGAAGATTTGGGAGAATCAATTGAAGGTCTCAATACAAGGGTGACCGTTTCTGCTCAGGAGTCGAAATAATTGGGGATATAGTTGAGACAGTGAGCTGAAATCGGTCAGAATAAGTAGGAGGACTTGGAAGCATCGATGCAGAAGATGAAAGAAGATCTGAATGCAAAATTTGAATCAATGATGAGGATGGTGACAGATATGAGGAAATAGATGCAGAAGTTAACTGAGACTGATAGCTCTAATCGAGGTAATCCTCAAATTCAACCTACTTTGGAATTGTCTTTTGTTAATAATGTTCATAGAGGATTTTTACCTATCATAAACAACCCTAGGATATTGAATAACTATTCTAAAGATTAGAGGGGGGGGGGAATTAATCAACCTTGGGTAGAATTGGCTAATTTTTCTGGTGAGAAACCTAGGGAATGGGAAAGGAAATGTAATGGGTTCTTTAACTACTATCAAATTGGGGATCTTCAATAGGTAGAGGCAATAGAGATTTATTTAGAAGGTAGGGCAGAAATCTGGTATCAAAGTGAGAGCGAGGTGAAGAATTTGAGTCTGTGAAATGATTTTTATGAAGCTGTGATTAGAAGGTTTACAGAGATTTGGGGTATGGATGAAATAGAATAATTTAGCAAGCTTTATCAAGCTGGTAATGTGTGTACTTATCAAGAGAGTTTTGAAGAATTGAGATAAAGGATTATCAGTAAGCACCCAAACTTACCATAACAGTATTTTGTCTCTTGCTTTGTCAGTGGCTTAAAAGAAGAATTAAAACCTATGGTGAAACTTCTTAAGCCTGAAAATCTTCATGATACTGTGGAGATTGTTGTTTTACAAGAAATGAACCTAGAAGTGATGATCAAGAAAGCTAAAGGTTTAGGTAATATCATTCCTAATACTGCTAACCATAGGCTACTGGGGTCTGCACTAAAACCTGTAGCAGAAAAATTTCCTGGTTGGAGAGCTACTACCGAGGAGAGGAAATTTGATTCTGATAGGTTCAAGAATATTTCACCATGAGAGACTCAATATAGAAGGTAGAACAACTTGTGCTATAAATATGGTGATAAATTTGTGCTTGGACATAAATGTAAATCCAAACAAGTGAATCATATATCAACTTTAGAACATCGGGAACCTGGTGAAATTTTTGTTGAAGAACAGGAGGATGCTTTGCCTGAGATGGAACAAGATCAGGAGGAATTATGACTCCAAGTTATTGGATCTGAAGATGGGACTCCCACCATTGAAATTTATGGTACTCTACAAGGCAGAAGAATTCACATATTATTAGATACTGGTTCTACTCACAATTTTCTAGATCCTAAGCTGTTGGAAGAAGTTGATCTCATAGTTATCAACACTAAGATTTTTGTTGTCACCATAGATGATGGAAGCAGAGTTTATGGTTCATATAAATGTCCTGAAGTGGAATGGAGTGTTAAGAACTTACTAAAAAGTATGATCTCGGACTGATGAAACTGGGAGGGGTTGACATAATTTTATCGGTGGACTGGATGGCATGTTACAGTCCTTTAACTTTTGATTTCAAGGCTCAAAAAATTTATTTCTATAAGGATGGTTATAACTGGTTATTACATGGAGAGAAATCGAGGAAACAACATTTTACCGGCCAATTCATATCTTATCAGAGGAGGCATTCAGAGTTTGCAAAGAATACATTCAGAATTGGTCCAGAGCTTGCAGAGGTTGAATTCAGACTTTGGATGTTCCAGGTGCCATTCAACAGGTTTTAATCAACTTTTATTATGTTTTTATAGTTCCTTTCTTAACAAGAACTAATAACGTAAGCCTTACTTAACAATACAGCAAACAAATAATATACTTATGTGAGGGGGATTTTAAAAAAGAAAGGAAATGAGATTGTTGTAGGAAGTACTAGGGAAATTAGAAAAAAGATTTTGAAGGCCATGCATTCCTCCCCTATTGGAAGACACTCAGGTCAGTCTGCATCCATAAAAAGAGTGCTTTCTATTCTTTTGGCCTCAAATGAGAGAACAAATCATAAAATTCATCAGTACTTGTGAGGCTTGCCAAAGAAGCAAAGTAGAACATTGTCAATATCCTGGTTATTTGCAGCCACTATGATACTATCTTAGTGGTGGTGGATAGATTCACCTAATATGATCATTTTTTTGCCTATATTACACCTTTTCATTGTAGTACATATTGCTCAAATCTTCTATAATTAGATCTGTAAGCTTCATGGAGTACCTGAGATAGTAACAACTGATAGAGATAAGGTTTATACAAGTAATATTTGGCAATAATTGATGTCATTAATGGGAGTTAGATTGCAGTTAAGTTCTGCTCATCATCCGGAGATTGATGGACATATAGAAAGGGTTAATCAGGTCTTGGAAGGGTACTTTAGACATTTATGTGAGGATAAACCTAATTCATAGAAAGAATGGCTCAGTACAACACAGTGGTGGTATAATACTACTCATCATCATAGTATTAACATGACCCCTCATGAAGCATTATATGGAATTAAACCCCTAGCAGTTCATATAGGCACTTTCAGGGATGATTTGTTTCCTGCAGCTAGTGAAGTAGTATAACAAAGAGAGAGAGAGAGTTAATCAGATGCTTAAGAAATATCTACAGAAAGCTCAGAGCAGGATGAAGCATTTTTTATATGCTAAAAGGACTGAGAGAGTTTTGAATGAAGGACAACTGGTTTATCTCAAACTACAGAAGCAAAGACAACATTCAGTAGCTCAGAGGCAAAACATGAAGTTGGCCCCAAAATTTTATGGTCCTTATAAAGTTTTGCAAAGAATTGGTGAGGTAGCTTACATGTTAGAGCTACCAATAGGGAGCAGAATCCATCCTATATTCAATGTTTAATGGCAAAAGAAACATCATGGTAATGTGCCTACACAAAGTACTCAGATTCTTGAAGTTGATATGAATGAGCTGTTGATTCTTGAGCCTTTGAGAATATTGCATAGAAAAATGTTACAGGGGGGGTGCTGGATAGGTTATTCAATGGCTAATAGAGTGGAAACATCTACCAAAAGAAGAATCTTCTTGGGAAGATGCAGCTATGATCACTCAGCAATTCCCTCATTTTAAACCTTGAATACTACTGACTTCCTGAGATCTACAGCTTGTGGACAAGCTAGACATTAAGGGGCAAGGATTGTCATAACTGGATGGTCAAAATAGTCATTTGACTTTATGTTGGCTTTTTAAAAAAATAACAAAAGGCACCGGACTTATCTTCTGAGCTGGGAATCTAAGTTGGGGGCTATGCTTTGCTGAGAAGACAGTTGAAACTTCCAATTTGTTAGTTAGTTCATATAGTTAGTTGCAAATGTATAAATGCTGATGCAGTAGGGAAGTTAGTTATCATAGTTGATCATTGTGTTACTGGTTTTTGAAACCCGAAGTTCCATTTCTCTTCTCATCTAAACTCAAGGTTACTTTCGTGAGTTTGTTGTTAATTCTTTTGTTCATGAGAGGCTGTTCAAATGGAGAAACCCGATCCAAATCAGCTCGACCCAAACGGGCTGGGTTGGACCAATTAACTACGATGATTTTGAGTTGAGTTGTGTCGGGTTTTATCCAAAATGATCCATTTCTTTTCTATATATTTTTATTTATTATAGAAAAGCGCCATATAACAAGGATTCTTTGCACTTTATAATCAATTGGGCCTATTTAGGTAACTTGTTGACTTCCTTACTTTTCAAAAATGACACCATTTTCCCAGCTTCGAATTCACTATTTTTTTCTCTTTTCCTTTAGTTCATTGCAATTTCTTTCCTCTTCTTCTTCATCACAATTGTACATATCCTTTCACGAATGAAATGAAAATCTAAACCCATATATCTTGTAGTAATCGCAAAGCCCCATATAATAACGATTATTTGCATTTTTTAATAAACTAGAGTTATTTACGTAATTTTTAACTTCCTTACTTTGTGAAAATGTCACCGTTTTGCCAGTTTTGAATTCACTATTTCTTCTTTGTTCCTCTTGTTCATAGCAAATTCTTTCCTCTTCTTCTTCATCACAATTGTACACATCCTTTCATGAATAACACCCACATCTAAACCCATATATCTTGTATTAAGATATACAAAAAATCGAGGGTGAGTCATGATTTCATATCTTGTAGAGGTACTAAAATCATACATTGTAACTTCTTCACAATATCTTTCACTGTGGCATCTCTTGGCGGCACTGGTGTCAGCGAGATGGGATTACTCTAGTACTTTCTTCGAATTTTGTATCATTGTGGTTAAAACAAAAATGTAAGGCGCGTATGATTAAATCTACCTTGCGGTTTGACAATGTTGGAATAAAATATTCGCATCATTTACATTGATATGTTGATTTTAGGGATGTAGTTTATTGCGGTGACTTGAGCATGGCTGTGTTGGTTGTATGAGAAGCATACATAGGCTGGACTAATGACTGAAGTAGAATATGACCTAGATTTTTAGAATATTTGACGAGACTCTAAAAACATATGCTTCCTAATGCATTTAGCATATATTTCAGTAGATTTTGCATGGTAGATTGCTAGGTTTGAGTGGGTTTACATTACGGGGGGTTTAGATGGCCATTGTTGGTTTTTGTATCTAAATCCCTCATTTTGTAGCTTATTTAGATCTAATGGATTCTATATCCTTACAAGCATCTAGGTTATATTTTGTGAGCTAATTTTTAGATTTCTTGTAAGTACTTAGGAGTAGTTTAGTGAAGGTCATTCGCAAGGATGGTAGAAGACTAAAGGCCACTTACAAAGTAGTGGAGGAAGAATGGTCTGAAATTTTGGATTCAGAGAATATTTCAAGATAAATTGGTATCCATGGATAGCATCATTGGATTTGTCTTCATGAGTACTATAAAAATAACTACAAGAACTCCCAAAAGGGATCACTGGTTCACCCATAGCGTGAAAATTAGATGAGGGCAAAAGCACCTTTGCAGACTGCAACATATACTCCACCCCGCGAAGACAAAAATGCAAAATGATATGTTGGGTAGATTAAGCACTGTAGAGCGCAGCATATGCTATGACCCGGAACAGGAGGATTTCAGCCCACTTATCTTCTTCATTTTTGGAATCTCTCTCTCTCTCTTCCATTACTCTTATCCAAATTTCCTTCTTCAAAAACCTTAGTTTTCATTTATTTCTGGCTTTTATCATTATGTTTACCATGGTTATTTACTCTTTTGTTATAGGTTTAGCTAATCTAGGCTAAATATACTCTTGGGAGCAATTGGTAAGCATTTATAGTATGAATTTGTGAGATTTGATTTATCCTATTTTGTGCTTTGATTATCAAGTATGTTTTATGCGTTCTTGTGTGATTAATGAATGATTAAGACTAGAGTGATCTACTTGTTGATGATTGTGGGTTAATTGTTTGCTAGGTTTTTGGTCAAAACTGGAAGACTTTGACTTTTTGTCGACGTGATTATTGTTGATCAATGTTAGGTAATAATTGGGAATGAAAACTAATTATGATTATTGATTGATTAAAGGGCTTAGACTTAGGATAAGTTTAAATGGGCTTGACTAATTATCATTGTGACTCACTAATAACTTCTAGCATGAAGGCCGATCCTCGTAGTTGTTATTAGTACACATATTTGTGCTATCCTAATGTTTTCGCTTGTAGGACATTGTGTTAGTTTTATTGGGTCACCTTGTTTATTGCTATTCTTGAGGAAGTCTATGACGTGTTCATCTAGGGTGACCTGAGGGTAAGGGTTATTGTGGGGCGCTGATCGCCCACTCTAACTATAACCGAGCAGAGGTGAGAAATATCTTCACTCGAAAGGTGTCGACAAGTTCTCCACAATATGTGGTTAATGCATAAAAATAGGATAATTAGTCGATGATCAAAGGATGACTAGAAATGTAAATCAACTGCGCCCAAGACTCGTTATAATCTTAGTTACATGTTTTTGTGCTAGTTGTGATCGTATTTACATTGTCCTTTCTAATTGTTTGGTAATTTAGTAGTTTAAAGTAATTGTAGTGTTTTCCAAAATCAAAACCCCCCAACTTGTTACCACACACGTAGAGTGACTTCTTTGTGTGTTTTCCATTACATTTAACCCTCGAAAAAATCCCATTTTCCCCATGGACGACCCCATCTTACCACTAGCTACTATATAGTAGTTTGCCATAATTTGGGCACATAAATACTATCTTTGAGGGGCACGGCGGCAACCTTCCCAATTTTGGCACCGCAGCTGGGGAAAGGCATATTTTATTAGAGTGTTAATGTAGTTCTTTATGTGTTTTTGTGTTTTTTACTTGTGTGTTGCTGCCGTTTTCTTGCTTTTCTGATTGCTACTTTGGATAAGGTTATATTTCTTTGGTTCTTGGTTTATGGGAGGTCATCGTCGTACCTCTCAAAATTATATTTTTAAGCCCTAATGATTCCTATCTACAGTTAACTGGATAATGGTAAGTCGGGGTCGTCCACGAGAAGAGGGATCTTCCAAGTGTTTAAACATATATAGGAGAAAACATACTAAATATAAGCATATATAGATACATATAAAAGCATGTAAAGAGAGATGGGGAGATGGTGGTTGGTTTTTGGTCCTAAGTTATAAAATTGAAAGACAACTAGCAAAGCAAGAGAACTATGCTAATCATGCAACAATAACTAAATAGATGATTAAAACAACAATTGGCAGAGCATTGGGGGCAATCGACTTCCATTTCCAAACTTCCTGTAGACCATAGATTCATTCACTCATTCAATTATATTTATTGTCTATGGGAAATGTTATCACTTCTCATTCAAAGATCAACATTCATTCCTCCTTAATAGTAATTTGCAAAGACAAACAACACCATAGAGGTATTTCATCGATGGCATTTCACACGAATGACTATAGGTTTGATAACAACAAGTTTTCTACCAAAGACATAGTCATTTAACCAAACAAAGCATTTAATAGGCTAACCCTAGAACAAACCACATTTAAAGTTCAACCTTTCTTTGCATCTATAAGATAAATATGAAAAAAATCCACATTAACATACTTATCTAGCAAGAATCACCAGACATTATACACAAGAAGTTCTAAATCAATGCTCTTGGATTTCATGTCAAATGAGTTAAGAAATTTGTACAAACATTTCATATAATTAAACAACTCATGGTATAAATAAGGCAAAACACAACATTAATGGCATAATAAATGTTCTCCAATAAATGTTCATAAATGAGCAAATATAGAATCTCACCACATAAGTTTGGAAGCTTCAATCAATTGGTCCCAAGAACCGGATTTAGCTACTAGAGGTCATACTAATTAATGCTAACAAACCAAACATAAAACAAGAGAAATCAAAGATGAAAATTGTGGAAAACTAGGGTTGGAATAGTACTGAAGTCAGGTTGGAAGAAGAAGTATGAAAGAGAGTAAAGAAAATTATATTTATAGTACAAAGGGATAACGTTGTGTCCTGGCCACCCGTGCATTGCGACTCGAGATGGGCGCCAGAACAGAACCTTGTCTTTTTTTCTTGTTCTTGTAGTTAGCACTCTTCTTCACAATGATTCCTCTCAGTTTTCAAGTTTTCAAATCTTTGAAGTAAGTCTTCAAAGTCTTCAAAGGATGATCTTCAACGGCCTTCGATCTTCATGTCTTCTAATCTTTGAAGAAAGTCTTCATGGTAAAACACAAGCTCTTGATAACAAAAGATCACAAAAGCAATACTAAAAAGTACTAATATATGCACATAAAATGGACACATCAAACCTCCCCGCACTTAAGATCAAATGGACGCATAAAATGGACACATCCCAACGTTAAGATCAAATAAGAAGTTTCCCACAACCTTCATTCTTAAGTCTACCCAAACCATATCAACTTATCAATTCATTGACATCTCTAAAACATCTCCAAATTCCGAATTGACAATCCCAAATCCAATGGTACAAGGTGAAGCTAAAAGCATGAACAAGGTTCAAACACAATTCACTTTATACCAATATACCATCCTAAAAATGAAGTATATCAACAATCAAAACTTTCGTAACTTACTTCGTTTTCCCCGTTAAATTTCCCAATCCCAAGAGGTCTCAAGATGTCAAGCTACCCAATCTATCCATATGGCTACCGCAACCTTATAACTCCAATGCCGCCAAATGAGAGAACACATATTTTTTTTTCTTTTTCTCTTTTTCTCTCATTTTGCCTAGGAGCCCTTTCGGGTTTTCATCCAAGCCACACATTATATTTCTTTGTCTCACATCTCACTTTTTTCACACATTTAGCCTCTCATTTTACCTAGGTCGCCCTTTTGGGTTTTCGACCTATTCAGGCCCCCAATGTTGCCTAAGATGCCCTCTCGGGTTTTCCACTGAGCGGGATTCTTTTTATTTTTGTTCCTTTTCATTTTCTAATTTTTCTAATTTTTTCATGTTTTTCCAATTAAAAAGTAGAAAAGTGATTTCCAAATGTTAAGGTTAAGAAAAATATCAAAGCTAACATCATCCAAGTACATCAAAAGGAAAGCATCCCCAAAACAAAAGGGGGGGGGGGGAAATATCCAAAACAAAATAAAAATATCCCAAAAGTAGCAAGTCTAGAAAAACTTCCCCAAACCAAGCAGTGAAATTATTCAATACCCCTCTCCACACTTAAAACACTACATTGCCCTCAATGTAGACAAAATAGGCAAAAAACGTATGACGCAAAATATGGAAAGGGTAAGAATGTAATGCTCACAATCACTGTTGTAAGGATGAAAGACCATCACCAAAATAACACTGCTGATAATGAGCTAGCCAATCCGTGTTCCTCTGCTTCCTAGCTCTATGCTACTCTGCTCCAGGATCAGGGCCTGAGGTACCACCTGCTTAGGACTGCATCTCATGAATGCGAGTTGACAGATGGTCTATCTTCTCATGCATATCGATAAGCTCTGGGAGACAAAAACATTATGCATGCTGTCCTGGCGACGGAATCCATCCTGCATAGTCAGCATCATACGCTCATGGAATCAGGCGAAGGCTGGGAGTAGTGAAGCGGCACATAATTCTCCTGCATAGGCTCGGTCTCTGGTGAAGGCTGTAGAGAGTGCTGATTCTGTTGCTCAGTGAAAAGAAAGCTACTATTGTTGCGCTAAACGGGGGCTGGACCAAGGTCATTGAGCTCGCACTGAAATTCCTCCCTGGACAAGGAGTTGGGTGAAATCACCAGGTCTGCCAAAGGTGTATCAAACTTTAACTTAGTCTCATTGGGCTGAGGAAGTGCCATTAAAGTGACCTTCCTGGCGCCATGTAACCAATGAAACAACCCCGTAGTCAGCATGGTGCCATGCATCTCAAATCGTACCAACCTCTTTGTAGTGATAAGGTAGGAAGTGTGCCTCCCCAAGAGTGAAAAATCAGCCGGTGGGACCAATCCTAGGTGCTCCGCTAAGAAGCCGATCATGCCTCCAACAATAATCTTCCCCTTTCTCTTCCCAACCACCTCTACGACCCTCTTCATCCATAGCTAGACCTATAAGATATATCCCAACCTCTCACTTTTCAAGTGCCATAAGAAATGAATGTCGTTGTCCATCACATTCATCGGCTCCGCCGAGAAAATCACCGATCCAGCCAAACGTCTGTGCACATAATAGAGTGCAGGATGGATGATGACACTACTCTTATCATGGGAGTTCTTCGCCCTCATGATGATGACACTCTAGAAATGCATATCATCCTCAATTAGTCGGTCCTGGGCCTATGGGTCCAACCTTGCCCGGATCTTAGCCGTGTCCCATCCAAAGGTTTCCTCAACCTGCAAGACGGTTATCTCTCAGGGTATATCATCTAAGTGGAAAGTGATATACCTCTTGCATGGTTGATCATCTCTCATGCTACATATCCTCACTGTGGACAAGAACTCCAGTGTGTATCACCGGTATGAGGGGGCACTCTTGCCCAGGAAACCCTCCAACCCTTCTTTGGCGAGGAGGCATTGGACTGGCTGGGTTAGCCCAAGAGCGTCCAGTATGGGCACATCAACAAAGCTTATCTCTTTCAGCTAGCGGTTAACCAAGGCATCCTACCTCTCCGCATAGGGCTTGGTAATCTGGGTCAAACCCATGTACCTATCAGGAGGAGGAGGTATAGGGCTTGACTCCAGAGCCGGCGGTGGAGGTGGAGATGGAGAGGTTGTGCGCCCACCTCATGGAGGAGCCCTAGGTCTCTTGGTAGGGGCCATATCCAACAACCACAAAAAATAAGTCAAACGCACAAGAATATACCTACATGGAATATCACAAAAATAAAACTCAATCTCAAACTAGTTTAGCCAACATCACAAACCAAATCAAACCCAAGCCAACTAATTTAAGTCCTAACCACAATTGCATATACAATCCATTTCACATTTAACATTCCCATAATTTTAAGTCCATTAGGTTGTCACATAGTTAAACATCCAATGTGCTATATCTTATAATCACAGTCGTGCCTAACTAGTTTAGCTACCATTTGTACGTTCATAACGTTAACATTCAAGTGCTATGACTAAACTACCTTAAGCATGATAACATTCCATACAAATATTAACTATGTTTAATCAAGCCCATATGCCTAATCTCTAGTACAAGCCACAACCAAATTCTCAACCAAAGCAACAATATAAACACAATGCAATCACAACACCAATAGGAGCAAATCAACAGAATCAAAATGAGCACAATGCTATCCCACATAAAAAATTCCATATGAATATAATCAATTCAATCCACCATGTATTAATTAATACTCTATAGCTAAGATCTCCATCAAACCAAATCATAAGCAAAATGTTCACAAGAATCTACAATGTTCCAACAATTTAAATCCATAAGGCATCACACACAATCCGCACAATATCCAATAGAACAGATTATACAACATAATCACAATTCAAGCTCAAGAAAGTGTGGGAATGTACCACTTAGATGCTTAGGATGAAGAATAAGCCCACAAATAATTAAAATTTGGATTGCTAAAAATCACAAAAATTCCCAAATTCTAGGGTTTTGTGTTCTTCAATGAACTAGCCCGATTTGTGGATAGAGATTGGGTATGATGGATTGGAGAGTGGTGTAGGGCTGATTTAGGGTGGAGCAGTGGTGATTGGTGGTCGGAGAGTGGTGGAACTTGGTGGAGAGGATGGAGGAGACAAAGGGAAGAGGGTGGAAAATGGGCGTTGGAAACGGAGAAGATGGAGAAGATTGATGTGTTATGCCCACCTTTTAAATTAGGCACGTACGCTAGTCGCGAATCGTGATGGGCAGATAAACAAGCACCTTTGGTCAAAGCAAGAGTCGTGACTCGTGACCATTCCTTTGCAGCTCACGATATCGCGACTCACGATGGAACTATCGCGAGTCGTGAAAAGTGAACCTGGGAGATTCACATTTTGCAAAAGTTTTTTGATTTGGTCATGATCGCGACCAAATCGTCATGACTCATGATGATTTTCCGCGACTCGCGACATCGCTATTGCAGCTAGAAAAAATTTGAGCCTGAGGGATCCAAAATTTGATCAATTTTCTGAACCCATCACGACTGGCGACGAAGTGGTCACGACTCGCGACGGGCAGCCTACCTGGTACTTAGAAACAAATTCTCAATCTCATCCCTTGCCCAAGCTTTTCCTTCTTGACTCCAAGTATTTCTCCCTTCATCCATCTAATGCCTTGGGTTCAAATTGCTACAAAATTATGGAAAAAATCGTGAAAAGCACAAAGCAAAATAATGAATCTAATGAAAAAACTCAAAACCAAACAACATCAATGGAATGTTATGAATGACGATCCTGATGATCAAAACCAAGTTTATTTAACATCATTGGAATGACTCACTACCATTTCTTTGAGCTTACTCACAAACCGGATCAAGGAGATCAACATCCTCTCCCTTTTTTGGCACAAAACTCTCGTGGTAAGGTTTCAAACACTATCCATGGACTTTGAATGTATTAGACATAGCTAGATCTAGGATTTCTACTGCACCATGCAGGAATACCTTCACTACCTCAAAAGGACTGATCCATCGAGACCTCAACTTACCGGGCATAGGCGAAGGCATGTTTGAAATAGAAGAACCATTTAACCCGCATTAAATTCCTTCCTAATGATCGTCTTGTCATGCCACACCTTTGTCTTCTCCGTATAGATTTCGGCGTTCTCATAGGAATCCCTTCGGATCTCATCTAGTTCTTGCAATTGTAGCTTCCTATGCAACCCAACCTCATCAATATCAAAGTTGAATTCTTTGACCGCGCTTTGTGCTAAATTTCCACCGGTACATGACATGGATTACCAAACACTAACCGGTAAGATGACATACTAATCTGTGTTTTGTAAGCCATCATATATGCCTACAAGGCGTCATTTAGCTGAGAACTCCAATCCTTTTGGTTAGGGTTAACCATTTTCTCAAGGACTGACTTGATTTCTCTATTGGAAACATCGGCTTGGCCATTGGTCTGAGAGTGATATGTGGTGGATGTCTTGTGAGTAACACCATATTTCTTCAAAAGTACCTCTATGGTCCGGTTGCAAAAGTGGGTGCCACTGTTACTAATCAAGGCTCGGGGAATCCCAAACCTAGAGAAGATGTTATCTTTCAGGAATTCTGCAACCACTTTAGAATTATCAGTCTTAGTGGGTTTTGCTTCAACCCACTTTGACACATAATCAACGGCTAGAAGAATATATGTAAAGCCACAAGAATTAAGGAAAGGTCCCACATAGTCAATACCATATAGCATGGCTTTTCGGGGCATCTCATTTCTGGACGAGATATTTCCTACTCTCTAGCACTTGTCACAAGCCTTACAGAATATGTATGCATGCTTATTCAAAGTAGTCCAATAAAATTCACGTTCTGAGACTTTCCTAGCAGTCCTTTTAGCTCCAAAATGACCACCACACGCTTAAGAATGAAAAAAAGTGAGAATTGAATGCACTTCATTATTGGGGATGCATCTCCTAACAACTTGATCTGCACTGTGTTTCTACAAAAAAGAGATCATCCCACACATAATATTTAGCATCACTTTTTACCTTATCTTTCTGAGCCTTAGAAAAATGAAGAGGGAATTTACCGGAGACAAGAAAGTTCACAATGTCGGTGTACCACGATTGGAGGTCCCTAATTGTGAACAGTCATTCATTGGGAAACTCCTCCCATAGTTGCTCCTTCACCGAATAAATTTACCTCACTATCTTGGCATAGAAGCAACTGGCTCAGATGATCGGCCACAAGGTTCTCTGTGCCTTTCTTGTCTCGCACCTCCAGCTCAAATTCACTCAAAAGCAGGATCCACCTAATCAATCTTGGCTTCGAATCTTTCTTTGTCATCAAGTGATGAAGCGCTACATAGTCAGTGTACACGATAATGTTTGTACGAAGCAAGTGCGATCGACATGTTTCCAAAGAAAATACCACTACTAGCAACTCCTTTTTCTGTGGTGGAGTAGTTTCTTTGGGCCTCTTTGAGAGACATGGATGTGTAGTAGATAGCGTGAGGAGCTCTCTCCACCCTTTGACCAAGCACCGCTCCAACACCATAATCGCTAGCATTGCACATGATCTTAAAAGGCAAAGACCAATCCGGGGGTTGTATGATAGGGGCCGAGACTAACTTTTCCTTCAATGTATCGAAGGCCCCTTTACAACCCTTATCCATCACAAATTCCACCTCCTTTTGCAACAAATTGCATAAATGAGATGCTATCTTTGAAAATTCCTTGATGAACCGGTAGTAAAATCCCACATGGCCAAGAAAAGAGCGCACTTCGTGCACATTAGTATGATAAGGAAAAGTTTGAATCGTGTCTATCTTTGCCTTGTCAACCTCAATACCCTTAGAGGAGATAACATGGCCTAAGAAAATGCTTTTCTCTTCCATAAAATGACACTTCTCAGAATTTAACACAAGATTAGTATCAATGCAACGTTAGGAACTTGTGCTAAATTTTCTAAACAGTTGTCAAAAGAATTACTATGAACGATGAAATCATCCATGAATACCTCAACTAAGTTTTCACCAAATTCTGAGAAAATACTTACCATACACCTTTAGAAAGTAGCAGGGTGTTACAAAGCCCAAAAGGCATATGCCGGTAAGCAAACATACGAAAGGGGCACGTGAAGGTTGTCTTTTCTTGATCTTCCGGTGGAATGACCACTTGAAAGTATCCCAAGTATCCATCTAAAAAGAAATAAAAAGGGGTGATTTGCTAGCCTCTTGAGCATTTGATCAATGAATGGCAACGAAAAGTGATCTTTCCGAACCTCCGCATTTAGCCTCCGGTAATCAATGCAAACACGCCACCCATTTTGGACTCAGGTGGGCACCATTTCGCCTTTCTCATTTTTTTACCACCATCACTCCACTCTTCTTGGGTACTACTTGAGTTGGACTCACCCACTTGCTATTCAAGATTGGATAGATCATGGCCCCTTGAAGCAACTTGAGGATTTCCTCTTTTACCACCTCCATCATAGGTGGGTTCAACCGGTGTTGGGGTTGTTGCACGTGTCTCGTATCTTCCTCCAAAAAAATTCTATGCATGCAAGTGGATGGATTTATGCCTTTGAGGTCGGAAATAGTCTATCCTATTGCTTCCTTATTCTCTCGTAACACCACCATCAACTTTTCTTCTTGTTCTTGGGTGAGTTTTCTTGAAATGATAACCGGGAGCATCTCCCCCTCCCCAAGAAATGCGTGCTTGAGGTCATTTGGAAAAGGTTTATGTTCAATCATCGGAGCTTTCACAAGTGACAAAAGGAATTCTGGTTCTTCAGGTTTCTCTAACACTGGAGGAGTAGGACTTGGTACCACTTCCTTAAGAATGCTTAATTCCTCAATGCTTTCCTTCAAGTTAGTACTCATGGAATATACAAGACATGCATCTTCAGCATCATTTTACAAAGAAAAAAAAAGGAATCATCACCATTCAATTAAAAAACATCTTGCACAACATTGTCAACAATATCAATAGCATGGCAAGAATATTCTTCAAGAGGATACTTCATAGAGTCATTTATGTTAAACTCTACTTTAATCCTATCAAATTCCATGGTGAGGGTACCATTATGCACATAAATGATGGTCCTAGAAGTCTTCAAAAATGGCCTTCCCAACAAAATTGGGGCGGTATGTTTTTCATGTTCCATGTCGAGGACATAAAAATCCCCGGGGAATATTAAGGAATCTACCCTAACCAACACATCCTTGACGATACCCTTAGGGTATGCACTAGAACGATTGGCTAGTTGGATTGATATGTCCATTTTATGTGCATAATTTAGTACTATTTTGGGTCACTTCTGTGCTCTTTAATTATTAAGAAATTTGTTTTACCTTGAAATTCTCTTAGGAGGGGTAAGAGAAACTTTACCCTTTTTTACTTCTTCAAAGTGGATTTTGAGTGACAAGGAAAGAACACGGATGCATGAAGACCAGAGACCATTAAAGATCATATTTTCGAAGACTATTGAAGACTTGCTTCAAAGACATGAAGACCGGAGGCCACTAAAGACCATTTTTGAAGACATTAAAGACTTGAAAAATGAGAGGAATTTCTATGAAGATAAATGTTTACCACAAGAAGAAGAAAAGAGTACATGATTAAATTCTAGCACCCATAACGAGTCGTGATGGCCTCGTCATGAGACCGTCGTGAGTTGCAACAAGCCCATCGCGAGTCATGACCAACGGGTGGCCAGAATTTAACCTTATCCTTTTTGTACTATAATTAGCACTCTCATTCCTCTAATTCACATCTTCATCATCTGCATTTTCTGTACTACTTAGAACCCTATTTTCTTCCACTTTCATCTTTGAATTCTCTTGTATTATGTTTAGTTATTTAGCATTAATTAGTATGAACTCTTGTAGCTAAATCTAGTTCTCGGGAGCAATTGACTAAGGCTTCCAAGCCCATGTCTTAAGAACAATTTGTAGCCTATTTAATACTCTTACTATTATGCATTTATGGAGCATTGAATGTGTTTGTTAATGTCTTTAATGTTATTGAAAGCTTGAGTATATGAAGTACTTGTATGATATACTTGTTAGGGTTTGGGGAAATGGGTTGATTTCCTCTTTTCTTGATAGGAATCCAAGAGTATGATTTAAACCTTTTGATTGTGTTGATGGATTGATAATTGCTAGATGAATATGATAATGTTGAAATCTTTGTCATGTTTGTTGCTTGTAGCAAATGAGAGAAGTATATGAATGTCAATCATTATTGACTAATTTTGTGTAAATGCATGAATTGGTTAAATGCTTAGACACGGTGTAGTGTTTATAAATGTTTCCGAGCTTGTTGATTCTTCATGCTAAATGCTATCAATGGGATACTTTTAGTCATGTTTCGACTACAGGAGTCATTTACGAGGTTTGAAAAGAGATGTTGAATTCACTCTTGGAAACTACTATCTAAAAAGGATAGAAGTTTAGTCTTCACAACAAGTAGTGAAAGTAATAAATAGGTTGCATGTTCAATGATGGATAAGAGGCTTCGAAGTGGAAGTCAATTGCGCCCAAGGTTCTGTTAATTGTTGTTTTCATCTTATCTTTAGTTGTATTGCATGATTAGCATAGTTATCTTACTTTGCTAGTTGTTGTACTTTAATTTGATAACTTAAAATCAAACCAACCAAAACCCCCCATTGTTTACATGTTTTTATATGTATCTATGTATGTATATTCTTAGTATGTTTTCTCCTATGTATGTGTAAACACTTGAAAAGATCTCTCTTCTCATGGACGACCCCGACTTGCCATTATCTACTTAATTGTAGATAGAAAGCATTAGGGCTTAAAAGTATTAACTTTGAGAGGTACATCGACTACCTTCCATGGATCACCACCCTGGTTTTGTGCAAAGTACCAAGATTGAGGCTTTAATACAAAGAGTAAGGGATCACATTTATTGATGCACCTAAGTCAAGCATTGCTTTTTCAAAAATGTGTATTCCTTGCAAGGGGTTGTAATTATGCTGGGATTGCTACATTTAGGGGGTAACTCCCTTTGGCACAAAGCGGAGACATGTTCATTTTTCCCATTTTAAAGCTTATTCTTTGTTCTTTGTTTCCTATTTACAACACATAATTCCTTTAAAAATTTAGCATAGCTAGAAATTTGTTAAATAGCGTTCAAGAGAGGGATATTTACCTCACACCTGCGAAAGACTTCGTAGATGTCTTTGTTGGACTCCTTCCTCCATTTATCCTTCAAAGCTTTTGGGAACGGTGGTTCCGGCATATATGAAGGAATTTCCACCACCTTTTCCTTCTTGTGAGGAGGGGATGAAGGTTTGAGAATGGAGGTTAATTTCTCAACGATGATCTCCTCTTCTTTCTCCTTCCCCTTCCTTGCTTGCTTCTTGGCCAAATTCTTGGCCTCTTTTTCAACCTCTTTCTCAAACATTTCAAGCCTTATAGGTTTACTTTCAATAGATTCATCACTCGGGCCTTCATCACCCGGGGGAGAGCTAGTCTCTTTACCACTTCTCAAAGTGATAACACTAGCATTTTGGAGGGGATTGATCTCCTGTTGGGAGGGAAGTTTTCCCTTTACTTGGGCCTTCATCTGATTCACCACTTAAGCTATTTGGCATACTTGAGTTTCCAAGTTCTTGATGCTTGCATTGGCTTCATCTTGGAATTTTTCACCTTTCCCGCACAAATGCTCAATCGGAGAAGGGCTTGCATCACCTCATCTTTTGCTAACCTAGAGCTCTCCCCTTGGTCTTGGGGCTTGTCTTGAAGCCTTTGATATTGTTGTTAAGGTGACTTATATTGTTGCCGAGTAGGCTGATACAATTGAGGGTTTTGACCTCCTTAGGGTTCCCATACCGGAGATTCGGGTTATCACGATTACCCAAATTGTATGGCCGGTTTTGGTACCCTTGATTCTTTTGATAGCCTTGATAGATTTGGTTTCCTTGATAGCATTTCCCACCTTAATACCCATGGCACTCACCTCCTTGACATAATCATCTTGCAAAGTAGGGCAAGTGTCCGTAGGATGCGTCGATAAACAAATTTCACAAGATTTAACATGTAGCACATTTTCAGGCATGGTCATTAAGGATTTTACCATAGCAGCAAGGGCCAAGACTTGGTTCTCAAGCTTTCCACTATTGGAAAGGTCACTTGTGGGCATTGGATCTCTCTTTCTCAAAGCGTCCCTTGAACTATAGTTCCTTGACTCATCTGCTAGCTTCTCGTATAATTGCATAGCCTCTGTTGAAGTCTTGTTCCCAAGGGTACCACCACAAGAACTCCTCATTAGTTTTTGTTCCTCATTAGGAAGACCATTGTAGAAGTAGTAGACAAAATCTCCCTCCGAATAGCCATGGTAAGGATAAATTGTGAGAAGCTTCTTGGACCTCTCCCAATAGTCGAAAATAGACTCTTCATGCCATTGGAGGATGTTGCTTATGTCCTTCTTCAAAGCGGTGGACTTCGAGGCCGGGAAATACTTGGCTAGAAATTAGTCTTCATATCAAGCCATTTTTTGATGCTCTTGGGTGGTAGGTAGTGGAGCCAATCCCTTGTACCATCCCTCAATTTGAATGGGAATGCGTTCAACTTGTAAAAGTCTTCATCAACTCCGTGGGGGACCGTACCACCACACAAAAAATGGAACTATGTGAGATGCTTGTTGGCATTCTCCCATTGCCTACCAAGGATGTTCATTTTCATGCTCGTGTTGATACTCCATAGAAGTAGAATTATCCACAAAATGGTCATTAGGAGAGGTGTTATTTACACTTTCCAAAGAAAGCCTCCTAGCCCATCTCAAATTCAACTCTAACTCGGGGTCGTAGTGTAGGGCTCTTGTGAAGAGGATCGTGTACGAACCATACACCAAGAAATCAAACAATACATCTCCAAGCCAAGTGAAAATGGCAAGTCAACTAAGAAATCAAAACAAAAGTAAACTAAAAAATATTTACAAATAGCACACAATCACACATAATATGCCCAAACACTTTAAAATAAATGCCTCTTCCCCGGAAGCGGCACCAAAATTTGGGAGGTCGTCGCCGTACCTCTAAAAGTTATATTTTTAAGCCTTAATGCTTCCTATATACAATAGTAGATAATGGCAAGTCGGGGTCATCCACGAGAAGAGGGATCTTTCCAAGTGTTTAAACGTATATAGGAGAAAACATACTAGATATAAGCAAATATAGATACATATAAAAGCATGTAAAGGGGGGGGGGGGTTGGTTGGTTTTTTGTCCTAAGTTAAAAAATTGAAGACAACAACAAGAAAAGCAAGAGAACTATGCTAATCATGCAATAACAACTAAATATATTTTAAAAACAAAAATTGACGGAGCCATGGTAGCAATCGACTTCCACTTCCAAATTCCAATAGATCATAGATGTATTCACTCATTCAATTACATTTTTGTCTATGGGAAATTTTATTACTTCTCATTCGAAGATCAACATTCATTCCTTCTTAATAGTAATTTGTAAAGACGAACAACCACTATTTGCAAAATCTCATTGATGATCACCCTAGACAAATTACACCATAGAGGTATTTCATCAATGCCATTTCACACGAAGGACCATAGGTTTGATAACAACAAGTCTTCTGCCAAAGACATAGTCATTCAAACAAACAAAGCATTTACTAGGCTAACCCTAGAACAAACCACATTCAAGGTTCAACCTTTCTTTGCATCTATAGGATAAATATGAAAACAATCCACATTAGCATACTTATCTAGCAAGAATCACCACACATTATACATAAGAAGTTCTAAATCAATGCTCTTTGATTTCATGTCAAATGAGCTAAGAAATTTGCAACTTTCCTAACACCCTAACACTTAAATCATACAAACATTTCATATAATCAAACAACCCATTGTATAAATAAGGCAAAACACAACATTAATGGCATAATAAATGCTCTCCAATAAATGTTCATAAATGATCAAATAGAGAATCTCACCACATAAGTTTGGAAGCTTCAATCAATTGCTCCCAAGAACTAGATTTAGCTACTAGAGTTCATAAACAATTAATACTAACAAACCAAAAATAAAACAAGAGAAATCAAAGGTGAAAATGGTGAAAAACTAGGGTTGGAATGTTACCAAAGTCAGGCTGGAAGAAGAAGTATGAAAGAGAGGAAAGAAAATGCTATTTAAAGTACAAAGGGATAAGGTTGTGTTCTGGCCACCCATTCGTCGCGACTCGCGACGGTCACCAAAACATAACCTTGTCTTCTTTTCTTCTTCTTGTAGTAAGAACTTTTCTTCACAATAATTCCTCTCATTCTTCAAGTCTTCAAATATTTGAAGCAAGTCTTCAAAGTCTTCAAAGGATGATCTTCAACGGCTTCCGATCTTCAAGTCTTCAAATCTTTGAAGAAAGTCTTCAAAAGGTGATCTTCAATGGCCTCTGGTCTTCAATTCTTCATGTTCTTCCTTTCTCATGCAAAATACACTTAGAAAAGGTAAAAGTGCGTAAAGTTGCTCTTACATCCCCTTAGAGAATTTCAAGTTAAAACACAAGCTCTTGATAACAAAAGAGCACAAAAGTGATACAAAAAAGTACTAAAAATATGTACATAGAATGGACACATTCGTTTATGGTCGGTACTCGTACTAATAGAAAAGAACCCTTGCAATACGATCCCGATCTTTTCGGTACACTCTGAAGAGCAAGGAGGCTAGCACATTTTGCTACCAAGGTACTCAACCACCGCCCAAAATAGTCACACCAACTATGGCGGATAATACTATAGCCTTGAGGGAGCTTATGGTTCCCAACCTAGAGAATCAACCAATTGGTATCATCTTTCCTCCACTTCCAGAAAATGTCACTTGTGAGCTTAAGTCCAGAATGATCCATTGTCTACCGACTTTCCACGTAATGAAGAGGGAGTATGCTAACAAGCATTTGTCCGAGTTCTACCTCGTGAGTACGAATATGAAGTCACCTGGAGTTTTAGAGTATGATTATAATCTAAGGGCATTCCCTTTTTCCTTGAAGGATGCGACCAAGGATTGGTTGTACTACATCTCTTCGGGAAATATAACTTCATGGATGGACATGAAGTAGAAGTTCTTGGAGAAATTCTTTCTGGCATCCAAGTCAGCAGGTTTGAAGAAAAAGCTAAGCAATATCTCCTAATGGGTGGGTGAGTCTTTGCATGAATATTGGGAAAGGTTTAAGAGGTTGCTAGCAAGTTGCCCCTACCACCCATACAAGAGAGGAGACCTTGTATACTATTTCTTCGATGTACTATACATTGAAGATATGAGGATGGTTAACACCACTTGTAATGGGTTGATTCCTACAGGGAGCCCAAAATATGCCATGATATTGTTTGAAGACATGGCTAGTATATGGTACTAGACAATTTGGCACAAGGGAAATGGCAAAGTTACAGGAGGCTTCAAATCCGGAAACTCCCAAGCTCGAGGAACAAGTTCAAGATTTAGCTTCCATGATGAATGGGCTAATAAAGAGGAGGATACATCAAGTTAAAGCTTGTGGGATTTATTCATTAGATCACCCCACTGATTCATGCCCTCAACTTCAAGATGAAGGGCTTGAAGAAGTAAAGGGAATGGGCTACCAAGGTGGTCAAGGCCAAGGTTTCCAAGGAAATTGGGGATACTAATGTGGATAAGGCCAAGGAGGACAAAGTTTCTAAAGAGGAAACAATCATGAGAAGAAGTATGATCCATACTCCTAAACTTACAATCCTAGGTAGAGAGACCATCCACAATTTTAATGGAGAGATGAGCAAGCTAGGAAATCAAATCCTCAAGATGGGTTTTAAGGTAGCCAAGGCGGGTTTCAACCAAATCATCAAGGGGTACAAGCCCATTACCAAGGAAATCAAGGGTATAATTGGGCGCCACAACAAGGCTACCTGAAGGAAGAGAGATCAAGGTCGGTGAACTAGGAGCTTATGCATGCCATAACCACCATGGTCACAAATTTGGAAGATTGTACCTCCGGTAGATTAAGGAACTTGGAAACTCAAGTTAGCCAAATCAGGTCTTCCGTGGCCCAGTTGGAGGCTAGGGATTTCAGAAAACTTCCCTCACAACCGAAACTGAACACTAGGTAAAATGTAAGTTCAATCACCTTGATGAGTGAAAGAAACCAATAAGCCCGAGCAAGTTGTTAAGGCCAGGAAGGAAGTTGATGAGGTGCTTATGGTGAAAGATTGAGAGGTCGAAGAGGTGATTACTCAACAACTAGAGAAGCGAGAAATTGAAAAAAAATCCTTCCACCACCACCTTTTCCAGCAGCTTTGCTGAACAAGAATCGTAAGGATGAGAATAAAGTCCTCTTTGAGGTTTTCTGTAAATGTGAGGTAAACATTCCCATTTTTTATGCTATCAATCAAGTGCCTAGGTTTGATAAATTCCTTAAACAGTTATGCACCCCTAAGAGAACAAAAACATTGAAGAATGTTGGAAAAATTAAAATTGGTGGACAAGTGTCAGCTCTTTTTTTAAAAAAACTACCTGCTAAATGTAATAATCCCAGTATGTTCACTATCCCTTGTATCATAAGTGACAAAATTTTCAAAAAAAATGATAGACCTAGGAGCCTCTATTAATGTGATTCCCTAATCTTTAAACAAAACTCTTAACTTAGGGAATTTGCATGAAACTAGCTGAGTGATCATACAACTGGCCGATCATTCCCAAGCTATTCCGTAGGGATTAGTGTGAGATGTGTTGGTTAAAATGAATAAACTAGTTTGTCCTGCCAATTTTTATGTTCTCTCTATGTTGTATGATGAGAGTGCGCCCTCCATCTAGTTAGGGAGACCCTTTTTGAAAATGGCAAGAACTAAGATTGACGTGGATAATGGCACATTGATATTAAATTTTGACGGAGAAAAAATAGGTTATGAGATTTACAAGGATAAAGAGCCTCCAAAGGATAAAATGTCTTGCCATAGTGTCACTATAATTGAAAGTTTGCATGAGCCTCGCAATGAGTTTGAACAATGGTGTAGGTGTGGCCCAGCAATCAAAGAGATGAAAGTCTCTAACCCCAGCCCAGTATTATCCCACCAAACTTCGGTCCAACACAACGAACAAGAAGGTGTAGCGAACAAAGGAATCGCAAGTCGTGGCAGAGAATGTGGGCCAGGGAAAATGGGACACGCAGTGAACGCAAAGGCCACGATGGAGGAACGTGGGAGAAGTTGTGTGACCACAATCTCAAAGTCCTAAGAATAGGAAACAACAAAGGGAATGACCATTTAAATACTACAAGCTATGTAGGAGCTAAGGTAAGCAGTATAATAGAGAAAAATTCCATTTCTTGAAGAGATGACTGAATTGATCGTTAGAGTCGCTTTCCCAAAATCACTTCCGGGACTGCATTTTCAGGTAAAGGAATCAAAGAAAGTGAACTGAGAAGAGGCTACCTAGATAAGCTACCACATTATTGGCGCCGTCTGTGGGGAATGAAATTGTTTTTCGTTATTAGGCTGCTTAGGCAAGTAATGGCATTCACTAGAAGAGCAAAAAACCAAAACCATCAATCACAAGAAAAAATTCTGGGACAAGATGAAGGAACACATCACCAACAACATCACACACCCAGTAAAGATAAATGATTTAGTAAAGAAGAAACAGAAGAAGAGGAAGAGGAGGCAGAATCTCCAAACGGTGATAAGGAAAAGTGAGTGTTCACAGCATTCTTAGAGGCAAATAGAGAGGATATGTATGATCAATTCTTGAAGAGTGTGAGGAAAAAACCCCTGAGGCTAGAGAAAAGGACAAATCAAGAACGCAAACGTCTTTGCTATGAGGAAGAGCTACGTGACATTATCGTAGAAGATGACATGGATAAGTCACCTTTTGCACCACATTTACGAGACTTCTGAATGCCTAAAGATTTCAAACTTCCTCCACACGTTAAATTTTATGATGGTACCATGGATCCAAAAGAGTAATTACATTTATATAGAAATAGTATAAGATTTCGGGACGCGGACATAGAACCAGTTTGCAAAGTGTTTCCCATCTTTCTATCAAGCACTACAATTACGTGGTACTAAGACCTTCGACACGGAAGTATCATGTCTTAGGCACAGTTGTCAATTTTTTTGGAACATTTCTATCGAAAGAAGAAGTTCACTAGAACGATTGCGAATCTTAACAATATAGCACAACAAAGCGATGAAAGCCTTGCAGAGTACCATAACCATTTTGTCATAGAGAGCCTGTAAGTTTGATATTTATCATTTCAATCATCATTAGGTGCTTTTACGGGGGGCATGAGATCCTGAGAGTTTTACAAGGAGCTGACGAAGGATATGCCAGAACACTCAAGGGAATTGGAAAAAATGTTTGAGCAGTATTTGCGAACAGAGAAAGCAAATAATCGAAAGATAGAGAAGAAGCGGGGTGAAAAGCAAACAATGGATGATTCACAAAAATCCAGGCTTAAAAAGGAAAAGTAAACACTACTTTCAGAAGAGAAGAACAAGGCTCGCAGGGTTCGCCATTTCAAGATACACCTTGGATGAAGACTATGAAAGAAATATGGCTATAGAATAAAGATCTATTTAAAAAACCAGCAACGATGACAACACCGCGAGAAAAAGGATCACGAGAATTTTATTGTGCCTTTCATAAAGATCATGGCCATGCATAGAGTTCTGCAGGGACCTAAGGAGATAGATCAAAGAGAATCTGAGAAACGACAACTTGGAACAGTACAGAAAGGAATCAACAAGTCAGTATGGGGATTCAAGCAAGACACAAAATCCATCTCCACGAAACCAAGGTAATGCGGCGACAATGGCTAAGAATAAAAAATAATGGTGGCTGTAGAATACAATGATAACATGGATGATGACGCATCAGAGACAATTATTTTCTCTAAACTTGATTCCACAGATTCACTGTCTAACAATGCGTGGAGGGCTATGGAAAGGTACTCCTCTCCACAAGAGCCAGTTGATAAAAGGTTCCGCCTAAATCAAGCAATTACCTTCAGCTAAGAGGATGTAGTACCCAATGCCTCGCCACACAACGATCAAATGGTCATCATAGCAAAAATTGAAAATGCAACTGTCCACAGAGTTTTTGTTGATGACGGTAGTGAAGTCGAGATACTATTTGTCAATTTCTTTGACGGGCTGGGATTAAAGAGAACAGATTTAAAAAGGTCTACACCTTTGTTGGTCGGATTCACAGGGTGAGCGGAAAAGCCTTTGGGAAATATACAGTTACCCGTCACGATTGGGGAAAGTGGGAATAATTGCATAATAATGTGGGACTTCATGGTTATAAACGTCCTAAGTACATTCAATGCTATAATTGAAAGGCCGTGAATGAACATAGCTAAGGCAATCTGGTCCCCTTATCACTTGGTAATGAAATTCCCGACCCTAGTCGAAGTAGTAACAATTAGAGGAAACCAATAAAGAGCCAGACAATGCATGGTTAAAAAATGAAAGTAGGAAGGATAGGAGAAAAGGTGAACCGGGTTAACGCTATTTCAGGAGCAGGTTTACTAGAACATTCGGATGAGCTAGTGGACCTAGGTGAAAAAATGGAGTTAGTAAACCTAGATGCCTAAAATGACTCGAGATGCCTAAAGATTGGAAAATTTCTTCCAGCTGAAGAAAAGGCAAAGGTAATCCAAGTCTTGCA
The DNA here is from genome assembly GCA_037428765.1 of Rubia yunnanensis. Classification (NCBI taxonomy): domain Eukaryota; kingdom Viridiplantae; phylum Streptophyta; class Magnoliopsida; order Gentianales; family Rubiaceae; genus Rubia; species Rubia yunnanensis. The sequence continues at coordinate 75,767,703 of CM075062.1, forward strand.
AAGCCACATGGATACGTTTGCATGGGATGTACAAAACATGGGTGTGGTAAGCTCAGACATCACTATCGATTCGTTATAGTAGCTCAGCTATACTGATCAAGAAGAAACAACGTTGCTTTGCTAGCGACAAACAGAAAGTGATCAAGGAAGAGGTTACATTGCTGTTACAAGCTAGCATAATAAGGGAAGTCATATACCCAACATGGTTAGCGAACCCGGTCATGGTGAAGAAGTCAGACAACTCTTGGAAGATGTGTATTGACTTCACGAACTTGAACAGAGCTTGCCCAAAGGATTCTTATCCTCTTCCAAAGATCGATCAGCTGGTGGAAGCGATCTCAGGACACAAAGTCTTAGCTTTCCTAGATGCAAACAAAAGATATTATTAAATACTGATGAACCCGAACGATGAACCTGAACGATGCAAACAATCAAAATGTTTTGTTATGTGAAGATTCCTTTTGGTCTTAAGAACGTGGGAGCAATGTACTAGAGGGTGATTGACAGAGCATTCCAAATAGGCAGAAATGTTGAAGCATGCATTGGCGATATGATGATCAAGAGTAAGAAGGTAGGAAACTTCACTGATGACTTGAAAGAAACGTTGGACACTTTCAAGGATATAGGGATGAAAATCAACCCTAAAAATTGTATAATCAGAGTAGGGGTGGGGATGTTCTTTGGATACAAGGTTTCCTCAAAGGGTATAGAGGCTAACCCAGATAAGATACAAGTCATAGTGAATCTTCCCCAACCGCGAACAGTTAAAGAAGTACAAATCTTAATGGGATCATTCGTAGAGCTCAATCGTTTTGTGTCAAAGGCTGCAGATAGTCACTTTTCACTCTTTGAAGTACTATGAAAGCAAGAAAATTTAGTTGGAGCGAAGACTGTTAAAGAGCATATGAGGGGTTAAAATACTAGCTTTGAACGTTGCCAACGCTGAAGTCATCCACACTGGGAGAAACATTGAACTTGTACTTAGAAGCCTCACAAAACACTGTCTGCTCTGTGTTAATTTTCTTGGAAGGGTAGAGATAGGTTCCGGTTTAGTACATCAGTAGAATCCTACAAAAGGCAGAGACAACTTACATGCCTGCAGAAAACCTAACCTTGGCTCTGGTCTATTCGGCACAAAGATTGAGAACTTACTTTCATGGCCACATCATAGTATTTTACACAGGGTTCCCAATCAACAACATCCTCTCAAAACTAGAGTCTTTAGGCAAACTGGAGTCACAGTGTAAATGTATGATTTGGTTAAATTCTTAGACATGGTGTAGTGTTTATAAGTGTTGCCAAGCTTGTTGATTCTTCGTGCTCAAAGCCATCAATGGGGTACGTTTAATCGTGTTTCAACTAAGGGAGTCATTGGTGAGGTTTGACAAGAGATGTCGAATTCACTCTTGCAAACTATTACCTAAGAAGGACTGAAGATTCATCTTCACAACAAGAAGTTAAAGCAACTAATAGATTGGTTCACTCGTTCTTGTAGCTTTTGTTATTTAGTATTCATGTGTTATTAATTCTATGTTTTACTTCACTTATGCCATGGGGTGTTTGAGAATAGGAATAGGAATTGTTTGTATGATTAAATTGTTAGGGTGTTAGGAAAGTGACAAATTCCTTAGCTCTTTGGCATGAAAATCCAAGAACATAGACTTAGAATTTCTCGTGCATAATGTGTTGTGATTCTTGCTAGATAAGTATGTTAATGTGGATTGTTCTCATATTTATCCTATAGATGCAATGAAAGGTTGAATCTTGAATGTGGTTTTTTCTAGGTTTAGCCTAATGAATTCTATGTTTGGTTAAATGGCTATGCCTTTGGTAGATGGCTTGTTGTTATCAAATCTATGGTCCCCCATGTGAAATGTCGTTGATGAAATACCTCTGTGGTGTGTTTTTCTTAGAGTGATTGTCAATGAGGTTTACAAATGGTCGTTGTTTGTCCTTGCAAATTACTATTAAGAAGGAATGAATGTTGATCTTTGAATGGGAAGTGGTAACATTCCCCATAGGTAACAAATGTGATTGAATGAGTGAATGGTTCAATGATCTACATGAGGTTTGGAAGTGGATATCAATTACCTCCAAGGCTTTATCTTTTGTAGTTTTTACCCCTTTTTCTTAGTTTGTTTGATGATTAGCATACTTACTTAACTTTGCTAGTTAGTTTGTCTTTTAATTTCACAACTTAGGAAAACCAACCAACCAAACCCCCCCATTTACTTTCTTATATATATATATATATATATATATATCTACTTCTAGCCTAATATGAACCTTATATGTCTAAATGCTTAAGAAAATTCCTCTTCTTCGTGAACGACCCAGATTTTCCACTATCTACTTAATTGTATTTAGTAAGCATAAAGGGCTTATAAATTATAACTTTGAGAGGTACGTCGATGACCTCCCATGCATTCCCCTCAACATTTTCAAGCTTTTGATCTTGCAAGTCAAACAACTGCAAGCTATGGATCTTATGAAATTGGCGACGCTTGCGAGCTGTAGATCTTGCAACTTCATGAATGAAATGAACACAAGCTATAGAGATTGCTCAAATATTGACATTGGCAAGATTTAGATCTTGCAGTTTCATGAATCCCACAAATTTCAGGCCATAGATCTTGCACAAATTATGATGCTTGCTATTTCTAGATTTTGCAACTTCGCAAATCAAACAAAAGCAAGCCATATATCTTGCTCAATTAGCTATGCTGGCAAGCTTTTGATCTTGCATTATCGTAAACTAAACAAGTTGCAAGTAAAAAACTTGCAACATTAACAAAGCAAGAAATGCATTTAGGCAGATATGCCTACAAAGCGCAAGATCGCAAAAGATCGATAACCGTGGCAGTATAACAGATAGGAAAAAATCGCTAGCAATACAAAAACAAGTCTTAAAATCCCATGGCAACAAAACATACAGACGATCATATTATCTATAACAATAAACAAGACACACTACTACATCTAGAAGGGCGTGATGGTCCAGATATAGAAGAACCATCACGACGATGATTTGGTTCAGCCTCGTAATAAGGGCACTCAATTTCATGAGAAGAATGTTGACCACCGTACGGACGTTGATAAGCTCGACGGTGATTTTTCTCTGTCTCACGCTCCTTGCTAACTAAGTGATCTTATTTCCACAGCATACGTAAGTAGGCAGGGTGACGAGTCATACCACTTCATTCTATATGATCAAGATGTTTGGCATAATAGGCCTTGAAGTCAGTTATAAGACCAAACTTTTTGTGATCCAACTGCATAATCATAAGGTTCACTGTTTCCTCGTACTGTTCTATCCTCGTCCTTAGATTCCGAACTTTCTCTTTAAGACAATGAATATGAGATCATACAACATCTGACAATATAATTCTTTGGCTGCCGCCACCAATAGTTAAATCACCGTGGCTTTTGGTACGCCTTGGCAATAAAGGAGGAACTTGAGGTTGATTCTTGTAGTCAGTGCAAGCTTGCACCAACGATGAACATACGAATCACAATGATTATATTTAACACAAAGATCTTCATTTTCTCGTCAAAGATGCATGTTTATAGCAATCTGTTCATCAAACCTATGTTGCTATCTAATGGCAGAAGACGATAGGTGCTCGTTTTATCTTGTTTCTTCTTAAGCTTTTCTAGCCGGTCATCAATATAGCCATATTGCTTATCAATAATAAACATTTTCTGATGGGCTTCGCTATCCTTGCTCACGATACACTCCCTAGCCTCCATTTGTTATAGGAGCATCTTCGCAAGGCTGAATTGCTGATGGTAAATGAGGTCATTCTATTCGCTCAGGATCTTGTGCAGAACTTGCAAAACATCCTTAGTTTCCTTCACAACCATACCCCATTTCGTTTCAAGATCATCAATACCCAAGAGTATATACTTCAAGTGGAAGCCTAAACAGGGAGCCCACTCTTAAACATGAATAGGAAGGTTAAGCGATCAGATATATGTGCCAGCAGACTCAAGATTGACTAACCCACGAATAATGTCCTAGTAATTTAACATTGTATCTATCAAGAATAAGCTTTATACAAGGGAAATTTGCAGACAAAGATGGAGGGACAGAAGGAAAAGAAAGTTGCCACCCAATACATAGGGGAAGTGATTCCACTCATGTAAAAAGGTCAACGGAAACGGCCACTGCACATTCTTTAGTAAATGATCGAGTAGCACGAAGTATACTGATGGGTTTAGAGAGAGGGTTAATATGTCCCATAAAGTTAAAGCTTTTTATAAATTTACTATCAATCAAAATGTTGCAACCTTGCACACGAGTAAGGCTGATAAGAAAATGAGGGAAAACGAGCATATCAACTCTTATAAATAAAGCTGTGTGAATCGTAAATATAAAGACTAACATATTTTTTATAAGAGTACCCAACCCAACAACCCAATGTATATGAGTAAATACTAAAAATTAACTAACTTTGGAGTTTTGGGTAGGAGGAACTGGAGCAGCAATTGCAGAGGCATCTTTATTAGGCCGTTGAGTGGAATCACCATGGTTGGCTTAAAGGAGAGGTGTTTCAGTACTTGCATTACCCATGTTAGCATCTGGATTAACAGTAACAACATCCACACAGAGCTTAAATGGGTTTTCTTCATAATAATCCACCTCACATTCTTTCAGCTTAGCCAATGACTAGAGACTGGGGAGATTAGCGAGATGTGAAAGCAATGCGAACGGATGACCTCCGTTAGTGACCTTATTAATGAAGGCTCGATTCAGTTTGGCCCTCTTGTTTTCTAAAGTATCAATGAACTTCACCATTGTGGGAATGCTTTGCAGTCACACAAGGGGTTCCACTGCCATACATTCTTCACAGCCTTGCAATACCTAACAATTTGCGCATCCTTGAAGATATCCTAAAAAAATTATAAAAGAACTTTGTGTTGCACAACCAATCAACCAGAAATTAAGAATATTCAGCGGAAGCATGTCTATTGGTACGCATATTATCCAACTGAAAATGAAGCTCAGAGGTTCCACCCTTGCAAGCCTCGAACTCTCCCTAGCAGCGCTCACCTCTTCTTTGCAAGCTTTCACCTTCTCCTCAACAACCTTTACCTTCTTCTCAGCAGCTTTCAATGAGATCTACAACAACGAAAGCTTAGTCTCTATTGATTTGTATTTCTCCACCATTGAATAATCAGCGAGATGCTTGGATAATCGCTCGCTGGCATTTTTCAGACCCTTAAACCTTACAAGTGTACAACATAGGGAACGAATTTAATTGCTACGTTATAAATGCCAAATTAATATATAAGACAAGCTGCTTAATGAAAATTGTAGCCTTACCACATCTAGTGTGTTGGGTAGTGAAAGGCCAGAAAAATATCAGAAATTACCCTCTGGGCCAAGGAGTCTTCAGTCCGCTCTATAATTGCCAAAGCAGTCAGGTTGGCATGCCCTTTTTAAGAGGAGGAATAGGATGACCTAAAGGACCATTGCACTGATCCCTCTTTTCATCTTTTCTTTCTGCGGGTTCAGTATTTGAGGATGGCTAGTTTGCACATCAGCAGTCTCTTTATCCTCAGAGCTGGTGATGATCGAGCGCAGAGAAGTAGAGTTCGCACCACCAACATTCACTTTGTCAGCTTTGAAGATTGATGGATCAATGTCATCTTTTGTGAGATCCATGTCTGTCACAATAAGAAGCAACATAGGTCAAAATTAACTCATGCAAAAAATAAAATAGCAATACAACCTGCTATAAAATATATAGTGTAAGATAGGCAAACAAGACATCTTCACCGTCAGAGTTGGCATGGAAAATGTGTTGGGTATGTACGCGAAGTGTAGCCATGATCGGCATCTTCTTCGTATAGCGAACACTCAAGTTAGGAAGCTTAGATTTAGAAACTTTGTAGTTCCATGATGGTACACCTGACTCAAGAGTTTGTTTGGATTTAATTAAAAAAATATCGCCAAAGCCAATTGCTAACATTACTGGGGAGCCACTCACAAGCTCTACCCCATATTATTCTTTACTTTTTGAAGGTGGTAGAAATTACGAAATAAGTCAATCGGGTAAGGTATGTTTGCATTTTCACACACACGAAGAAAACCTATCATAATAGTGATGCCCTTAGGATGAAATTGGGCCAAAGAAATCTTATATGAACGAAGCAGTGCATTTACATGTTCGGAAAGTGAAAAATAGAGACCAAAGTTCAAATATGCTAGGTAGCAAGATATATAGCCAGGAGGAGGGTTGCAAATGCACTCATATTTAGAAGGTGAATGAAGCTTATAAGCAGACAGAAAAGAAAAATGTTCTTTAAGTAAGTCACATAGGATATGGTAAAAATACTAGGAACGATGGAGGATCCGACAGCATGGTCGGAATCCCAGTGGGAGGTCGTCACTGTACCTCTCAAAGTTATAATTTATAATCCCTTTATGCTTACTAAATACTATTAAGTAGATAGTGGAAAATTGGGGTTGTCCACGAAGAAGAGGGATTTTCTTAAGCGTTTAAACATATAAGGTTTATATTAGGCTAGAAGTAGATATATAGATAGATATAAAAGCAAGTAAATGAGGGGTTTTAGTTGATTTTGGTCCTAAGTTATGAAATTTAAAAAGACAAACTAACTAGCAAAGTGAAGTAACTATGCTAATCATAAAAAAACTACAAAAGGTAAAGCCTTGGGGGCAATTGATATCCACTTTCAAACCTCATGTAGATCATTGAACCATTCACTCATTCAATCACATTTGTTACCTATGGGGAATGTTATCACTTCCCATTCGAAGATCAACACTAATTTCTTCTTAATAGTAATTTTCAAAGACAAAAAAAAAACCATTTGAAAAACTTGTTGACAATCACTCTAAGAAAACCACAACATAGAGGTATTTCATCAATGACATTTCACACGAATGACCAGATATTTGACAACAAGAAGCCTTCTACCAAAGACATAGCCATTTAACAAAACATAGCATTCAATAGGCTAAACCTAGAACAAACCACATTCAAGATTCAACCTTTCATTGCATATATAGGATAAATATGAGAACAATCCACATTAACATACTTATCTAGCAAGAATCACAATACATTATGCACGAGAAGTTCTAAGTCCATGTTCTAGGATTTTCATGCCAAAGAGCTAAGAATTTGTCACTTTCCTAACACCCTAACACTTTAATCATAAAAACACTTCCTATTCTCAAACACCACATGGCATTATTGAATTAAAACATAGCATTACGAACACATGAATGCTAAATAAAAGCTTCAAGAACGAGTGAACCAATCTATTCATTGCTTTAACTACTTCTTGTGAAGATAAATCTTCTATCCTTCTTAGATAGTTGGGAGGCCGCCGCTGTGCCTCTCAAAGTTAATATTTATAAGCCCTAAATTCTTATTATCTACAACTAAGTAGATAGCGCAAGTAGGGGTCATCCACAAAGAAGGGGGATTTTCTTAAGCGTTTAAGCACAAAAGGTTGCTATTAGGCTAGAAGTAGATATATATATATATATATACACATATAAAAGCATGTAGGGGGGGGGGGTTGGTTGTTTGGTGGTCCTAAGTTATGAAATTTAAAAGACAAGACAACTAGCAAAGTCAATTAACTATGCTAAATCATCAAACAAAACTAAGAAAAAGGGGTTCAAAACTACCAAAGATAAAGCCTTGGGGGCAATCAATATCAACTTCCAAACTTAATGTAGATCATTGAACCATTCACTCATCCTATCACTTTTGTTACCTACCACATGAACATACTTATCTAGCAAGAATCACCACACATTATGCACAAGAAGTTCTAAGTTCATGTTCTTAGATTTTCATGTAAAGGAGCTAAGGAATTCGTCACTTTCCTAACTTCCTAACACTTAAATCATGCAAACACTTCCTATTCTCAAATACCATGTGGCATAAATTAAGTAACACATAGCATTAGGTACACATGAATGCTAAACAACAAAGGCTTCGAGAATGAGCAAAACAATCTATTCACTACTTCGACTAATTGTTGTAAAGATAAATCTTCCATCCTTCTTAGATAGTAGTTTGTAAGAGTGAATTCGACATCTCTTGTCAAACCTCACCAATGACTCCCTTAGCCGAAACAAACCAATAAGCTTGGAAACACTTATAAACACTTATAAACACTTATGAACACTTAGAAACACTACACCGTGTCTAAGCATTTAACCAATTTATGCATTTATAAAAGATTAGTCAAGAACGATCGTCATTCATAGACTTTTCTCATTTGCTACCTAAACAAATGTGACAACGAGTTCGACATCATCACATTCATCTAGCAATTATCAACACACCAACATCATTTAAGAAGCTCTAACTCATGCTCTTGGATTCCACATTAAAAGAGGGGATAATTAACTACTTTCTCCCAACCCTAAAAAGTAATCATACAAGCAATTCATATACTCAAGCTTCCAACAACATCAATGACATTAACAATTCACATTCAAAGCTCAATAAATGTACAATAGCAAAACCACTAAATAGATAGATAAGGTTTTTACTACATAGATATGGAAGTTTCAATATATTGCTCCCAAGATAAAACTAATCTAGACAATAAAAAGACATGATTAACCTACAAAAACTAAGAAAAGAAAGAAAGAAAAACTAGGGGTTGAACTCAGAAAAATGCAGGAAGAAGAAGGAATTCGTGTTTTTGAAGAGGATATAATAAGGTGAATATTTATAGTAACAAAAGCAAGAAGAGTTTCTGACCATTCATCTATCGCGAGTTGCGACGGCCTCGCGACAGCCTCGTGACGGCCTCACGATGGACTCCACTTCCAGCACCATTTCTTCTTTCTCCTTTTTGTTTCATATCCTCCTCTTCTCTTCACTTTTTCAATTCTTCAAATCTTCAAAAGATCAAATACAAGTCTTCAAATCTTCAAAGGTATTCTTCAAAGTCTTCAAACAAATTACCTTGTCACACAAATTTCTCTAGAAAAGTAATTAAAGCGTAAAAGTTACTTTTAACCCTCCTTAGATAAATTTAAGGCAAAATGTCACATTTAGAGCACAAAAGTGTACAAAAGTGAATCCTAAAAGTCCTAATATAATAGTATAAAATGGGCACATCAATAGTAGTTTGCAAGAGTGAATTTAACATCTCTTGTTAAACCTCACCAATGACTCCCTTAGTCAAAACACGACTAAACGTATCCCATTGATGGCATTGAGCACAAAGAATCAACAAGTTTGGAAACACTTTTAAACACTACACCGTGTCTATGTATTTAAACAATTCATGCTAAATAAAGGTTGCCGAATTAAAGCTACTGTAGTCTATGTGCGATTTGTGTGCGAAACACACACCAAAACAAAACATCTATTCATCCGCCTTCTTCTTCTTCACTGATAACGGTTAAATTTCTACTCCGACCGCCGGCCATGGCGGTTCCACCGCCAAATCCTCCACCTGAGATCCCCGCTAACAAAAGCTTCCTGCAAGCTCTCAGCTCAAAACCTTCCCCGCTCTTCTCATCCCTCCCAGATACACCTAATCTCCACTTGATTATGGAATTCAAAGGCAAAATTGCCTACATCCTTCCTCCGGAGGAAGGAGACATTCTAGCATCGCATTACCAGAATGCTCTTGTTGGAAAATTTAACCGAGGAAAACCCTCAATGGAAACTCTAATCTCGGCTTTCAAATCTATTGGTTTCAAATCCAAATTCCAACTAGGCTCTATTGACTATCGACACGTTCTTATTTATTTTCAGGAAAGCGAGGATTATGAACGTTGCTGGATGAAAGGCCAATGGATGATCCAAGGAGCAGCTATGAAGGTCCAGAAATGGTCTCCTAATTTTTCACCAACCGTGGAATCATCCATTGTTCTGGCCTGGGTAACAGTACACAAATTGCCAATTCACTTTTATAATATTTCTGCAATTATTGGTATAAGTAGCCAGATAGGTAGATACCTTAAGATGGATGCAGCCACTAGTGCTTTAACCAGACCCTCTGCCATTAAAGTTTGCGTAGAAGTTGATCTTTTATCACAGCTCCCATCTTCCATTGTTGTAGGAATTGGTAATAAGGTAGCTGAGTACCCAATTGAATATGATGAACTGCTAACATACTGCACACATTGTAAGATAATCGGACATAACTAAGCAAATTGTAATTTTTTACACCCAGACCTGAGGAAAAAGAAGACTAATAGTCCTGAAGTCAATGAACATAAGGACAGACCAGTACATGTTCTCACTCAGAAAGGCATAGAATCTCCTCCAAAAGATACATTTAATGTAGAGGGATCCTCAACTCTTTCTATCTCACAAAAAGAAAAGGATCTTCAAACTCAAAAAATGACTTCAGGTTCTCTACACAAGAATAACTTTAACTCTGCTACTTCTAGTCAAAAGAAGAGAAATGTTCTTTTCTACTCTTTGGATGACATCTCCAAACCAATAACCACAAGTTTCTGGAGAAAAAAGAGTCAACTATCTGACCTCCCACCTATCAAGGAAGTTTTAACAAACAAGAACATGATCACTATATCAAATGCATTTCAATCTTTGGATGACTTACAGGATGATCATGAAGAAGAAGTTGTTGAGATTTTCCACGAGTCTCTGGAATCACAGGAAATTAATGTGCTCTCCACTTCTGAAGAGAAGTTACCTCTACCTATAACAAGGAAGCCTGTCTCTGAGGATCCACACCCTGGCACTGAGGATACACACCCTGTCTCTGAGGATACACACCCTGGCTCCACAAAGTAGAATACCACCTCAACAATCAAGCCTCCATCCCACTGTAATGAGCTCAGTAGAGATGATCAGGTTAGTGAATCTAAAATTTCAGAACTGACTTCAGAAGTAGAACAAACCCCTCAGGTTAGGGTTAGAGACATTGATCAGAAATCTACCTCGGATAACATGGGGGAAATTAGGGACAAGTCTGGAAACAGAAGCAAAAACTCGGTCACAACAGTTAGGAACCTAAGATCATCACAAAAAGCAACCCCTACTGTTTTAAAATGATAAAACACACCATAATAGGGAACATATTAGTCTGGAATGTTAGAGGTTATGGAACTTCAATGGATAGACTAAAGGCTTTAAAATCAAAACATAACATAGACATATTGTGTTTAATAGAACCATGGCACGATAAACAGAATTTAAATACCTTGATGCATGTCCTTGGTTACAAATATGCCCTTCCTGCTCAGAATGCTAAGATCTGGATTTTATGGAACCATGTTTTTAATATAACTAGGCTACGGGAGTCTGATCAATTCATACATGTCAGAATTTCGGATACTGCCACCTCTGTTAACTGGAATTATTTTTTCATATATGCTAGTGTATGTAGACTAACTAGGGAGGCATTATGGCATGATCTACAGATTCCAGTACATGACCCTTCCATTTATATTGGTGATTTTAACACTGTTGCATCAGTAACTGAGTATAAAGGTAGGAAAACCACACCAAAAATGAGCATGAAACAATTCAATGGTTTTATTAACAATATGGATCTGCATGAAATCCCTACAGTAGGCAACTCCTTCACCTGGAGCAATAATAGATTCAGAGACAAATGTAAGGACTTAACTTTTCAGACATTAGATAGGGGCATCGCTACTTTAGATTGGTTGGAAATGTTTCCTAATAGTTCTATTCAAGTCTTAAACAGAATGACCTCAGACCATTCCCCTCTATTTTTATCAGTTCAATCAGCTAAAGAACAAGCTCCCAGGCCTTTTAGATATCAAAAGATGTGGTCTAATAGAGAAGATTTTCAGGCCTTAGTAGTCTCTAACTGGAATCTAGTCTCTTCATTCTGTGGAATGCAAAAGCTAGTTTATAAATTAAAGAGGCTAAAGATGGATATTAAACAATGGAACAAATCTCAATGTGGTAATGTCAATAAAAATCTACTGGAATCTGAGAACTCTGTCAATGACCTGGAAATTGCTTTCCAGCAAACACAAGATGATTTGGTTCTGGCTAACCTAATTAGAGCAAAGGACTTACTAATGAGAACCCAGAAGGAAAAAAGTATTTTTTTGCAGCAAAAGGCTAGATTAAATTGGTTAAAACATGGAGATGCAAACACTAGTTACTTCCACCACTCCATTAGGGAAAAGAGAGCAAGATCAAGATAGTAAAATCAAGAATGGTAGTGGTAATTGGATATCAGAACCACATTTGATTAAAGAGGAAGGAGTGAGATTTTATAGGGAATTACTTAATGAAGAGGCCCCTCAAAAAATGGGAACTTATCTACAACACTTCCTAAAAGAAATCCCTAAAGTCATCACTGATCAACATAATCTCAGCCTTCTTTTACCTTTTAATATTCAAGAACTAAAGCTTGCAGTATTTGATCTTAATAAATCCAGTGCTCCAGGTCCGGATGGCTTTTCTGGTGCCTTTTTCACTTCTTTTTGGGATTGTATTAAGGATAACCTTCTAGATGCAACAAATGATTTTTTTAACAATGGTAATATTCCCAAGGCCATCTCTAGCACCTGGCTAGCTTTAATCCCCAAAAAACAAATTCCCATAACCTTCTCTGACTTTAGACCTATCAGCCTATCTAATTTTGTTAATAAAGTTTTCTCAAAAATGATAATGGAAAGGATTAAACCTCTAATGACATTACTAATATCCCCTGAATAGAGTGCATTTATAAAAGGTAGGGATATATCTGATAATGTTATTCAAATGCAAGAAATGACCAGAATTTTGTCCAGGAAATCAAAGGTTTCTAATCTTATAGTTAAACTAGACATGCAAAAGGCTTTTGATAGGGTCTCTTGGTTTTTTTCTGAATTCTATACTTCTTCAGTTTGCATCATGCATAATATAGCTGCAGCTCATTTCTCAGTTTTAATAAATGGAATAGCCTCAGGTTTCTTTGCTTCCTCTAGAGGTATAAAACAGGGAGATCCACTTTCTCCATTTTTGTACAATATCTTGTCTGAAGCTTTTTCCAGGGGCTTAAAAAACTTTTTAGTATAGGCTATTTGCAACATTTATCCTTGCCAAGGTCTTGCCCATCAGTTTCACATCTGATGTATGCTGACGACACAGCTGTCTTCCTGAACACTAATCCTACCAATTTGAAAAGATTTAAAAAAATTTTGAAGGCTTATGAGCAGACATCAGGACAAAAAGTTAATTTTGCCAAATCAGAATTTTATGTTGGCCCAAATACCTGTGGGGCTACTGCTCAATCTGTATGTAGGATTTTAGGAATGGTGAGAAGCTCTTTTCCTTTTAAGTACCTAGGTGTTCCTATTTTTCCAGGTCATAATTTACAGACTCATTACCATCCTATCTTGGAAAGAATGGAGAAAAGTATTAACAATTGGAAGAACAAATGGTTAAGTACTGCAGGCAAAATTATATTGATTAACCACAGTTTTCTTTCAATTCCCACACATACGTTTGCTGTTTTAAGTCCTCCGAAGATAGTTTTAAAAAAAATGGAAAAACTAGCTTCAGGTTTTTTCTGGAGAAACTGTGATAACATAGATAGAAAAAAGTGGAGATCCTGGAAAAAATGAGCCTCCCTGTAGTTGAAAATGGAATTGGCTTCAGAGATCTAAATGCTATAGTTAATGCCTTTTCCTACAAATTATGGTGGAAACTGCAAATAAATAACACTCAATGGTCTGCTCACTTATGCTCTCTCCCTGCTTCTTACAAAAACTCCCACACCTGGAATCGAATCTATAAGGTTACAGCTAAGGCCAATACCCTTTCTAGAGTCATTTTTGGTATTGGAGAATGCTCCTTTTGGAATGCTAATTGGAAAGGGGATGGAGCATTGTGTTATGAATGGCCCCAGGACCTAGATATGCCTTTCGAGGAGATTACCCTAAGGTCATTTATAACTAACAAAGCTTCATTCATTCCAAACCTGGAGCCTCATCTAGCTACCAATACTCTTAATATATTGCAGGATGTTCAACGGGTCAATTCTCATGCAGACAGGCTAGTTTGGACTCCATCACCTGATGGGAACTTCTCTATCAGCTCTGTATACCAGATTTTCAGACAAAAAAAAGCAACTATCAGACACATAGAAAAGGTATGGTCCACTTTTATCCCTAAAAAGATGTCAGTCCTAATGTGGAGAGCTTTAAATGGTATCCTTCCTTTTGATAATGTTTTGTGCAGGTCTGGTTTTTCTATAGCATCCAAATGCCTCCTTTGAAAAAATCATTTCGATTCTCTGGATCACTACTTTAACTCCTGTCCTTCCTCAGTTGCAATGTGGCATAGAGTTAATGATCACATACACTTTCCACATAAAGTTTTTGTTAATCTCAAGAGTAGAGTTGAATTTTATCTTTCTTTTAAGTCAGATTCTAAGATCCAGTCTAACCTGATTACTGCTTCTCTGTTAGTCATAACATGGTCTCTTTGGACAATCAGAAACAAAATCTTTTTTGAAAACGAAACCTTCTCAGAGGATGCATATTTCCAGAATGTTAAACAATTGATTTACCTAATTTTTTCAGCTCACAATTTGAAAGGTAACATAGATAAACATAAGCAGCTGATCCAACAAAGAATCATCCTCAAAATCATTCCAAAAAATAAAAAACTGATTACTGTGGTAAACTGGAGTAAGCCACTAAAAGGTTATAAGATTAACACAGATGCTACATGGAAACCTGGTGGTCTATCTTCATCTGCAGTTATAGTTAGGGATTGGAATGGGGCAGTGATTAAAATAAGAGTTAACATCTTCCATTCCCCCTCCTCGTTACATGCTGAACTTTTTTCTATCCAATGTGGATATGATTTGTGCACAGAACTGAACCTAAGCTGCTGTATCATTGAGTCTGACTGTTTACTGGCTGTAAAAGGAATTCAGAATCCTATGACATGTCTGTGGAGAGTGTTCTCTATTTGCTGCAATCTAAATTCAAAACATTTAGTTTTCCCTATCCAACACACTCCCAGGGAAGCTAACACTGCTGCAGATTTTTTGGCCAAATATGCTTTGGATCATGACATTCAGGGAGATCTCCATTTAGATAATGTTCCTCTTTTCCTTAAGGGTCTTTTACTCCTGGATATCACACATTTCCCCGGGGTCAGAATTGTCTCTCAATCTAGACAGTAATAGGTCTGAGATACTGCGTTGGTGCCCTCCTTCCCATGAGGACTTCCTTCTAATTCATATAATCATTGTTCATTTCATCTCGAAAAGATACTGCTGTTTTTTTCTCTATTCCAATTGCAGGTTTGAAGATGAGACATTGCTGCCTCTGTTTTTGCTTCGGGACGTCATTTGGACTTCATGCTGGATTTCATGATGGATGCCTGCTCTACACTCCTCACCCTAACCCTCCTTTTCACTCATTGAAGGTCTAACATCTTTTATTCCTCTCGACGGCTTATCATTGACAAACAGGGGTTTTGAATTCTCGACTCCCCGAACTGTTCGTGATTTTCAGTCAATGGGAATAATGAAAGTCACTATCAGGGCTCTGATGCATTACTGTTTTTACTATTAGCTTAGAATAGGAGTATATACCTTTTTGTTATGTACAAACTCATGTTGCGCCTTTTGGCCAAATCAAGGCAGGTTTGGGGAGCCTAATATATTTCCCCCCATCCTCGGATGGTTAAAATAAATTTTTTTTAAATAATTCATGCATTTACACAAGATTAGTCAAGAACGATAAACATTCATAGACTTCTCTCATTTGCTACCTAAAACAAACATGACAACGAGTTTGACAACATCACATTCATCTAGCAATTATCAACACACCAACATCATTTAAGAAGCTCTAACTCATGCTCTTGGATTCCACATTAAAAGAGGGGAGAATTAGCTACTTTCTCCCAACCCCAACAAGTAATCATACAAGCAGTTTATATACTCAAGCTTCCAACAACATCAATGACATTAAAAATTCACTTCAAAGCTCAATAAATTCATACTAGCAAAAGCACTAAATAGATAGATATGGTTCTTACTGCATAGATATATAAGCTTCAATCCATTGCTCCCAAGATAAAACTAAGCTAGACAATAAAAAGACATGATTAACCTACAAAAACTAAGAAAAGAAAGAAATAAAAACTAGGGTTTGAACCCAGAAAAATGTAGGAAGAAGAAGGAATTCGTGTTGAAGAAGAGATGATAAGGTGAGTATTTATAGTACAAAAACCAAGAAGAGTTTCTGACCATGGACTCCACTTCCAGCACCATTTCTTTTTTCGCCTTTTTGTTTCATATCCTCCTCTTCTCTTAACTTCTTCAATTCTTCAAATCTTCAAAAGCTCAAATACAACTCTTCAAATCTTCAATTCTTCGAAAGTATTATTCAAAGTCTTCAAAGTCTTCAAACAAATTACCTTGTCACACGAAATTCTCTAGAAAAGTAATAAAAGCGTAAAAGTTGCTTTTAACCATCCTTAGAGAACTTCAAGGAAAAATGTCACATTTAGAGCACAAAAGTGTACAAAAGTGAATCCTAAAAGTCCTAATATAAAAGTATAAAATGGGCACATCAATAGTAGTTTGCAAGAGTGAATTTAACATCTCTTGTTAAACCTCACCAATAACTCCCTTAGTCAAAACATGACTAAACGTATCCCATTGATGGCATTGAGCACAAAGAATCAACAAGTTTGGAAACACTTTTAAACACTACACCATGTCTAAGTATTTAAACAATTCATGCATTTACACAAGATTAGTCAAGAACGATCGACATTCATAGACTTCTCTCATTTGCTACCTAAAACAAACATGACAACGAGTTCAACATCATCACATTCATCTAGAAATTATCAACACATCAACATCATTTAGAAGCTCTAACTCATGCTCTTGGATTCCACATTAAAAGAGGGGAAAATTAGCTACTTTCTCCCAACCCTAACAAGCAATCATACAATGAATTCATATACTCAAAATTCCAACAACATTAATCCCATTAACAATCCACATTAAAAACTCAATAAATGCACAATAGAGAAAGAAATAGATATATAGATAGAGCTATCAAGATGTAGCTTAGAAGCCTCAATCAATTGCTCCCAAGTACAAAACTAAGCTAGATAATCAAAACCTATAACATAGAACAAAGATATACAGAGAAAGAAGAAGAAATAGAAGAAAAATGGTGAAAAACTAGGGTTTTGGAGCCCCCAAGTCGGGTTTCGGCAAATGGGAAAGAAGGGAGAGGGGCTATTTATGGTCCAATTTGGTTAAGAAAAAAAAACATGCGGCAGGGTCCAGCTCGGGCGGCGGAGGTTTCAACCCAAAATTTTAGATGGTCTAGCTACAATTCACGGCTTCTTGTTTTGCTTCCCACGGGTGAACTGTTGATCCATTTTGGGAGTTCTTGTAGTCGATTTTATAGTGCTCGAGAAGATAAATACAATGATTCCACCCTTATAGGCCGATTCTTCTAGAATAATTTTAAGAACGTTGTCCAAACTTCCAGGTGATAATTCATCTGCTTCTTTGCCTTCCTTCTTCGAACCTTCTATCTTCTACCACATTTTGACATGTGGCCACTAAACTACTCCAAAGGGCTCATGAGACATCTACAAATGAGGATCACAAAATAGAATCTAGATGCTCGTAAGAACCAAAAATCCATTAGACTAAACATAGGTTACAAAATGAAGGATTTAGATATAAAAACCGAACATGGTCATCTAAACCCTTATCATGTAAGCCTACCTAAATATAGAAATCTTATAATAAAAGTATGACAAAAGAGAAGTTAAATGCTTTGGATAATACATGCATTTGATGTACCATCACCCCGCCAGAAGGAGCATCTTCTACGGGGGACTTACCCTCATGAAAAGAAGACATGGAGGTCCAAAAATGGGAAAGCAATAATCTCAGTTAAAATACAATAAAACCAAATCTACTACAATAGGGATTTGCAGAAAACAGGTCGGAGATGATGATTGGAAGTAAGTCACGACAACAAAAACTAGAGAAAAAAAAGCACAGTAGAAGTAGGAGAAATAATTCAAACAAGAGAACTTACCCTTGAAAGAGCTAAGACTGGATTACGAGCAGAGGATTTGGGAATTAATACTAAAAAGACAAATCTGGGTAATGTAGATGAGAAGCTGAAGCAAGAAGGAAGAAGGAAGAAGGAACATTAAAATATAGACAACAAAAGAAACAAATAAAGGGGAAAAGCAGAGTAATGATTAGTATCTGCAAAAAAGGAAAGTACCTTTTTGCTTATATCGAGACGATGGTATATGAACAAACAACACACTGATTAAGGGCTACATTTAATTCCTCATTTCAAATTCCCCATTTAAGAGATAACAAATGTCATGAAATTTTAGGCTGGGATACCGAATAACGAGGAGAAAATTGTGGAGTTAAAAAAAAAATTATTGAAAATATTGCCTTAGCATGAGGAGCCCAAAAATTCAAAAAAATAAAATTCGAAGAGCGATAGAAGAGAAAATAATAGGCAACAAGACTACATCACTTCACAAGGCTGAAAGAAGCTTCCTTATCACGAACATCCTTTACAAACAGTAACATCATTTTGCAGTCAGACTACAAACAACATCATCGCTTCATTTCTTGTAATCTTCATGGCTAGGGGGAGCTTATGTTGTAGGTGTGGCCCAGCAATCAAAGGGCTAAGAGTCGCTAAGCCCAACCTAGCATTATCCAGCCAAACTTCGGTCCAACACAATGAATAGGAAGGTGCAACAAACATAGGAATCGCAAGTCATGGCAGAGAACGTGGGCTGGGCCAGGGAAAATGGGACACACAGCGAACGCAAAGGCCACGATGGAGAAATGTGGGGCAAGTGGTGTGACCATGATCTCAAAGTCCTATGAACAAGGAATGACAAAGGGAATTAGCCTAGAAATACAACAAGCTCTATAGGAGCTAAGGTAAGATGTATAATAGAGAGAAATTCTATTTCTTGAAGAGAGGACTGACTTGATCATCGCAGTCACTCTCCAAGAATCACTTCCGGGACCTCATTTACAGGTAAAGGAATCGAAGCAAGTGAACCAAGAAGAGGCTACCTGGATAGGCTACCACATTAAACATTGCCACATGATTAACTTAATTGAAGTTGATAATGGAATAAGTAAGGAATTTAAGCAAATTTCTAGTATTTTGAACAAGGATAATGTTGCATATGAAAATGTCTCTAGTACTAACTTGCAGCAAATGAAGAATGGGTTGAATAAACATCATCTAAACCCTCTTCACTCTAAAGAGTTCCCAAAACCACCTGAAAAAGGATGTGGATCACAAGTTCATTTGACTCTGGAGATAAGGTTTAAGGCGAGACAATGTTGAAGACCAATACATATGGAGACAAGAATAGGTGGAACACGGATGGTGATTCCGGAGACCCGATGAATGTTTTGAATAAAGCTTGAAAAAAGGAGTACGCCATACCGACGACATTAAATAAACTTGGTTTTGTTCATCTGAATATTCATTGGTCACATTTTAATATGCTTCATTATGCGTGCATTAACCGTTGCATTTGGCATAATAAATTAATTGATTTATATGTTGGATTGCTAGTATTTGTTGAGTTTACGTGACAAGGGGTTAGGACGGCCATGTTTGGTTTTCTTGTCTAAATCCCGTGTTTTGTAGAATGAATTAGTACTAATTGATATCTTGTATCGATAGGCACCTAGATCTTCCCTTGTGATCATCTTTAATGGGTTTTTCATAGGTAATTTTTGTTACATTCTATGTGAAGGTCGTTCGCAAGGGTGGTAGAAGATATTGAAGGCCGTTCGCAAGAACGGTAGAAGAGATCGAAGGCCATTCACATTAGATTGGTAGTATATGAAGAGCACGTGCATCAATTCATACTAGTAGAAGGATGGAGCCAAATAAAGGTAGCATTGGAGTTCAAAACGGCCGAGGAAGAAATAGAGAATCGGGGTCCGAGAGTTGTGCCAACTTCTGGGAATTATCCAAGAAGAATCATCCTTCATGGTTGGTTTCATTGGATCTATCTCCTTGAGAACCATAAAATCGAATAAAAGAAATCTTAAAACAGACTAACGGTTCATCTGTAACGAAGGAAAGAGGTTCAGTCGGCCAAAGTACAAACGGGTTGGCGCAGACCGTTCATGGATGGCACCAACGGTCCATACCAGACAACGTGGTATGGGCCAAATATCTTTGGCATGGACCGTCCCAAGGCCCAGCATGGACCGCTCCAAACTCGATGGGCCACGTGCGCAAGTTCCAAGTTTCACTAGAAACTAGCTAAGTATGGGCGCAGACCCTCTCGTTTTCGATGGCTCACATGATTCCAAGTGTAAAATGTCAAGACCAGTCATCGAGATGTGAAGAATCGAGCAGCCTGTGCCAAATTACTAAAAAGAAATGAGGTTTCTCATGACAGTCCATGCCAAATATCACATCTTGCATATCAGAAGTGCGAAAATGAGGACTCTGATGGTGGCCTACACCAAACAACGCGGACCTCACAGACACAACCGCAAAGGATGATACGGTCTGCGCCTATAGAGTATGCACGGGCCACGCAAGATTAAACGGTTTATGCCAATGAAGAAGCACATACCACACCAGATCCCATGGTCTGTGCCACCACAGATCAAGTGGGCCACACCAAATCTAGTTCCCCACGCTAGCATTGACCTAGTACACAGCACGGACCACGCCATTTGTGACGGTCCACACTCAGGCAGTAAATGAACTAGGGTTTTACTCTTTTTGGCCTAATTTGGGCCTATTTTTAGGCCCAACCCCCAACCACTATAAATATAGCCTTACTCTACTAGGGTTTTACAATATGTTTCAGGCGGCAACTGAACTAGGGTTTTACTCTTTTTGGCCTAATTTGGGCCTATTTTTAGGCCCAATACCCTACTACTATAAATATAGCCTTACTCTACTAGGGTTTTACAATATGTTTCATTTTTTACTCTACTCTTGTAATTAGGAAAGCATTCTAAAGAGAGAAATATTGTCTCTTCTTTCTTTCTTTCCTTTTTATTTTGCTTTGATCCTATGATGTGGAATTTAAATCTTTATATGAATTCCATTTATAGGGAGTAGTTTCCATAGTTTGGGGATTATTGTATTCAAGTGTTGATTTATAGTTTTGTGAGATTCTTAGTTCATCCTCCTTATTATTGTGCTTGTGATATTATAGTGACTTGTTCTTGAATGTGAGAAGTGCATGAGCTGTGACCCAACACTGAAGAGCAAGATTAGCGAGATCAAGGGGAAGAGAGCAAGATTAGAGACATGGTTCACACAACACTGAGATACGTGGCAAGGTTGTTAACCATGATAGTTAGTTGCCATGGGGAGGCCACCATCTCCACTGATAAGGACTCCAGGATTCTACTATGGTCTATGTGCATGGGGAGAGCATGCCCCAATCTGGTAGATCAGTACTTCCATCTTCCAAAGAGTGAGGATGTGAGGATGAACCTAGTTACACCCTTTACACCTACTTTTCCGGTCATGGAAGAGGAAAAGTTTATAAAGTGAAAGCGTGGTTCCATCTTCTGGATGTACAAGCAGAAGGAATTCACGAGGCTGCCCCAGAGTGAGAGAAACAAATTAAGCAAGTCCTTTAGGTTGTCAGGATCTTATCATTGAGCCCGATGCAGTTTCAGAGATAGGTT
The DNA here is from genome assembly GCA_037428765.1 of Rubia yunnanensis. Classification (NCBI taxonomy): domain Eukaryota; kingdom Viridiplantae; phylum Streptophyta; class Magnoliopsida; order Gentianales; family Rubiaceae; genus Rubia; species Rubia yunnanensis. Next base: position 75,789,378 of record CM075062.1, read on the forward strand.
TAGGGTAGCACAACTCGAGAGATGAGAATTATGAGGAGGAATACGAGTCAAAGGAGCAGGTTCAGGAGTAGCCCGCGTATCAAATTCCTATTGATGTCACCACTGAGCAGCCACCTCTGCCTCAGGATATGCCATCACCTATAAAGTACCTCTTAGCACCACCACCACCTTTTCAGCAGGTATACGGAGGACCACCCCCATCTCAGGAGCCGATCAACATTCACGAGGAGTCTTACAATTCTACAGGGCATGGCGCTTGTGGTTCCCATAGACATGCCATCTCATCCCACTATCAGGATTTTACAGAGTCCAGTAGGCATGTCAGCCGTATGTCCACTTAGAGATTTGAGCATCATCTACATAGTGTTTCCGGCCATTCTCAGCATGGAGCTCACTCATGGCAGTACCCTGAGTACCATCCCTTTTCGAGAGAATGTGTCATCAAGTTTTGCTCCTTCTTCTTACCCCATGTGGATTAAGCCACCACCATAGTGCTAGCCGGATTGAGCACAGTTATTAGAGCAATCCATCTTTTGGGTTAGGCATAGTTTGGCCACTATCAGAGCTTAGCTAGATGACCACCACTTGGACACAGTTGCATGATTTGACAAAGTTGATGGTCAACTGCACTGTGTGCCAGGTGGTATGGGGGCACTACACAAGGGCCTCATGGATATTAGTGACAGGTTGAGGAATGGAGGCATCAGAGAGCACTATTAGGATTCCCCGCACGGAAAGGGGCAATGAGCCAGATGTCGCAGGAGGGAGTGATTTTTCCTATAATTTTGATCCTTCCTTCACTTTAGTTACAATCATTGGAGATAACACTTGAACTAAGCGTGGAGCAGGGGTTGGAACATATTTTGTGATGGTATCTCTTTTGCTAGTATTTCATTCAGCCTATGTTCTACTGTTTTGGATTTTTGGATGACTATCTTTTCCACGTGTGTTTGTTTCTTTCCCTCATTTGAACTTTTGGTTGTTTTAGGTGTAAGCGCACCTTTTGTAGTTTGTTTTAGGGATGTTTTTTTGAAGACATTGGTGGTGTGATTTTGTTTTGATCTTATCTTTTGTAGTATTAAGCCCACTTTGGGGGCAATTTTGTGCTACACCAAATTAATTTTAAAAAAAATGAAAATAAACCCGGACAAGTTGGAAACCCAAAAGGTCGACTTTGGTGACATTGGGAAAAACCTAGATATGTCAAAAAACCTAGGTAAAAGTGAGAGGCTAGGTCTGACTAGGCTTATGAGCCTAGGCAAAAATGAGAGGCCGTGTGGAAATATGTGAGAAGTGAGTACCCTTTGTTTGTTAAAGCTAGGATGAAACCCTGAAAGAGCTCCAAGGAAAAATGAGAAAAATTGAGAGAAAACAAAAAAAACTAGGTTGATGATACATTTGCCTCCTTGGTTGTAACTAGGTCAAGAATCAAGAGTTATCCCTATGTTACAACCAAGTTGACTACTCTTGGATTTCCTTGGTGGATTTTTTTTGGGAGACGACTCTTTGATTGCTTTTGAGGATCATTTTGGGAAAAGTAAGCTATCTTGACACTTATCATATTTTCTTACCTTTTTCCACATTTTACTTTGGGTGGTTAGATTGCTTAGTATTCTTCGGGGATTGTTAGAGTTGTGAGATTCTTACTCTTTTGGGGGAAACATGGTAATCTAGGAATAAGTTGAATGCTACAATTAACTTATGTCTGCATGCTAACATTTCACTCAATTCATTTTCTTGTCTTTATTTACTCGGGATGAGTAAATGGTTAAGTGCGAGAGGGTCTGAAGTGCTTCATTATGCGTGCATTAACCATTGCATTTTGCGTAATAAATGTCTTGTTTTTCATGTTTTATAGCTAGTATTTGTTGAGTTCACATGATAAGGGATTTAGATGGAAATGTTTGGTTTTCTTATCAAAATCCCATGTTTTGTAGACTTAATTAGTACTAATAGATATCTTGTATCCATGGGCACCTAGATCTTCTTTTATGATCAACTTTAGCTGGGTACGTTTTGTTACATTCTATGTAAAGGCCGTTTTGTAAGGGCGATAAAAGATATTGAAGGCCATTCGGAAGGACGGTAGAAGAGATCAAAGGCATTTATATTAGAATTGTAGTAGATGAAGGCCACAAGCATCAATTCAAGGTATTAGAAGAAGGGAACCAAAGATATTTGGCATTGGAGTTTCAAACGACGAAGGAAGAAATGGAGAATCATGGTCCAAGAGTTGTGCCAAATTTTGGGAATGATCCAAGAAGAATAGACCCTCAAGGTTGGTTCCATTGGATTAGTTTTCTTGAAAACCATAAAATCGACTACAAGAACTCTTAAAATAAACTATAGTCTATCCGTAGCGAAGGAAAGAAGTTTAGCCGGCCGAAGTACAAACGGGTTGGTGCAGACCGTTCATTGATGGCACCAACAGCCCGCAACTGACAATGTGGTCCATGCCAAATGTCTTTGGAACAGACTTTGCAAAGGCCTTTCATGGACCGCACCAAACTCGACAAGCCATGTGTGCAAGTTCCAAGTTTCACTAGAAAATGGATAAGTATGGGCGCATACCGTTTCATTTTTTTAATAGTCCACGTTGTTCCAAGTGAAAAATGTCAAGACCATCCATCGAGATGCAAAGAATTGAGCGACCCATTCTAAATTACTGAGAAAAACAAGGTTTATGATGATGGTCCATGCCAAATGTCACGTCACGCGGATCAGGAGTACAAAAAGAGGACTCTTATGGCAGCTCACGCCAAATGTCGCAGACCACACAAACATAACTCGAAAAGGATCATACAGTCAATGCCAATGGAGTATGCACGAACTGCGTAAGATTAGACGGTCCACGCCAATGAAGAAGCACAGACCGTGCCAGATCCTATAGCCTACGCTAGCACAGACCTAGTACACGGCATAGACCGCGCCATTCGCGATGGTACGTGCCATGCAGTGGCTAAACTAGGATTTCACACTTTTTAGTCCCAATCCCCTACTACTATAAATATAGCCTTAGTCTACTAGGGTTTTATGATATCTTTCATTTTTTACTCTACTCTTGAAATTAGGAAGCATTCTAGAGAGAGAAACATTCTCTCCTCTTTCTTTCTTTACTTTTTATTTTGATTTGATCCTATGATGTGGAATTATAATTTTTATTTGAATTCCATATCTAGGGAGTAGTTTCCATAGCTTGGGGAGAATTGTATTCAAGTGGTTATTTATGCTTATGTGAGATTCTTAGCTCATCCTAATTATTGTGCTTGTGATATTATTGTGACTTGTTCTTGAATGTTAGAATTGCATGATCACTACACTTCATTAGCACACACTCTAGTCTATATTCATGTTGGTGCAAATATTGATTACCCTGGGGAAGAGAAACCTTTGTTGTGTTATGGGTAACAAGGTTCGGGTTCGTGTGGGTGTGTTCGCGGAGGTTTTTTCCAAGTATTGCATATGTTCATTCCAGCACACCACTCTTAGCTAATTACGTAAACTAGTTTGAAGGGTTATGGGTAAAGATAGTGAAAAGTAGCAAACTAGGGTTGTAAGAGGTCCTAGTGTCATAGATAAGGTGCCTACTTTCCTTTTCCTTATTTATAGGCCTAGGGAGTAGAGCATTCATGGTGAAAGCCTGGTACATAATCTCATGAGGGAGGAAATATACCTACAACAGTGATCGGACCTTGTTGTACTCCCCTAATTACGAAGGTAGTGTCGATGGGGGGTTGTGAGTGCACCCAACGTAACAGGCACAGTGAAGTGTATTCCATCAACCACACCACGTGTTATGAGTACTATATTAGGTTTGTCTAAATCTCCCATGTGAATGAGTTGAGGATCGAAGCATTAAATCAACCATGTTACGCAATTATTCCCCAAATGTTTAGCTATATAGGTTACTTGTTTTTTACTTTCATGCTTTGTAATTTTAATCGAAAAACCTAAAACTCCCTTGTTTTAATACACTAGATATTCCTAGCAACTCGTATGGTTTGACAACCTGGACGAGGTTGTGTTTAGTTTATTTTTAGGCCCTAGTAGCTCTGTGGACATACCCAAGGCTTACCGCTAACTACCTTATTGGTAGCATAGTAGTGAGTTGAGTGCAAAAATATAAATTTTATCTATTACCTCCTTTGACAAAGGGACAACCTTCACTTGGGTTAATTATCTACAATTAACGACCCTGAGTGGAGGCAGGTCACATTTCGTCCATGTAATAGTGATGTCCTTTTCGTTAAGGATAATTATGTAGAAATGATTGGTTTGTGAAGATTTATTGTTTTATTTGGAATTTATGATTGATTTTTCTTCTCTTTCTTTTATTTTTTTCTCTTGGAAAACTATTACGCTTGGATAGCATGATTGTTTTGCAGGAAGCATTTGGGTTTTGGAGAAAAATGAACAAAAAAGGAGTGAGCAACTTAGGCTAGGAGATGTTAAACCCACAGATTGTATAGACGTGTAAGGGTCACAATGCTCACACATCCCCCCATCTCCAAATTACCAAATTCCTTCCTTACCATCACTAAATACCACCCAAATCTATTTACCTGCCTCTCATTTGAAACACACAATTCAAAACCAAAAAGCTCCGTCCTCCATTGCGATTTCAATGCTCTATTCAATTTGTTGTGCATAATAGTGGTTGTTATTGGACTTTTATAATAGTGATTGTGGGCAAAGTATATTGTTGTTGTGGTAGTTTGTCCATTAGATATTATAGTTGTGCTACTAAGCATGCTTTTGGTGTTCCTTACTCATTATAAATATTCCTTCATTTTCTCTCCTTGACATGTGATCTAGAATGTTTATTTAAATTGAGGAAAATGCAAGTTTAAAGTGTGGGGGAGGGGAATAAAATTTGATATTATGATTAGTAGTTTAGTTTAGTTGTAGCAAGTAGCTCTTTTCAGAGCATTTTTAATGAAATTTTTTAAAAAAAACTGAATAGAAAGAATCCCGCTGAGTTGAAAATCTGAGAGGGCAATTTAGGCAAAATTAGGGGTTTCAGATAGATTGAAAACCCGAAAGGATCTATGAAAAATGAGAGGCCTAGATTGTATGGAAAAAGGTGAGGGTGAGCTTGAAAAAGAAAACAAATGTGTGTGAATCTAGCATGAAATCCCGAGAGGGATCCTAGGAAAAATGAGAAAAAATGAGAGAGATTGAAACCATTCGATACTTCTCTTGATTTGTGTTTGGTGGCTTCTTTGGTAGAGTAAGCTAGTTTTACACACACACACACACATATATATATTTATACCTTTCCTTTTTATTTGGTATGATGGTTATTTAGATTACTTTAGTTTCTTTGGGATATGAGAGTTTGAGAGATACCTATGTCTTGGGGGCTAAGGGAGCCTAGGAATAAAAATGTTGGGTGTTTTGGGGAATTCTTTGTATGCTATTGACCCACCTCCACCTTGGGGTCTTAAAAATGATTCATGGGAAGTCAACTAAAATTAACCCAAGGCAGAGTACGTGCGGTCAAATATAAAGATTTTTATTCTGCTCCTGTTCCTACTACTATACTTCCTAGAAGGTAGATAGTAGCAAGCCCGGGTTTGTCCATGGAGAGGCAAGATGTCTAAAAGCCATCTACACACAGCCACATCTATGTTGTCAATCCGTCCGTGAGTTAGGAATAGCTAAATATTTCAAAATAGGTTTTTTGGGGGAGGGGGGTTAACTAAATAACTACAAGCATACGAGATAACAAAAGAATAAACTATATAAACTAGCATTCGAGGAATACTTGCATAACATGATCGATGATATGCTTTGATCCTCGACTCAATAGAATACAAGACATGCAAACCTATTTTAGTGCTCACAACACGTGGTGTGGTTGATGGTCAACACTTTCCCATGCCTGTCACGTACGATTCACTTTTAATCTTCCACCGGAATTGCCTCCATCATTATGGGAGTGCAACAATGGCCCTGCCACTGTGCAGATCTGTTTCTCCCCCGTACGATTATGTCCAAGGCGCTACACCACGAATGCTCTATTCCTAGGCGTACTGAGGCAAAGGAAGTAGGCACCTTATTAATAGCTCTAGGGTTGCAACTATGGTAACCCTAGTTTGCTACCAAATGCTATCTCGACTTGTAACCCTTTGGACAAACTTACCAGCTAGACTAGTGTGCTATCATCATAACGGTAACTTATAAAAGACCTAGGCGCACACACCTAATTGGACCCAGACCCCGCTACTCATATCACGTCTAGGTTTCCTTCCCCAAGGGATATCAATATATGCACCATCATGAATGTATAATATGGTGTGTGTCAATCTTAGTTTATCATACATGCAATTAATAAGAATATGAAGAACAAGCCAACATAATATCATAAACACATAGAAATTGCTAGATCTAAAGAGTCTCCCAAAACTAACACCAAATCATGAATACAAATAAAATCCCCAAGTAAATTAACTACTCCCTAGAAAAATAGATCCATGGAAAATATTGAGTTAAATACCATGGATCTGGGAAATAAGAGAAAGAAAAGAAAGAAAAAGAGAAAAAGTACTCTGGAGAGAGAGAACTCTCATCTCCGTTCTACCTACCAAGAGATATAAAATCTACATTATGCCTGCTTAGTTCAACCCTAGAAGTCTAAAGGCTCCTATATATAGTAGAAAATTAGGCCTTGAAATAGGCCCAAGATAGGCCAAAACCCCTAGAAGCCGCAAATAGCATGGGCAGTCAAAAATGGCACGGGCGTTGCTATCGGGGTGGGGCTAGAACGGGTGGTTCTTTCGGGCACAATCCTTCTGGCTGGGGCTAGCATGGCCGGGTCGGCTAGGTCTAGCATGGTCCATGTTGGCCGGTGCAGACCTTCAGCTAGGACTTCATTTTTGAATATCTAAACCATACGACTATGTCATTTAGCTCGGCCCGTCAGCTTGAAGCACTTATTGATTGGTTGAACAGTGCAAACCGTTTGAGTTCTTACGGCTCGTCGACTGAGAGTCATTTTTTGAGCAAAATGGTGGTCGGCTTGTCGTTCTTCTTATCCCGTGGACTGGTCTTCACATTTTTGGAGTTGAAACAACACAGATCATGTAAAACCTAGCCTCACAAAGGATTGGGGTGATATAGGCTATGTTGCACTAAACAATTTGTCCAAAGGGGCAGTGGCACAACCATGCTAGCCCAAACGGCTCGTGGTAATGTATCCTGGCACCGCTTGCACTGTGGAACATCTGTGCTGGAGGTCCCTGACACGAGGCTGGCCAGTTCTTCTTCTTCCAAAATTTGTTTGCGCCGCTCGAAAAGAGATTTCCCCAGTTACCACCCATAGACACTGATTATTCTTGTATTGTTCCCGAAAACTCTGTACAACTCTCAAATCTCAATTCCTCCAATTCTTGTCTTCCTTCTTTGATCCTTCTATATTATACCACATTTTAACTCGTGGCCTCTAGTCTTCTACCACCCCTTCAATAACCTTCTAATGTCTACTACCACCCTTGCGAATGGCCTTCTACAAACTATGCCAAAGTAACTCATGAGCAACCTACTAATAAGCTCACAAAAGAATATCTAGGTGCTCGTCAATACAAAAGATCCATTAGTTCTAATTAAATCTACAAATCACAGGATTTAGATAAGAAAATCAACAAAGGTTATCTAAACCCTTTGTAATGTAAACCTGACTAAAAATAGCAATCATCCAAACAAAACATGATAACAAATTTTTTGAATGCATTAGTTAACACATGCATAAAGGTGCAGATCAATTCCCCCACACTTAAACCTTGACTCGTCCTCGTGTTAAAAAAGAAAGCAAAGATTCAAGAGGAATGTAGCATGCAAGAATAGTTAACTAACACATTCAACTTATTCCAAGATTTCCCTAGTTCCCCCAAATATGTAAGAATCTTACAACTCTCACACTCCCCAAAGAGTCTAAGTAATATATACAACCTAATTGTGTGAAGAAAAAGGTAAGAAAAAATGATAATTGTCACACTAGCTTCCTCCACCAAATAGGTCACAAAAGGCAATCCAAGAAATGTTGCCCAACAACCACAAAGGAATATCCAATAGATGCGCGACTTAGTTTCTGATTTCTTTCAATTTCTCTCATTTTGCCTAGTAGCCCTTTTGGATTTTCATCCTAGCTTAACACACAAATAGTACTCTCATTTTTGCCTAGGTTTTTAAACCTAGCCGGGCCTTGACCTCTCATTTTTGCCTAGGTTTTTCAACCTATCCAGATCTTTTCCATTGTTGCCTAAGTCACCCTTTCAGATTTTTTACTTAGCCGGGTATCTATATTTTTTCATATTTTTTTCCAATTTTTAAAAATTGTTCTTAGAAGAACTATTAGCTACATAAAATAACTAAGAATCATAAGAGTTATCTAATCTCCTCCCTCACACTTAAAGCTAACATTGTTCTCAATGCATATACACAATCAGAGAACATATATCATAGGAAGGAAATAGGAGAGCACTTACAATGAAAAATGAACACTAAAATATACTATTGGTGGCACAATCATGGAATTTAATGAACGAACTACCATCACCCTAAATGCTTCCACTAACCTCTAATCAAGAAAGTTCAATCATAACACCACTATCATACACTACAAATCAAATAAGGAATTGAGACACATAGGAGGGTTACATCTTAGGTTTTGAGTTGTGTCTTTCGAGGGTTTTGATTGAAAATGGGTTTTGGGGGTATGTCGGGGGTGGTAGGGAAGAAATGGTGATTGGATGTAGGAGGGTGAGTGAGATTCACGGTTCGTGCACGTCTACACACCCCTGTGAATTTTGAGGGCTTAGTTCTCCTCCTTGTCCACCATTTTGAGCATCACAAACCCTATACGTCTACATGGTCCATGAGTTAGACTCCTCCTAACCTCATTTTCTTGCCTTCCTCCAAAAACCATATGCTTCCTACAAAACAAACATGCACACCGAATCTAATAGTGTTCCAAAACCAAAAGATAAAAATAGGAAAACACACCAAAACACTAAACATCTTCAACACAATGCAATGGGACATCTTCCCCACCCCCACCTGACACTTACAACACACATATTCCTTAATGAAGAAACATGACATGAAAGGAAAGAGAGGTAAACAAAATGATATGCATCATAACTTCCCAAATCATTGTTCCCATATCAATATCCCCAAAGGTACCTCAACATGAAATTTAAATAAAGCCATTAAAAAACCACACTAAACAAGTATCAGTCAACATCCACACAAAGAAACAACTAGTGTGCAGTTCTAGGTTATGTATTTGGTGGTGTATTAGGTGGTGGAGTGTAGTGGTGTCAAATGGTTTAGGGTAAGAATGAGAGGATAATAGTTAATTTTTGTTCAAAGAAAAACTAACTAAAATAATTTTTGAAAGCTCAGGTTACCTCCTGAGAAGCTCCATATATTTAAGGTCGTAGACACGACCCTAATGTTATCCACATATGGTGAAGGTTTGTACCCCATCACCATAGACAGCCAAAATTGGAGAGGTGGGGGTAAGAATCTTCAAAGAGGAAGATGTGGTAGAGGAGGAGTAAGCCTTAGAGGAAATATGTGGTTTGGAAGTTTAGCATATCCAATTGGCTTCTCTATGGTTTCCTCTAAGGGTTCTAGAAATGTGGGAGTTAGTTCTATAGGTGGAGGTTGGGGTGAAAATTGGTAATATGGTAAATTAAGTATAATCAGCCCTTCCTCAACTTCTTCAATCTCAACAAACCACTCCCTATCCCCTTCAGATCCATCTACCACAATCTCAAGTTCATCTATGGATGGTTCATTTTAGGAATATTTGGTCTCTAGTTGGCTTGCAATTTCCATCAATTCAATCACTTGCCCTTCAACTATCTCAATTCTGAAGAAGAGTTGAGTTTCCAAATCTCTTATGTCGCTAAGCATTTGTGATTGAAGTAAATCACTACTCTTGGTCATAGTAGCTATAGCTTACAAAATATCTCCATAATCTAATTTGGAAACCAATCTTAAGGATTTTTTTTGGGGCATTGTATAGGTTGGTGAATGCCAACTATTAAACCCAAAGTGTTGGTTTTCCTGATGCATATCCATACCATAGATTTAGGTTACACTCAACCTCTAATTGGGAGAATCATGGTATGTGTACCAATCTCGACCCCATCGGCCTTGGGAACTAACAACTCCCACCTCTCTCACATTCTCTCACCCAAGAGCAAGAATATATAGGGTGGTCACAAAGACATCCTACAAAATCTCACTCGTTGAGCCTCTCTTCTCCACATTTTTTTCTTTTCAATTAAATACACAAATAAAGAAAACACGCAAAGTTTGGAATCATAGTGCAATGGTCCTCGCTTTGCACCAAAAACTCAAGCAATGCCTATTCCGAAAAACAACAAACAAAAGAACAACAGTAATTACTCAACTAATGTGCTATGAAAGTTAACAATTAAACTTTTAGATTAGCATCCCCGACAACGGGGCCAAAATTTTGACCTACCTCCAACTTGCGGTCGTAAAAATATTTATGTTTTGCTTCCGTTCCTACTACTATACTACCTAGAGGGTAGATAGTGGCAAACCTAGGTTTGTCCACAGAGATCCCAGATGACTAGAAGCCAACTACACACATCCACGTTTAGGTTATCAATGCATATGTGTGCTAGGAATAGCTAAATATTGCAAAACATGTTGGGGGGGGGGGGGTTAACTAAACACCTACAAGCATGCAAGATCACAAGAGAATAAACTATATAAACTATAACTCGAGGAATATTTGTGTAACATGATCAGTGATATGCTTTAATCCTCGGCTCGATCACATACAAGACATGCAAGCTTTTTGTAGTGTTTACGGCATGTGGTGTGGTCGATGGTAAACACTTTCCCATACCTGTCACGTAAGGTGCGCTTGTAATCTTCCATTGGTACCACCTCTGTAATTAGAGAAGTGCAACAATGGCCCTGCCACTGTGTAGATCTATTTCTCACTTGTACGATTATGTCTCGGACACTACACCACAAATGCTCTATTTCTAGGCCTACAGAGGCAAAAGAAGTAGGTACCTTATTTGCTGGCTCTAGGGTCGCAGTCATGCTAACTCTAATTTGGTACCAAATGCTATTTCTACCAGTAACCCTTTGGACCAACTCGCCAGCTAGACTTGTATGCTATCATTGTAATGGTAACTCGGAAAAGACCTACGTGCACACACCCACTTGGACTCGGACCCCGCTACCCATATCACTTCTAGGATTATCTTCCCCAGGGGGTATCTATATGTGTGCCAACATGAATGTAGAATATGGTGTGTGCCAATCTTAGTGTATCATTCATGCAATTAATAAGAATATGAAGAACAAGCTACCATAACATCATAAACACATATAAATAGGTAGATATAAAGAGTCTCCCAAAACATACACCAAATTATGAATACAAATAAAATCCCCAAGTAAATTAACTACTCCCTAAGAATAGATCCATGGAAAATATTGAGTTAAATGCCATGGATCTAGGAAAATAAGAGACGAAAAATAAAGGGAAACAGAAGAAGTACTTTGGAGAGAGGGAACTCCCCCTTTCATTCTACCTAACAAGAGAAATAAAATATAAATTATGCCTCCTTAGTTCAACCTTTGAAGACTAAAGGCTCCTATACATAGAAGTAGGGAACTGGGCCTTGAAAAAGGTCAAAAATAGGCCAAAAAACCCTAGCATCTGCAAATGGCATGTGCAGTAAAAAATGGCACGGGTGGTGCCATCGGGAACAATCGTACCGGCTGGGGCTGGCACAACTTGTGTTATTTGGCACGACCATGTAGGCCGGGTCTGGCACGACTCATGTTGTCTTGCACGACAGTGTCGGTTGGATCTAGCATGATCTGTGTCAGCAAGTGTGGCCTGTCGCATGAGACTCCATTTTTGAACTTATGAATTGTGCACCTGTATCATTTGGCTTGTGCCTTCGGCTCTAAGTACATCTTGATTGGTTGAACAACACATACCGTTTGAGTTCTTGTGAGCTGTCGACTAGTAGACATTTTCTGAGCAAAACAATGGCCAGCCATGTTTTTCGTTGCATCTTAAGGGTTGGTCTTCACATTTTGGGAGTTGAAATGACATGGACCATATAAAATGATAGGGTCCATATCCATACTTAGCCTCATAAAGGATTGGGGCGACACAGACTGTGTTGCACCAAATGACTCGTGCGAAGGGGCTGTGGCACGGCTGTGCTGGCACAAACGGCTCCTACCTGCCCAAATGGCTTGTGCTGGGCAGAAGGTTTATGAACACGTATCCTGGCACGTCCCGTACCATGGCACGTCCGTGCTGGAGGTCCCGGGCACGAGGCTGGTCAGTCTTTCTCCTTGTGAAATTGTTTTGCACTGCTACAGATGAACTGCTGATCTGGTTTTAGAGTTCTTGTAGTCAATTTTATAGTTCTCGAGAAGAAAAATCCAATGGTACCACCCATAGACGATGATTATTCATGGATCATTTCCAAAAACTATGTACAACTCTCAGATCCAATTCCTTCACTTCTTTGTCTTCCTTCTTCGACCCTTCTATCTTCTACCACATTTTGACTCTGGCCTTTAGTCTTCTACCACCCTTGTAGATAGCCTTTTAATATCTACCATCACCCTTGCGGATGACCTTATACAAACTACATTGAAGTACTCATGAGCAACCTACTATTAAGCTAGCAAAAGAAGATTTAGGTGCTCGTGAATACAAAGTATCCATTAGTTCCAATTAAATCTACAAAACTTAGGATTTAGATAAGAAAACAAACACCGGTCATCTAAACCCTTTGTAATGTAAATCTAACTAAAAATAGCAATTATCCAAACAAAACATGATAAAAATGTGTCAAATGCATCAGTTAATGCATGCATAAATGTGTAGATCAGCTCTATTACACTTAGATCTTTGCTTGTTTTTCTTTACTCAAGGACGAGTAAGGATTTAAGTGTGGGAAATTTGATGAGACTCTAAACGCATGGGTTTCCTAATTCATTTAGCATATATTTTGGTAGCTTTTGTATGGTAGATTTCTTGGTTTAAGTAGGTTTACATTACAGGGGGTTTAGATGGACATTGTTGGTTTTCGTATCTAAATCCATCATTTTGTAGCTTATTTAGATCTAATGGATTCTATATCCTTACAAGAATCTAGGTTCAATTTTGTGAGTTTATTTTTAGATTGCTTGTAAGCACTTCAGAGTAGTTTAGTGAAGGACATTTGCAAGGATGGCAGAAGACTAAAGACTACTTACAAACTGGCAGAAGATAGATTGAAGAAGGAAGATAAAATAGGGGAGGAAGAATGGTCCAATGTTTTTTTGATCCGATTTCAGAGAATGATCCAAGATAAAGCATTATTGGATTTGTCTTCCCGAGTACTACAAAAATGACTACAAGAACTTCCAAAATGGATCAGTGGTTCACCCGTAGTGATGGAAATAAAAAAATGGCAAAAGTACCTTTGCAGACCACGACATATATTGCGGTCCGCGAGGACAAAAACATGAAATGAGATGTTGGGTAGATTGGATACTGCGGGCCACAACAAATTTTGCAGCTGAACAGGCAGATTTTAGCCCACTTTTCTTCTTCATTTTTGGAATACTCTCTCTCTCTCTCTCTCTCTCTCTTCCATTACTCGTATTCAAATTTCCCCCCTTCAAAAACCCTAGTTTTCATTTGTTACTGGCTTTTAACACTATGTTAACCATGGATTTTTACTCTTTTGTTATTGATTTAGCTAATGTAGGCTAAATATATTCTTGGGAGCAATTGGTAAGCATTTCTAGTATGAATTTGTGAGATTTGATTTATCCTATTTTGTGCTTTGATTATCAAGTATGTTTTATGCATTCTTGCATGATTAATGCATGATTAAGATTGGAGTGATCTACTAGTTGATGATTAAGGGTTAATTGTTTGCTAGGTTTTTGGTCAAACCGGGAAGACTTTGAATTTTTATCGATGTGATTATCATTTGTCAATGCTAGGTTATAATTGAGAATGACAACTAATTATGATTATTGATTGATAAACTGACTTAGATTTAGGATGAGTTTAAATGGGCTCGACTAATTATCAATGTAACTCACTAATAACATCTAGCATGAAGACCGATCCTCGTAGTTGTTATTAGTAGACTTATTTGTGCTATCCTAATGTTTCTCATTGTAGGACATTGTGTTAGTTTCATTGGGTCTTCATGTTTATTTCTATTCTCGAGGAAGTCTATGACGCCAATTATCTGGGGTGACCTGAGGGTAAGGGTTATTGTATGGCACTGATCGCCCACTCTAAATATAATCGAGGAGAGGTGAGAAATATCTTCACTCGAAAGGTGTTGACCAGTTCTCCACAATATGTGGTTAATGCATAAAAATAGGATTATTAGTCAATCATCATAGGATGACTAGAAATGTAAACCAACTATGCCCAAGACTCGTTATGATCTTAGTTACATTTTTCGTGCTAGTTGTAATCGTCTTTACATTGTCCTTTCTAATCGTTTGGTAATTTAGTAGTTTAAAGTAATAGTTGTGTTTTCCAAAATCAAAACCCCCAAGGTGTTACCGCACACGTAGAGTGACTTATTCGTGTGTTTTTAATTACATTGAACCCTCAAATAAACCCCATTTTCACTCGTGGACGACCCCATCTTACCACTTGCTACTATTTAGTAGTTAGCCGTAGCTTGGACCCATAAATACTATCTTTGAGAGGCACGATGATGGCCTCCCAATATTATATCATAATTCAGTCGGTAATCAATTCATGAGTAGAATACTTATTTAGTTGATAGCGAGCATTTGCGGAGTGTAAATGGTGAGCTCCATTTTCTTGAATTCAGGTAATATTTAAGACTTCATTTCTTTTGGTCGATATATTGTGAAATTATTTTTATTTGACTTGTATGTATGAGAAAGAAAGATGTTGTACTTTTTGTAAATATGTTTGAAGTAATGTATTGTAATCATCCAGGTTTTACGATGCTCTTTGTGGTAAGAATATCATTTTGAAGATGCTTGGGGCGCTATCTTTTGAAGAGAGACTTCCCATGGTCATATTTTAAGTCTAATATTTTGTGGGTAGAAGATTGTTTTATACAAGTTCATGCTTGCTTGTTATTGGTTTGTCAACATTTATTTGTGTTTGAAAAGATGTTGTCTAGGTCCGCTGGCTCATGGTTGTGTAAATATTGACATCAAAATGACTCTAATAATCCACTTGGCTTATTTAATTTAAATGTTAATGTTGTGTATCTTGTTTGTGTATTTTGTACATGCTATTCTTAGAGATGTTCTTGAGATATTTCTATCGGATGATGCTTGATCCGCATTCCACTGGGTCATTAACTTGTGGGAGAATTAACCCACAGAGGTCAAGATGCAAAGATATAAATTTATATTGTTGCTTCCTATGCTCACTACCAACTATAAGTAGCTAGTTGTAAGTCTAGGGTCATACATAGATATGCTAGAATTTGATAGTTAACTAAACACAGCTCACAATCGGGCGTTACTCTAATTCTAAGTTGAGAATAACTAGTGTTGCATACATAGGAATTGGGGGTTTTTATCTAACAACTACTAATCATGCAAACTTGAGAGATTAAACTATATTAAACTATTCTTGGGGATATTTCCATAACATGACTGATGAATGACTTTGATCCTAGATTCTATCACATGTAAAACATATAAACCTATCTCATGTCTATGTCACATACTGTGGATGATAGTCGAACATTTCCAATGTCTGTCACACAAAGCTTCATCACCATCTTATAGGCTATCACCACCGCCCCCGTCATTAGGGAAATTGTATGATAGACTATGTATCTGCTCCTCTTTCCCCATAAATCTCACTCCCAATGCTAACATGCCCCTGCTTAAAGGAACAATGCCTGAACAATGCCTTGCGTAGGTAGAAACTGTTAGGTATAAGAGTAAGGAAAATATATACTGGGTACTCCACTATGGACACTGATCCCTAGGCCTAGATAGGAAAAACAATTGGCATCTTGTGATGGTTCTAGGGTTGAAATGATTATAGTCGCTACACCACAACCCTAGTTGCTACAAACTATCATGCGCATTCCATCGGGGTACACTGAGGGTTTGCACCCCTATTAGGGCATTTATGTGCCCATTTTATATGGTTATTTTAGGAATTTTAGGATTCAATTTTGTACACTTTTGTGCTCTAGATGTGGCATTTTGCCTTGAAACTCTCTAAGGAGAGTTAAAGCGACTTTTGTGCTTTTATTACTTTTCTAGAGGATTTTGTGTGACAAGACAGTTTGTTTGAAGACTTTGATGAATACCTTTGAAGATTTGAATATTTGAAGACTTGCATTTGAGATTTTTAATACTTGAAGAATTGAAGTTAAGTGAATTGAAGAGAAGGACTTGAAACAAAAAGAATAGATAAATCAAGATGCTGAAACTTGGCTAGGTCGCGACTTGCAAAGGATTAGTCATGAGTCATGGCGAACGTGTGGCTATAACTCTGTTCTACTTTTTGTACTATAAATATCAACCTTATCCTCTCTCTCTTTCTCTTCTTTTCCTTCCTGCATTTTTCTAGGTTTCAAAACCCAAGTTTTTTTTCTTAGTTTTTGTAGGATCAATCATGCATTTTCACTATCTACGTTAGTTTGTACTTGGAAGCAATTGATTGAAGATTCTATATCTATGTGGTAAGAACCTCTATTTAGCTCCTTCTTCAAGCATTTGTTATTTAGTATTCATGTGTTTTAATGTGATGTTTTACTTCATTTATGCTATGGCTTGTTTGAGTATATGAAGTGTTTGCATGATTGAAATGTTAGGGTGTTAGAAAAGTGGCCAATTTCTTAGCTCTTTGGTATGAAAATCAAGAATATGGAATTAGAACTTCTTGTGCATATTGTGTTGTGATTCTTGCTAGATAGGTATGTTAATGTAAATTGTTCTCATATTTATCCTGTAGATGCAATGGAAGGTTGAATCTTGAATGTGGTTTGTTCTTGGTTTAGACTAATGAATGCTATGTTTGGTTTAAGGGCTATGTCTTTGGTAGAAGACTTGTTGTTATTAAATCTATGGTTCTTCATGTATAATGCCATTGATGAAATATCTTTGTGGTTGTTGATCGCCTAGATTCATTGTCAGCGAGGTTTACAAATGGTCGTAGAATCACCTTTGTGAATTACTATTAAGAAGAAATGAATGTTAATCTTTGAATGGGAAGTGATAGCATTCCCCATAGGTAACAAATGTTATAGAATTAGTGAATGGTTCAATGATCTACATTAGGTTTGGAAGTGGATATCAATTGGCCACAAGGCTTTGTCTTTTGTAGTTTTTATCTCCTTTTCTTAGTTATTGCATGATTAGCATAGTTTCTTAACTTTGCTAGTTATCTTGTCTAAATTTATAACTTAGGAAA
Organism: Rubia yunnanensis; assembly: GCA_037428765.1. Classification (NCBI taxonomy): domain Eukaryota; kingdom Viridiplantae; phylum Streptophyta; class Magnoliopsida; order Gentianales; family Rubiaceae; genus Rubia; species Rubia yunnanensis. The sequence goes on from CM075062.1 coordinate 75,806,839, forward strand.
ACCAACCAACCAAACCCCCCCTCCCCCCATTACTTGCTTTTATATATGTATACATATCAACCTACTTCTAGCCTAATATCAACCTTATATGTTTAAACGCATAAGGAAATCTCTCTTCTTTGTGGACGACCCCGACTTAACATTATCTACTTAATTGTAGATAGGAAGCATTTAGGGCTTATAAATTTAACGTTGAGAGGTACGGCGATGACCTCCTAAGAATTTATTATCCCTAACATGAATATTATTACATGATGATCCAATCAAGTTAGGCTATAACAATTAGAACATTACTCTCGATCATACATGCATGCACTCACATTGCCAGTACTCACGAGCTTATAATAGACCTAACCCAACACTCTCATGGTACACAACAAGCCTAGTAAGATGGAATATCACATATGAAACTACGGTGCATCATAGAACATACATAACATGCATTAGAATATAAAAGCACAAATCAAACACGAATATTCATAGACATAAAATATAGGGGAATCTATGAATCTCACAAAACCATCACCTAGTCATGGATACAAATAAATCCCTAAGTAATTACACTACTCCATAAACATTGAACCCAATTCAATCAATAGATTCAAAGCCATAGGCATAAATTAGGAAATAGTAAATTAGAAGAGAAAGGTTTATCTCTTTCTCTCTCTACCTATTCTTAGATCTAGAAATTAGAAATGAAATTACAACTTATTCAACCCTAGTAGACTAGAGGCTCTTCATATAGTAGGTGAAAACTGGCCTAAAAAAATCCCAAATAGAAAGAGAAACCCTAGGATCCACGTTGACACTGGTCATGAAATAGTATGCAGCCCACAGATTGGAGACGTCCCCTGGCTAAACTGAGCAAGAGGCCAGTGCAAAAACATGATGGCTACCATCTAGAGTCATCATACTCAGATTTTGATGGCGCGACCGTGCAATTGGTCACGAGGTGCAAACTACAGGTCTTTGTTTTCATATTATGGGTGCTCAGGCTGTGCAAAAATACATGGCCCCCATCGGGACTTAGCTGTATCAGCCATCTATTTGGCACGGGCAGTGTAAATGTACACGGGTTGTGCCAGTCTTCACTTCCTTCCAGACTTTGACTCTTTTCCTTTGGCGCATCCCATCTAGTACCACGTTTAATCACATAGACTTCGGTCTACTACCATTCTTGAGAATGACCTTCACCTATCTTCTACCATTCTCGTGAATGGCCTTCACTAAAATACTTTGAAGTTCTTACGAGCAATCTAAAAATAAGCTCTTAAAATAGAATCTAGATGCTCATAAGGACACAGAATCCATTTGATCTAAAAAAGCTACAAAACGAGGGATTTAGGTAAGAAAACCAACAATGGTCATCCAAACCCCTTGTAATGTAACCACTTAAACCTAGCAATCTACCATACAAAAACTACTAAAGATATTCTAAATACATTAAGAAACACATGTTTCTACCATCTCATCAAATGCTTATATCAAATCTAATGGAAGAGTACGTGGTAAGTGGCTACATTCTCTGCCTAACTTAGGAAGATGATATATTTCACATGCAGTCACTTATTTTGCATGTTTAATAGAGCAAATATATATGACTTTATGTTCAACCACCAAATATATGTTAAAACCAGTGAGCTATTGCACCTTGCACCTTCGGTATGCTTTTAACAAGTATTAAAGATGTTGTTTTTACAATATTTCTCGATGTGCGGATGAACACATAAATTCCTAAAAGTAGGATGCTTCTGGTGTTAGCATGCCTATTACTTGTTGACCTCCCTAGCATAATTTCTTCACCTTTGATTTTCAACATTTTACTAATTTGTATAAATGAACTCATGAGAAGTAATTTATGAAAATCTTGTTATATGATCTCATAACTAAGTAGCATGGGTACGGTATTTAAGTCATGATACCCATACTATATACGTACCAGGTACATATTCGGTGCGAATTCGGTGTGTGGACGTCCCTTGTACGATTTGACTTTTTTGTTACTTTGATCGGGTACGGTCAAAGGTACTAACAAGATCCTTGGGTAAGATTTGGGTACATTGTACCAAATTAAATCTAAATAAAAAAATTCTAAATTAAAAGTCTAAACAAGAAAAAAGAGGAAAAGTGGAAAACAGTAGAAAAAGTGGAAAACAGTAGAAAATGTGCAAAACCCTTAGCGACTGCCTCCTTTTGACCTTTCCTCTCCTCTGTGACTTTGTCGCTTGTCCGTCCGTTCACCACCCTCAGCGTCCATCTACTTTTGTTATGTAATTTATTTTCTAATTATTGTGATAAATATCAAGTTTGATGATGTGTCCATTTTATGTGCACATTTTGAAACTTTTTAGGATCTCTTTTGTGCTCTTCTGTTATCAAGACCTTGGGTTTTACTTTGAAATTCTCTTAGGAGAGGAAAGAGAAATTTTACGCTCTTTTACCTTTTCTAAGGGGGTTTTGTGTGACAAGGAAAAAACATCGAGACTTGAAGACCAGAGGTCATTGAAGATTATCTTTTGAAGCCCTATAAGATTTGAAAATTAGCTTTGAAGATTTGAAGACTTGAAGAGTTTAAGGAGTGTGTAATGGATTGAGGGCTAGAAGACAAGAACAAGAGAAAACATATATTCTGCTCTGGTTGACCGTCGCGATGGACCTTATCGCGACTCGTGATGAACGGGTGGCCAGAAATCCATCTTCTTTTTCTTGTACTATATATAGCACTTTTATCCTCTTTTTCCGGACTTCTTATTCTTCGCAAATTAAGAGGAAAAAACCCTAGGTTTCTCTCTTTTTCATCTTGTTTCATTTTTTTCTTTATGTTTGAATTGTTGTTGTTAATTAGTATGGGTTTTAGTAGCTAAAATAATCTCTTGGGAGAAATAGATTGAACCTTCCAAAGCCATGTAGTGATATTCTTGATTTTGCTAATTTATAAACATTTATTGGGAAGCATTTATTGTGCCATTAATCCTATGTTTTACTTCATTTATATCATGAGTTTGAGTATATAAAGTTTTTGTATGATTGAAGTGTTAGGGTGTTCGGAAAGTGGCCAATTTCTTAGCTCATTTGACATGAAAATCCAAGAACATGGATTTAGAACTTTTGGTTTATAATGTGTTGTCATTCTTGCTAGATAAGTATGTTAGTGTGGATTGTTCTCATATTCATCCTATAGATGCAAAGAAGGTTGAACCTTAATTGCGGTTTGTTCTAGGGTTAGCCTAATAAATGCTTTGTTTGGTTAAATGGCTATGTCTTTGGCAGAATACTTGTTGTTATCAAATCTATGGTTCTTCGTGTATGATGCCATTGATGAAATACCTCTATGGTTATTTATCGGCTAGAGTGATTGTCAATGAGATTTGGAAATGGTCGTCGAATCGCCTTTGTGAATTACTATTAAGAAGAAATGAATGTTAATCTTGAAATGGGAAGTGATAGGATTCCCCATAGGTAATAAATGTCAATAAATGACTGAATGAATCTAGGATTTATATGAGGTTTTGAAGTGAGGATAAATTTCCCCCAAGGCTTCGTTAATTGTTAATTTAATCATCTTTTTAGTTGTCATTTCATGATTAGCATTGTTCCCTTGCATTGCTAGTTGTTTGTCTTTCAATTGATAATTTAGGACCAAAACCAACCAAACCCCCCCTTTACATGCTTTTATATGTATCTATATATATATATCTATGTCTAGTGTGTATTCCGCTCTATATGTTTAAACACTTAAAAAGATCCCTCTTCTTCGTGGATGCCCCCGACTTGCCATTATCTACTTAATTGTAGATAGGAAGCATTGGGGCTTATAAATTGTATTTTTGATAGGTACAATGATGACCTCCCAAACTTTGGTGCCGTTGTCGGGGAAGAGGCATTTATTATTAAGTATTTGTCCATATTATGTGTGATTATGTGCTAGTTGAAAATATTTGTTAGTTTGCTTTTATTTTGTTTTCTTAGTTGACTTGCCATTTTTTCTTAGCTTGGAGGAGACATATTGTTCAAGTTCTTGATGTATGGTTTGTACGCGGTCCTCATCAGAAGATATGTGGCTCAGCAATCAAAGGGCTGAGAGTCGCTAAGCCCATCCCAACATTATCCTGCCAAGCTCCAGTCCAAAACAACAAATAGGTAGACGTAGCAAACACAAGAATCATGAAACATAGCAGAGAACGTGGGCCATAAAAAATGGGACACGCAATGAACACAAAGGCCACGACCGAGGAACGTGGTAGAAGAGGTGTGTCCACGATCTCAAATTCTTAAGAACATGGAACTGCACAGGGAATGAGCCTGAAGAGAAGACTTACTTGATTAGGGAACTCAAATTCCATTTCTTAAAGAGAAGACTAACTTGATCGACGAAGGTGCTCTCCCGGAATCACTTTCAAGGCTTCATTTGCAGGTAAAAGAATTGAAGCTAGTGAACCGATAAGAGGCTACCTGGACAGGCTACCACATCATTTGGCATCGTCTCTGAGGAATGGAATTTTTTTCCTTTCATTCTCAGGCTACTCAGATAAGCAATGGTGTTCACTAGTAGTGTAAAAAGGCATAACAATCAGTCACAAGAGCAAATTCCAGGAAAAAAAATGAACACACCACCAGCAGCATCACACACCTTGTAAAGAGAAAGGATTTAGTAAAGAAGAAACAGGGGAGGAAGAAGAGGATGAAGAATCTCCAAACTGTGATAAGGAAAAATGGGCGTTTGCAGCATTCTCAGAGGTGAACAGGGAGGATCTGTATGGTCAATTCTTAAAGACTCTGAGGCAAAAACCCCCAAGTCCAGAGCATGGAAAATCAAGAAAGAGAACATCTCTGCTATGAAGAAGAGCTGCTTGACATTGTCGTAGAAGATGACACAGATAAGTCGTCTCTCGCACCACATTTACGAGACTTCTGGATGCCTAAAGATTTCAAGCTTTCTCTACACATTAAAGTCTATGATGGTACCAAAAATCCAAAAGAGTTCTTTCATTCATATAGAAATAGCATGAGATTCTGGGATGTGAACATAGAACTAGTTTGCAAAGCATTTCTCATCTTTCTATCAGGCACTGCGATTACGTGGTACGAAGACCTTCCACACGAGTCCTAGGCACAGCTGTCAAATTTATTTTTGGGATGTTTCTACCAAAAGCATAAGTTTACTAGAATTATTGCGGATCTCAACAATATAGCACAACGAAGCGATGAAAGCCTCGCAGAGTATCATAGCTGATTCGTTATGGAGAGCCTACAAGTTTGAGATTTGTCTTTAAATCATCATTAGGTGCTTTTATAGTGGGCATGAGATCCATAGAGTTTTACAAGGAACCGATGAAAAAAATTCCAAAAAAACCCAATGGAATTACAAAAAATTATTAAACTGCATGTGCGAATAGAAGAGACGAACAATCGAAAGATAAAGAAGGAACGAGGTGAAAAGTGAACAATGGATGATTTACAAAAAACTTGGCCTAAAAAAGGAAAAGTAAACACCACTTTCGGAAGAGGAGAACTAGGCCGCAGGGTCATCCATTTCTAGATACGCATCTAACGAATACAAGAAAAGAAATATTTCAAGAACCAACACCAATGATCGCAACACCAGAAAAAAGATCACGAAAGTTCTACTGTTCCTTTCACAAAGATCATAGCCATGACGTAGAATAGTGTAGGGACCTAAGGAGACATATTGAAGAATATATGAGGAATGACATCTTAGGCCAGTATAGAATGAACGTAACAAGTCAGTATAGCGACGCAAGCAAGACACTGAATCCATCTCCACAAAACCAAGGTATTGCAGCGATAATGGCTAAGAATCACAAAATGACGGTGGTTGTAAAGTACAATGGCAGCGTGGATAGTGAAGCACCAGAGACAATTATCTTCTATATACACAGTTCCATAGATTAGTTGTCCAACAACGCGTGGAAGGCCATGGCAAGGTACTCCCCTCCACAAGAACCAGTTGATAAAAGGTTTCACCCAAATGAAGCAATTATTTTCAGCAAAGAGGATGTAGTACCAAACGCCTCGCCAAATAACAATCCAATGGTCATCATAGGAAAATTTAAAAATGCAACTGTCCATAGATTTTTCATAGATGATGGTAGAGCGGTCGAGATACTATTTGTTGATTGCTTCGATAGGTTGGGCTTCAAGAGAACATGTTTTAAAAAATCCACATCTTCGGTGGTCGAATTCACTAGGTGAGCGAAAATGCCTCTGGGAAACATAGTGTTTCCCGTAACGATCGGGGAAAGAGGGAAAAATTACACAATCATGTGCGACTTTGTGGTTATGGATGCCCCAAGTACATTTAAGGTCATAATTGGAAGACCGTGGATGAACAAAGCTAAGGCAATCTTGTCCCCTTATCACCTGGTAATGAAATTCCCAACCCCAGCTGGAGTAGCAACAATTAGGGAAAACCAGCAGGCAGCCAGGCAATGCATGGTTATAGCAATGTAGGTAGGAAAGATATGAGAAAGGAAAAACTGGTTAACACTATTTTAGGAGGAGACTTACTAGAACATTTAGATGAATCAGTTGACCTAGGTGAAGAAACAGAGTTCGTAAACCTATATGCCGGAAATGACTCCAATGCGTAAAGATTGGAAAACATCTTCCAGCTGAAGAAAAGGTGAAGGTAATTCAAATACTGCAAAGCCACATGGATATGTTTGCATGGGATGTACAGAACATCGCAAGAGTAAGCCTAGACATCGTTACCCATTCGTTGAATGTCAGTAGCTCAGTTAAACCGGTTAAGATGAAATAGCGTTGCTTTGCCAGCAATAGATTGAAAGTGATCAAAGAAGAGGTTACATTGCATTACAAGCTGGCATAATAAGGGAAATCATATACCCAATGTGGTTAGCGAACCCAATCATGGTGAAGAAGCTAGACAGTGCTTAGAGGATGTGCATTAACTTCATGAACTTGAACAAAGTATGTCCAAAGGATTCCTATCCTTTTCCAAAGATCGATCAACTGGTGGAAGCAATCTCAGGACATGAATTCTTGGCTTTCTTGGATACATGCAAAGGTTATCACCAAATACTGATGAACCTGGACGATGAAGAGAAAAAAACCTTCATAACAAGCTTCAGAATGTTTTCTTGTGTGAAGATGTCTTTTGGTCTAAAAAATGCAGGATCAACGTACCAGAGGGTGATTGACAAGGCATTCAAAAACCAAATAGGGAGAAACGTTGAAGTGTACGTTGATGATATGGTGATCAAGAGTAAGGAGGTAAGAAACTTCACTGAAGACTTGAAAGAAACGTTGGACACTTTAAAGTACCTAGGGTTGAAACTCAACCCTAAAATGTGTATAATTGGAGTGGGGGCTGGAAGGTTCTTGGGGTACAAGGTTTCCTCAAAGGGTATAGAGGCTAACTCGGATAAGATACAAGCCATAGTGAATCTTCCTCAACCACGAACAGTTAAATAAGTACAAATCTTAATGGGATCATTGGTAACACTTAGTCGTTTCTATCAAAGACTGTAGAAAATTACTTTTTTCCTATTTGAATTGCTAAGAAAGGAAAGAAAATTTAGATGGAGTGAAGACTGTCGGAGAGCATATCAGGGGTTAAAGGACCAGCTTCAAACATTTCCAATGCTGAAATTGCCTGTATCGAACCCCTACACTACGACCCCAAGTAAGAGTTGAATTTGAGACAGGCTGGAAGGCTTTCTTTGAAAAGTATTAATAACACCCCTCCTAGTGACCATTTTATGGATACTTTTAATTCTATAGATCATCAACAAGAACATGAAGATAAGCATCTGGGAAGAGGACCTCAACATCCTCCTCTCCAAGGAAGAGCTCATCTAATCCAAGGAATGGAGATTCCTATGGGGCAAGACCTATTGAGGGACGTTATGGCTCCAACCTTAACCGATAACCGATGTGTATAGAGTATCCTTTGGTTGGACCGAACGGGCACTTTGAGCTCAATACCGGGTTTATAAACTTACTACCTATCTTCCTTCATAGACAAGGAGAAATTACTAATAATCATCTCACTAAGTTCCACTTTTTATGTGGTGGTATGGTTCCTCACGGAGTAGATGAAGACTTCTATAAATTTAAGGTATTTCCATTCACATTGAGGGATGGTGCAAGGGATTGGCTCCACTACCTACCACCCAGAGCATCAAAAGTTGGCTTGACATAAAGATGAAATTTCTAGCCAAATATTTCCTGGCCTTAAGGTTTTTCGCTTTGATGAAAGACATTAGCAACATCCTCCAATGGCATGATGAGTCATTTTTTAACTATTGGGAGAGGTTCAAGAAACTTCTCTCGAGTTTCCCTTACCATGTCTATTCAGAGGGAGACTTTGTTTATTATTTTTACAATGGTCTTCTAGATAATGACCAAAGACTATTGAGGAGTTCTTGTGGTGGTACCCTTGGGAACAAGACTTTGTAGGAAGCTATGAAGTTATATGAAGAGCAAGCTGAGGAGTCAAGGAATTTTAGCTCGAGGACCAATTTGAGAAGAAGAAATCCAATGCCCACAAGTGACCCTTTCACTAGTGGAAAGTTCGAGGACCAAGTCTCGGCCCGTACTTCTATTGTAAAGTCTCTTATGACCAACTCCGGGAATGTGCCACATGTAAAATCGTGTGAAATTTGCTAATCGGTGCATCCTACAGATGCTTACCCAATTTTTTAAAATGATAATGTTGAGGAGGTTAGTGCTATAAAGTATCAAGGTGGGAAAGGCTACCAAGGATATCAAGGTAACAAAGGGTATCGAGGTTATCAAGGAAATCAAGGCTACCAAAACTGGCCTTATAATTTGGGTAATTGTGGTCACCCAAATTTCTAGTATTAGAACCCTCAAGTAGGCCAAAGTGCTCAACCTTATCGCCCTCCTAAAAAAATATAGGCCACCTCAACAACAATACCAAAGGCTTCAAGACAAGCCCCAAAACAAAGGGGAGAGCTCGGGTTTGACAAAAGATGAGGTGATGCAAACCATTCATAGTCTGAGTATATATGCAGAAAAGGGAGATAAATTACAAGATGAATCCAAGTCAAGCATAAAAAAATTAACAAGCCATGAATTGGATGGAGCACGGAAAAAAGGGTAAAATCCCTTCCCAATCAGAGTTAAAATCCCACCAAAATGCTAGTGCTATCACTTTGAGAAGTGGTAAAAATGTTAGCTCTCCCCCGGGTGATGAAGTTGTTGAAGGTGAACCTAGAAGGATCGAAGTGTTTGAGAAAGAGGTAGAAGAAGAGGCCGGGAAATTGGCCAAAGAGCAAGCAAGGAAAGAGAAGGAGATGGAAGAGGAGATCATCATTTAGAAATCAACCTCCAATCCTGAACCTTCATCCCCTCATCATAAGAAGGAAAATGTGGTGGAAATTCCTCCATATGTGTCGGAACCACCATTCTAAGAAGCTTTGAAGGATAAATGGAGGAAGGAGTCCAACAAGGACATCTATGAAGTCTTTCGTAGATGTGAGGTAAATATCCCTCTCTTGAATGATATTGAACAAATTCCTAGCTATGCTAAATTTTTAAAGGAATTATGTGTTGTAAATAGGAAACAAAGAGCAAAGAATAAGATTAAAAATGGCAAAAAACGAACATGTCTCCGCTTTGTGCCAAAGGGAGTTACCCCACCCCCTAAATGTAGTGATCCCGGCATGGGCACGATCCCTTGTATACATTTTGAAAAGTCATGCTTGACCTAGGTGCATCAATAAATATGATTCCTTACTCTTTGTATGAAAGCCTCAATCTTGGTAATTTTCACAAAACCGGGGTGGTGATCCAACTAGTCGATCGTTCTAGTGCATAACCTAAGGGTATTGATGAGAATGTGTTGGTTAGGGTGGATTACTTAATGTTCCCCGCAGATTTTTATGTCCTTGACATGGAGCATGATAAGCGTTCTGTCCCGATCTTATTTGGGAGGCCATTTTTGGAAACTTCAAGGACTATCATTGATGTACATAATGGCACCCTCGCCATGGAATTTGATGGGATTAAAATAGAGTTTAACATAAATAACTCTATGAATTGTTCTCTTGAAGACTATTCTTGCAATGATATTGATATTGTTGATGATGTTTTGCAAGATGTTTTTGAATTGAATGGTGATGATTCTTTATTAGTTTCTTTGGAAAATGATGTTGAATATGCATATCTTGTATATTCCACGAGTACAACTTGAAGGAAAACATTGAGGATTTGAGCATTCTTGAAAAAGTAGTACCAAGCCCTCATTCTCTAGTTTTAGAGGAACCCGAAGAATATGAATTCCTTCCATCATTTCTGAAACCTCCGGTGATAGAGCTTAAACCTTTGCTGAGTGACCTCAAGTATGCATTTCTTGGGGAAGGGGAGATGCTCCCGGTTATCATTTCAAGCAAGCTCACCCAAGAGTAAGAGAAAAAAATAAGGGTGGTGTTGTGGGAGAAAAAGGAAGCAATTGGATGTACTATTTCCGACATTAAGGGCATAAGTCCATCCACTTGCATGCATTGAATTTTTTTGGAGGAAGATGCAAGGCCAGTGTGGCAACCCTAACACCGATTGAACCCACCTATGATGGAGGTGATGAAGGTGAAAATCCTCAAGTTACTCCAAGTAGGTATGATCTATCCAATTTTGGATAGTAAGTAGGTGAGCCCCACTCAAGTGGTGCTCAAGAAGAGTGGGGAGATGGTAGTCAAGAATGAGAAAGGTGAAATGGTACCCACCCGAGTCCAAAATGGGTGGCATGTTTCCATTGACTACCAGAGGCTAAATGCGGAGACCTGGAAAGATCAATTACCATTGCCATTCATTGATCAAAAATTTTTTGGCTAGAAATCCACCCATTCTATTAGTTTTTAGATAGGTATTGGGTATACTTTCAAGTAGCCATACCCCCAGAAGATCAAGAAAAGACAACCTTCACATGCCCCTTTGATACGTTTTCTTATTGGTTAATACCTTTTGGGCTATGTAACTCCCCCATTACTTTCCAAAGATATATGATAAGCATTTTCTCAGAATTTGTTGATAACTTTGTTTAGGTATTCATTAATGATTTCACCGTTCATGGTATTTCTTTTGCCAACTGTTTAGTAAATTTGGTACAAGTTCTTAAACGTTGCATTGATGCTAATCTTGTGTTAAATTCCAAGAAGTTTCATTTTATGGTAGAGCCAGGAAATTTCTTAGGCCATGTTGTCTCCTATAAGGGTATTGAGGTAGACAAGGCAAAGATAGACATGATTCAAACTTTTCCTCATCCCACTAGTGTGCGCGAAGTGCGCTCTTTTCTTGGTCATGCAGGATTTTACCGCCGGTTCATCAAGGATTTTTCAAAGATAGCATCCCCTTTGCATAAGTTGTTGCCAAAGGAGGTGGAATTTGAGATAGACGAGGGTCATAAAGGGGCCTTCGATACATTGAAGGAAAGGTAGTGGGAGGTCATCGCCGTACCTCTCAAAGTTAGTACTTTTAAGCCCTGTTGCTTCCTATCTACAATTAAGTAGATGATGGCAAGTTGGGGTCGTTCACGAGAAGAGGGATCTTTTCAAGGGTTTAAACATATATAGGAGAAGACATACTAGACATTTACATACATATATATATATATGTATATATAAACATGTAAACAAAGGGGGGGTTTTGGTTGGTTTGATCCTAAATTATGAAATTGAAATACAACAACTAGCAAAGCAAGAGAACTATGCTAATCATGCAACACAAGTAAAGGTACGATGTAAATGATAATTAACAGAGCTTTGGGGGAAATCGATTTCCACTTCCAAACTTCATATAGCTCATTGATTCATTCGCTCATTCAATTACATTTATTGTCTATGGGGAATGTATCATTTCTCATTCAAAGATCAACATTCGTTCTTCCTTAAGAGTAGTTTGCAAAGACAAACATCGATCATTTGCAAACCTTATTGATGATCACCCTAGACAAACAACATCATAGGGGTGTTTCATCAATGTCATTTCACCCGAAGGACCACAGGTTTGATAATAACAAGCCTTCTACCGAAGACATAGTCATTGAACTAAACAAAGCATTCATTAGATTAAACTTAGAACAAACAACATTCAAGGTTCAACCTTTCTTTGCATGTATATAACAAATATGAGAACAAACCACATTAACATACTCATCTAGCAAAGATTACCACACATTATACACAAGAAGTTATAAATCCATGCTCATGGATTTCCATATCAAATGAGTTAAGAAATTTTCAACTTTCCTAACACCCTAACATTTCAATCTTACAAACATTTCATATACTCAAACAACCCATGGTATAAATGAGATAAAACACAACATTAATGGCATAATAAATGCTCTCCAATAAATGTTCATAAATGAGCAAACATAGAATCTTGCTACATAAGCTTGGAAGCTTCAATCAATTACTCCAAAGAATTAGATTAGCTACAAGAGTTCATACTAATCAATGCTAAACAACCAAACATAATACAAGAGAATTCAAAGATGAAAATGGAATAAACTAGGGTTAAAAATAGTACTGGAAATCGCAGATAATGAAGAATAAGAATGAGAAGAAAGAGAGTGCTATTTATAGTACAAAGAGGATAAGTCAAAATTCTGGCCACCTGTTGGTCGCGACTCATGACGGGTGCCATAATTTTACTTTGTTTCCTTTTCTTCTTCTTGTGGTATACAATCACTTTCATAGTGAGTCCTCTCATTTTTCAAGTCTTTAATGTCTCCAAAAATGGTCTTCAATGGCCTCCGGTCTTCATGTCTTAGAAGCAAGTCTTCAAAAGTTTTCGAAAATGTAATCTTCAATGGCCTCTGGTCTTCATTGCCTCCGTGTTCTTCCCTTGTCACGCAAAATCCACTTAGAAGAGGTAAAAGAGCATAAAGTTGCTCTTACCCCTCCTAAGAGAATTTCAAGGTAAAACACAAACTCTCGATAATAAAATAGCACAAAAGTGACCCAAAATAGTACTAAATTATGCACACAAAATGGACACATCAATAATCATGCACGACCAACCATAGAGTAGCTAGGAACTCTAGGATCCACCTAATGTACATCTTGGAGAGTTTCTTGAGAAACCCCTCTAGACCTAATTGGCCCAATAGGTAAGTGACCGGCTCGAGTAAGCCTAGAGATGACAAGATGTCCTTGCAAGCAGACTCCTCTTCGGCTCTCTCAAGTTTCTCCACCCGCAGACTACAGTTCCAGAGATATTAGATAAATCCATAAACTTCATGGTCATAAACGTGGGGTTGCAAAGAATAGAAGTTATCGGCTCAGGGTTTGCACCCTTCGCCGATTTCTTCCTCTTCTCACCCCGAGTGAACTTTCCCTTCTCCGAAACATTCTTCTTAGGCGGCATCCTTACAAAATGAGGACAAGAGTTGTGATATGATCATAAACAACGCATGAGTCATATTATCATCCAACAAGATAACATTTTCCCAAATAGCCTAACCATTAAAAACATGATGATCTAAGCATGAACGCTATTTAAACAAAAACGTTCCTCATCAAACAACAAACTCATGTAATTTCTCACCAACCCATGAATAAGATCATGTAATCAAGATTCATTCTCTCCTAAATCACCCAACACATGAAAATCACATCATTCAAGCATAATAGCACCTCAATCCATCAAACATTTTCTTCAACACAAGATTATGCATACAAACACAAAAACATCTCTCAAAAACACACACTCATTCAAGATTCATGCTCTTCATAACATTGCCACAATGCCAATAAAGTACATAAAAAAAATTCCGATGGGTTACTAAAAATTTGAAATTTTTGGAAGAAATCTTCATTTTTTTTGAGTTTCTCCAAGAGTGTGTGAGAGTGAGTGTTTTTTGAAAAGGAAGAATGTGTCAAATGATAGAATTAGGTGAAGAAATGTACTATGAGATTAGAATTTTCAGTCTAGGTGACAAGTGACAGAGGTATAATTAGGATAAGAATGGAATTTTAAAATTGAATATTAGGGGACAATAGTATAAATAAATTAATTCCTAGGAATGTAGGAAGTACTATTTGCATAAAAAATCCTAAGGGGTCAAGGAATTTTAATTCTTTTGAACAAAAAATACATTTTGAGTTAAAAATTCAGAATTTTTCAAAAACTTGCATTTTTGGGACAATTTGGCATGGAAAATTGGAAATCGGTGCAGAAACAGTTTGGCGCGGACCAAAGTCTTGCACCAAAACTCTTGGCACGAAACATCCCCTCGCACCAAACATGATAGCATGAGGTATCCCCTCGCGCCAAGCTCCTGGCACAGACCTAAGCCCTTGACGTAGACCGTGCCAGGTCTTTGCTCGGGATTGCCAAACTTTTGAACTAATCCTTAGTTTTTTCCCCTTTTTCAAAAGACTATGTCACCCATCAAATTTAATTCCATTCAAACACAATCACGAATCTCAAACTAAAAATTTTCAAACCAACAAGGCTTTCATCTAAAAAATCCTCATTGCAAAACATGCAAAATTTATCTAATCTCTACTAAAAAATGCAAAAACAAAAAAGAAACACCGTATATTTATTGTCGTTCTCACAACTTATTTACTTTTCATGCATTTCTAGTTAGAACCACCTACTTGTGGGTTTCCAGAATCGCCATCGGCGACTCCACCCACAATGACATCATTGTGGAGAGATCTCCACAATGAGCCATCCTTACCTTCGGACCTCTTATTTGTCATAAGGAATGAATCCCCATGTCTCACTAGCATCGAGTCCGTGAATGTCTCTTTGGGGTTAGGGGGAAGTTGAGGAGGTTTTAAACTCTGGACCATCTCCCTTTCATGCTGAAAGTTGGTTAGCATGGAGAAACAATCTAATATAGACATATTATCCATAACATCGTGCAATTCATCGGAATGATCATCATTTTCATTAACATGGGATCCATTCAAACATTTATGCTCATTAGTCACACAAGAAGATTCATCATGATCATCACATAGGGTTACACCTTTGCACATCAAAGAAGACTTTGTCGAATCATGCCTAGATTTATAGATATCAAATTCCACTTTATCCATGTCATCTTCTAGAGTTAAGGTTCCCAAGTGCACATCGATTTTAGTCCTAGATATTTTAAGAAAAGGCCTCCCCAAAAGTATTGGGGTGCACTTCCGTCGTACGCCATGTATAGGACATAAAAGTCCACCAAAAAAACCAATTTTTCAAAGATTTTTTGAACGTTTGCATCATTGGTCGCCACCTCCGGTTGGGAAGGGAGTTTTCCGAACTCCTTGGCTTCAAGTCCGGTTTACTAAAGTGGCAAGTTTCCCAACTTAAACTTCAAGGTTGTTGATACTCGAGAAGGCTCTATTACCAAGGGCTTCAGTCTCTCGCCTTGTCCGCTCCATGAAAACTTCATGTTTCTTTCTCAATTGACCAATGGATTCTAAGATCTCTTCTTAATCTGACTTGTAAATCAAAGCATGGTTTTTAGAAGGACCGTCACCTCGAGGGTATTGTTGAGGAGGGGCTTGTCCACCCCAGTATTCTTGAGGTTGGTTATCCTCCCTCTATCGGAAATTTGAATGATCTCAATACCTTGGGTTGAACGAGTTTGCATAGGGATCTAGACTTATGTCTCCTTGGTTTCCCCAACATCCTTGTGGTTGACTCCTAGCCAATTGTGTCCTCTCCCGATAGTCATACTCAATGGCCTTCACTTCTTGTAAATTATCCACTACCTCGGGAAATTCTTTGGAGTTGTGGTTAAGGTTGAAAACTTCACACACTTTGACTTGATGAACTTTTCCTCACAAAAGCTCCTTCATCATGGAAGCAAGAGCTTGGACTTGCTCTTCCAACTTGGGTGATTGTGCGGGTTCATCCAAAACCTTAACCCTTGACCTAGTGTCGAAATGTCGCATACCATTAGCCATTTCTTCAAAGAGGGCCATTACTCTTCCAACTTGGGTGATTGTGCGGGTTCATCCAAAACCTTAACCCTTAACCTTGTGCCAAATTTTTGCATACGATTAGACATATTATCAAAGAGGGTCATTGCATCCTTAGGACTCTTGATTGCTATCGAACTATTGCAAGCGTTGTTCACCATTTGTATATCTTCATCGCACAACCCCTCAGAGAAATAATACACCAAATACCCCTCCTTGAAGGAGTGGTATGGAAAACTTGCCAAAGGTCACTTGAAGTGTTCCCAATAATCATACAAGCTTTTGGTAGCCCCTTGGGTGATGTTTGAAAATTTTTTCTTTAGCCCCGCTAACTTAGATGCCAAAAACTACTTCTCTAAGAACCTCTGTTTCATGTTCATCTAAGAACCAATGCATCCCAGTGGCAAGTAGTATAGCAAGTCTTTAGCTCTATCTTGAAGGGAAAATGGGAAGGCTCTCAAGTTGTAATAGTCTTTAGAAACTCCCGATGGCTTCATGTTTGTACACACTAAGTGAAACTCCGAAAGATGCGTGTTTGGGTCCTCCCATGCCAATCCATGGAATGTAGGTAAGCAATGGATCATGGCACTTTTTCAGCTCACAACTAACATTGGAGGGTAATGGTGGGAAGGTGATGCACAATGACCGATTCTTCAGGTTGGGGGCCATAAGCTCCCCTATGGTACGATTGTCTTCTTCCATCACTAGCGGATCTTCAACTAACGCTGATTGCCATGGTTGAACTTCTGCATAGTCCTCCATCTCCTTCTCCTCCGAACACCTTTGTTCTCAGTCGTAAGACACCTAGATTAGTGGTATGGGTGTGTACCATAAACTAGGTCTAGAAATACCCTTCCAAATACAACACTTGAAAATAGATCAAAAGAAAACAAAGCAACTATAACAATAGCTCAACAATCAAACTATTCACATAAAAAAACAAAAGTAAAAGGCAACTGCTAGCTACTTCAACTAACAAGTTGTGCTAATCAACACTTGAGCTAGATATCATCCCCAACAATGGCACCCAAATTTGACCTGCATCCACTCGAGTTTGTTAGTTATAGATAATTAACCCGGGTAGAGGCTGGGAAGGTCGAAGATAAAATTTATATTTTGGTCCCGTTCTCACTGCTACGCTACCTAGAGGTAGTTAGCGGCAAGCCCTTGGTTTGTCCACAGAGATGCTAGGGCTCAAGTATCAACTAAAAACACAACCTCGTGCGGGTTATCAATCCGTATGAGTGAAAGGAATAGCTAGTAACTGCAAACTAAAAGGGGGGAGTGGATTTTCATATTATTAACTACGAAGCATAAAGTAAAAAAAGCAAGTAATCTAATAAAGCTAAGCACTTAGGGAGTCATTGCGCAACATGATTAACCTCATGGTTTGATCCTTGATTCATTCACAAGTAATATTTTCTAAGCAATATAATATTGTGTTCACAACACGTGGTTTGGCCGATGGCATACACTTTCCCGTACCTGTAACATCGGGTGCGCTCGCAACCCTCCATCGACACCACCATTGTAATTAGGGGAGTACAACAAGGCCTGACCATTGTTTTAGGTTTGCTTCTCCCCCGTGAAATTACGTCTTGGGCTTTCACCACGAATGCACAACTTTCCCGGGTCCTATCAACTAGGCCCAAAGGTTGTTGGAACCTTATCTATGATCTAAGGTCTCTCACACCCTAGTTTACTAATTTTCACTATCTCTACCCCAACATATCAGAAAACTTTATGTAATTAGCTAAGACTGGCATGATGGCAAATAAGTCAGAGTAATACTTAGGTCTCCCATGCAAACACTCATGCAGATGCAAAGTACTCCCTTACCCATTCTAACATCTAGGTTTCTCTTCCCAAAGGGGCATCAATAAGTGCACCATACATGAATACAACCCAAAATGTGTGCCGGTATATAGTGTAATATTCATTCATTTAGAACATTCAAGAAAAACCATAATAATATCGTGAACACGTATAATAGGATGAATCTAATGAATCTCACAAAAATATATAGATTAAATCATGCGCTACAATTATCCCCAAGCTATGGAAACTACTCCATAGATCCATAGATATGGAATTCAAATATGGATTTGAATTCAACATCTATGATGAACACGATATTAAAAGGAAAATAAAGGGAAAGGAGAGAGTGTTTCTCTCTCTAAAAGTGCTCTCCTAATAATCTAAACTACTTTGTACATGTCGCGGATAGCGTGGTCCACGCCAAGTACTTTTTCGTGGGATGCATCATTCTGTGAGGCCGTGGTTTCTCATAGGCATGGGGCACTTGATCTGGCGCGAGGCTCTGGCGTGGACCATTGGCTATGATGCGGGTCGTGGTCAGGAAGCATAGTTTGCTCATAAGTTTGGTACGGACCGTGGGCTATGGTACGAGCTGTGGTCAGAAAGCACGGTTCACTCAGAGGTTTTGTGTGGGGCACAGACTTTGGCTTGGGGCAATGGTTGGTCTTGGCATCTTGATCTTGGAACAGGGCGGGCCATCATAAATGGGACGGTCCACCGGTCCCATACTTAGCCATTTTTTTAGCAAACCCTTAAACTTGAGGTGCGAGGACCATGGCATATGATACAGGTCACGCCATAGCCTCGTGCTGGAATTGTTGGTGTGGGGCGTCTCCTTTGGCGCGGGCTGTTGGTGCTTGGCTATGAACGGCCCGCGCTAACCCATGGTACCTTGACTGGATGAACTTGTTTCCTGCACTACGGGTGAACCGTTAGTCCAATTCTTGAGTTCTAGTAGTCGATTTTGTAGTGCTCGAGAAGAAGAATCAAATGAAACCAGCCTTGAAGGCTAGTTCTTCTTGGATCATTTTCAGATTTTGGCACAACCCATTGGACCATGATTCCCCATTTCTTCATTGGCCGCTTTGATCTCTGTTGCCTCCTATCTTTGACTACAATCTCTTTCTACCACACATTGATGTTTGTGGAGTTTGTCTACCACCATTCTAGAGGTGAATGGTCTTCGATCTCTTCTTCCATCCTTGCAAATAGTTTTCAATATCTTCTACCGCCCTTACGAATGGCCTTCACATAGAATGTAACCAAAAAGTACCCGCAGTCAACCCACTAAATATGATCAAATGAAAGATATAGTAGCTCGTGGGTACAAGATGTCCATTAGTACTAATTAAACGATAAAACCAAACATGGCCGTTGGAACCCCTTGTCACGTAAACTCAACTAATACTAGCAATCCACTATACAAAACATATCAAAAACTATGATAGATGCAATAGTTACCGCACGCAAAATGAAGCAAATCATTAATCATCTTCTAGCTATGGAGAAATTTCAATGCCTGATGATCAGTAAATAGAATGAACTCCCTCTAAATCCGGTAAAGGTCCCACTGTCTTAGAGCTCTAAAAACAACATAGAACTCTTGATCATAAGTACTCCACTTATGCTGAGCCTCATTCAGTTCTCACTGAAAAATGCTAATGGCCTCATCTCCTGGGATAGTAAATTTATAATTCCTATATCACTAGCATCACATTCCATTTCAAAATCCTTATCAAAATCAGACAAATGTAGCACGGACGCAGCGCATAGCTTTCCTTTGATCAAGGAAAAACTCTGCTCCTGCTCGAGACCCCAATGGAATTTTCCTTTCTTCAAGCACTCAACTATGGGAGCAGTCACATCACTGAAATTCCAGATGAAACGTCTATAAAATGTAGGAAAGCCATGGAAACTATGTACCTCTATTAAAGATGTTGGTACTGGCCCCTCACAGATAGCACACACCTTCTTCTCGTCAACTTGAATCTCATCTTCACCATCAACAAAACCTAGAAAAAGTAACTTGTTGGTTCTGAACGTACACTTTTTTAGGTTAGTGTACAATGGATTTTCAAGCAAAACCTGCAACACCTGTCTCAAGTGCTCTAAATTCTCCTCTTTGGTCTTACTGTAAATTGGGATGTCATCAAAGTAAACCACCACAAAAGAACCAATGAAAGGGCGTAGGACTTTATTCATCACCCCCATAAAGGTACTAGGGGCATTAGATAACCCGAAAGGTATCACCAACCACTCGTACAGTCCGTCCTTGCTCTTGAAAGCCATCTTCCACTCATCTCCAAGCCTGATACAAATCTGATGATATCAACTTTGCAAATCAATCTTCGAGAACACCTTCGAACCCGCCAAATCATCAAGTATGTCTTCCAATCGAGGAATCAAAAATTGATACTTGAAACTAATCTTGTTAATATCCCTACTATCAACACACTTCTTCTACTAATTTCCTTGCATCGGAATAAGAAGAACAGGAACCGTACAAGGACTTATACTCTAATGATTGAACCACTTCTTTAGCAAGTCTTCAATCTGTTCCCTCATAATATCATTCTCCTTTAGGCTAATATGATAGTGTGGGAGTTTTAGCAAACTAGGGCTGGGAACCAAATCAATCTCATGATGAATATCACGCATGGGAGGTAACTCACTTGGAAGTTTGTCACTAGTTAACTGCTTGAAATCGTCCAAAATTTCCTGCACTTCCAATGGAATCAATGCCTCCTTCTTCTCAGCACTCAGTAATCCTTTCATCACCATGGGATAGAAATAGTTGGCTTCAACAACAATCTCATCAAGTTCATGTTCACCTCATGTCAAAGCCTGAAAATTCGACTACTTTCTTCTTGTGACACTGTCAAAATGCTGAATAAATAGCAATCCTAAACTCTCCCCATGCAAACAACATGACGTTGTCACGCCCCTTGTGTGTAACGTCATTACAAACTTCGAAGGCTGCCCCAACAACACATTGCATACATCCATATACAATACATCACATATCACGTTCTCCCTGTAATGCTCCCCAATTGAAATAGGAACACTACAAGTTAATGTTACACTAACCTAATTACCCTTACTTACCCAACCTAAGGTATAAGGTTTTTCATGAGGCTCAGTGGGTAAGTTGATGTGTCTATTTTATGTGCATATTTTAGTACTTTTTGGGATCACGTTTGTGCTCTTTTGTTATCAAGAGCTTGTGTTTTACCTTGAAATTCTCTTAGGAGAGGTAAGAGCGAATTTACGCTCTTTTACCCTTTTTTTAAGTGGATTTTATGAGACAAAGGAAGAACATTGAGACTTAAAGATCAGAGACCATTGAAGATCACCTTTTAAAGACTTTGAAGATTTGAAGACTAGCTTTGAAGATTGAAGACAAAAAGAATCGAGGATTTGAAGGCAAGGTGATACGAGGGTGAAAATAGTCATTCCCTCCCGAGCGGGAGCCTACTACACTTTTGCCTTTTGCTTTTCTTTTCCTCCCTTCATGTACTATAAAAGGAATTTTTGGCCACCCACTTCACATCTTATCCTTCTTGGCTGAAATTCCTCTTCTCCCAACCCTAGTTCTTCATTTTCTTTCATTTTTTCCTCTTTGTTTGTGTATGAATTCATCTATAAAGGTTAGTATGATTTGTGTTAGCTTATCTAGTTCTTGGGAGCAATTGACCAAGGCTTCCAAGCCCATGTCTTAAGAACAATTTGTAGCCTATTTTATACTCTCACTATTATGCATTTATGGAGCATTGAATGTGTTTGTTAATGTCATTAATGTTCTTGAAAGCTTGAGTATATGAAGTACTTGTATGATATGCTTGTTAGGGTTTGGGAAAATGGGTTGATTTCCCCTTTTCTTGATAGGAATCCAAGAGTATAATTTAGAGCTTTTGATTGTGTTGATGGATTGATAATTGCTAGATGAATATGAAATGTTGAACTCTTTGTCATGTTTGTTGCTTGTAGCAAATGAGAGAAGTATATGAATGCCGATCGTTCTTGACTAATCTTGTGTAAATGCATGAATTGGTTAAAGGCTTAGACACGGTGTAGTGCTTATAAGTGTTGCCAAGCTTGTTGATTCTTCGTGCTCAATGCCATTAATGGGATACTTTTAGTCGTGTTTCAACTAAGAGAGTAATTGGTGAGGTTTGACAAGAGATGTCGAATTCACTCTTGCTAACTACTATCTAAGAAGAATAGAAGTTTAGTATTCTAAACAAGTAGTGAAAGTAGCAAGTAGGTTGCATGTTCAATGATGGATAAGAGGGTTGGAAGTGGAAGTGAATTGCGCCCAAGGTTTCGTTAATTGTTGTTTTAATCTTGTCTTTAGTTGTCTTGCGTGATTAGCATGTTTTCTCCTATATATGTTTAAACACTTCAAAAGATCCCTCTTCTCGTAGATGACCCTGACTTGCCACTATCTACTTAATTGTAGATAGGAAGAATTAGGGCTTAAAAGTATTAACATTGAGAGGTACGACGATGACTTCCCATAAGTTCAGATATTCAACTAACTTTGCAGAAACAAGATTTTCAGAACTACCATTATCCACAATCAAATTGCATAACTTCTTATTGATTGAACAGTGGGTTCTGAAATGATTCTTACGATGTCCCTCGTCCTTAGATGACAACAGAATCTGATGCAACATAATGCTGACCTTCTCAGTTGCCTCTTATTTGGCAAACTCAGCTCCTTCATACTCATCTGCTGCATTGTCCTTGCCATCCTCTTCTATAAGAGCCACGGTCCTCAATGGGCAAACATTAGACATGTGCCCCACACCACCACAATGAAAACACTTGTCACCACGTGGCTTGGTATACAGGTTAGGCTATCTTTGCATTGGTGTCCAGGCTGGGAACACCATCTTATCCTGGGCACCACCTGAACGACTAGCACCAGCACTAAGGTTGAAGTCCTTGGTTACCACAATCTTTTCCTTGCTTCCAGACGACTTAAAAATGCTTTGGGGCTAAATTTTCTGAAAGCTAGAAAAACCACCACCTCCACCACGAGGGAAGTTCTCCATCATCTCTGCTTTCATGGCTAAGGTTTGAGTCTCTGTCAAATTCCACATGGTCAGTAACCCTATATTCTCCTGAATTGAAGGTTTCAGGCTACTAATATACCTAGCCACCCTGTGATTCTCAGAATTGCCAGGTTCATTGCGTCACACACCCTGTGATTCTCAGACTCGCCAAGTTCATTGCGTTCACAATGACACATGAATTCGATCCAGTATCATCTGCTCGTAATTAATGAGCAAAAATCGATCCAACATCATCTGCTTCATCCTTCTCCATGTTCTGATTGGATTTTTGTTATGCTTATGCCTTGAGTCAGCTATCCTGTCTCACTAGATAGCGGCCGTACTCTTTAACTTCACTGCATCACTTGCATGTCCTGCGGAATCTCTATGACATTAAAAAATTGATACGCTTCGATCTTACAATCTAGAAACTTCTCTAAGCCTATGGATCCATAAAACAAGGGGATATCATCCTTAACCCGGTAATCAGGATTATTCCATTGATTACCCTGATTTGTCCAAGTCTCCATGTTGATTCCTTCCTCATCCAAACTTAATGAATCATCGATGATATTCTTCCCCTTCAGATTCCTCCTGGCTGATTTCTCACCATGGCTCAGAGTCTCCGCCCACATCGTCAACGCCTCCATCTGCTTACTCAAAGCAGTAAGTGCTGCGGTAATCATTGTTCCTTCCACCGGGGTTAATAGTTAATCACTCATCGTGAATCAATGGAAAAGGTTAGGGAAAATTCTGCTCTGATACCAATTGATTCAGTTGGAATAATTGAAAGAGATTCGCAAGCACGAATCCTAGGTTTTGGTTCTGGAATCCACCAGAGAGAAAAAAGCTCTTGATAAATATTAGTATGAAACATAAAATCTCTGAAAATACAAGAGATCCTTAAATACTATAAATAATTTGGAAAAATATTTAAAAAAGGAAATTTGGAATAAATTCTGAAATAAAATGAAAATCGAAAAACACTCAAAAACAGTAAATTGCCATTTTGAGGCCTTAAATGCCCTTTGGCAAGATCTTTATTCTACTCGTCAAAAAGGTTCCAAAGCTACTGGAATCGCCTGATCCTGACTCTGAACGCTAAAGTTACGTTCAAAATCGTACCAAACCTTTAGACAATCCATCGATTCTTCAATCTTTGCTGCCATTCACTCTGCATCATCTATCATGCCAAAAATCTGTTATCTTCTAATTTCAACTATCCTTTCAATCAATATTGCTATGTTCAAGTTAGTAAATATTTTCGAAGTAGCTTGTAATAACTCTTTCCTTCTGCTATTTTGCTTGGCAGATCAATATGATCCAGAATTTTGTTTAGGTCATTTGAGGCGTTGTACATTCAAGGAGCTTCGATCTCCCACAGACCATTTCTCAATGAAGAACATAATAGGCTGGGGAGGGTTTGGGATCGTGTACAAGGGGAAGCTAAATAATGGCACCATGGTTGAGGTCAAAAGGTTGATGGACTACAATGCTTTTTGTGGTGAGATTCGGTTTCCAACTGAAATAGAGGCAATTAGCTTAGTCGTGCACCGGAATCTTCTACATCTCTGGGGATTCTGTTATACTAAAAATGAAAGGCTCCTTGTTTACCCGTATATTCCGAATGGGAGATTAGCATTAAGATTAAAAGGTTTACTTACTATTACTTATACGGCCGATGCGGCATTTTGATATTTCAGCTATTATGCTGAATTGTATTGCCTTACTTTTTTTCTTCCTCTGCCAATTCATATTGTTCATCATACCATACACAGGGAGGTAGAGATTTAGCGGGATCCATGATTTTGAATGAGTTGATGGAATGTTGATCAAGGATTGAAGCTCAGGTTCAACTCTGCATTTGATTTTAGCTCTTGTTCTTTATTCTTTATTTTATTTTATTTTTTTGAGTTTCTATGTGCGTTTTCTGAGATCTGGTTTTGAATTGTAATCTTTTTGTTACAACAAACTTGCTCATTGTTCATCTTCAATTATGAGGTGTATTCATTTACTTATATGTTTGCAACTATTATTATCCAATGTGTATCCGTTACTTGTACTGTGAATGACCTTTTTTCCATTCATTTTTTATTGGTCATTTTGAATTACGAGGTGCATCTGTTTACTTACATGTTGTATCTGTTAGTATTCAGTGTGTACTTGTTAGTTGTATTGTGTATGCCTTTTTATTTTCATTTATTGTTGATTGTCCGTTTTGAATTAGGAATAACAAATGTTTACTTATATGTTGCATCTGTTAGTATCCAGTATGTACTTGTTTGTTGTGTTGTGTATGACTTTTGTCTTGAAAAAATATGTTGTTGGTTGTTTGTTTTTAATTAGGAGTTGCACTTTTTTACTTATATATTGCATCTGTTAGAATCCCGTATGCACTTGTTAGTTTCACCGCATTTTTTATTTTCATTGTTGATTATTGTTCGATTTGAATTATAAAGTGTACTTGGTTGCTTATGTACTTTATTTTTTTAATTAAAACCATCCGAGGATGGGGGGAAATTTATTTGGCTCCTCGAACCGAAATGAGTAAGCCATATTAGGCGCTAAAAGTCTTGGAACATCACAGTTTACAATCTCTTTGATGATCCAAGAGCCAAAATAAGCTCATGAATCACAAGAGCCCTTGCTTCCAAAAGCGGTGTTTCCACCTTAAAAGCTAAAAGAAAACTAGGGATCATTGATTTACTGACTTAGTTCAGACTAAGAAATCGATCTAGCTAATATACCGCGAACAGGTCGGAGAATCGAGAAATTCGAGACTCTTATTTGTCAACAATATACCAGTCGAGAGATTGATCCCATGTGAGATGGAATTCCCAAATATTAACTTCCCGAATATCCCTTGCAGTAAATTCTTCTGAAAAACCAGGCAGCATGAGAGGGTGAGAAATGTCAAAAGGTAGCAGCATCAGGAGTGCTTAGGACCTCGTCCTACCTCCTTTGCCTGTGACCAGTGGTTGACTTCTGAATCCTTTCTGTTCAGCATTCGGGGAAACCTGAAAATAGAAGAGGAGAGAAACTAGCAGTATTTGAAATAACTACAGATATCCACACTACGAAAACTCAGGATAAGAACCCCATGTTAGCTAAGTGAATAGTCTATTTCTATTTCCTACAGGTGTCCATTGGAGATCCAATGCGAATAGCTGGATAACCAATGCTATCAAGTGACAGTAATCCCCTAAGGAAAAGAGGAATAGACCTGTAATCTAAGTCGCCTTGTAAGAGGTTATCCCTAGCAAATTTTGCCAAGAAATCAGCAGCCAAATTAGCTTTTCTAGGTGTATGCTGGATTGGGTTTGAGAGATGATCTACATTAAGTGCACTGCAAATGGAGAAAATTCTCCATGGGCAGCCCCATGGGTTCTGAATACCCCTAACAGCAGTTAAGCAATCAGATTCGATAACACTATTATCTAAAGCTAGTTCTGAGCAGATGTCATATCCACATTGAATAGCTAACAGTTCTGCATATAAGGGGATTGGACTCTGAAAAATTTTAACTCTCATTTTAACCACATTTCCTTTCCAATCCCTGACTATAACGGTGGCTGAGGAAAGACCACTAGATATCCATGATGCATCAGTATTGATTTTGAAACCAAATAGAGGTTTTCCCAATGGACTGCAGTAATAACCTTTTTCTTCTTTTGAAAGATATGTGGGATGATTTTAGCCTGAATCCATTGCTTATGCCTTTCTCTATTACCTATCAGTTTGTGAGCTGTAAATATTTGATAGATCGTTTCTTTAATTTCATGAACACAAGCATCGGCTGAGAAGGATCTATTATGAAAAATGATTTTGTTTCTATTAGTCCAGAGAGTCCAAATTGTAACCATTAGAGCAGCATTTATCAAGTTTGCATGAATTTTAGAATCAGCCCTATGAGATAAATAAAATTCCACCCTATTTTTTAAATTCCTAAATCCTCTATGTTGTATCTGTAAAAATGAGTGCACACTTTGCCAGACAGCACAGGAAGAGGGGCATGAATTGAAGAAGTGGTCCAAATTATCTAAACTGTTCATGCATAGTGGACATATAGAAGCAAAAGAAAAACCCATCCTACATAAAATATTATCAAAAGGTAGGATACTATTTGGAGCTCTCCAAAGAAGCACAGACATCTTTCTAGGTATGAAAGGGGACCAAACCTTTTTAAAATGCTGGATTTCAGGTCTTTTTTGTCTGAAAATACTATAAGCCGATCTGATTGAGAAGTTCCCATCATTTGTTGGAGTCCAAACTAGCTTGTCCTCGTGGGAGAATTCCAACTTCACTTTCTGCAAAAGAAGAATGGTATTGGTAGCCAAATGAGGCTCCAGATTTGGTAATAAAGCATTTTTGTTGTTAATGGAAGACCTGAGAGAGATATCCTCGAAAGGAATATCCATTTCCTCAGGCCATTTATAACAAAGAGCACCTTCACCTGTCCAATTTGCATTCCAAAATGAGCAATCCCCATTACCAAAAATAACTCTAGATAAACTGTTTGCCTTAGCAGTTATTCTAGTGATTCTACTCCAAATGTGGGATTTTTTGTAAGAGACAGGTAGTGACCATAAAAGAGTTGACCATTGGGTCCTGTTAATTTGTAGCTTCCACCATAATTTACATGAGAAAGCATCAACTATAGCATCTAGGTCCCTAAAACCTATACCATTTTCATCCACTGGGTAGCTCATTTTTTTCCAAGATCTCTACCCTTTTCTTTCAGAATATTCACTTTTTCCCCAGAATAGGCTAGATGCCATTTTTTCCATTGTTTTAAAAACTATCCTTGGGGGTTTTAAAACTCCAAAAATATGTGTTGGAATTGAAAGAAAGCAATGATTAATCAAAATGATCTTACCAGCTGAACTCAACCATCTATTCTTCCAATTATTTATCAATTTTTCCATTCTTTCTATTACAGGTAAATAATGAAGCTTTAAATTGCGACCTGTAAAAATAGGGACACCAAGGTATTTAAAAGGAAAGGAGCCTTTCTCCATCCCCAGAATTCTCCTGACAGAGTGGACATGATGTAGAGGTGTGTTATGAGATACAAAAAATTCTGATTTTGCAAAGTTTACCTTTTGACCTGAAGTTTTCTCATATGCAATCAAAAATTGTTTAAACCGCCTCAAATTTCTGGTCTCAGTATTCAGAAAAACAGCAGTGTCATCGGCATACATGAGATGAGTAAGGGGAGAACAAGCATTGGGAAGACTAAAGTACTGTAAATATCCAATGGTAAACATTTTCTTTAGACCTCTAGAGAAAGCCTCTGATAGTATATTGTACAGAAAAGGGGAGAGAGGGTCACCTTGTTTAATACCCCTAGTGGAAGAAAAGAAACCTGATCTTACTCCATTAATTAGTACAGAAAAATGAGCTGATGCAATGTTATGCATTATGAGTCTAACAAATTTACCATGGAAACCAAAATGTAGGAGAATAGAATTTAGGAATGACCAAGAAACCCTATCAAAAGCCTTTTGCATATCAAGTTTAACTATCAGATTAGAAACCTTAGATTTCCTAGATAGTAGTCTGGTCATTTCATGCATTAGAATAACATTATCTGAAATGTCCCTTCCTTTAATGAAAGCACTTTGCTCAGGGGAAATCATTAAGTGCATCAGTGGTTTGATCCTTTCCATTAACAATTTTGAAAAAACTTTATTAACAAAGTTTGATAAGCTGATTGGTCTAAAATCTGCAAATGTGATTGGAATAGATTTCTTGGGAATTAGAGTGAGCTAGGTGCTAGACATGGCTTTAGGGATGTTGCCATTATTTAAAAATTCATTAGCAGCTTCTAATAGATCCTCCTTAATGGTTTCCCAGAAAGAGGTGTAAAAATCACCTGAGAAACCATCAGAGCCCGGGGCACTTGATTTGTTAAGGTCAAAAACTGCAAATTTCAATTCCTGTATATTAAAAGGGTTAAGCAGAAGGAGATTCTGTTGATCATTTAATACTCTAGGAATTTCTTCCAGAAAATGATTAAGATAAGTTCCCTTTTTTTGTGAGACATCCTCATTAAGTAATTCCTGAAAAAATCGAACACCCTCTTCTTTAATCAGATTTGGATCAGTTATCCAATTCCCTTTTCCATCTTTAATTTTACCAATTCTGGATCTTGCTTTCTTTTCCCTAATGGTGTGATGAAAAAAGCTAGTGTTTGCATCTCCCTGTTTTAACCAATTTAACCTCGCTTTTTGCTTCAGAAAAATATTGTGTTCTTTCTGAACTCTGAGAAGCGTAGCTTTAGATTTCATAAGTTCAGTTAAAACTGATTCTTCTTGAGACCGCTGAAACAGAATTTCCAATTCATTGACTTTTGATTCAGATTGTAAGAGATTATGATTTACATTGCCAAATATGTTTTTGTTCCAATCTTTAATGACAACTTAAGTCTCTTTAGTTTGTGAACAAACCTCTACTTCCCAGTAAGAGGGGATATTAATTTCCAATTAGAACCCACTAATTCTTTAAAATCTTGTCTGTTTTACTACATTTCCTGATATCTAAAAGGCCTTGGAGCCTCTTCTACAGCAGATTGGATAGATAGTAATAGAGGGGAATGATCAGAAGTCATTCTATTTAGTACTTGTATAGAACTGTTTGGAATAAGATCCAGCCAGTCTAAATTACTCAAACCCCTGTCTAATCTTTGGAACTGAAGGTCCTTACATTTATCCCTAAATCTATTATTACTCCAAGTGAAAGAGTTGCCTACAGTAGGGATTTCATGCAAATCCATGTTAGTTAAGAAATCATTAAATTGTTTCATGCTTTTTCTAGGTGTTGATTTCCTACCTTTATATTCTGAAACCGAAGCTACAGTATTGAAATCCCCTATGTAAATGGATGGATCAGGTGTTGGGGATTGTAAATCAGACCATAAAACTTCCCTCGACTGTCTATGGACACTAGCATAAATGAAGAAAACATTCCAATTGACAGAAGTGGCTTTGTCAGTAACTTTATCCTGTAAGTACTGATCAGATTCATTTAAAATGGCTAAACTGAAGACATGATTCCATAAAATCCAAATTTTAGCATTCTGGGCATGGAGGGCATTATTGTATCCAAGATCATGCATCAAAGTGTTTAAATTCTGTTTATCATGCCATGGTTCAATTAAACATAGAATGTCAATCTTGTGTTTCAATTTAAGAGCCTTTAATCTATCCAGTGAAGTACCATAACCCCTAACATTCGAGACTAAAATATTCCCTATTTTTGTGTATTTTATCATTTAAAACTAGGGGGGTTGCTTTTTGTGATGATCTTAGTTTCCTCAGTTTAGTTACTGGGGCATTGCTATTTTTACCCTTCTTGCCTTCACTTTTACTCAGATTGTCTGATGTAGTAATACTTACCTCAGGTTGAGTAATTTGCTCTGTAGCTCTGTTGTGTTCAGCAGAAGTGATAGTATCTTGGATTGCATGGCAGAGAGCTTGTTCTATTGGGTCACTCTGTACTTCATCAGGAGTAGACAAACATATAACCATATTGTCTACCTTTTCTGCAACTATCTGGAGTGGCACTACTTCCTGTGATTCCACTGACTCGTGGAAAATGTCTACAACTTCATCCTCATGGGCAGCTAGTTCATCATCCTGTAAGTCAGATAAAGTGTGGAAAGCATTTGATATAGTAACCGTATCCTTTTTAACTAATTCTTCCTGAATAGGAGGGAGTTCAGGCTGTTGAGTCTTTTTTCTCCAAAAAAAATTTGTGATAGGTTTTGAGATATCATCCAATGAATAGAAAGGAGTATTTCTTTTCATGTGACTAACTCTGAAAGAGTTAGAGTTATTTTCCACTAGAGAATCTGAGTTCATGTTTTGAAACTGGAAATCAGTTTCTTTTTGGGAGACTGATAGAGTAGATGAACCTTCCACTTCCAATGTTACATTAGGGGCATTACCTAGGTTTTTCTGAATATCAGCTTGAGATGCAGATTGTCTAACCTTGTTCTCTTTGGTTTCAGCTATGATTTTACTATTTTTTCTCAGTTCTGGATGCAGGAAGTTACAGTATACCTGACTGTGTCCAATTATCCTACAGTGAGTACAATACGAAGGCAACTGATCATATTCAATTTGGTAATCTGCTACTTTATTGCCAATTCCTACCACTATTGTATTAGGGAGTTGAGACAAGAGGTCCACTTCTACACAAACTTTAATAGCAGAAGGTCTAGTTAGAGCATTTGTAGTTGCATCCATTTTGAGAAATGTTCCTATTTGGTTGCTTATGCCTATGATAGCCGAGGTATTGTAAAAATGTAAAGGGAGTTGGTGAATGGTTACCCATGCTGGAATAACGGAGGATTCAGCAGGGTAGAAATCCGGAGACCACTTCTGGACCTTCATTGTCGATCCATGAACCATCCATTGACCCTTCATCCAACACCGCTGATAATCCTCGTTGTCCTGAAATCGAATAAGATTGTGGCAATAGTCAATAGATCCTAATTGACATTTACCTTTGAAGCCAATTGATTTAAATGCAGATACAAATTTCTCCATAGGAGGTTTCCCCCTATTGAATTTCCCGACCAAAGCATTCTGGTAATGTGAAGCCAGAAGCTCGCCTTCCTCTGGGGGAAGGATATAAGCCAACTTGCCCTTATATTCAGTAATAGGGTGCAGGTTGGGCGTGTCTGGAAGGGAGGATATGAGCGGGGAAGGTTTCGTGTTCAAAGCTTGTAGAAAGCTTTTGTTGATGGAAGGGTTGGAATCGGTGTTTTGGTTAGGCGTCGGAGACGCTATGATCTTCAACCAGAATCAGTAAAAGAGCCATTGACAGAGAAAATTAGATGAGGAAGAAGTACAGTAACAGAAAATTGTGAACAGTTTCAGAAGCGTGTGAATCGCACTCTGAATCGCACGTAAGGAGGAAGGTCCAACTGGTTGCTTATGTACTACACATGTTATTATCCAATGTGTATGACTTTTTGCAGGAGTCAGATCTATGAAGTGGTTATAACTTTTAAGGAATTGGACAATATTGGACATTGGAATCCACAGGACGTACCAGCACGAGGAGGATTTAGATGAAGATGAAATTGAATGTGAAGATTCAAAGATAATCCCATTTTGAAGATTAATAGTTAATGAATCATTGTATTAGAGACTCTTAGTTAGTCTAGATATGAATATTTTTGTAATTGTAAGTTCCCTAATGGAAGAATTCTATCACGAGCACTTTATCTCCCATTTTGTTTAGATGTTGAGAACCCCTCTCATGTTTGAATTTGACAAAATTTTCATTTTTTTTCCATACAAAGTATGGAATGCTTTACATGTGTTGGTTTCAAGCCGACAATACTTTCCGTGACCTCTGTTTGATTTTAAATTAGGGAAATTTTTCTCATGCTTTTTTAAAAACAAACACATCTTTTATTGTAATCAGTATATATTTTAAGGTATTAACTGCAGTACATGTGAAAGTTTGAAAACTACAAAATTATGTGACCTCTGTTATGTATACTATAAGACAATACTAGTTGTAGGCTAACATATGCATGTTTAAAAAAAAACATAAACAATTCATAAGGTAACTTATGCACTGCCTCATGGCAAAGTTTTTCTATTCATAGAAGGAATTGATAATTTAAAATCATATACGTGTTTTTATTTAAACAATACTCATTGTAAAGTAATCAATGCAGAGTTAATATGACAATTTTAATTTGTCAAATTTTAGCCTTCTATGTTTGTGTAAATTATAATATATAATAGTTTTAGACTAACACATGTATGTTTTACCAAAACATAAACAATTCATAAGGTAACTTATGCACTGCCTCATGGCAAAGTTTTTCTATTCATAAAAGGAATTGATAATTTAAAATCATATGCGTGTTTTTATTTAAGAAATACATTTTGCAAAGTAATTAATACAAAGTTAATATGACAATTTTAAATTATCAAATTTAATTCTCCTCTGTCTGTGTAAACTATAATATATACTAGCTTTAGACAAACATATGCATGTTTTAACAAAATATAAATGATTCATAAGGTAACTTATGCACTGCCCCATGGCAAAGTTTTGCTATTCATAAAAGGAATTGATAATTTAAGATCATATTTGTATTTTTATTTAAATAATGCATGTTGTAAAGTAATTAATACATCGTTAATATGACAGTTTTATATTGTCAAATTTAGTCTCCTCTGTCTGTGTAAACTATAACATATACTAATTTTAGACTAACATATACATGTTTTAACAAAACATAAATGATTCATAAGGTAACTTATGTACGATCTCATGGAAAAGTTTCATAATTCATATTTAGAGCTCTTAAAATAGGTGTATGTTTTAATACAAGCGATATGTATTATAAGGTAACATGTGCATAGTATATACGAAAATTTTCAGCAGCATTTAGTTCATTTTTTGAATATTTGCCACATATTTTTTACATGTTCATAGCAGCAGAATTGAAAGTTAAAACACGCATCAAAAAACATTTTTCTGTCAAAAGTTAAAAGTCATAATTAAAGAGTCCGTCTCTTGTGAGACCGTCTCATGGTGAGACCAGGGACTATAGGCAAAAATCGGAAAAGAGCAAACTAAATTCGGGAGCAAAAAATTAATAGAATTGGACTAAATTGAAAATTATTACAATTACACATTAAATCCCTGAACTTTTAAAACATCAATATGAAGCCCCATCTTGAAATCTTTGCAATTTAATCGCTGGTCTCACCGTGAAATTGTTTTATACAAGACTTTGTCCTAATTAAATTCATTTTCCCACCACCGTACTTCCAAAAACATGCATCCATACCACCGCCACACTATAGAAGAGAATACCAAGATTATAACTCTGTTTTCCGTGCCTGAATTCTTCTGTTCAGGCAACGGTTGACAACTGAAAGCAACTCTCGACCAGCATAGCAACTAGTTCTTCTCTGAATAAACTTTTACTTACTACACTATTGAGGTCATCTTTAACTCTTGCATCTTGAAAAGGTGAAGCAATATCTGTTCCTGGAAGAGGTTTTTGACCCCTTCGAACATTTTCCTTTGCGAAAAGATCAACACAGAGTGCAGTCCTGCAGATGCAACCAAAGTATGCAAGCGATCTGATTCAGCTCTCAAGTTTCTCACCCTCAGAAGTAAACTCTTAAATAAAGACATCTGAAACAGACAACACAGTCAAGAATTGATACATGTTGTCTTGTCTAAAAAGCACAAAATGACACAATGCCTGTTTCAAAAACTTGCACCGAGTCCCTATCCTTTATGCAATTATACCTAGCTCCAGAGTTCAGTTCAGCTGCTATTTTTTTTTTAATTTTAAACCATCCTTAGATGGGGGGTATATATTGGCTCCCCAGGCCAGTAATAGGCATAAAGTATACAGGATTTACAAAAGGTCTTACAAAAAGATGAACCCAGAGCTAAGTATTGCCCCTGAAGGACAACATAGTGCTTCCAAAAGCATGAGATCCTCTTGACTGTTGTGAGTAAATCTAATCTGAAATGATCATTTAACGGATCACTTCGCGAACAGGGCGAAGAAACGTAAGTACGAGACTTCTATTTGTCAACGAAGCGACCGTTAAGATGAAAATTATCTAGCAATGTAGAGGAGTCTATCAGGAGTTAGCTAAAATCATAGAAGCAATAAGCTGCCGAAGAGACCAGCAGTGATATCAATCTTGCAAAGTTGTCCGAACTTGCATAAGTTTCCTTCGTTCATTGAAGTGTTCCCCTCTTCAGTATGAACTTGCATACGTTTCCTTCGTTTATTGATATGCTCCTTTCCTGCAAAAAACCAAGAAAAAGCAGCCAGCAGTATCCATAGAAGCAAATGACAAAATCTATGATAAAAGCATCTGATATCTTATAACTGAATTCAGGAGGCAAGACGAATGCCTTGCATTCCAATTTTATCAAGCTGAATGAGACCTTTGAAAAAAGGTGGAGTCATGTCCATGTTTAAATCTCCATGCAAATTATTTTCCTTAGCATATTTGGCTAAAAAGTCAGCAGCTGTATTGGCCTCCCTTGGGATGAATGTGATTGGATTCATTTTATGTAGCTCATGCAAGGATATACAGGTAGAGTAAACTGTCCAAGGACAGGCCATTGGTGTCTGAATTCCTTTAACCGCAGATTGGCAATCTGACTCAATCAAACAGCCATGTAAGTTAAGCTCTGTGCATAAATCATATGCCATTTGAATTCCTATCAGTTCAGCATGAATTGGGGATTCAGAATGAAAGACATGAACTCTCAGTTTGGAAACCTGACCATTCTTATCCCTCACAATTACTGCATATGAAGAAATACCCCCAGATATCCATGTGGCATCTGTGTTTAGTTTAAATCCAGAATGTGGCTTTTCCCATCTTACAGCTACAAATTCTTTTTTCTTCCTATGTAATATATCAGGTATAAGGCCTGCTTGAATTAGGTCTTTATGTTTCTCTTTTTTGCCTCTAAGTGGATGTGCAGTAAAGATTAGCTTGATCAACTCCTTAGCATTATGAAAGCATGCATCAAGAGAAAATGGCTGATTATCATATAGACACTTGTTCCTATGAGTCCAGAGGGACCAAGATGTGACTATTAAGACTGCCTTAATCACTATGGAGGTTAACTTCGAGTCTGCCCTTTTAGATAAATAAAATTCAACCCGATTTCTGAAACTATTAAAAATTGGGAGATGAAGATGTATGATGGAGTTAAATCTGTTCCAAATTTCAAGTGAGGAGGGGCATGAGTTAAAGAAATGGTCAATAGTATCCGAATGATTCCTACACAAAGGACATTTAGATGCTATGGAAAAACCAAATTTACATAAAATGTTATCGAATGGTAGGATTCCATTAAGCACTCTCCAAATTAGCACAGACATTTTGGAGGGAATGAAAGGGGACCAGATTTTATGAAGGTATAAGATTTGTGTACCTTTTTGTCTAAGATTCTTATAAGCTGAGTTAGTTGAAAAGTTGCCATCCATTGTAGGAGTCCAAATCAGTCTATCCTCATGCGTGTGTTTAAGTGTCACTTCCTGCAAAATTAGATTAGTAGTGGTAGCCAAATGAGGCTCCAATATTGGTAGGTAGTGATTTTTGTTAGCTATGAAAGAGCTCAAGCTTATCTGAGGGAATGGAATGTCCATTCCATCCGGCCATTCATAAAATAAAGCACCACTACCTATCCAGTTTGCATTCCAGAAGGAACAAGAACCTTTTCCATAGAGAATTCTAGTAAAACTGTTAGCTATTTCTGTTACCTTGCAAATTCTCTGCCAAGTGTGAGAATTCTTATAAGATTTTGGGAGAGACCACAGATGTTGAGTCCATTGAGACTTGTTGAGCTGTAGTTTCCACCAAAGTTTACAAGAGAAGGAATCAACTGTTGCATTAATGTCTCTAAATCCTATTCCATTTTCTTGAATTGGGAAACTCATTTTTTTCCATGATCTCCATTTCTTTCTATTTCCTGTGATCTCATTTTGCCCCCAAAAAAGTCCTGATGCTAGCTTTTCCATTTTTCTTAAGAATACTTTAGGTGGACTTAGTACTGCAAACAGATGTATTGAAATGGATAAGAAACAGTGATTAATGAGAATGATTTTTCCTGCAGAGCTTAACCACTTATTTTTCCAGTTGTTTAAAGTTTTTTCCATTATTTCCAAAACAGGTAGATAGTGCACTTGTTTATTTCTTCCTACAAAAATAGGAGCCCCTAGATATTTAAAAGGAAATGTGCCTCTTGTCATACCTAAGGTCCTAGAAATTAATTGCATTCTATCCACTGGTGTTTTGTTCATATGCATGCAAGAATTTTTTAAATCTTTTCAGATTCTTTTGATTACCATTCAGAAAAACTGCTGTGTCATCTGCAAACATAAGATGAGTAATATGTGGACAATTCCTGGGTAATCTGAAGTTCTGTAGATAGCCTAGATGAAACAATTTTTTAAGGCTTCTTGAAAAGGCCTCAGAAATTATGTTATACAGAAAAGGGGATAAAGGATCCCCTTGTTTAATGCCCCTATTTGCAGCAAAAAAACCTGAAGTTACACCATTTATTAGCACTGAAAAATGAGCTGAGGCTATGTTTTGCATTATTCTATGCACAAATAATCCATGAAATCCAAATTGCAACAGGATAGAGTTAAGAAACGACCATGATACCCTGTCAAAAGCTTTCTGCATGTCTAATTTAAGGATGAGGTTTGGAGCTTTTGATTTCCTAACTAAAATTCTAGTCATTTCCTGCATCATAATTATGTTATCTGATATGTCTCTCCCTATTATGAAGGCACTTTGTTCAGGAGATATGAGAGAAATCATTAGTGGTTTTATCCTTTCCATGATCATCTTAGAGAAAACCTTATTCACAAAATTAGATAAACTTATGGGCCTGAAATCAGAAAAGGTTATTGGAACAGGTTTTTTCGGTATCAATGTTAACCAGGTACTAGAGATAGCTTTAGGAATATTTCCAGTTTTTAAGAAATCATTAGCAGCCTCCAAGAGATCTGTACTGATTACTTCCCAAAAAGTGGTAAAAAATGCTCCTGAGTATCCATCAGGTCCAGGTGAGCTAGATGGATTTAGGTCAAAAACTGCATTTTTTAATTCCTGAAGTTGGAAGGGAGATAAGAGATGATCATTTTGCTGATCAGTAACTATCCTAGGTATTTCTTTGAGAAAGTGATTAAGAAAAGTCCCCTCTATGTGATTATCTTCCTCATGAAAAAGTTCTTTATAAAATCTCACTGCTTCCTCTTTGATTAGAGAAGGATCAGAGATCCAAATGCCATTCCCATCTTTAATCTTGCTTATTCTGGTTTTGGTTCTCTTTTCTCTAACTGAGTGGTGGAAATAGCTAGTGTTGGCATCACCAAATTTAAACCAGTTAATCCTAGCTTTTTGCTTAAGAAATATAAATTTTTCTTTTTGAGCCCTCATAAGCAAATGTGACTTCCAGATCTCTGACCACATTTTCATATTTTTCTAGATTCTGTGATACATTACCAAAATGTATTTTATTCCATTGTTTAAATTCCATCTTTAACCTTTTCAATTTAAATACAAGCCTGTACATTCCTTGAAAAGGGGATGCTATCTGCCAGTTTTTAGCTACCAAATCAAGAAATTCCTGTCTGTTTGACCACATGTCCTGGTATCTAAATGGTCTAGGTGCTTGTTCCTCAGATGATTGGACAGATAGAAGTAAGGGGGAGTGGTCCGAAGTCATCCTATTTAATACTTGGATGGAGCTATTAGGGAAAAGCTCCAACCAATCAATGGTAGCTAATCCCTTGTCTAGCCTTTGAAACATCAAATCTTTGCATTTATCCTTAAATCTGTTGTTACTCCAGGTGTAAGAATTCCCAACAGTAGGAATTTCATGCAAGTCCTTAAAATTTATGAAGTCTTTAAATTGTCTCATGCTCTTTTTAGGTGTGGACTTTCTTCCCTTGTATTCAGATACTGACAATACTGTGTTAAAATCTCCTATGTATATAGAGGGGGCTTGAACAATGTCATTTAGATCCTTCCATAAGTCCTCTCTCAATTGTCTATGCACACTTGCATAAATAAAGAAACAATGCCAGGTAAAAGATGAAGCTGATTCAGTTATGTTAGCATGAACATATTGATCTGTCTCATTTAAAATTGTAATGTGGAAGGAAGGTTCCCATAAAATCCAGATTTTGGCAGTTTGTGCAGCTAAAGCATTATGGTATCCAAGATCATGTTTTAATACTGAGAGCCTTTGTTTATCTTGCCATGGTTCTATTAAACACAGAATATCTATTCTATGTTTAAGTTTTAGGGCCTTTAATCTTTCTACTGAAGTTCCAATACCCCTGACATTCCACACTAAAACATTTCCTATTATGGTGTATCTAATCATTTAAAAATTTTGGGGTTAGCTTTCTGTGAAGATCTTAAATTTCTAACTTTCTTTGCTGTTGTCTTTCCTTTATCACCTGACCTACCATTACTTGTCTCTATATTACCCAGAGTGGAAACCAATTCAGGAGAGCTAACCTTATTCTGCATGATTTCCTCCTTATCAGTTTCATTTCTGAGTGAATCCCTTTTGTTAGCTCCTGTGTTTTCTTCTGAAATAATCTGCTCTGTGTCTCCTGCTGGGAGTTTCTCAACAAAAGGATGATTAGGAACAGAGGTCTCAATATTATCAGAGATAATCTGAGGAATTACATCCTGTGATTCCACAGATTCATGAAAAACTTCTACTGCCTCATCTTCCAAGTCTTCCTGAAAATCATCTAATGATTGAAAAGCATTAGAGATAGTAACTACATGTTCATGTGTAGCTTTTGTTTGGGGTTGAGGTGTTTCATTTAACTGATTCTTTTTCCTCCAAAAAGAAGTAGTTATTGGCTTAGATATATCATCAAGAGAATAAAAAGTTGCATTTCTCTTTTTATGACTAAACTTAAGCATATTGTTGGTAATTTCTTGCTGCAATAAAAAGGATTTTTGATTTTGAGATTCCTTTTCCTTTTGAAGAACAGTTAGATCAGAGGATCCTTCCATGTTAAGTTCTTTTGATTGTACTTCTGGTCTTTTGTTCTCCATATGAAAATTAGCCTGAGGAACTTCTGTCTTTTTCAAAGTTATTTTCCTTAACTCAGGGTGCAACTGGTTACATTTTAAGTTGTTGTGACCTAACATTTTACAGTGAGAGCAGTATTGAGGCAGATCTTCATATTCTATTGGGTAATCTGCCACCTTGTTCCCTATTCCTACCACAATTGAGTTTGGGAGCTGTGATAACAAATCAATCTCTACACAAACTTTTATAGCAGATGGTCTAGTTAGGGATTTGGTGGCTGCATCCATCTTAAGAAATCTTCCAACCTGTGAGCTAATACCTATTATTGCAGAATTGTTATAGAAATGTAGTGGCAGATTATGAAACGTTACCCAGACCGGCACAATGGAGGATTCCACCGAGGGTGAGAAATCGGTCGACCACTTCTGTACTTTCATCGAGTATCCTTGGATTGTCCAAAGCCCCTTCATCCAACACCTTTGATAGTCCTCGCTTTCCTGAAATCGAATTAGCATATGTTGGTAATCTATTGAACCAATCTGAAATTTGGATTTAAAACCTATAGATTTAAAGGCTTGTAGCAGAGAATCCATAGGAGGTTTCCCCCGGATGAATTTCCCAACTAGGGCGTTTTGGTAATGCAAAGCAAGGAGTTCTCCTTCATCAGGTGGGAGGATATATGCAATTTTGCCTTTGAATTCAGTTCAGCTGCTATTAGTAATATTTTACACAGAGTTCAGTCTAAAAGAGAGTACCTGTATGCTAAGATCGAGAAGATGCAGATTTGTTACCACAGCTCTAACAAGACTTTCTCGAGTAGACGAGAACTCTTGCCTATCCCATAGAGTGAGAACCACAATGGTAGAAGCTGAAGCCCATTCAGGCGCTTGCCTCCGGGAACATCAACCAAGTACAACATGTTCATTCCGACCTCGAAAATTAACGCGGGCTCCAGTTAGGCCAGTCAAATGGATTAATTGGATATTCCATTATCCAAATTCAATTAATCCATTATTTAATGGGTCTTTATTCAATTAACTCAGTTATTAATGGGTCATAATGAGTTGGATCATAAATGAGTTGGGTCATTAAATGGATAACACATTGAGTAACTCGTGAGATAACTTATATGACCCAATGGGTTAAAATATATTATCCAATAAGTCATTATCCAATAAGTAATTATGTAATTAATCTAATAAATTATCATTCAATATTTTCTTCTGATTTGGGTTACAAGTTGTCATTATCTAATGACATCGGGTATTAAATACCCATTAGTTTTGAGATTGGGCGAGATGAGAATAATTAAATTTTGATCTTAATATGTCCCATATTATCTTAATTCAATTGAACCTAACAAATACCAGATAAATATTCAAAATTGCCCAATTAAATGCATGTGTAATATTTAACATAAAAAATCACTATAATTCACAAATTATATAAATTATAATTCAAAATTTATTAGAGCTCAATCTCGTGCCGTATTCGAGTTCAAACAGTACTCAAGCTCGTACAGTATTCGAGTTCGTACAGTATTCGCGCTCAATCTCGTATAGTATTCGAGTTCATACAATATTCGAGCTCAATCTCGTACAGTATTCGTGTTCGTACAGTATTC
Organism: Rubia yunnanensis; assembly: GCA_037428765.1. Classification (NCBI taxonomy): domain Eukaryota; kingdom Viridiplantae; phylum Streptophyta; class Magnoliopsida; order Gentianales; family Rubiaceae; genus Rubia; species Rubia yunnanensis. The sequence goes on from CM075062.1 coordinate 75,847,863, forward strand.
GTGCTTAATCTCGTACAGTATTAGAGTTCGTGTAGTATTCGAGATCAATCTCGTACAGTATTCGAGCTCGAACTCGAACCTAAATAATATTGTTCGTTAATTTCGTCGAGTTACAAAGCCAACATATTATATATTTTTTATTTTTATTAAATATATTATAATATAATAAATGATTATATATCAGGGAAATATTAAATCATTTGTAATCAAACTCGTGAAAATTTAGTTATCTTATGATATAAAATTATCCACGGGTCACCCATTACCTAACCCAAGTCGACCCATAAAAAATTATCCAACAGGTGATCCATTATCCAACCTAACTAAACCCAATAACTATAACCCAATTGTATCCATTAACCCAATGGTCATTATCCAATAAGTCTTATCGAATAAGTGAAAATAGTATATGGATAACGGTTATCCAACGGGTGACTAGCTCCAGTGAGGAAGCTAAGAAGGGTGCCAAATGTGACACCATCAGATACTCCAACATATCTTTCTGCATTTACAGACTCTAAATCACTAGCATTCCCCCTTTTCGAAAGCTTCTTGATCACTTTTAAGGAACCTGAAGCCACTGCCTTAAAGGAATACACGACAGTGTAAACTATTGCTCTGAAGCTCAAACGTGGGTCTCACCTGCGATCCATCAACGACTCAATTGCGTTTCTCGAGGTGGCTCCCACAGTAGAAGACTATTGAGGGTCTATGATGATACTAGAGTCCTCATTTTTTTTTGGAAAGCCACTGGTTGTCGGAGGAAGACATCGGAGAACAAATCGGTAAAAGAGTTTTGGTTGAAGAAGCGGAGAAACTGTAACTTTGATTTGCACAGAAAAGTTTGAGGGACTTATGAAGTCAAACATCCAAGTTAGGGGTATTTCAAAATCAAGTCAAAACTTCCGGCGTGTTGGGGGGACGTTTGAGGGACGTCCCCGCCCCAGTACCCGCTGTCGTACTGTCCCCATACAGATTCTTTATTTACTTTGCAGTCCACGTGTGTTATAGTCCATCAGAACATTTTAGTAGAGAAATTCCTTCTTGATGACAAGTCACTCAATTAACATCCAACTATCTATCTTCTTGATTGTATTCAAACGCGTAGTTGTATTAATAAGTATGCGTCCTTGTTGGATGTGTGTTAATCAAAGACTCGTAGGGGTAGATTGTACAGTTACAACTTTCATAAACATGAGCTATATGGGTTCATTTATCGCTTTGCAATGACTAGTGTGGCTACACCGCGCGTAGCGCTGTGAGCTTGATAACAAATTATAGAAATTGTATAGGAATGTTAAAAGAGTTGTAATTAAAGCTATAAATGTAGCAATTATGCATGTAATTGAAGCGTGGAGATGGTGAGAGGTGAAGGTTTGGGTTGAGAGGGTCAAAGTGGAGGGGTTCGAGAGGTACTGATTCGAGATGTGAAGGTTCTGCTGCTGGAAGTTCACATCTCCAATGGTTACCTCTCAAACCTATCCAATGGAACCCGTCAACCTGAAAGTTCACTTCTCGAATGCGTAGAAGATTCCATCCCTTCCAGTGGACCCATTCGAGGAAAGAAGATTCCATCCTTTTGAGGGCCTAGAGCTCGATCCCTACGAGGACAGAAGACTCCATCCCTTCTAGAGCTGAGAGCTCAACCCCTTCGAGGATAGAAGCCTCCAGCCCTTCTAGGACTGATATCCAGACCCCTTTGAGGACGAAAGAGTCTATCCCTTCGAGGGCTGAGAGCTCGACCCCTTCGAGGAAAGAAGACTACATCCCTTCGAGGGCCTAGAGCTTAACCCCTATGAGGACAGAAGAATCCATCCCTTCGAGGGCTGAAAGCTCAACCCCTTTGAGGACAGAAGCCTCCAGCCCTTTAAGGGGGAGAGTTAGACCCCATCGAGGGCTGAAAGCCAGACCCCTTCAAGGAAAGAAGAGTTCATCCCTTCGAGAGCCTAGAGCTCGACCCCTTCGAGGATAGAAGACTCTATCCCTTTGAGGGCTGAGAGCTCGACCACTTTGAGGAAAGAAGACTACATCCCTTCAAGGGGTGAGATCTCTACCCCTTCGAGAACAGAAACCTCCATCCCTTCAAGAGCTCAGAACTAGACCCCTTCGAGGATATAAGAGTCCATCCCTTCGAGGGCTGAGAACTAGACCACTTTGAGGAAAGAAGACTCCATCCCTTTGAGGGCCGAGAGCCAAACCCCTTCAAGGATAAAAGAGTCCATCCCGTCGAGGGATGAGAGCTTGACCCCATCGATGAAAGAAGACTCCATCCCTTTGAGGGCCTAGATCTCGACCCTCAAGAAAAGAAGAATATAATCCTTCAAGGGGTGAGATCTCGACCCCTTCAAGGAAAGAAGAGTCCATCCCTTCGGTGGCTGAGAGCTAGACCACTTTGAAAAATAGAAGAGTCCACCCCTTTGAGGGCTTCAAGCTCGACACCTTCGATGATAGAAGACTCCATACCTTTGAGGAAAATAGATATTATCCCTTCGAGGGCTGAGAGCTCAACCCCTTCGAGGATAGAAGGGTTCATCCCTTGGAGGGATGAGAGCTCAACCCATTCGAGGAAAGAAGAGTATATCCCTTCGAGAGCTGAGAGCTGAACCTCTTCGAGGATAAAAGAGTCCATCCCTTTGAGGGCTAAGAGCTCGACCCCATCGAAGAAAGAAGAGTCCACCCCTTCGAGGGCTGAGAGCTAGACCCCTTCGAGGATAGAAGAGTTCATCCCTTCGAGGGCTGAGAGCTCGACCCCTTCAATGATAGAATAGTCCATCCCTTCGAGGGCTGAGAGATGGACTCCTTCGAGGATAAAATACTCCACCCCTTCGAGGGCTGAGAGCTAAATCCCTTTGAGGATAGAATAGTTCATCCCTTCGAGGGCTGAGAGCTGGACCCCTTTGAGGATAGAAGAGTCCATCCCTTGAGGGCTGACAGCTGGACCCCTTCTAGGATAGAAGAGTTCATCCCTTCGAGGGCTGAGAGCTTGACCCCTCATAGGAAATAAGACTCCAACCCTTCGAGGGCTGAGAGCTCAACCCCTTCAAGTAAAGAAGACTACATCCCTTCGAGGGCCTAGAGCTCGACCCCATCGAGGAAAGAAGAATCCATCCCTTCGAGGGCTGAGATCTCGACCCCTTCGAGGAAAGAAGACTCCATCCCTTCAAGGGTTGAGATCTCGATCCCTTTGAGGAAAGAAGAGTCCATCTCTTGGTTGGATGAGAGCTAGACCCCTTCGAGAATAAAAGAGTCACCCCTTCGAGGGCTTCGAGCTTGACCCCTTCGAGGATAGAAGAGTCCATCCCTTTGAGGAAAGAAGACTCCATCTCCTCGAGGGCTGGGGCTCGACCCCTTCGAGGATTGAAGAGTCCATCCCTTCGAGGAAAGAAGACTTCATCGTTTCGAGGGCCTAGAGCTCAACACTTCTAGTAAAGAGGTTTCCATCCCTTCGAGGGCTGAGATCTCGGTCCCTCCGAGGAAAGAAGAGTCCATCCCTTCGATTGCTGAGAGCTAGACCCATTTGAGGATAGAAGAGTCCACCCCTTCGAGGGCTTTGAGCTAGACCCCTTCGAGGATAGGGGAGTCCATCCCTTCGAGGAAAGAAGACTCTATCCATTCAAGGGTTGAGAACTCGACCCCTTCAGGGAAAAAGAGTCCATCCTTTTGAGGGCTGAGAGCCTGACCCCTTTGAGGATAGAAGAGTCCATCCCTTCGAGGGCTGAGAGCTCGACCCATTCAAGGAAAGAATACTCCATCCCTTCGAGGGCCTAGAGCTTGACCCCTTCGAGGAAAGAAAACTCCATCCCTTCGAGGGCTGACATCTTGACCCCTTCGAGGAAAGAAGACACCATCACTTCAAGGGCTAAGATCTTGACCCCTTTGAGGAAAGAAGAGTCCATCCATTCGATGGATGAGAGCTAGACCCTATCAATAATATAAGAGTCCACCCCCTTGAGGGCTTCATTCTCGACCCCTTCGAGGATAGAAGAGTCCATCCCTTCGAGGAAAGAAAACTCCATCCATTCGAGGGCTGAGGGCTCGACCCCTTCGAGGATAGAAGAATCCATCCCTTTGAGGGTTCAGAACTCGACCCCTTCGAGCAAAAGAGTCCATCCTTTCGAGGGCTGAGAGCCGGACCCCTTTGAGGATAGAAGAGTCCATCCCTTCGAGGGCTGAGAGCTTGACCCGTTCAAGGAAAGAAGACTCCATCCCTTCAAGGACCTAGAGCTTGACCCCTTCAAGAAAAGAAGACTCCATCCCTTCAAGGGCTGACATCTCAACCCCTTCGAGGAAAAAAGACTCCATCTCTTCAATGGCTGAGATCTCGACCCCTTTGAGGAAAGAAAAGTTAATCCCTTTAATGGATGAGAGCTAGACCCCTTCAATGATAGAAGAATCCACCCCCTCGAGGTCTTCGATCTCGACCCCTTTGAGGATAGAAGAGTCCATCCCTTCGAGGAAAGAAAACTCCATCCCTTCGAGTGCTGAGGGCTCGACCCCTTCGAGGATAGAAGACTCCATCCCTTCGAGGGCTGAGATCTCAACCCCATCGAGAAAGAAGACTCCATCCCTTTGAGGGCTGGGAGCTTGACCCCTTCGAGGAAAGAAGAGTCCATCCCTTTGATGGCTTAGAGCTAGACCCCTTCGAGGATAGAAGAGTTCACCGCTTCGAGGGCTTTGAGCTAGATCCTTTCAAGGATAGAAGATTCCATCCCTTCGAGGAAAGAATACTCCATCCCTTTGAGGTCTTAGAGCTCGACCCCTTCGATGATAGAAGAGTCCATCCCTTCGATGGCTTCGAGCTAGCCCCCTTCGATAATAGAAGAGTCTACCACTTCAAGGGCTTTAAGCTAGACCCCTTCAAGGATAGAAGAGTCCATCCTTTCAAGGAAAGAGGACTCCATCCCTTTGAGGGCTGAAATCTCATCCCCTTCGAGGAAAACATAGTCCATCCCTTCGATGGCTGAGAGCTAGACCCCTTCGAGGATAGAAGAGTGCACCCCTTCGAGCGCTTCGAGCTAGACCCCTTCAAGGATAGAAGAATCCATCCCTTCAAGGAAAGAAGAGTCCATCCCTTCGATGGCTTAGAGCTAGACCCCTTCGAAGATAGAAGAGTCCACTTCTTCGATGGCTTCGAGCTAGACCCCTTAAAGGATAGAAAAGTCCATCCCTTCGAGGAAAAAAGACTCCATCCCTTTGAGGTCTTAGAGCTCGACCCCTTCGATGATAAAAGAGTCCATCACTTCGATGGTTGAGAGCTAGACCCCTTCACGTATAGAAGATTCCACCCCTTCGAGAGCTTTGAGCTAGACCCCTTCAAGGATAGAAGTGTCCACCCTTTCGAGGAAAGAGGACACCATCCCTTCGAGGGCTAAGATCTCGGCCCCTTCGAGGAAAAAATAGTCCATCCCTTCGATCGCTGAGAGCTAGACCCCTTCGAGGATAGAAGAGTCCGCCCCTTTGAGTGCTTCGAGCTAGACCCCTTCGAGGATAGAAGAGTCCATCCCTTAGAGGAAAGAAAACTTAATCCTTTCGATGACTGAGAGCTCGACCCCTTCGAAGATAGAAGAGTCCATCCATTTGAGGGCTGAGAGCTGGACCCCATTAAGGATAGAAGAGTTCATTTCTTCGAGGGCTGAGTGCTAGACCCCTTCGAGGGTAGAAGAGTCCACCCTTTCAAGCGCTTTGAACTAGACCCATTCGAGGATAGAAGAGTCCATCCCTTTGAGGAAAAAAGACTCCATCCCTTTGAGGGCTGAGAGCTTGACCCCTTCAAAGATAGAAGAGTCCATCCCTTTGAGGGCTGAGAGCTAAACCCCTTCGAGGGCTGAGAGCTAAACCCCTTCGAGGGCTGAGAGCTAGACCCCTTCAAGGATAGAAGAGTCCACCCCTTTGAGGGCTTCGATCTTGACCCCTTCGAGGATAGAAGACTACATCCCTTTAAGTGCTCAGGGCTCGACACCCTTAAGGATATAAGACTCCATCCCTTCGAGTGCTGAGATCTCAACCCCATCGAGGAAAGAAGACTCTATCCCTTTGAAGGCTGAGATCTCGACCCCTACGAGGAAATAAGGGTCTATCCCTTCGATGGCTTAGAGCTAGAACCCTTTGAGAATAGAAAAGTCCACCCCTTCGAGGGCTTCAAAATAGAACCCTTCAAGGATAAAAGAGTACATCTCTTCTAGGAAAGAAGACTCCATCCCTTCGAGGGATTAGAGCTCGACCCCTTCAAGGATATTAGAGTCCATCCCTTCGAGGGCTGAGAACTCGACCCCTTCAAGGAAAAATGTTTCCATCCTTTCGAGGGCTGAAAGCCAGACCCCTACGAGAATAAAAGAATCCATCCCTTCGAGGGCAGAGAACTCGACCCCTTTGATGAAAGAAGACTGCATCCCTTCGAGGGCCTGGAGCTCGACCCCTTCGAGGAAAGAAAACTCCATCCTTTCGAGGGCTGAGATCTAGACCAATTCGAGGAAAGAAGACTCTATCCCTTTGATGGCTAAGAACTCGACCCCTGTGAGGATACATGCGTCCATCCCTTCAAGGGCTGAGAGCTCGACCCCTTCAAGGAAACAAGATTCCATCCCTTCGAGGGCTGAGAACTCAACCCCTACGAGGAAAAAAGAGTCCATCCATTCGAGGGCTGAGAGCCAGCCCCCTACGAGGATAGAAGAGTCCATCCCTTCGAAGGCTGAGAGCTCGACCCCTTCGAGGAAAAAAGACTCCATCCATTCGAGAGCTTAGAGGTCGACCCCTTCCAGGAAAGAAGACTCCATCCCTTCGAGGGCTGAGATCTCGACCCCTTCGAGGAAAGAAGACTCCATCACTTTAAGGGCTGAGATCTTGACCCTTTTGAAGAAAGAAGAGTCCATACCTTCGATGGATGAGAGCTAGACCCCTTCAAAGATAGAAGAGTCCACCCCTTCGAGTGCTGTAATCTTGACCCCTTCGAGGATAGAAGAGTCCATCCCTTTGAGGAAAGAAGACTCCATCCCTTTGAGGGCTGAGGACTCGACACCTTCGAGGATAGAAGACTCCATCCCTTCGAGGGCTGAGATCTAGACCCCATCGAGGAAAGAAGACTCCATCCCTTTGAGGGTTGAGATCTCGACCCCTTCGAGGAAAGAAGATCTATCCCCTCGATGGCTGAGAGCTAAACCCCTTCGAGTGCTTTGAACTACACCCCTTCAAGGATAGAAGAGTCCATCCCTTCGACGATTGAGAGCTTAACACTTTAAAGGAAAGAAGAGTCAAACCCTTCAAGGGTTGAGAGCTAAACCCCTTCAAGGATAGAAGAGTCCATCCCTTCGAGGGATGAGAGCTCGACCCCTTCGACGATTGAAGAGTCCATCTCTTCGATGGTTGAGAGCTGGACTCATTTGAGGATAGAAGAGTTAATCCCTTCGAGGGCTAAGAGCTAGACCCCTTCGAGGATAGAATAGTCCATCCCTTAAGCGCAGACAGCCAGACCCCTTCAAAGATAGAAGAGTCCATCCCCTCGAGGGCTGAGAGCTTGACCCCTTTAAGGATAGAAGTGTCCATCCTTTCGAGGGCTGAGTGCTCGACCCCTTCGAGGATAAAACAGTCCATCCCTTTGAGGTCTGATAGCTAAACCCCTTTGAGGAAAGAAGACTTCTTTTTTTAAGTTTAAGACCATCCGAGGATGGGGGGAAATATATTAGGCTCCCCTAACCGTTATAATTAAAAGCCAAAATAGCGCCATGTGAGTTTGTTCCTTACAAAAGGTCAGCCAACTGATGATCCAAGAGCCCTAAGAGCTCTTGAATCAGTTAAGCAAATGCTTACAAAAGCGTTATATACACCTATACGAGAAGAAACTAATACTAAGAATGAGTCAAAGTGTTAGAAGAGGTCTATCTTATTATTCCGATGTACTGTAATATCACTAACGAGTCGGGGAATCGAGGATGTCGAAACCCCTGTTTGTCAATGATATTCAGACGATAAGAACATAGATAAGCAGACCATATGTTAGGCGAGATTTGTAGCAGCACTTGGACTGTAGAGCGAGCATCATTTTAGCAAGATTACAGCGGTTATCCACTCAGCTTCCTGATAGCGTATTCCTTGCGGCAGCATCTTCAGCTTTACTGCAGCAAAATGATTACTCTCAGCTTCCTACAGCAACATCATTTTGCTTGCCCCCAGGAATCCCTGAAAAAGAGAAAAAAGGAGAAGCAGCAGTATGTGTAACACTTTAAGAGTAATATACAAGCGCAGAAGTACTACCAAGTGTTATCTATCCGATTATGTAGCTTCATAATAGCTACAGATGTTTGATTCCCTAGATGAATCAACTCGAATTGCTGGAAAACTCATGCAGTCAAGTGTTAGTAAACCTTTAAGGAATAGTGGTATAGAATCGAGCTCAATAACCCCATTAAGGTTGTTTTCCCTTGCATATTTGGCCAGGAAATCAGTGGCCGAGTTAGCTTCACGTGGTATGTGTTGCAATGTGATGGCGCCTATTGCTAAGTTAAGAGCATCGCACATAGAAAAAACTCTCCAGGGAGAAGAGAGAGGGTTTAGAATACCCCTTACAGCGGATAAGCAGTCTGATTCAATGATAACATTTTCAAGATTAAGTTCAGAGATGACATCAAAGCCGCTTCGAATAGCAATTAGTTCTGCATGTAAGGGAGATGGACAATAAAACGTATTGACAATCATTTTTACTACATTCCCAAATCTATCCCTTACGATAACAGCCAAAGATGACAAACCTCCTGATATCCAAGATGCATCAGTGTCGACTTTGTAGCCTACAGTAAGTTTCTCCCATTGGACCTTAGAGAGAGCATTTTTCTGTTTTTGAATAATGTGTGGAACAATGTTATCCTGTGTCCAAAACCTATTCTTTTCCTTATTACCTATTAGGCTATGTGCCGTGAATATTTGATAAATAGAATCCTTTATTTCAGCAAAACAAACCTCATGAGAGTATGGTTTATTATCAAAAAAGAATCTGTTCCTATGAATCCATAATGTCCATATTGTAACCACTAGAGCTGCATTGATAATGTTTCCATGAATTTTAGATTCAGCTCTGAATGATAAGAGGAAATGCACTCTACTTTTTAAATCTCTGAAATCAGAACCGGGTAACTTTAACATGAAAAAAACACTGTTCCACACTGCAGTTGAAAAATTGCAAGAATTGAAGAAATGATCCAAACTATCTCCAGTATTCTTGCATATGGAACACATTGAAGCAACTGAGAAGCCAATTCTAGTAAGTATGTTATCAAAAGGTAGTATATTATTAAGAACCCTCCACAGTAAGATAGACATCTTTCTTGGTATGAAAGGGGACCATACCTTTTTGAAATGTTGGATTTGAGATCCCCTCTGTCTCAGGGCATTGTGAGCCGAGCTGACTGAGAAATTTCCATCAACAGTGAGTATCTACACCAATTTATCTTCATGGCTATACTCCAACCTTGTCTCCTGCAGAATTGTAATAATGTTGGTAGCCAAATGTGGCTCCAGGATTGGAATAAGTGCTGATTTGTTAGATAAAAAATCACTAAGGGAGATGCACTCAAAGGGAATATCAATGTCAGCCGGCCAGATGTAGCACAGTGCTCCCTCCCCACTCCAGTTGGCACTCCAGAAAGAGCATTGGCCCCTACCAAAGAGGACTCTGGAGAAACTGTTTGCCAAAGCTGTAATTTTGGTGATTCTTGCCCATATGTGAGAGTGTTTATATGAAACTGGCAAAGTCCACAAAAGGTTTGCCCATTGAGCATTATTGATTTGTAACTTCCACCATAATTTACAAGAATAGGCATCTAAAGTATCACTTAATTCTCTAAAACCTAAACCATTTTCTTCCAATGGATAGCACATTCTTTTCCAAGACCTCCACCTTCTTTTTTCAGTTAAATCAGAATTTCCCCAGAAAAAATTAGATGCCAATTTTCCCATTATTTTTAGAACTGATTTTGGGGGGTGTAAAACTCCAAATATGTGCGTTGGAATTGAAAGCATCACTGAATTTATCAAAATTATTTTACCTGCTGGACTCAACCACCTATTTTTCCAGTTATTTATCTGTTTCTCCATTCTTTCAATTACTGGTAAGTAGTACACCCTCAGATTTCGACCCGTAAATATTGGAACACCAAGATATTTAAAAGGAAAGGATCCCTTCATCATTCCTAATGTTCTCCTAGCAGTTTGAGAACACTGAGGAGGAGCCTTATGTGAGACATAAAATTCAGATTTTGAGAAGTTAACTTTTTGTCCCGAAGTCTCTTCATATGCAGTAAGGAACAGTTTAAAACGATTTAAGTTTTTAGTGTCCGAATTCAAAAAAATTGCAGTGTCATCTGCATACATCAAGTGAGTGAGGGGTGTACAGGCTGTAGGAAGGCTGAAATATGTTAAGTATCCTGTGGAGAAGAGTTTTTTAAGCCCCTTGAGAAGGCCTCAGATAAGATGTTATATAGAAAAGGAGATAAAGGATCTCCTTGCTTGATCCCCCTGGTAGAGCAAAAAAACCCTGCTGTGACCCCATTAATTATCACAGAGAAATTTGCTGTCATTATGTTGTGCATTATTAATCCCACAAATTTTCCATGGAACCCAAAACAAAGTAGTATTGAATTTAGGAAGGACCAAGAAACTCTGTCAAAGGCCTTTTGCATATCAAGTTTAACTATTAGATTCGGAACCTTTGTTTTCCTAGACAGTAATCTAGTCATTTGCTGCATTAAGATGACATTGTCCGAAATATCCTTCCCTTTCATGAATGCACTTTGTTCTGGTGATATCAAGAGCTGCATTAAAGGTTTAATCCTTTCCATTAGAAGTTTTGAGAAAACTTTGTTTACAAAGTTGGATAGACTTATTGGCCTAAAGTCAGCAAATGTGTTCGGGATGGATTTCTTTGGGATTAGAGTGAGCCAAGTACTAGAAATGGCTTTTGGGATTATACCATTATTTAAAAAGTCATTTGCAGCTTCTAATAAATCTGCTTTAATGGTTTCCTAGAAATGTGTAAAAAAGCAACCAGAGTATCCATCAGGACCAGGTGCACTTGTTTTGTTAAGATTAAATACTGCACTGTGCAACTCCTGAAAGGTGAAAGGAGATAGCAGAAAACTGTTCTGCTCATCAGAGATAACAGTTGGAATTTCAGTCAAAAAATCTTTAAAATGAATTCCCTTCTGTTTTGAGGCTTCCTCTGTTAATAAATCCTGAAAAAATCTAACACCCTCCTCTCTAATTAAATTAGGGTCAGTTAACCATGTTCCATTACCATCTTTTATTTTACCTATTCTGGCCCTTGCCTTTTTTTCTCTAATTGTGTGATGGAAATACTTAGTGTTTGCATCTCCATGCTTTAACCAGTTTAACCTAGCCTTTTGCCTCAAAAAAAAATGTTATGTTCCTTTTGTGCTCGAAGTAAAAGGTTTTTAGCTTGCAGCAGTTCCGAAAGCACTGACTCATCATGTGTTTGCTGAAACTTTATTTCCAAATCATTAACTTTTAATTCATACTAATCCAAATTATTCTTAACATTGCCAAAAGTGTGTTTGTTCCATTCCTTAATGACTACCTTAAGTCTTTTTAGTTTGTGCACAAACCTTGTCATTCCAGAAAGTGGGGAGACAAGATTCCAGTTTGTTTCCACTAAATCTTTGAATTCATTCCTATTTATCCACATTTCCTGGAATCTAAAAGGTCTTGGAGCCATCTCAATTGCAGATTGGATAGACAGCAATAGAGGAGAATGGTCAGAAGTCATCCTGTTAAGGACATGTACTGTACTGTTTGGGAATTTATCTAGCCACTCTAAATTACTAACACCTCTGTCTAATCTTTGAAATTGCAAGTCCTTACATTTGTCTCTAAATATGTTATTGCTCCAAGTGAAAGTATTACCAACAGTTGGGATATCATGCAAATCCATATTATTTAGAAAGTCATTAAACTGATTCATACTCTTCCTAGGGGTTGACTTTCTACCCTTATATTCAGAGATTGATGAAACAGTATTGAAATCGCCTATGTAAATAGAAGGATCAGGTGATACAGCTTTTAGGTCAGACCATAAAAACTCCCTCATCTGTCTATGTACACTTGCATAGATAAAGAAAATATTCCATTTAGCAGCAGAGGCTATGTCAGTGACTTTAGTTTGAATATACTGATCATATTCCTTTACAATATCTAAGTTGAATAAATGATTCCAAAGAATCCAAATTTTAGCCTGTTGAGCAGGAATAGCATTACTGTAGCCAAGTTGATGCATCAGAGAGATTATGTTATGCTTATCATGCCATGGCTCAATTAAACAAAGCAAGTCAATCTTGTGTTTCAGTTTAAGTGCCTTTAACCTATCCATAGAAGAACCATAACCCCTAACATTCCACACTAGAATAGTACCTATTTTTGTGTACTGAATCATTTAAAACTAGGGGGGTCACTTTTTGTGATGACCTTAATTTCCTTTGTTTTGAGAAGGCGACAATACTGTTTTTTCCTCTTTTATCTTCACTTTTCCTAGCCAAATCTGTTAAGAGAGGACTTACCTTCGAGGAATTTACCTGTTCTGCAATGCCTCTGTTATCCCCAAGATAAAACTGGTCTTGGCTATGAAGTGTAGGGTCAGTTGCTTCAGTTGAAGTCTTTGCTGCCTCATTTACAATATCATCTGGGACCTGATGATCTGCTTCAGGATTTTTTAAGGTTTGCTCCATATTACCTTCTGAAATCCCCTGATCTACCTGAGGACTGCAGCTGGTCTCTTTGGTTGCAATCTTTTCAGTATCACTTTGTGGAGTCATAGTGTCTTGTGATTCCACAGATTCATGATAGATTTCCCCTGAATCATTCTCTTGGATAGCAGTGTCCTCTTCCTGTAGATCAATTAAAGAGTGGAAGGCATTTGATATAGAAACCATATTACTTTTTGTTATCCCTTCCTGGATGGGGTGGAGGTCATTGAGTTGGGTTTTTTTCCTCCAGAAAAAATTGGTGATAGGTTCAGAAATATCATCCAGAGAGTAAAAAGGTCTTCTTTTAGACTGACTATGAGTATGGGAAGTAGTATTATTTTGCTGCAGGGAAAATGACTTCAGATTCTGACTTTGGAAATCTTTTTCTTTCTGTGATATTGATAAGTTAGATTTCCCTTCCAGTTCTACGGTAGCCTGAGGTCTAATCAGTCTATGTTCCTGCTCATCTATCCTTTGATTCTCTTCCAGAGCCTCAGATTGTCTTCCCCTGTTAGCCTTATGTTCAGCCTGATTTTTTCCAATTCTCCTAAGTTCAGGATGTAAAAAATTGCAATTTGTCTGGTTATGTCCGATGATTCTACAGTGAGTGCAGTACATTGGGAGCTGTTCATATTCAATTGGGTAATCCGAAACCCTATTACCAATGCCTACTACTATTGACTTTGGGAGCTGAGCTAAAAGGTCAACTTCTACACAGACCTTAATTGCCGAAGGCCTAGTTAGAGCATTAGTAGCCGCATCCATTTTAAGAAATTTTCCAATTTGGCTACTGATGCCTATTATTGCAGAAGTATTATAAAAATGTAATGGCAGTTGATGTAAAGTTACCCAAGCTGGAACCACTGATGATTCGGCCGTCGGCGAGAATTCGGGCGTCCATTTCTGGACCCTCATTGCTGTTCCATTTAGCATCCATTGGCCTTTCATCCAGCACCTTTGGTAATCTTCATTATCCTGAAAACGAATTAGCACATGTCGGTAGTTAATGGAACCCAATTGAAAATTTGACTTAAAACCTATCGATTTGAAGGTAGACAACAGTTTCTCCATTGGAGGTTTGCCTCTGTTAAATTTCCCGACTAAAGCTTTTTGATAATGTGAAGCCAAGAGCTCGCCTTCCTCTGGAGGGAGGATGTAGGCTAGCTTGCCCTTATATTCGGTGATAGGATGTAAGTCGGGCGTGTCTGGGAGGGATGATAGGAGAGTAGCAGGTTTAGTATTCAAAGCTTGTAGGAAGCTCATATGCGTGGAAGGGTGGGTATCGAGAGGTTGGTTAGGCGGCGTCGGAGACGCCATGGCCGAGGACCAGTTCACAGAGGGCCGAGAACCAGTACGGAGAGAGCCGTTAAGAGACAAAATAAAGAAAGAAGGAGAAGAAAGGTAAAGAAAACGAGGGAACAGTAGTCAGTGCGTGTTTTCGCACCAAAAAATCGCACACAGTAAGTCAATCTTAGTTCAATGTTCGCTAGAAGACTTCATCCCTTCGAGGGATATGAACTTGACCCCTTTGAGGAAAAAAGAGTCCATCCGTTTGAGGGCTGAGAGCCAGACTCCATTGAGGATAAAAGATTCCATCCCTTCGAGGGTTGAGAGCTTGACCCCTTTGAGGAAACAAGACTCCATCCCTTCGAGGGTCTAGAGCTCAATCCCTTCGAAGAAAGAAGACTCCATCCTTTTGAAGTCTGAGATCTAGACCCCTTTGAGGAAAGAAGACGATATCCCTTTGACAGTTAAGAGCTCGACCCCTTCGAGGATAGAGTAGTCCATCCCTTCTAGGGCTGAGAGCTTGTCCCCTTCGAGGAAAGAAAACTCTATCCCTTCGAGGGTTGAAAACTTGACCCTTTCAAGGAAAGAAGAGTCCATCCCTTCGAGGGATGAGAGCTAGACCCCTTCAAGGATAGAAGAGTCCATCCCTTCGAGGAAAGATAACTCCATCACTTCAAGGGCTTAGAGCTCGACCCCTTCGAGGATAGAAGAATTCATCCCTTCGAGGGCTGAGAGCTCGATTCCTTTGAGGAAAGAATTATCCATCCCTTCGAGAGCTGAGAGCTGGACCCCTTCGAGGATTGAAGAGTCTATCCCTTCGAGGGTTGACAACTTGACCCCTTCGAGGAAAGAAGAGTCAATCCCCTCGAGGGTTAGAAGCTAAACACCTTTGAGGATAAAAGTGTCCATTCCTTCGAGGGATGAGAGCTCGACCCCTTCGATGATAGAGGAGACCATCCCTTCGAGGGCTGAGAGCTGGACCCCTTCGAGGATAGAAGACTCCATCCCTTCGAGGGTTGAGAGCTGAACCCCTTTAAGGATAGAGGAGTTCATCCTTTTGAGGGTTGGGAGCTTGGCCCCTTCGAGGATAGAAGAGTCTTACCTTCGAGGGCTGAGAGCTTGAGAGCATCGAGGATAGAAAAGTCCATCCCTTCAAGGGCTGAGAGCTCAACCCCTTCGAGGAAAGAATTGTCCATCCCTTCGAGAGCTAAGAGCTGGACCGCTTCGAGGATTGAGGAGTCTATCCCTTCGAGGGTTGACAGCTCGACCCCTTTGAGGAAAGAAGAGTCAATCCCTTTGAGGGTTGAGAGCTAAACCCCTTTGAGGATAAACGTGTCTATTCCTTTAAGGAATGAGAACTCGACCCCTTCGATGATAAAGGAGTCCATCCCTTCGAGGGCTGAGAGCTGTACCCCTTTGAGGATAGAAAATTCCATCCCTTCAAGGGTTGAAAGCTGGACCCCTTTAAGGATAGAAGAGTTCATCATTTCGAGGGCTAAGTGCTCGACCCCTTCGAGGATAGAAGATTCCTTACCTTCGAGGGCTGAGAGCTTGAGACCATTGAGAATAGAAGAGTCCATCCCGTCGAGGGTTTAGAGCTCAACCACTTCGAGAAAACAATTATCCATCCCTTCGAGAGCTGAGAGCTGGACCCCTTCAAGGATTGAAGAGTCTATCCCTTCGAGGGTTGACAGCTCGACCCCTTCGAAGAAAGAAGAGTCTATCCCTTCGAGGGTTGAGAGCTAAACCCCTTTGAGGATAGAAATGTCCATTCCTTCAAGGGATGAGAGCTCGACCCCTTCGATGATAGAGGAGCCCATCCCTTCAAGGGCTGAGAGCTGGACCCCTTCGAGGATAGAAGACTCCATCCCTTCGAGTGTTGAGAGCTAGACCCCTTTAAGGATAGAAGAGTTGATCCTTTCGAGGGCTGAGAGCTGGACCCCTTCGAGGATAGAAGAGTTCTTACCTTTGAGAGCTGAGAGCTTGAGACTATCAAGGATAAAAGTGTCCATCCCTTCGAGGGCTGAGATCTTGACACCTTTGAGGATAGTAGTGTCCATCCCTTCGAGGGCTGAGAGCTCGACCCCTTCGAGGATGAAAAAAGCCCATCCCTTCGAGGGCTGAGAGCTCAACCCCTTCGAGGAAAGAAGACTCCATCCCTTCGAGGGCTGTGAACTTAACTCCTTTGAGGATAGCAGATTCTAACCCTTCGAGGGCTGAGAGCTCGACCCCTTTGAGGATAGAAGACTCTATCCCATCGGGGCCTAGAGCTCGACCCCTTCGAAGAAAGAATACTCCATCCTTTCAAGGGCTGAGATTTAGACCCCTTCGAGGAAAGAAGACTCTATCCCTTCGACGGCTGAGAGCTTGACCCCTTTGTGGATACGTGAGTCCATCCCTTCGAGGGTTGAGAGCTTGGCCCCTTCGATGAAAGAATACTCCATCCCTTCAAGGACTGAGAACTCGACACCTTTGAGGAAAGAAGATTCCATCCCTTTGAGGGCTGAAAGTTAGACCCTTTTGAGGATAGAAGATCCATCTCTTTAAGGGCTGAGAGCTCGACCCCTTCAAGGATAGAAGATTCCATCCCTTCGAGGGCTAAGAACTCGACCCCTTCGAGGAAAAAAGAGTCAATCCTTTTAAGGGCTGAGATCCTGACCCCTATAAGGATAGAAGAGTCCATCCCTTCGAGGGCTGAGAGCTCGACCCCTTCGAGGAATGAAGACTCCATCCCTTCGAGGGCCAAGAGCTAGACCCCTTTGAGGAAAGAAGACTCCATCAGATCAAGGGATGAGATCTTGACCCCTTTTAGGAAAAAAGAGTCCATCCCTTCGACGGATGAGAGCTAGACCCCTTTAAGGATAGAAGGGTCCACCCATTCAAGGGCTTCGATCTTGACCACTTTGATGATAAGTGTCCATCCCTTCAAGGAAAGAAGACACCATCCCTTCGAGGGCTGAGGGCTAAACCCCTTCAAGGATAAAAGACTCCATCCCTTCGAGGGCTGAGATCTCGAACCTTTCAAGGAAAGAAGACTCCATCCTTCGAGGGCTGAGATCTTGACCCCTTCGAGGAAATAAGAGTCTATCCCATCGATGGCAGAAAGCTAGACCTGTTGAGGATAGAACAGTCCACCACTTCGAGGACATTGAGCTAGGCCCCTTAAATGATAGAAGAGTCCATCCCTTTGAGGAAAGAAGTCTTTATCCCTTCGAGCGCTTAGAGCTCGACCCCTTCGAGGATAGAAGAGTCCATTCCTTCGAGGGCTGAGAGCTCGACCCCTTCGAGGAAAAAATTATCCATCCCTTCGAGAGCTGATATCTGGACCCCTTCATGGATTGAAGAGTCCATCCCTTCGAGGGTTGAGAGCTTGACCTTTTCGAGGAAAGAAGAATCAATCCCTTCGAGGGTTAATAGCTAAACCCCTTCCAGGATAGAAGAGTCCATCCCTTCGTGGGCTGAGAGCTGGACCCCTTTGAGGATAGAAGACTCCATCCCTTCGAGGGTTAAGAGCTGGACCCCTTTAAGGTTAGAAGAGTTCATCCTTTCGATGGCTGAGAGCTGGACCCCTTCGAGGATAGAAGAGTCCATCTCTTCGAGCGCTGACATCTGGACCCCTTCAAGGATAGAAGAGTCCTTACCTTCGAGGGCTGAGAGCTTAAGACCATCGATGATAGAAATGTCCATCCCTTCGAGGGCTGAGAGGTTGACACCATCGAGGATAGAAGTGTCTATCCCTTTGAGGGCTGAGAGCTCGACCCCTTCGAGGAAAGAATTGTCAATCCCTTTGAGAGTTAAGAGTTGGACCCCTTAGTGGATTAAAGAGTACATCACTTCGAGGGTTGAGAGCTTTCCCCCTTCGAGGAAAGAAGAGTCAATCCCTTCGGGGGTTTAGAGATAAACCCCTTCAAGGATATAAGAGTCCTTCCCTTCAAGGGCTGAGAGCTGGACCCCTTCGAGGATAGAAAACTCTATCCCTTTGAGGGTTGAGAGCTAGAACCCCTTTGAGGATAGAAGAGTTCATCCCTTCAAGGGCTGAGAGCAAGACCCCTTTGAGGATAGAAGAGTCCATCCCTTCGAGCGTAGAAAATTGGACCCCTTCGAGGATAGAAGAGTTCATCTCTTCGAGGGTTGAGAGCTCGACCCCTTCAAGGAAAGAAGAGTCAATCCCTTCGAGGGTTGAGAGCTTAACCCCTTCGAGGATAGAAGAGTCCACCCTTTCGAGGGATGAGAGCTCGACCCCTTCGATGATAGAAGAGTTCATCCCTTCGAGGGATAAGAGCTTGACCCCTTCGATGATAGAAAAGTCAATCCCTTCGTGGAAACAAGACAACATCCCTTCGAGGGCTGAGGGCTTAACCCCTTTGAGGATAAAAGACTCTATCCCTTTGAGGCTGAGATCTCGACCCCTTCGAGGAAAGAAGACTACATCCCTTCGAGGGCTGAGAACCCAACCCCTTCAAGGAAAAAAGTCCATCCTTTCGAGGGCTGAGAGCTCGACCCCTTCGAGGAAAGAAGAATTTATCCCTTCAAGGGCCTAGAGCTCGACCCTATCAAGGAAAGAACACTCCATCTCTTCGTGGGCTGAGATATTTCTCCCTTCGAGAAAAGAAGACTCCATCACTTCAAGGGATGAGATCCACCCCTTTGAGAAAAGAAAAGTCCATCCCTTCGACGGATGAGAGCTAGACCCCTTTAAGGGTAGAAGGGTCCACCCCTTCAAGGGCTTCGATCTTGACCTCTTTGATGATAAGTGTCCATCCCTTCAAGGAAAGAAGACACCATCCTTCGAGGGCTGAGGGCTCGACCCCTTCAAGGATAAAAGACTCCATCCCTTCGAGGGCTGAGATCTCGACCCCTTCGAGGAAATAAGAGTCCATCCCTTCGATGGCAGAAAGTTAGACCCATTGGAGGATAGAAGAGTCCACCCCTTCGAGGACATAGAGCTAGACCCCTTTAATGATAGAAGAGTCCATCCCTTTGAGGAAATAAGTCTTTATCCCTTCGAGCGCTTAGAGCTTGACCCCTTCGAGGATAGAAAAGTCCATCCCTTCAAGGGCTGAGAGCTCGACCCCTTCGAGGAAAAAATTATCCATCCCTTCGAGAGCTGATATCTGGACCCCTTCATGGATTGAAGAGTCCATCCCTTCGAGGGTTGAGAGCTTGACCTTTTCGAAGAAAGAAGAATCAATCCCTTCGAGGGTTAAGAGCTAAACCTCTTCCAGGATAGAAGAGTCCATCCCTTCGAGGGCTGAGAGCTGGACCCCTTTAAGGATAGAAGACTCCATCCCTTCGAGGGTTAAGAGCTGGACCCCTTTAAGGTTAGAAGAGTTTATCCTTTCGATGGCTGAGACTTGGACCCCTTCGAGGATAGAAAACTCTATCCCTTTGAGGGTTGAGAGCTAGACCCCCTTTGAGGATAGAGAGTTCATCCCTTCAAGGGCTGAGAGCTAGACCCCTTCGAGGATAGAAGAGTCCATCCCTTCGAGCGTAGAAAATTGGACCCCTTCGAGGATAGAAGAGTTCATCTCTTCGAGGGTTGAGAGCTCGACCCCTTCGAGGAAAGAAGAGTCAATCCCTTCGAGGGTTGATAGCTTAACCCCTTCGAGGATAGAAGATTCCATCCTTTTGAGGGATGAGAGCTCGACCCCTTCGATGATAGAAAAGTCCATCCCTTCGAGGGATGAGAGCTTGACCTCTTCGATGATAGAAAAGTCAATCCCTTCGAGGAAACAAGACACCATCCCTTCGAGGGCTGAAGGCTAACCCTTTGAGGATAAAAGACTCTATCCCTTTGAGGGTTGAGATCTCGACCCCTTCGAGGAAAGAAGACTACATCCCTTCGAGGGCTGAGAACCCAACCCCTTCAAGGAAAAAAAGTCCATCCTTTCGATGGCTGAGAGCTTGACCCCTTCGAGGAAAGAAGACTTTATCCCTTCAAGGGCCTAGAGCTTGACCCCATCGAGGAAAGAACACTTCATCTCTTCGTGGGCTGAGATATCGCTCCCTTTGAGAAAAGAAGACTCCATCACTTCAAGGGATGAGATCTCCACCCCTTTGAGGAAAGAAGAGTCCATCCCTTTGACGGATGAGAGCTAGACCCTTCATGTATAGAAGGGTTCACCCCTTCGAGGGCTTCAATCTCAACCCCTTCGATGATAGAAGAGTCCATCCCTTCGAGGAAAGAAGACACCATCCCTTCGAAGGCTGAGGGCTGAGGGCTCGACCCCTTTCAGGATAAAAGACTTCATCCCTTCGAGGGCTGAGATCTTGACCCCTACGAGGAAAGAAGTCCCTATCCCTTTGAGGGCTGAGTTCTCGACCCCTTCGAGGAAAGAAGAGTCCATCCCTTCGATGGCTAAGAGGAAGACCCCTTCGAGGTTAGAAGAGTCCACCCCTTCGAGAGCTTCGAGCTAGACCCCTTTAATGATAGAAGAGTCCATACCTTCAAGGAAAGAAGACTTTAACCCTTCGAGGGATTAGAGCTTGACATATTCAAGGATAGAAAAGTCCATCCCTTTGAGGGCTGAGAGCTTGACCACTTCGAAGAAAGAATTATCCATCCCATCGAGAGCTGAGAACTGGACCCCTTTATAGATTGAAGAGTCCATCCTTTCGAGGGTTGAGAGCTCGACCCCTTCGAGGATAGAAGAGTGCATCCCTTCGAGGGATGAGAGCTTGACCCCTTCGATGATAGAGGAATCAATCCCATCGAGGGCTGAGAGCCAGACCCCTTCGAGGATAAAAGAGTCTATCTCTTCGAGGGTTGAGAGCTCGACCATTTCGAGGAAAGAAGACTCCATCCCTTAGAGGGCTTAGAGCTCGACCCCTTCGAGAAAATAAGACTCCATCCGTTCGAGGGCTGAGATCTTAGCCCCTTCGAGGAAAGAAGACTCCATCCCTTCGAGGGCTGAGATCTCCACCCCTTTGAGGGCTTCGATCTTGACCCTTTCAAGGATAGAAGAGTCCATCCCTTCAAGGAAAGAGGACTCCATCTCTTCGAGGGCTGAGAGCTTAACCCCTTCGAGGATAGAAGAATCCATCCTTTCGAGGGCTGACAGCTTGACCCCTTCGATGATAGAAGACCCCATCCCTTCAAGGGCTAAGAACTTGACCCCTTCAGGAAAACAAAGTTAATCCGTTCAAAGGGTGAGATCTAGACCCCTTCAAGGATAAAAGATTCCATCATTTCAATTGCTTAGAGCTCGACCTCTTCGAGGATAGAAGAGTTAATCCCTTTGAGGGCTGAGAGCCGGAACCCTTCAAGGAAAGAAGAGTACATCTTTTAGAGGGTTGAGAGCTCGACCTCTTAAATGATAGAAGTGTCCATCTCTTCGAGGGATAAGAGTTGGATCCCTTTGAGGATAGAAGACTCTATCCCTTCAAGGGCTGAGAGCTGGACCCCTTTTAGGATAGAAGAGTTCATGGCTTTGAAGGGCTGAAAGCTGGACTTCTTCCAGGATAGAAGAGTCGATCCCTTCGAGGGCTGACAGCTAGACCCCTTCAAGGATAGAAGAGTCCATCCCTTCGAGGGTTGAGAGCTTGACCCCTTCAAGGATAGAAGAGTCCATCCCTTCGGGGGCTGAGAGCTAGACCCCTTCGAGGATAAAAGAGTCCATCCCTACGAGAGCTGAGAGCTCGACCCCTTTGAGGAAAGAAGACTCTATCTCTTCGAGGGCTGAGAACTTGACGCCTTCATGGAAAAAAGAGTTCATCCGTTTGAGGGCTGAGAACTCAACCCCTTCGAGGAAAAATGAGTCCACCCTTTCGAGGGCTGAGAGCCAGACCCCTTCGAGGGTTGAGATCTCGACCATGTCGAGGAAAGAAGACTCCATCCCTTCGAGGGCTGAGATCTCGGCCCCTTCGAGGAAAGAATACTCCATCCCTTTGAGGGCTGAGATCTCCACCCCTTCGAGGACTTCGAGCTTCGAGGATAGAAGAGTCCATCCCTTCAAGGAAAGAAGACTCCATCCCTTCGAGGGCTGAGGGCTCGACCCCTTCGAAGATAGAAGAGTCCATCCCTTTGAGGGCAAAGAGCTCGACCCCTTCGAGGATATAAGAGTCCATCCCTTCGGGGGCTGAAAGCTCGACCCCTTCGAGGATATAAGAGTCCATCCCTTCGAGGGCTGAAAGCTCGACCCCTTCGAGGAAAGAAGACTCCATCACTTTAAGGACTGAGAGCTCGACCCCTTCAAGGATACAAGACTCCATCCCTTTGAGGGTTGAGAGCAGGACCTCTTTGAGGAGAAAAGAGTTCATCCCTTCAAGGGCTGAAAGCTGGACCCCTTCGAGCATAGAAGAGTCCATCCCTTTGAGGATAGAAGAGTCCATCCCTTTGAGGGTTGGGAGCATCACACCTTCGAGGATAAAAGTGTCCATCCCTTTGATGGCTGAGAGCTCGACCTCTTCTAGGATAAAAGAGTCCGCCCCTTCGAGGGCTGAGAGCTCAAACCCTTTGAGGAAAGAATACTCCATCCTTTCGAGGGCTGAAAACTTAACCCCTTCAAGGAAAAAAAAGTCCATCCGTTTGAGGGCTGAGATCTCAGCCCCTTTGAGGAAAGAAGACTCCATCCGTTTGAGGGCTTAGAGCTTGACCCCTTTGATGAAAAAAGAATCCATTCCTTTGAGGGCCTAGAGCTCGACCCCTTTGAGGAAAAAAGACTCCATCCTTTTGAGGGCTAAGATCTAGATCCCTTAGAGGAAAGAAGACTCCATCCCTTCGATGGCTGAGAGCTCGACCTCTACGAGGATTGAAGAGTTCATCCCTTCAAGGGCTGAGAGCTAAACCCCTTCGATGATGGAAGACTACATCCTTTCGATGGGTGAGAGCTCAACATCTTTAATGATAGAAGAGTTCATCCCTTCGAGGGCTAAGAGCTGGACCCCTTCGAAGATAGAAGACTCCATCCCATCAAGGGCTGAGAGCTGGAGCCCTTTGAGAACAGAAGGTTTCATCCCTTCGAGGGCTGAGAGCTGGACCCCTTCGAGGAAAGAATATTCGATCTCTTTGAGGGATGACAGCTGGACCCCTTCGTGAAATTAATAGTCCATCCCTTCGAGGGCTGAGAGCTTGACCCCTTCGAGGATAGAAGAGTCCATCCCTTTGGGGGCTAAGAGCTCGACCCCTTCAAGGATAAAAGAGTTCATCCCCTCGAGGAATCTATCCCTTCGAGGGCTGGGAGCTCGACCCCTTCGAGGACAGAAGAGTCCATCCTTTCGAGGGCTGAAAGCTAGAACCCTTTGAGAATAGAAGAGTTCATCCCTTCAAGGGCTGACAGCTGGACCCCTTCAAAGATAGAAGACTCCATCCCTTCGAGGGCTGAGAGTTCGAACCCTCCGAGGATAGAAGAGTCCATCCCTTCGAGGGCTGAGAGCTAGACCCTTAGAGGATAGAAGAGTCCATCCCTACAAAGGCTGAGAGCTCGACCCTTTTAAGGATAGAAGAGTCCATCCCTTCGATGAACAAGAGTTAGACACCTTCGAGAATAGAATTTCCACCCATTCGAGGATAGAAGACTCCATCCCTTCGAGGGATGAGATCTCCACCCCTTCGAGGATAGAAGAGTCCATCCCTTCGAGGGTTGAGAGATAGACCTCTTCGAGGATACAAGAGTGACCCATTCGAGGGCTTTGAACTCATCCCGTTTGAGGATGGAAGAGTCCATCCCTCTGAGGCATGAAGATTATATCCCTTCGAAGGCTGTGAGATCCACCCCTTCGAGGATAGATGACTCCATCCCTTTGAGCGTTGAGAGCTGGACCCCCTTTGAGGATAGAAGAGTTCATCCCTTCGAAGGATGAGAGATGAACCCCATCGAGGATAGAAGAGTCCATCCCTTCAAGTGCTGACAGCTGGATCCCTTCAAGGATAGAAGAGTCCATCCCTTCGAGGGCTGAGAGTTTGACACCTTCGAGGATAGAAGTGTTCATCCCTTCAAGGGCTAATAGCTCGACTCCTTCGAGGATAAAATAGTCCATCCCTTTAAGGGCTGAGAGCTGAATCCCTTCGAGGAAAGAAGACTCCATCCCTTCAAGGGCTGAGAGCTCGACCCCTTCGAGGAAAGAAGACTCCATCCCTTCTAGAGCAGAGAACTTAACCCCTTCAAGGAAAAAAGAGTCCATCCTTTCGAGGGCTAAGATCTAGTCCCTTCGAGGATAGAAGAGGTCATCCCTTCAAGGGTTGAGAGCTGGACCCCTTCGAAGATAGAAGACGCTATCCCTTCGAGGACTGAGATCTGGACCCCCTTGAGGACCAGAGATTTCATCCCTTCAAGGGCTGAGAGCTGGACCCCTTCGAGGATAGAAGAGTCGATCCCTTAGAGGGCTGAGAGCTGGACCTCTTCGTAAATTGAAGAGTCAGTCCCTTTGAGGGCTAAGAGTTTAACCCCTTCGAATATAGAAGAGTCTATCCCTTTGGGGGCTGAGAGTTCGACCCCTTCGAGGATAAAAGATTTCATCCTTTCAAGGAGTCCATCCCTTCGAGGGCTGAGAGCTCGACCTCTTCAAGGATAGAAGAGTCCATCACTTTGAAGGCTGAGAGCTAGACCCCTTCGAGGAAAAAGAGTCCATCCCTACAAGGGCTGAGATCTTGACCCTTTTGAGGATAGAAGAGTCCATCACTTCGATAAATGAGAGCTAGACTCCTTTGAGGATAGAATTTCCACCCGTTCGAGGATAGAATACTCCATCCCTTCGAGGGATGAGATCTTGACCCCTTCGAGGGATGAGATCTTTACCCCTTCGTGGATAGAAGAGTCCATCCCTTCGATGGTTGAGAGATAAACCCCTTCGAGGATAAAAGAGTGACCCGTTCGAGGGTTTTGAGCTTGACCCATTCGAGGATTGAAGAGCCCATCCCTTCAAGGAAAGAAGACTCTATCCCTTTTGAGGGCTGTGAGATCCATCCCTTCGAGGATAGAAGACTCCATCCCATCAAGGGTTGAGAGCTAGACCCCTTTGAAGGTAGAAGAGTTCATCCCTTCGAGGGCTAAGAGATGGACCCCTTCGAGGATAGAAGAGTCCATCCCTTCGGGGGCTGAGAGTTCGACCCCTTTGAGTATAGAAGACTACATCCCTTCGAGAGCTGAGAGCTTGATACCTTCAAGGATAGAAGTGTCCATCCTTTCAAAGAGCTCGACCCTTTCGAGGACAAAAGAGTCCATCCCTTTAAAAGCTGAGAGCTCTACCCCTTCAAGGAAAGAAGACCCCATCTCTTTGAGGGCTGAGAGCTCGACCCCTTCGAAGAAAAAAGACCCCATCTCTTCGAGAGCTGAGAATTCAACCCCTTTGAGGAAAAAAGAGTCCATCCTTTTGAGGGCTGAGATCCAGACCCCTTCGAGGATAGAAAAGTATATCCCTTCGAGGGCTGAGAGCTGGACCACATCAAAGATAGAAGATTCCATCCCTTCAAGTGCTGAGAGATGGACCCCTTTGAGGATAAAAGATTTCATCCCTTCGAGGGTAGAGAGCTAGACACCTTCGAGGATAGAAGAGTCGATCCCTTCGAGGGCTGACAGCTGGAACCCTTTTGTGAATTGAAGAGTCAATCCCTTCGAGGGCTGAGAGCTTGACCCCTTCGAGGTTAGAAGAGTACATCCCTTCGGGGGTTGAGAGCACAACCCCTTCGAGGATAAAAGAGTTCATCCCTTCGAGGAGTCCATCCCTTCGAGGGCTGGGAGCTCGACCCCTTCAAGGATAGAACAGTCCATCTTTTCGAGGGCTAAAAGCTGGACCCCTTCGAGAATAGAAGAGTTTATCCCTTCGAGGGCTAACAGCTCGACCCCCTTATAGATAGAAGACTCCATCCCTTCGAGGGCTAAGAGCTCGACCCCTTTGAGTATAGAAGAGTCTACCCCTTCGAAGGCTGAGAGCTAGACCCCTTCGAGGATAGAAGAGTCCATCCCTACAAGGGCTGAGAGATCAACCCTTTCGAGGATAGAAGAGTTCATCCCTTCGATGAATGAGAGCTAGACTCCTTCGAGGATAGAATTTCCACCCATTCTAGGATAGAAGACTCCATCCCTTTGAGGGATGAGATATCGACCACTTCAAGGATAGAAGAGTCCATCCCTTTGAGGCTTGTGAGATAGACCCCTTCGATGATAGAAGAGTGACCCATTCGAGGGCTTTGAGTTTAACCCGTTCGAGGATAGAAGAGTCCATCCCTTCGAGGAATGAAGAATCTATCCCATCGAGGGCTGTGAGATCTACCCCTTTGAGGATAGAAGACTTCATCCCTTCGAGGGTTGAGAGCTGGACCCCTTTGAGGATAGAAGAGTTTATCCTTTCCAGGGTTGAGAGATTGACCCCTTTGAGGATAGAAGAGTCCATCCCTTCGAGCGCTAATAGCTGGATCCTTTCAAGGATAAAAGAGTCCATCCCTTCGAGGGCTGAGAGCTTGATACCTTCAAGGATAGAAGTGTCCATCCCTTCAAGGGCAAAGAGCTCGACTCCTTCGAGGACAAAAAAGCCCATCCCTTTAAGGGCTTAGACCTCAACCCATTCGAGGAAAGAAGACTCTATCTCTTCGAGGGCTGAGAGCTCAACCCCTTTGAGGAAAGAAGACTCTATCCTTTCGAGAGCTGAGAACTCAACCCCATCGGAAAAAAAAGTCCATCCTTTCAAGGGCTGAGATCCATACCACTTCGAGGATAGAAGAGTCTATCCCTTCATGGGCTAAGGACTGGACCCCTTCGAAGATAGAAGACTTCATCCCTTTGAGAGCTGAGAGCTGGACCCATTCGAGGACAAAAGATTTTATCCCTTCGAGGACAGAGAGCTGGATGCCTTCGAGGATAGAAGAGTTAATCCCTTCGAGGTGTGACAGCCCCTTCGTGAATTGAAGAGTCCATCCCTTTGAGGGCTGAGAGCTTGACCCCTTCGAGGATAGAAGAGTCCATCCCTTTGATGAATAAGAGCTAGACTCCTTCGAGGATAGAATTTCCACCTGTTTAAGGATAGAAGACTACATCCTTTCGAGGGATAAGATCTCGACCCCTTCGAGCATAAAAGAGTCTATCCCTTTGATGGTTGAGAGATAGACCCCATCGAGGATAGAAGAGTGACCCATTTGAGGGTTTTGAGCTTGACCTGTTTGAGGAAAGAAGAGTCCATCCCTTCAAGGAATGAAGACTCTATCCCTTCGAAGGCTGTAAGATCCAGCCCTTCGAGAATAGAAGACTCCATCCCCTCGAGGGTTGAGAGCTGGACCCCTTTGAGGATAGAAGAAATCATCCCTTCGAAGGCTGAGAGATAAACCCCTTTGAGGATAGAAGAGTCCATTCCTTCGAGGGCTGAGAGCTCGACCCCTTCGAGGATAGAAGACTACATCCCTTCGAGGGCTGAGAGCTTGATACCTTCGTGGATAGAAGTATCCATCCCTTCAATGGCTGAGAACTCGACCCCTTCGAAGATAAAAAAAAGTCTATCCCTTTAAGGGCTAAGAGCTCAACCCCTTCAAGGAAAGAAGATTCCATCCCTTCGAGGGCTTAGAGCGCGACCCTTTTGAGGAAAGAAGACTCCATCCTTTCGAGGGTTGAGAACTCAACCCCTTAGAGGACAAAAGAGTCAATCCTTTCGAGGGCTGAGATCTTGACCCCATCGAGGATAGAAGATTCCAACCCTTTGAGGCCTGAGAGCTCGACCCTTTCGAGGAAAGAAGACTTTATCTATTTGAGGACTTATAGCTTGACCCCTTTAAGGAAAGAGCACTACATCCCTTCGAGGGCTAAGATCTCGACCCCTTCCAGGAAAGAAGCCTCATTCCCTTCGAGGGCTGAGATCTCCACCCCTTTGAGGGCTTCAAGCTCAACCCTTTCAAGGATAGAAGAGCCATCCTTTCAAGGAAAGAAGACTCAAGCCCTTCGAGGGCTGAGGGGCCGACCCCTTTGAGGATAGAAGAGTCCATCCCTTCGAGGGCTGAGAGCTCGACCCCTTCGAGGATAAAAGAGTCCATCCCTTCAATGGCTGAGAGCTCGATCCCTTCGAAGATATAAGAGTCCATCCCTTCGAGGGCTGAGAGCTCGACCCCTTTAAGGAAAAAAGACTCCATCCCTTCGTAAAGGATGGAAGAGTCCATCCATTCGAGGAAAGAAGACTCCATCCCATCGAGGGCTGAGGGCTCGACCCCTTCGAGGATAGAAGAGTCCATCCCTTTGAGGGATGAGAGCTCCATACCTTCGAGGATAGAAGAGTCCATCCCTTTGAGGGCTGAGAGCTCGACCACTTTGAGGATAGAAGAGTTCATCCCTTCGAGGGCTCAGAGCTCGACCCTTTCAAGGATTGAAGGCTACATCCCTTCGAGGGCTGAGATCTCGACCCCTTCGAGGATAGAAGAGTATATCCCTTCGAGGGCTCAGAGCTCGACCCCTTAATGGATAGAAGAGTCCATTCCTTCGAGGGCTGAGAGCTCAACCCCCTCAAGGAAAGAAGACTACATCCCTTCGAGGGCTGAGAGATCGACCTCTTCGAGGATAGAAGACTCCATCCCTTCGAGGATAAAAGACTCCATCCCTTCAAGGGCTGAGAGATAGACCCCTTGGAGGATAGAAGACTTCATCCCTTCGAGGGATGAGAGCTAGACCCCTTCAAGTATAGAAGACTCTATCCCTTCGAGGGCTGAGACCTCGACCCCTTTGAGGACAAAAGACTCCATTTCTTCGAGGGCTGAGTGCTCGACCCCTTCAATGATAGAAGTGTTCATCCCTTTAAGGGCTGAGAGCTTGACCACTTCAAGGATGGAAGAGTTTATCCCTTCGAGGGCTGAGAGCTCGACCCCTTCGAGGATAGAAGACTCCATCTCTTCGAGGGCTAAGAGCTAGACCCCTTCGAGGAGAGAAGACTCCATCCCTTTGAGGGATGAGAGCTAGACCCCATAGAGTATAGAAGACTCTATTCCTTCGAGGGCTGAGAGCTCGACCCCTTCGAGGATAGAAGAATCCATTCCATCGAGGGCTGAGAGCTCAACCCCTTCTAGGATTGAAGAGTCCATCCCTTTGAGGGATGAGAGCTCGAACACTTCAAGGATAGAAGAATCCATCCTTTCGAGGGCTGAGAGCTTGACCCCTTCAGGGATAGAAGACTCCATCCCTTCGAGAGCTGAGAGCTTGACAATTACGAGGATAAAAGACTCCATCCCTTTGAGGGCTGGGAGCTAGACCCCTTTGAGGATAGAAGACTCTATCCCTTCGAGGGCTGAGAGCTTGACCCCTTCGACGATAGAAGAGTCCATCCCTTCAAGGGCTGAGAGCTCGATCCATTCGATGATAGAAGACTACATCCCTTCGAGGGCAGAGAGCTAGACTCCTTCGGGGATAGAATACTCCATCCCTTCGAGGGCTGAGAGCTCAACCCCTTCAAGGATAGAAGACTCCATCCTTTCGAGGGCTGAGAGATAGACCGCTTTGAGGATAGAAGACTACATCCCTTCAAGGGTAGAGAGCTCGACCCCTTCAAGGATAGAAGAGTCCATCCCTTAGAGGGCTGAGAGCTATACCCCTTCAAGGAAAAAAACTCCATCCCTTCGGGGGATGAGAGCTTGAACCCTTCGAATATAGAAGAGTCCATCCCTTTGAGGGGTAAGAGCTCGAACCCTTCGAGGATAGAAGAGTTTATCCCTACGAGGGATGAGAGCTAGACCTCTTCAAGGATAAAAGACCCTTCATGGGATGAGAGCTCAACCACGTCGAGGATAGAAGACTCCATCCCATCGAGGGCTGAGACCTTGACCTCTCTGAGAATAGTAGACAACGTTCCTTCGAGGGCTAAGAGCTCGACCCCTTCAAGGATAGAAGAGTACATCCCTTTGATGGCTGAGACTCGACCACTTTGTGGATAAAAGAGTCCATTCCTTCGGGGGCTGAGAGATCGACCCCTTCGAGGATAGAAGACTACATCCCTTCGAAGAATGAGAGCCCGACCCCTTCGAGGATAGAAGACTCCATTCTTTTGAGGGCTGAGAGATGGACCCCTTCGAGGATAGAAGACTACATCCTTTCGAGGGCTGAGAGCTTGACCCCTTCGAGGATAGAAGACTCCATTCCTTTGAGGGCTGAGAGCTTGACCCCTTCGAGGAGAGAAGAGTCCATCCCTTTTAGGGTTGAGAGCTTAACCACTTCGAGGATAGAAGGGTTCATCCCTTTGAGTGCTGAGAGCTTAACCCCTTCGAGGAGAGAACACTGCATCCCTTTGAGGGCTGAGATCTCAACACCTTCAAGGATAGAAGAGTTCATCCCTTCGAGGGCTGAGAGCTCGACCCTTCAAGGATAGAAGAATCCATCCCTTCAAGGGCTAAGAGCTGGACCCCTTCAAGGAAAAAAGACACCATCCCTTCGAGGGCTGAGAGCTCAACCCCTTCAAGGAAAAAAGACTCCGTCCCTTCGAGGGCTGAGACCTCGACCCCTTCTAGTATAGAAGAGTCCATCCCATTGAGGGCTAAGATCTCGACCCCTTCGAGGATAGAAGAGTCCATCCCTTCGAAGGCTGAGAGATAGACCTCTTCAAGTATAAAAGACCCTTCAAGGGCTGAGAGCTCGACCACTTCGAGGATAGAAGACTCCATCCCCTCTAGGGCTGAAACCTCGACCCCTCTGAGGATAGAAGACTGCATTCCTTTGAGGGCTGAGAGCGACCCATTCAAGGAGAGAAGAGTCCATCCCTTTGAGGGTTAAGAGCTCGACCACTTTGAGGATAGAAGGGTCCATCCCTTCGAGTGCTGAGAGCTCAACCCCTTCGAGGACCGAACACTGCATCCCTTCGAGGGCTGAGATCTTGACACCTTCGAGGATAGAAGAGTTCATCCCATCGAGGGCTGAGAGCTCAACCCTTCAAGGATAGAAGTGTCCATCCCTTCGAGGGCTGAGAGCTAGACCTCTTCAAGTATAGAATACCCTTCAAGGGCTGAGAGCTCGACAACTTCGAGGATAGAAGACTCTATCCCCTCTAGGGCTAAAACCTCGACCCCTCTGAGGATAGAAGACTCCATTCCTTTGAGGGCTATGAGCTCGACCCCTTCGAGGATAGAAGAGTTCATCCCTTTCAGGGCTGAGAACTCGACCACTTTGAGGATAGAAAAGTCCATCCCTTCGAGGGCTGAGAGCTTGACCCCTTTGAGGATAGAAGACAACATCCCTTGGAGGGCTAAGATCTCGACCCCTTCAAGGATATTAGAGTACATCCCTTCGTGGGCTGAGAGTTCGATCCCTTAATGGAAAAAAGACTCCATTCCTTCGAGGGCTGAGAGCTCAACACCTTTGAGTATAGAAGACTCTATCCCTTCAAGGGCTGAGAGCTCGACCCCTTCGAGAATAGAACAGTCCATCCCTTCGAGGGCTGAGAGCTAAACCCCTTTAAGGATAGAAGACTCCATCCCATTGAGAGCTTACAGCTCAACCACTTTGAGGATAGAGGACTCCATCCCTTCGAGGGATGAGAGCTAGACCCTTTCATGCATAGAAGACTCTATCCCTTTGAGGGCTAAGAGCTATACCCCTTCGAGGATAGAAAATTCCCACCCTTCAAGGGTCGAAAGCTCGATCCCTTCGATGATAGAAGACTAAATCCCTTCGATGGGCTGAGAGCTAGACCTCTTCGGGGATAAAAGACTCAATCCCTGTAAGAACTGAGAGCTAGACCCCTTCAAGGATAGAAGACTCCATCCCTTCGAGAGCTGAGAGCTCGACTACTTCGAGGATAGAAGACTCCATCCCTTTGAGGGCTGAGAGCTAGACCCCTTCAAGGATAGAAGACTCTATC
This sequence comes from Rubia yunnanensis, assembly GCA_037428765.1. Taxonomy (NCBI): domain Eukaryota; kingdom Viridiplantae; phylum Streptophyta; class Magnoliopsida; order Gentianales; family Rubiaceae; genus Rubia; species Rubia yunnanensis. The sequence continues at coordinate 75,879,644 of CM075062.1, forward strand.
CCTTCAAAGGCTGAGAGCTTGACCCCTTCGAGGATAGAAGAGTACATCTCTTCGAGGGCTGAAAGCTAGACCTCTTCAAGTATAGATGACCCTTCAAGGGCTGAGAGCTCGACCACTTTGAGGATAGAAGACTCCATCCCTTTGAGGGCAGAAAGCTCGACCCCTTCGAGGATAGAAGAGTTCATCCCTTCGAGGGCTTAGAGCTCAACCCCTTCAAGGAAAAAAGACTCCATCCCTTCGAGGGATGAGACCTCGGCCCCTTAGAATATAGAAGTGTCCATCCCTTCGAGGGCTGAGAGCTTGACCCCTTTGAGGATAGAAGAGTTCATCCATACGAGGGCTAAGAGCTAGACCTCTTCAAGGATAGAAGACCCTTCATGGGATGAGAGCTCGACCATATCGAGGATAAAAGACTCCATCCCATCGAGGGCTGAGACCTCAACCCCTCTGAGGATAAAATACTGCATTCCTTCGAGGGCTAAGAGCTCGACCCCTTCAAGGATATAAAAGTCCATCCCTTTAAAGGCTGAGACTCGACCACTTTGAGGATAGAAGAGTCCATTCATTCGAGGGCTGACAGATCGACCCCTTCAAGGATAGAAGACTACATCCCTTCGAGGGATGAGAGCTTGACCCCTTCAAGGATAGAATACTCAATCCCTTCAAGGGATGAGATCCCGTCCCCTTCGAGGATAGAAGACTCCATCCTTTCAAGGACTGAGAGATGGACCCCTTCGAGGATAGAAAACTACATCCCTTCGAGGGCTGAGAGCTCGACCCCTCTGAGGATAGAAGACTCCATTCCTTTGAGAGCTGAGAGATTGACCCCTTAGAGGAGAGAAAAGTCCATCCCTTTGAGGGTTGACAGCTCGACCACTTTGAGGATAGAAGGGTCCATCCCTTCGAGTAATGAGAGCTCGACCCCTTCGAGGAAAGAACACTGCATACCTTCGAGGGCTGAGATCTCGACACCTTTGAGGATAGAAGAGTTCATCCCTTCGAGGGCTGAGAGCTCGACCCTTCAAGGATAGAAGTGTCCATCCCTTCGGGGGCTGAGAGCTCGACCCCTTAAAGGAAAAAAAAGACTCCATCCCTTTGTGGGCTGAGAGCTCGACCCCTTCTAGTATAGAAGAGTCCATCCCATAGAGGACTGGGAGCTTGACCCTTTCAAGGATAGAAGAGTCCATCCCTTCCAGGGCTGAGAGCTAGACCTCTTCAAGTATAGATGACCCTTTAAGGGATGAGAGCTCGACAACTTCAAGGATAGAAGACTCTATCCCCTCTAGGGATGAAACCTCAACCCCTCTGAGGATAGAAGACTCCATTCCTTCGAGGGCTAAGAGCTCGACCCCTTCGAGGATAGAAGACTACATCCCTTCGAAGGCTGAGAGCCCGACCCCTTCGAGGATAGAATACTACATCCCTTCGAAGGCTGAGAGCTAGACCCCTTTGGGAATAGAAGATAACATCCCTTGGAGGACTGAGATCTCATCCCCTTCAAGGATAGAAGAGTCCATCCCTTCGTGAGCTGAGAGTTTGACCCCTTAATGGAAAATAGACTCCATCCCTTCGAGGGCTGAGAGCTCGACACCTTTGAGTATAGAAGACTCTATCCCTTCATGGGCTGAGAGCCCAACCCCTTCGAGAATAGAACAGTCCATCCCTTCGAGGGCTGAGAGCTAAACCCCTTCAAGGATAGAAGACTCCATCCCGTCGAGGGCTTACAGCTTGATCACTTTGAGGATAGAGGACTCCATCCCTTTGAGGGATGATAGCTAGACCCTTTCATGGATAGAAGACTCTATCCCTTTGAGGGCTGAGAGCTCAACCCCTTCGAGGATAGAAAAGTCCATCCCTTCGAGGGCTGAGAGCTCGATCCCTTCGATGATAGAAGACAACATCCCTTCGAGGGACTGAGAGCTAGACCTCTTCGGGGATAGAAGACTCCATCCCTTTGAGAACTAAGAGGTAGACCCCTTCAAGGATAGAAGACTTCATCCCTTCGAGAGCTGAGAGCTCGACCACTTCGAGGATGGAAGACTCCATCCCTTTGAGGACTGAGAGCTAGACCCCTTCGAGGATAGAAGACTCTATCCCTTCGAGGGCTGAGAGCTTGACCCCTTCGAGGATAGAAGAGTCCATCCCTTCGAGGGTGAGAGCTAGACCTCTTCTAGTCTAGATGACCCTTCAAGGGCTGAGAGCTCGACCACTTCGAGGATAGAAGACTCCATCCCTTCTACGGCTGAAACCTCAACCCCTCAGAGGATAGAAGACTTCATTCCTTCGAGGGCTAAGAGCTCGACCCCTTCAAGGATAGAAGAGTTCATCCCTTCGAGGGCCGAAAGCTAAACCCCTTTGAGGATAGAAGACTCCATCCTGTCGAGGGCTGAGAGCTCAACCACTTTGAGGATATAAGACTCCATCCCTTCGAGGGATGAGAGCTAGACCCTTTCATGGATAGAAGACTCTATCCCTTCGAGGGCTAAGAGCTCAACCCTTTCGAGGATAGAAAAGTCCATCACTTCGAGGGCTGAGAGCTCGATCCCTTCGATGATAGAAAACTACATCCCTTCGAAGGGCTGATAGCTAGACTCCTTAGGGAATAGAATACTCCATTCCACTGATAGCTGAGAGCTCGACCCCTTCGAGGATAAAAGTCTCCATCCCTACAAGAGCTGAGAGCTAGACCTATTTAAGGATAGAAGACCCTTCGAGGGCTGAGGGCTTGACCACATCGAGGATAGAAGACTACATCCCTTTGAGGGCTGAGACCTCGACCCCTCTGAGGATAGAAGACTCCATTCCTTCGAGGGCTAAGAGCTCGACCCTTTCAAGGATAGAGGAGTTCATCCCTTTGAGGGCGGAGAAATCAACTACTTTGAGGATAAAAGAGTCCATTCCTTCGAGGGCTGAGAGATCGACCACTTCGAGGATAGAAAACTACATCTCTTTAGGGCTAAGAGCTCAACCCCATCAAGGATAAAAGACTCCATTCCTTCGAAGGCTGAGAGCTCGACCCCTTCGAGGATAGAAGAGTCCATCCCTTTGAGGGTTGAGAGCTCGACCACATCAAGGATAGAAGAGTCCATCACATCGAGTGTTGAGAGCTCGACCCCTTCAAGGATAGAACACTGCATCCCTTCGAGGGCTGAGATCTCGACACCTTCGAGGATAGAATAGTTCATCATTTCGAGGGCTTAGAGCTCGACCCATTCAAGGATAGAAGAGTCCATCCCTTTGAGGGTTGAGAGCTCGACCCCTTCAAGGACAAAAGACTTCCTCCTTTTGAGGGCTGAGAGCTCAACCCATTCTAGCATAGAAGATTCTATCCCTTCGAGGGATGAGAGCTCAACCCCTTCAAGGATAGAAGAGTCCATCACTTCGAGGGCTGAGAGCTAGACCTCTTCAAGTATAGAAAACTCTTCGAGGGATGAGAGCTCAACCACTTCAAGGATAGAAGACTCCATCCCTTCTAGGGGTGAGATCTCAACCCCTCTGAGGATAGAAAACTCTATTCCTTCAAGGCCTAAGAGCTCGACCCCTTCGAGGATAGAAGAGTTCATCCCTTTGAGGGCTAAGAACTTGACCACTTTGAGGATACAACAGTCCATCCCTTTCAGGGCTGAGAGCTCGACACCTTCGAGGATAGAAGACTACATCCCTTGGAGGGCTAAGATCTTAACCCCTTCGAGGATAGAAGACTGCATCCCTTCGAGGGCTGAGAGCTCAACCACTTCGAGGATAGAATACTCAATCCTTTTGAGGGCTGAGAGATGGACCCCTTCGAGGATAGAAGACTACATCCCTCCGAGGGCTGAGAGGTCATCCTCTTTGAGGATAGAAAACTCAATCCCTTTGAGGGCTGAGAGCTCGACCCCTTTGAGGAGAGAAGAGTCCATCCCTTTGAGTGCTGAGAGCTCGACTCCTTCGAGGATAGACCACTACATCCCTTCGAGGGTTGAGATCTCGACACATTCAAGTATAGAAGAGTTCATCCCTTCGAGGGCTTAGAGCTCAACCCCTTCAAGGATAGAAGAGTCCATCCCTTCGAGGGCTGAGAGCTCGACCCCTTCAAGAACAAAAGAGTCCATCCCTTCGAGGGCTAAGAGCTCGACCCCTTTGATGATAGAAGAGTCCATCCCTTCGAGGGCTAATAGCTAGACCTCTTCAAGTATAGAAAACCCTTCGAGGGCTGAGAGCTCCAACACTTCAAGGATAGAAGACTCCATCCCTTATAGGGCTGAGACCTCGACCCCTCTGAGGATAGAAGACTCTATTCCTTCGAGGGCTAAGAGCTTGACCCCTTTGCGGATAGAAAAGCCCATCCCTTTTAGGGATGAGAACTCGACCACTCTGTGGATAGAACAGTGCATCCCTTCGAGGGCTGAGAGCTCAACCTCTTCAAGGATAGAAAATTACATCCCTTCGAGGGCTAAGATCTCGACCTTTCCGAAGATAGAAGAGTACATCCCTTCAAGGGCTGAGAGTTCGACCCCTTAAAGGAAAAAAGACTCCATCCCTTCGAGGGTTGGTTGCTCCAAACCTTCGAGTATAGAAGACTCTATCCCTATAAGGGCTGAGAGCTCGACCCCTTTGAGGATAGAACAGTCAATCCCTTCGAGGGCTGAGAGCTAAACCCCTTCGAGGATAGAAGACTTCATCCCATCGAGGGCTGAGAGCTCGACCACTTTGAGGATAGAAGACTTCATCCCTTCAAGGGATAAGAGCTAAACCCTTTTGTGGATTATAGACTCTATCCCTTCGAGGGCTGAGAGCTCGACCCCTTCGAGGATAGAAAAGTCCATCCCCTCGAGGGCTGAGAGCTCGACCCTTTATTGATTGAAGACTACATCCCTTCGATGTCTGAGAGCTTGACCTTTTCGGAGTTAGAAGACACCATCCCTTTGAGAACTGAGAGATACACCCCTTCGAGGATAGAAGACTCCATCCCTTCGAGAGCTGAGAGTTCGACCACTTCGAGGATAGAAGAATCCATCCCTTTGAGGGCTGAGAGCTAGACCCCTTCAAGGATAGAAGACTCTATCCCTTCGAGGGCTGAGAGCTTGACCCCTTCGAGGATAGAAGAGTCCATCCCTTCATGGGCTTAGATATCGATCTATTCAATGATAGAGGACTACATCCCTTCGAGGGCAGAGAGCTAGACTCCTTCGGGGATAGAATACTCCATCCCACCGAGGGTTGAGAGCTCGACCCCTTTGAGGATAGAAGACTCCATCCCTTTGAAGGCTGAGAGCTAGACCTCTTCAAGGATAGAAGACCCTTCGAGGGCTGAGGACTCAACCACGTTGAGGATAGAAAACTCAATCCCTTTAAGGGTTAAGACCTCGACCTCTCCGAGGATAGAAGACTCCATTCCTTCGAGGGCTGAGAGCTAGACCTCTTCAAGGATAGAAAACTCCATCCTTTTGAGAACTGAGAGCTAGACCCCTTCAAGGATAGAAGACTCCATCCCTTCGAGAGCTGAGAGCTCGACCAATTCGAGCATAGAAGAATCCATCCCTTTGAGGGCTGAGAGCTAGACCCCTTCGAGGATAGAAGACTCTATCCCTTTAAGGGCTGAGAGCTTGACCCCTTCGAGGAAAGAAGAGTCCATCCCTTCATGGGCTGAGAGCTAGACCCCTTCGAGGGCTAAGAGTTTGACCAATTTGATGATAGAAGATTCCATCCCTTCTAGGGCCGAGACCTCGACCCCTCTGAGGATAAAAGACTCCATTCCTTCAAGGGATAAGAGCTCGATGCTTCGATGATAGAGGAGTCCATCCCTTTGAGGGCTGAGAAATCGACCACTTTTAGGATAGAAGAGTCTATTCCTTCGAGGGCTGAGAGATCAACCCCTTCGAGGATAGAAGACTACATCCCTTCGACGGCTGAGAGCTCCACCCCTTCGAGGATAGAAGACTCCATTCCTTTGAGGACTGAGAGCTCGACCCCATCGAGGAGAGAATAATCCATCCCTTTGAGGGTTAAGAGCTTGACCACTTCGAGAATAGAAGAGTCAATCCCGTCGAGTGCTGAGAGCTTGACCCCTTCGAGGATAGAACACTGCATCCCTTCAAGGGCTGAGATCTCGACACCATCGAGGATAGAATAGTTCATCCCTTTGAGGGCTTTGAGCCGACCCCTTCAAGGATAGAACAGTCCATCCCTTCAAGAGTTGAGAGCTCAACCCCTTCAAAGACAAAAGACTCCATCCCTTCGAGGGCTAAGAGCTCGACCCCTTCTAGTATAGAACAGTCCATCCCTTTGAGGGCTTACAGCTCGACCCCTTTGAGGATAGGACAGTCCATCCCTTCAAGGGCCACTAACTAGACCTCTTCAAGTATAGAAGACCCTTCGATGGCTGAGAGCTTGACCACTTCGAGGATAGAAGACTCTATCCCTTCTAGGGCTGAGACCTCGACCCCTCTGAGGATAGAGACTCCATTCCTTCGAGGGCTAAGAGCTCAACCCCTTCGAGGATAGAGGAATCCATCCCTTTGAATGCTGAGAAATTAACCACTTTAAGGATAGAAGAGTCCATCCCTTCGAGGGCTGAGAGATCGACCCCTTCGAGGATAGAAGACTACATCCCTTGGAGGGATGAGATCTTGACCCCTTCAAGGATAGAATACTAAATCCTTTCGAGGGCTGAGAGATGGACTCCTTCGAGGATAAAAGACTACATCCCTTCGACGGCTGAGAGCTCGTCCCCTTCGAGGATGGAAGACTCTATTCCTTTGAGGGCTGAGAGCTCGACCCCTTCGAGGATAGAAGAGTCCATCCCTTTGAGGGTTGAGAGCTTGACAAATTCAAGGATAGAAGAGTTCATCCCTTCGAGTGCTGAGAGCTCGACCCCTTCAAGGATAGAACACTACATCCCTTCGAGGGCTGAGATCTCGACACCTTCGAGGATAAAAGAATTCATCCCTTCGAGGGCTTAGAGCTCAACCTTCTAGGATAAAAGAGTTCATCCCTTCGAGGGCTGAGAGCTGACCCCTTTAAGGACAAAAGACTCCATCCCTTTGAGGGCTGAGAGCTCGACTCTTTCAAGTATAGAAGAGTCCATCCCCTTGAGGGCTGAGAGCTCGACCCCTTCGAGGATAGAAGAGTACATCCCTTCGAGGTCTGATAGTTAGACCTCTTCAAGTATAGAAGACCCTTCGAGGGCAAAGAGCTTGACCACTTCGAGGATAGAAGACTCCATCTATTTAAGGGCTGAGACCTCGACCCCTTTGAGGATAGAACACTCTATTCCTTCGAGGGCTAAGAGCTCGACCCCTTCAAGGATAGAAGAGTTCATCCCTTTCAGGGCTGAGATCTCGACCACTTTGAGGATAGAACAGTCCATCCCTTTGAGGGCTGAGAGCTCGACCCCTTCGAGGATAGACGGCTACATCCCTTGTATGGCTGAGATCTCAACCTTTTCAAGGAAAGAAGAGTTCATCCATTCGAGGGCTGAGAGTTCGACCCCTTAAAGGAAAAAAGACTCCATCCCTTCGAGGGCTGAGAGCTCCACACCTTTGAGTATGGAAGACTCTATCCCTTCGAGGGCTGAGAGCTCGACCCCTTCCAAGATAGAACAGTCCATCCCTTCGAGGGCTGTGAGCTAAACCCCTTCAAGGATAGAAGACTCCATCCTGTTGAGGGCTGAGATCTCGACCACTTTGAGGATATTAGACTTCATCCATTCGAGGGATGAGAGCTAGACCCTTTCATGAATAGAAGACTCTATCCCTTCGAGGGTTGAGAGCTAGACCCCTTCGAGGAGAGAAAGGTCCATCCCTTCGAGGGTTGAGAGCTCGATCCCTTGGTTGATAGAAGACTACATCCCTTCGAGGGATGAGAGCAAGACCTCTTCGGGGATAGAAGACTCCATCCCTTTGAGAACTAAGAGATAGACCCCTTTGAGGATAGAAGACTCCATCACTTCGAGAGCTGAGAGCTCGACCACTTCGAGGATAGAAGACTCCATCCCTTTGAGGGCTGAGAGCTAGACCCCTTCGAGGATGGAAGACTCTATCCCTTCGAGGTCTGAGAGCTTGACCCCTTCGAGGATAGAAGAGTACATCCCTTCGAGGGCTCATAGCTAGACCTCTTCAAGTATAGAAGACCCCTCGAGGGCTGAGAGCTTGACCCCTTCGCGGATAGAAGACTCCATCCCTTCTAGAGCTGAGACCTCGACCCCTCTGTGGATAGAACACTCTATTCCTTCGAGGGCTAAGAGCTTGATCCCTTCGAGGATAGAAGAGTTCATCCTTTTCAGGGCTGAGAATTCGACCACTTTGAGGATAGAACAGTCCATCCCTCCGAGGGCTGAGAGCTCAACCCCTTCGAGGATAAAAGACTACATCCCTTGGAGGGTTGAGATCTCAACCTTTTCAAGGATAGAAGAGTCCATCCCTTCGAGGGCTGAGAGTTTGACCCCTTATAGGAAAAAAGACTCCATCCCTTCGAGGGCAGAGAGCTCCACACCTTTGGGTATAGAAGAATCTATCCCTTCGAGGGCTGAGAGCTCGGCCCCTTCAAGGATAGAACAGTCCATCCCTTCGAGGGCTGAGGGCTAAACCTCTTCGAGGATAGAAGACTCCATCCTGTCGAGGGCTGAGAGCTTGACCACTTTGAGGATAGTAGACTCCATCCCTTCGAGGGATGAGAGCTAAACCCTTTCGTGGATAGAAGACTCTATCCCTTTGAGGAATGAGAGATAGACCCCTTCAAGGATAGAAAGGTCCATACCTTCGAGGGCTGAGAGCTCGATCCCTTTGATAATAGAAAACTACATCCCTTAGAGGGCTGAGAGCTAGACCTCTTTGGGAATAGAAGACTCCATCCCTTTGAGAACTAAAAGCTACACCCCTTCAAGGATAGAAGACTCCATCCCTTCGAGAGCTGAGAGTTCGACCACTTCGAGAATAGAAGACTCCATCCCTTTGAGGGCTGAGAGCTAGACCCCTTTGAGGATGGAAGACTCTATCCCTTCGAGGGCTGAGAGCTTGACCCCTTTGAGGATAGAAGAGTCCATCCCTTCAAGGGCTTATAGCTCGATCCATTAAATAATAGAAGACTACAGCCCATCGAGGACTGAGAGCTAGACTCCTTTGGGGATAGAATACTCCATCCCACCAAGGGCTGAGAGCTTGACCCCTTCAAGGATTTAAGAGTCTATCCCTTCAAGGGCTGAGAGCTGGACCCCATCACGGACAAAAGACTCCATCCCTTCGAGGGCTGAGAGCTCAACCCCTTCTAGTATAGAAGAGTCCATCCCTTTGAGGGCTGAGAGCTCGACCCCTTCGAGGATAGAAGAGTCCATCCCATCAGGGGCTGATAGCTAGACCTCTTCAAGTATAAAACACCCTTCGAGGGCTGAGAGCTTGACCCATTCGAAGATAGAAGAGTCCATCCCTTCGAGGGCTAAGAGCTAGATCTCTTCATGTATAGAAGACCCTTCGAGGGCTGAGAGCTCGACCACTTCGAGGATAGAAGACTCCATCCCTTCTAGGGCTAAGACCTCGACCCCTCTGAAGATAGAAGACTCCATTCCTTCGAGGGCTAAGAGCTCAACCCCTTCGAGGATAGAAGAGTTCATCCCTTTGAGGGCTGAGAGCTCGACGCCTTCGAGGATAGATGAGTCCATCCCTTCGAGGACTGAGAGCTAGACCTCTTCATGTATAGAAGACCCTTTGAGGACTTAGAGCTTGACCACTTCGAGGATGGAAAACTCCATCCCTTCTAGGACTGAGACCTCGACCCCTCTAAGGATAGAAGACTCCATTCCTTTGAGGGCTAGGAGCTCGACCCCTTCGAGGATAGAAGAGTTCATCCCTGTGAAGGATGAGAACTCGACCACTTTGAGGACAGAACAATCCATCCCTTCGAGGGCTGAGAGCTCGACCCCTTTGAGGATAGAAGACTACATCCCTTGGAGGGCTGAGATCTTGACCCCTTTGAGGATAAAAGAGTCCATCCCTTCGAGGGTTGAGAGTTTGACCCCTTAAAGGAAAAAAGACTCCATCCCTTCGAGGGCTGAGAGCTCCACACCTTCGAGGGCTGAGAGCTCCACACCTTCGAGTATAGATGACTCTATCCCTTCGAGGGATGAGAGCTAGACTCCTTTGGGGATAGAATACTCTATCCCATCGAGGGCTGAGAGCTTGACACCTTCAAGGATGGAAGACTCCATCCCATCGAGGGCTGAGAGCTCGACCACTTTGAGGATAGAAGACTCCATCCCTTTGAAGGATGAGAGCTAGACCCTTTCATGGATAGAAGACTCTATCCCTTCGAGGGCTGAGAGCTCGACCCCTTCGAGGATAGAAAAGTTCATCCCTTTGAGGGCTGAGAGCTCGATCCCTTTAATGATAGAAGAATACATCCCTTTGAGGGCTGAGAGCTAGACCTCTTCGGGGATAGAAGACTCCATCCCTTTGAGAACTAAGAGCTAGACCCCTTCAAGGATAGAAGACTACATCCCTTCGAGAGCTGAGAGCTCAACCACTTTGAGGATGGAAGACTCCATCCCTTTGAGGGCTGAGAGCTAGATCCCTTTGAGGATAGATGAATCTATCCCTTCGAGGGCTGAGAGCTTGACCCCTTCGAGGATGGAAGAGTTCATCCCTTCAAGGGCTGAGAGCTTGATCCATTCAATCTTAGAAGACTACATCCCTTCGAGGGATGAGAGCTAGACTCCTTTGAGGATAGAATACTCTATCCCATCGAGGGCTGAGAGCTCGACCCCTTCAAGGATAGAAGACTCCATCCCATCGAGGGCTGAGAGCTCGACCACTTTGAGGATAGAAGACTCCATCCCTTCGAAGGATGAGAGCTAGACCCTTTCGTGGATAGAAGACTCTATCCCTTCAAGGGTTGAGAGCTCGACCCCTTCGAGGATAGAAAAGTTCATCCCTTCGAGGGCTGAGAGCTCGATCCCTTTAATGATACAAGAATACATCCTTCGAGAGCTAAGAGCTAGACCTCTTCGGGGATAGAAGACTCCACCCCTTTGAGAACTGAGAGCTAGACCCCTTAAAGGATAGAAGACTCCATCCCTTCGAGAGCTGAGAGCTCAACCACTTTGAGGATGGAAGACTCCATCCCTTTGAGGGCTGAGAGCTAGATCCCTTTGAGGATTGATGAATCTATCCCTTCGAGGGCTAAGAGCTTGACCCCTTCGAGGATGGAAGAGTCCATCCCTTCAAGGGCTGAGAGCTTGATCCATTCAATCTTAGAAGACTACATCCCTTTAAGGGATGAGAGCTAGACTCCTTCGAGGATAGAATACTCTATCCCATCGAGGGCTGAGAGCTTGACCCCTTTAAGGATAGAAGACTCCATCCTTTCGAGGGCTGAGATATAGACCCCTTCGAGGATAAAAGACTCCAATCTTTCGAGGGCTGAGTGCTCGACCACTTTGAGGAAACAGGAGTCCATCCCTTCGAGGGCTGAGAGCTCGACCCCTTCGAGGATAGAAGGCTCTATCCTTTTGAGGGCTGAAAGCTAGACTCCTTCGAGGATAGAAGAATCTATCCCTTTGAGAATGATAGCTAGACCACTTCGATGATAGAAGACTCTATCCATTCAAGGGCTGAGAGCTAGACCGCTTCGAGGATAGAATACTCCATATCTTTGAGGGCTGAGAGCTCGACCCCTTTGAGGATATAAGACTTCATCCCCTCGAGGGCTGAGAGCTAGACCCCTTCGAGGATGGTAGACTCTATCCCTTTGAGGGCTGAGAGCTTGACCCCTTCTAGGATAGAAGACTCCATCCCTTCAAGGGTTGAGAGCTTGACCCCTTCAAGGATAGAAGACTACATCCTTTCGAGGGCACAGAGCCCGACCCCTTCGAGGATAGAAAACTGCATTCCTTGAGGGCAGAGGGCTCGACCCCTTTGAGGATGGAAGAGTTCATCCCTTTGATGGCTGAGAGCTTGACCACTTCGAGGATAGAAGAGTCCATCCCTTCGGGGGCTGAGAGCTCAACCCCTTCGTTGATAGAAGACTACGTCCCTTCGAGGGTTGAGATCTTGACCCCTTCGAGGATAGAAGAGTCCATCCCTTCGAGGGCTAGGAGCTCGACCCCTTCGAGGATACAAGAGTCCATCCGTTAGAGGGTTGAGAGCTTGATTCCTTTGAGTATAGAAGACTCCATCCCTTCGGGGCTGAGAGCTCAACCCCTTCAAGGATAAAATAGTCCATCCCTTTGAGGGCTGAGAGCTAGACCCCTTCATGGATAGAAGACTCCATCCCTTCAAGGGCTGAGAGCTTGACCACTTCGATGATAGAAGACTTCATCCCTTCGAGGGCTGAGAGCTAGACCCTTTCGAGGATAGAAAATGCTATCCCTTCGAGGGCTGAGAGCTCGATCCCTTTGAGGATTGAAGAGTCCATCCCTTCAAGGGCCGAGAGGCTGATCCCTTCGAGGATAGAAGATTACATCCCTTCGAGGGATGAGAGCTAGACCCCTTCGGGGATAGAAGACTTCATCCCTTCGAGGGCTGAGAGCTCGACCCCTTCGCGGATAAAAGATAGATGTATCCATTTTATATGCATAATTTAGTACTATTTTGGGTCACTTTTATGCTCTTTTATTATCGATAGCTTACGTTTTGCCTTGAAATTCTTTTAGGAGGGGTAAGAGAAACTTTACGCTCTTTTACCTCTTCTACGTGGATTTTGATTGACAAGGGAAGAACACGGAGGCAATGAAGACCGAAGGCCATCGAAGATCACACTTTCGAAGACTTTTGAAGACTTGCTTCAAAGACATGAAGACCGGAGGCCATTGAAGACCATTTTTGTAGTCATTGAAGACTCGAAAACGGAGAGGAATTGCTATGAAGATGATTATATACCACAAGAAGAAGAAAATGACACAATGAAAAATTATGGCACCCTTCGCAAGTCGCGATGGGTTCGTCGCAAGACCGTTATGAGTTGCGATGAGTCCGTCGTGAGTCGCAACCAACGGGTGGCCAGATTTTCACCTTATCTTCTTTGTACTATATATAGCACCCTCTTTCCTCTCATTCATATTCTTCATCTTCTGTGTTTTTGGTACTGCTTTTAACCCTAGTTTATTCCATTTTCATCTTTGAATTCTCTTGTATTATGTTTGGTTGTTTAGCATTGATTAGTATGAACTCTTGTAGCTAATCTAATTCTTGGGAGAAATTGATTGAAGCTTCCAAGCTTATGTAGCATGATTCTATGTTTCTTATTTATGAACATTTATTGGAGAGCATTTATTATGCCAAAATGTTGTGTTTTATCTCATTTATACCATGGGTTGTTTGAGTATATGAAATATTTGTAAGATTGAAATGTTAGGGTGTTAGAAAAGTTGCAAATTTCTTAACTCATTTGATATGGAAATCCAAGAGCATGGATTTAGAAATTCTTGTGTATAATGTGTGGTAATCCTTGCTAGATGAGTATGTTAATAGGGTTTGTTCTCATATTTGTCATATAGATGCAAAGAAAGGTTGAACCTTGAATGTTGCTTGTTCTTAGTTTAATCTAATGAATGCTTTGTTTGGTTCAATGACTATGTCTTTGGTAGAAGGCTTCTTATTATCAAACCTATGGTCCTTTGGGTTTAATGCCATTGATGAAATACCCCTATGGTTGTTGTTTATCTAGGGTGATCATCAATGAGGTTTGCAAATGGTCATTGTTTGTCTTTGCAAAATACTCTTAAGGAGGAATGCATGTTGATCTTTGAATGAGAAATGATACATTCCCCATAGACAATAAATGTAATTGAATGAGCGAATGAATCAATGAGCTATATGAAGTTTGTAAGTGGAAATAGATTGCCCCCAAGGCTCCGTTAATTATCATTTACATCGTATCTTTAGTTGTATTGCATAATTAGCATAGTTCGCTTACTTTGCTAGTTGTTGTATTTCAATTTCTTAGTTTAGGATCAAACTAACCAAAACCCCCTTGTGTACTTGCTTTTATATATATGTGTCTATGTATGTAAATGTCTAGTATGTCTTCTCATATATATGTTTAAACACTTGAAAATATCCCTCTTCTCGTGGACGACACCGACTTGCCATTATCTACTTTATTGTATATAGGAATCATTTAGGGCTTAAAATTATTAACATTGAGAGGTACGGCGATGACCTCCCTTTGAAGGCTAAAAGCTCGACCACTTCGAGGATTGAAGAGTCCATCCCTTCGAGGAAAGAGGAGTCTATCCCTTCGAGGACTGAGAGCTCGACCCCTTCGAGGATAGAAGAGTCCATCCCTTTGAGGGCTAAGAGCTTGACACCTTCGAGGACAGAAGAGTTTATCCCTTCGATGGCTGAGAGCTCAACCCATTCGAAGATAGAATAGTCCATCCTTTCGAGGGCTGAGAGCTCGACCACTTTGAGGATAGAAAATTCCATCCCTTCGAGAGCTGAGAACTAAACCCCTTTGAGGATAGAAGACTCTATCCCTTCTAGGGCTAAAAGCTTGACCACTTCGAGGATAGAAGACTCCATCCCTTTGAGGGTTTAGAGCTCGACCCCTTCGAGAATAAAAGACTCCAACCCTTCGAGGGCTGAGAGCTGGACCCTTCGAGGATAGAAGACTCCATCCCTTCGAGGGCTCAGAGCTCGACCCCTTCGAGGATAGAAGAGTCAATCCCTTCGATGGCTGAGAGCTGGACCCCTTCCAGGATAAAAGACTCCATCCCTTCGAGGGCTGAGACCTATACCCCTACGAGGATAGAAGACTCCATCCCATCGAAGGCAAGGAGCTCAACCCCTTTGGGGATAGAAGAATCCATCCCTTCGAGGGCTGAGAGCTAGACCCCTTCGAGGATAGAAAACTCACTCCCTTCAAGGGTTTCGAGGATAGAAGACTCCATCCCTTCGAGGGCTGAGAGCTGGACCCCTTTAAGGATAGAAGACTCCATCCCTTCGAGGGTTCAGAGCTCAACCTCTTCGAGGAAAGAGGTGTCCATCCCTTTAAGGGCTGAGAGCTCAACCCCTTCAAGGATAGAAGAGTTCATCCCTTCGAGGGTAGAGAGCTCGACTCCTTCAAGGATAGAAGATTTTATCCCTTCGAGGGCTGTGCGCTCGACCCCTTCGAGGAAAGAAGCTCCATTCTTTTGTGGGCTTAGAGCTTCACCCCTTCGAGGATAGAAGACTCTATCCCTTCGGGGGTAAAGAGCTTGACCCTTTTGAGAATAGAAGACTCCATCCCTTCGAGGGCTGAGAGCTCGGCCCCTTCGAGGATAGAAGACTACATCACTTTAAGGGCTGAGAGCTAGACCCCTTCGAGGATAGAAGAGTCTATCCCTTCGATGACTGAGAGCTGGACCCCTTCTAGGATAGAAGACTCCATCCCTTCAAGGGCTGAAAGCTTGACCCCTTCGAGGATAGAAGACTCTATCCCTTCGAGGGCTAAGAGCTCAACCCCTTCAAGGGTAGAAAACTCCATCACTTCAAGGGCTAAGAGCTAGACCCCTTCGAGGATAGAAGAGTCCATCCATTCGATGGCTGAGAGTTGGACCCCTTCTAGGATAGAAGACTCCATCCCTTCGAGGGCTGAGAACTCGACAACTTCGAGGATAGAGGACTCCATCCCTTCGAGAGCTGAGAGATAGACTTCTTCGAGGATAGAAGACTCCATCCCTTCGAGGACTGAGAGCTAAACCCCTTCGAGGATAAAATACTCCATCCCTTCGATGGTTTAGAGCTCGACCCTTTCAAGGATAGAAAACTCCATCCCTCCGAGGGCTGAGAGCTGGACCACTTCAAGGATAGAAGACTCCATCCCTTCAAGGGCTCAGAGGTTGACCCCTTCAAGGAAAGAGGTGTCCATCCCTTTGAGGGATTAGAGCTCGACCCCTTCAAGGATAGAAGATCCCATCCCTTTGAGGGCTGAGTGCTTGACTCCCTCAAGGATAGAAGAGTTTATCTCTTCTTCGAGGGTTGAGAGCTTGACTCCTTCAAGTATAGAAGATTTTATCCCTTCGAGGGCTGTGAGCTCGACCCCTGCGAGGAAAGAAGACTCCATCCCTTCGAGGGCTTAGAGCTTAACCCCTTCGAGGATATAAGACTCCGCCCCTTCGAGGGTTGAGAGCTTGACCCTTTCAAGGATAGAAGACTCTATCCCTTCAAGGGCTGAGACCTCGAACCCTTTCGAGGATAGAAGACTTTATCACTACGAGGGCTGAGAGCTAGACCCCTTCGAGGATAGAAGAGTCCATCCCTTCGATGACTGAGAGCTGGACCCGTTTTAGGATAGAATACTCCATCCCTTCGAAGGCTGAGAGCTCAACCTCATCGAGGTTAGAAGACTCCATCCCTTCGAGGGCTGAGAGCTCAACCCCTTCAAGGATATAAGACTCCATCACTCTGAGGGCTGAGAGCTAGACCCCTTCGAGGATAGAAGAGTCCATCCCTTCGATGGCTAAGAGCTGGACCCCTTCTAGGATGGAAGACTCCATCCCTTCGAGGGCTGAGAGATAGACCTCTTAGAGGTTAGAACACTCCATCCCTTTGAGGGCTAAGAGCTATACCTCTCAGAGTATAGAAGACTCCATCCCTTTGAGGGTTTATAGCTCGATCCCTTCGAGAATAGAAGACTCCATCCCTTCGAGGGCTCAGAGCTCGACCCCTTCGAGGAAAGAGGTGTCCATCCCTTCGAGGGCTGAGAGCTTGACTCCTTTTAAGGATAGAAGAGTTTATCCCTTCGAGGGCTGTGAGCACGACCCTTCGAGGAAAGAAGACTCCATCTCTTCGAGGGCTGAGAGATCGACCCCTTCGTAGACAGAAGACTCCATCCCTTTGAGGGATGAGAGCTAGACCCCTTCGATGATAGAAGAGTCAATCTCTTCGAGGGCTAAGAGCTCGACCCCTTCAAGGAATGAAGACTCCATCCCTTCGAGGGCTGAGAGCTTGACCCCTTCGAGGATAGAATACTCCATCCCTTTGAGTGTTGAGAGCTCAACCCCTTCAAGGATAGAAGACTCTATCACTTCAAGGGCTGAGACCTAGACCCTTTCGAGGATAGAAGAGTCCATCCCTTCGATGACTAAGAGATGGACCCCTTCTAGGTTAGAAGACTCCATCCCTTCGAGGGCTGAGAGATACACCCCTTCGAGGATAGAAGACTACATCTCTTTGAGGGCTGAGAGCTAGACCCATTCGAGGATAGAAGACTTCATCCCTTCAAGGGTTTAGAGTTCGACCCCTTCGAGGATAAAAAACTCCATCCCTTCGAGGGCTGAGAGCTAGACCCCTTTGAGGATAGAAGACTCAATCCCTTCGAGGGCTCAGAGCATGACCCCTTCGAAGAAAGAGGTGTCCATCCCTTCAAGGGTTGAGAGCTCAACCTCTTCAAGGATAGAAGAGTCCATCCCTTTGAGGGCTGAGAGCTCAATTCCTTCAAGAATAGAAGAGTTTATCCCTTCGAGGGCTGTGAGCTCGACCCCTTCGAGGAAAGAAGACTCCATCCCTTCGAGAGCTGAGAGCTCGACCCCTTTGAGGATAGAAGACTCCATCCCTTCGAGGGCTAAGAGCTAGACACCTTCGATGATAGAAGAGTCCATCTCTTCGATGGCTGAGAGCTGGAACCCTTCGATAATAGAAGACTTCATCCCTTCGAGCGTTAAGAGCTCGACCCCTTCGAGGATAGAAGACTCCATCTCTTCGAAGGCTGAGAGCTAGACCCCTTCGAGGATAGAACACTTCATCCCTTCGAAGGCTGAGAGCTCGACCCCTTTTGGAAATAGGAGTCCATCCCTTCGATGGCTGAGAGCTTGACCCCTTCTAGGATAGAAAACTCCATTCCTTCGAGGGTTGAGAGCCCGACCCTATTGAGGATACAAGATTTTATCTCTTCAAGGGCTGAGAGCACAACCCTTTCTAGGATAGAAGACTCCATCCATTCGAGGGCTAAGAGCTGCACCCCTTCGAGGATAGAAAACTTCATCCTTTCGAGGGCTGAGAGCTCGATCCCTTTTATTACAGAAGACTTCGTTCCTTCGAGGGCTGAGAGCTCAAACCCTTCGAGGATAGAAGAATCCTTCCCTTTAAGGGCTGAGAGCTCGACCACTTCGAGGATAAAAGACTCCATCCCTTTGAGGGCTTACAGCTAAACCCCTTCGAGGATAGAAGATTTCATCCCTTTGAGGGTTTAGAGCTCGACCCCTTCAAGGATAGAAGACTCCAACCCTTCGAGGGCTGAGAGCTGGACCCTTTCGAGGATGGAAGACTCCATCCCTTCGAGGGTTTAGAGCTCGACCCCTTCGAGGATAGAAGACTCCATCCCTTCGAGGGCTCAGAGCTCGACCCCTTCGAGGATAGAAGAGTCAATCCGTTCAATGGCTGAGAGCTGGACCCCTTCGAGGATAGAAGACTCCATTCCTTCCAGGGCTGAGAGCTAGACCCCTACGAGGATAGAAGACTCTATCCCATCAAGGGCTGAGAGCTGAACCCCTTCGAGGATAGAAGGCTCCATTCCTTTGAGGGATAAAAATTGACCCCTTCGAGGAAAGAAGAGTCCATCCCTTTGAGGGCTGAGAGCTAGACCACTTTGAGGATAGAATAGTCCATCCCTACGAGGGCTTAGAGCTCGACCCCTTTGAGGATATAAGGCTACATCCCTTCAAGGGCTGAGATCTTGACCCCTTCAAGGATAGAAGAGTCCATCCCTTCGAGGGCGGAGAGCTTGAGCCCTTGAAGGATAGAAGATTCCATCCCATCGATGGCTGAGAGCTCGACCCTTTCAAGGAAAGAAGACTACATCCCTTAGAGGGCTGAGAGCTCGACCTCTTCGAAATTGAAGACTTCATCCCTTCGAGGGCTGAGAGCTCAACCCCTTTGAGGATAGAAGACTCTATGTCTTTGAGGGCTGAAAGTTCAACCCCTTCGAGGATAGAAGACTTTATTCTTTCGAGGGCTGAGAGCTCGACCCCTTCGAGGATAGAAGACTCCATCCTTTTGAAGGCTAAGAGCTGGACCACTTCGAGGATAGAAGACTCCATCCTTTTGAGAGCTGAGAGCTCGACCATTTTAAGGATAGAAGACTCCATTCCTTCGAAGGCTTAGATCACGACCTCTTTGAGGTTAGAAGAGTACATCCCTTTGAGGGCTAAGAGCTCGACCACTTCAAGGATAGAAGAGTCCATCCCTTCAAGGGCTGAGAGCTCGATTCCATCGAAGATTGAAGACTACATCCATTCAAGGGCTGAGATTTTAACCCCTTCGAGAATAGAAGAGCCCATCCCTTCGATGGCTGAGAGGTCGGCCCCTTCTAGAATAGAAGAGTTCATCCCTTCTAGGGCTGAGTGCTCGACCCCTTCAAGGATAGAAGAGTTAATTCCTTCGAGGGCTGAGAGCTCAACCCCTTTGAAGATAGAATAGTCCATCCCTTCGAGGGCTGAGAGCTCGACCCCTTCGAGGATAGAAGAGTCCATCCCTTCGAGGGCTGATAGCTAGACCCCTCCGAGGATAGAAGACTCCATCCCTTCGACGTTTGAGAGCTTAACCCCTTTGAGGATAGAAGACTTCATTCCTTCGAGGGCGGAGAACTCGACCCCTTCGAGGAAAGAAGAGTCCATCCCTTTGAGGGCTGAGGGCTCGCCCACTTTGAGGATAGAATGCTACATCCCTTCGAGGGCTGAGATCTCGACCCCTTCATGAATAGAAGAATACATCCCTTTGAGGGATGAGAGCTTGACCCCTTCAAGGATAGAAGAGATTCGAGGGCTGAGAGCTTGACCTCTTTAAGGAAAGAAGACTCCATCCCCTCGAGGGCTAAGAGATTGACCCCTTCGAGGATATAAGACTCTATCCCTTCTAGGGATGAGAGTTAGACCCCTTCGAGGATAGAAGAGTCCATCCCTTCGATGGCTTAGAGCAGGACCCCTTTGAGGATAGAAGACCCCATCCCTTCGAGGGCTGGGAGCTAGACCTCTACGAGGATAGAAGACTCCATCCCTTCGAGGGCTGAGAGCTCAATCCCTTTAAGGATAGAAGTCTTCATTCCTTCGAGGGCTGAGAACTGGACCCCTTCGAGGAAAGAAGAGTCCATCCCTTAGAAGGCTGAGAGCTTGACCACTTTGAGGATAGAATAGTCCATCCCTACGAGGGCTTAGAACTCGACCCCTTTGAGGATAGAAGACTCCATCCTTTCGAAGGCTGAAAGCTGGACCACATCAAGGATAGAAGACTCCATCCCTTTGAGGGCTGAGAGCTCGACCCTTTTAAGGATTGAAGACTCCATTCCTTTGAAGGCTGAGATCACGACCTCTTTTAGGTTAGAAGAGTACATCCCTTTGAGGGCTGAGAGCTCGACCACTTCAAGGATAGAAGAGTCCATCCCTTCAAGGGCTGAGAGCTTGATTCCATCGAAGATTGAAGACTACATCGATTCGAGGGCTGAGATTTCGACCCCTTCGAGGATAGAAGAGCCCATTCCTTCGATGGCTGAGAGGTCGGACCCTTCGAGAATAGAAGAGTCCATCCCTTCTAGGGCTGAGTGCTCGACCCCTTCAAGGATACAAGAGTCAATTCCTTCGCGGGCTAAGAGCTTGACCCCTTTGAAGATAGAATAGTCCATCCCTTTGAGGGCTGAGAGCTCGACCCCTTCGAGGATAGAAGAGTCCATCCCTTCGAGGGCTGACAGCTAGACCCCTATGAGGATAGAAGACTCCATCCCTTTGAGGGCTGAGAACTCAACCCCTTTGAGGATAGAAGACTGCATTCCTTCGAGGGCTGAGAACCTAACCCCTTCGAGGAAAGAAGAGTCCATCCCTTTGAGGGATGAGAATTCGACCACTTTGAGGATAGAAGAGTCCATCCCGTCGAGGGCTGACGGCTTGACCACTTTGAGGATAGAATGCTAAATTCCTTCGAGTGCTGAGATCTCGACCCCTTCGTGAATAGAAGAGTTTATCCCTTCGAGGGATTAGAGCTCGACCCCTTCAAGGATAGAAAAGTCCATCCCTTCGAGGGCTGAGAGCTTGACCACTTCAAGGAAAGAAGACTCCATCCCCTCGAGAGCTGAGAGATTGACCCCTTCGAGGATAGAAGACTCCATCCCTTCGAGGTGTGAGAGCTTGACCACTTTAAGCATAGAATGCTACATCCCTTCGAGGGCTGAGATCTTGACCCCTTCGTGAATAGAAGATTCCATCCCTTCGAGGGCTGAGAGCTCGACCCCTTCAAGGATAGAAGAGTCCATCCCTTCGAGGGCTAAGAGCTCGACCACTTCAAGGAAAGAAGACTCCATTCCCTCCAGGGCTGAGAGATTGATCCCTTCGAGGATAGAAGACTACATCCCTTCGAGGGCTAACAGCTCGACCCCTTCGAGGATAGAAGAATTCATCACTTCAAGGGCTGAGAGATAGACCCCTTTGAGGATAGAAGAGTCCATCCCTTCGATGGCTGATAGCTTGACCCCTTTTAGGATAGAAGACTCCATCCATTCGAGGGCTGAGAGCTCGACCACTTCGAGTATAGAAGACTCCATCCCTTCAAGGGCTGAGAGATAGACCCCTTCGAGGATGGAAGCCTCCATCCCTTCGAGGGCTAAGAGCTAGACCCCTTCGAGGATATAAGACTCCCTCCCTTCGAGGGTTTAGAGCTTGACCCCTTCAGGATAGAAGACTTCATCCCTTTGAGGGCTGAGAGCTGGACCCCTTTGAGGATAAAAGACTCCATCCCTTCGAGGGCTCAGAGCTCGACCCCTTCAAGGAAAGAGGTGTCCCTGCCTTCGAGGGCTGAGAGCTCGACCCCTTTGTGGATAGAAGAGTTCATCCCTTCGAGGGCTGAGAGCTCGACTCCTTCAAGGATAGAAGATTTTATCCCTTCGAGGGCTGTGAGCTCGACTCCTTCGAGGAAATAAAACTCCATCCCTTCAAGGGCTTAGAACTTGACCCCTTCGAGGATAGAAGACTCAACCCCTTCGTGGGTTGAGAGCTTGATCCTTTCAAGGATAGAAGACTCCATCCCTTCAAGGGCTGAGAGCTCAAACCCTTTCGAGGATAGAAAACTCCATCACTATGAGGGCTGAGAGCTAGACCCCTTCGAGGATAGAAGAGCCCATCCCTTTGATGACTGAGAGCTGGACCCCTTCTAGGATAGAAGACTCCATCCCTTCGAGGGCTGAGAGTCTGACCCCTTCGAGATTAGAAGACTCCATCCCTTCGAGGGCTGAGAGCTCAACCTCTTCGAGGATAGAAGACTCCATCACTTTGAGGGCTGAGAGCTAGACCCCTTCGAGGATAGAAGACTCCAACCCTTCGAGGAAAGAGGTGTCCATCCCTTCGAGGGCTGAGAGCTCGACCCCTTCAAGGATAGAAGAGTCCATCCCTTCGAGGGCTGAGAGCTCGACTCCTTCAAGGATAGAAGAGTTTATCCCTTCGAGGGCTGTGAGCACAACCCCTTCGAGGGCTGAGAGCTCGACCCCTTGAAGGATAGAAAAGTCCATCCCTTCGTGGGCTGAGAGCTCGAATCCTTCAAGGATAGAAGAGTTTATCCCTTCGAGGGCTGTGAGCACAACCCCTTCGAGGAAAGAAGACTCCATCCCTACGAGGGCTGAGAGCTCGACCCCTTCGAGGATAGAAGACTCCAACCCTTCGAGAGCTGAGAGCTAGACCCCTTCAATGATGGAAGAGTTCATCCCTTCGATGGCTAAGAGCAAGACCCCTTCAAGGAATGAAGACTCCATCCCTCCAAGGGTTGAGAGCTCGATCCCTTCGAGGATAGAAGACTCCATCCCTTCAAGGGCTGAGAGCTAGACCCCTTTGAGGGTAGAAGACTGCATCCCTTCGAGAGCTGAGAGCTCAACCCCATTTGGAAATAGGAGTTTATCCCTTAGATGGCTGAGAGCTCGACCCCTTCAAGGATAGAAGACTCAATTCCTTCGAGGGTTGAGAGCTCGACCCCTTCGAGGATACAAGACTTTATCTCTTCGAGGGCTAAGAGCTTAACCTCTTCAAGGACAGAAGACTCCATCCCTTCGAGGGCTGAGAGCTGCACCCCTTCGAGGATAGAAGACTCTATCCCTTCGAGGGCTGAGAGCTCATCCCCTTCGATGATGGAAGACTCCATTCCTTCGAGGGCTGAGAGCTCAAACCCTTCGAGGATAGAAGAGTGCTTCCCTTTAAGGGCTTAGAACTCGACCACTTCGAGGATAGAAGACTCCATCCCTTTGAGGGCTAAGAGCTCGAACCCTTTGAGGATAGAAGACTACATCCCTTCGAGGGCTGAGAGCCAGACCCCTTCGAGGATACAAGACTTTATCCCTTCGAGGGCTGAGAGCTCAACCCCTTCTAGGATAGAAGACTCCATCCCTTCAAGGGCTGAGACCTCGACCCCTTCGAGGTTAGAAGACTCCATCCCTTCGAGGGGTGAGAGCTTGACCCCTTCACCGATAGAAGACTCCAGTCCTTCGAGGGCTGAGAGCTCAAACCCTTCGAGGATAGAAGAGTCCATCCCTTTAAGGGCTGAGGGCTCGACCACTTCGAGGATAGAAGACTCCATTCCTTCGAGGGCTGAGAGTTCGACCCCTTCGAGGATAGAAGACTCCATCCCTTCGAGGGCTGAGAGCCAGACCCCTTCGAGGATACAAGACTTTATCCCTTCGAGGGCTAAGAGCTCAACCCCTTCTACGATAGAAGACTACATCCCTTCGAGGGCTGAGGGCTGGACCCCTTCAAGGATAGAAGACTCCATCCCTTTGAGGGTTGAGAGCTCGACCCCTTCGACGATAGAAGACTCCATTCCTTCGAGGACTGAGAGCTAAACCTCTTTGATGATAGAAGAGTTCATCCCTTTAAGGGCTGAAAGCTTGATCACTTTGGGGATAGAAGAGGCCATCCCTTCGAGGGCTGATAGCTCGGCCCCTTCGAGGATAGAAGACAACATCCCTTCGAGGGCTGAGATATTGACCCATTCGAGGATAGAAGAGTCCATTCGTTTGAGGGCTGAGAGCTCGAATCCTTCGAGGATAGAAGAGTCCATCCCTTCGAGGGCTGAGAGCTCGACCCCTTCTAGTATATAAGACTCCATCCCTTCATGGGCTTAGAACTCGACCCCTTCAAGGATAGAAGACTACATCCCTTCGAGGGCTGAGAGCTGAACCCCTTCAAGGATAGAAGACCGCATCCCTTTGAGGGCTGAGAGCTCGACCCCTTCGAGGATAGAAGACTCCATCCCTTCGAGGGCTGAGAGCTCGACCCCTTCGAGGATAGAAGACTTCATCCCTTCGAGGGCTGAGAGCTGGACCCCTTCGAAGAAAGAAGAGTCCATCCCTTCGAGGGCTGAGAGCTCAACCCCTTCGAGGAAAGAAGACTTCATCCTTTCGAGGGCTAAGAGCTAGACCCCTTCGAGGATAGAAGCTCTATCCCTTTGAGGGCTTAGAGCTTGACCCCTTCAAGACTCCATTCCTTCGAGGGCTGAGAACTCTACCCCTCGAATGGGTGCCGAAAACAATATCGTTTTGGTCGGCCACCTGGCAACTCCTGTACCCGCAGATAGAGGCGCTGCAACTTTTGACAAATCGTGTGCACAAATCGTTTTGGGCGGCCACTTGAGAGCACACAGAAGGTCGCACGTTCGACTTTGTTGGGAAATGACCACTATGCCCCTGACGATGGTTGACACAAGCGTGCCATTTTCAAGTAATCCTTTTATATAGTAATCGGATGAACTGGCTGTGAAGTTGTTCAGAGTCAATTGCATAGAGTTTATACGCGTAAAATCTATAGTGATGCACAAATCTGATATAACTTCTGGCTTCAAGTATTGAGACCGAGTATTGGTGAATCTTCAGGTATCTAAGCACCATTTTTCAGTGTTAATAACAACGACTTATGATCCTTAAGGCATTGGCCTAAGATCACAAAAATATCATTTTTTTACCGAAAAAGAATAGGATCGGGAAAAGCCTATAGAGGAGTATAATATTCATGGCTTGCAATTTGGTGCAAAGTTGGGCTGAACGCCTATATAATAGCAAAGTTGGGCTGAACGCCTATATAATACTCCCTCCGTCCCAGTTATTTTTGCACTTGTTACTGTTCATTTAGTCAAACTTTATTACTTACAAAAGTAAATTTCAAGCAATGTATAAAATAATATATTATCATATATGATATCATTAGAATCGTGTTAACATCTATTTTTATAATATTATTTTTTCATCATTTTTAAATATGCATAATTAAGGATATTACTGGTCAAAATTAGTTCTGATCAATTTAAAAAAATTAAAATTTACAGAAATAGCTGGGACAGAAGGAGTAGCTAACTACGAGGCTTCCAGAATGGACTGGGGGTCCGTCTGTATCACTTTATACATCTGTATAATCATGGTGATTCAGTTGTTTCTCACTAAAGACTCCAAGTAAACTCTAGAATAAGGAATGCTTATTTCTATTGGCTGTGACCCGGGGTGGGGATCAAAGGCATGTCTTTCTCTTGATTTTTTTTTCCTTTTATGTTTTGTGGTTTTAAATAGTGGTACTCTGTAAGTATGTTAGTAATTTTAACTCAATAATGACAAAGAGTTATAAGTAAGAAATTTGTACAAGTGGTAATTGAGAAGATTTTTGAAAGATAAATTGGCCAAAGAAAAGAGAAGTAAGCTGGCGGGAGCATATGCTCACTATTTTTAATAGGAAACATATACAGTTACAACGAAAAAGCTTATGCATGCATTGTAGATTCATCTTTATAGACTTTATTTGATGATAAATTTTTGCAATAAATAAATTCACAAGAGCTTGAAGATTAGGCCAGCTGAAACGGGGACGTCGGGAATGTGGTTCTTTTTTTTTTTTTTTTTATGAAAAATATATTCTTAATAAAAACAGAATATTCAAATTTAAATAGTCTGAGGCGTGTTACAGTAGTTGAATACTTTTTTTTTTTTTAATTTAAAAAGAAGCCGAAGCTTAGTTTGTTTACAAAATGAGAGCCTATTGCTCTTGAAGCAACACCATATTGCCTCCAAAATAGTTGAGAGAAAACCATAAGTAAAACTAGAGGATTACAAAACACTAATGGCTTGGTAAATGACGCTCGAACTTGTTAGTGAATCCGAAGAGACACAAGTCAGTCAGAGACGACCTTAACCGAAACCAGAAGCCTATCCTCTAAATCTTCTTGGAAACTTTGACAAAGCTGTACAGATGGTCTGCTGGCCGTATTCTTCCTTAGTGAAGAACCGTTTGCCATACTCTGAGTGAAGTCCTGCCCTTTGCCAGTAATCTTCATGATAAAGTCTTGCCCTTTGCCATTCTTCCTTTAATCTGCAATGAAACAAAAAAGAAGGAAGCAGTATCTGGTCCTGTATACAACATGTGCCCAAGATAACATATTATGTATAGATTATGTTCCACTAGCTGTTCCTATTCTGACCCCATGAACACCATTTTTATCTAGCCAAATCAGTCCTTTAAGAAAAGGTGGAGTGTTGCTTGAGTCTAGATCACCAGTTAAAAAATTCTCTCTAGCATATTTTGCCAAAAAATCAGCCACTGTGTTTGCTTCCCTAGAGACATATTGGATTTGGTTTTCTGTGTGCATCTCATGCAAATGATAGTGAAGAGAGAAAAGTCTCCATGAGGCAGAGTAAGGATCATGTATAGCTCTTATTGCTTGCTGACAATCTGACTCTAGTACACTACCTCTAATTTCCTTTTCTAAGCAGATTTGATATGCAAATAAAATTCCTTCCAGTTCTGCATGAAGAGGGGATTCTGATTTAAAGATTTTAACTCTCATTAGTTTCACATCTCCCCTCCAGTCTCTAATTATTACAGCACAAGAAGAGTCACCCCCCTTTATCCATGAAGCATCAATGTTCAACTTAAGACCATTTTTTGGTTTTTCCCATTTAACTGCTGAGATTGAGATTCCTTTGTTCCTTTTTAGAGTTATGCTAGGAATGATTCCTGCCTGGATTAGCTTCTTATGTTTATCAGGGTTCCCTTTCAAAGGATGAGCAGTAAAAATTATGAGCAGCAGGTCCTTTATATTCTTAAAACATGCTTCTACTGAAAAAACCTGATTTTCAAATAGTAGTTTATTCCTGTGTGTCCAAAGAGACCATGTTGTTATAATAAGAGCAGCTATGTATACATTATGCAGACTGTTAGTCCCTATCTGAATGGAGAGGTAATGATCAACCAAATGACAGAAGCTCCTAAATGCAGGTGGATGTAAATTCAGAATGCAATTAACTTTTTTCCACACTGCAGTTATCTGGGGACATGAGTTAAAAAAATGGTTGATTGAATCCGAGTGGTTAAAGCAAAAGGGGCATTTAGAAGCTAGTGAGAAACCAAGCTTACATAGAACATTATCAAAAGGCAAAATTCCATTCAAAGCTCTCCACATTAAAATAGACATTTTAACTGGAAAGAAATTTGACCATACCTTGTGTAAACTTCTGATGCTTGTACCCCTCTGCCTCAGTATCTTGTAAGCTGAGCTGACTGAAAAATTCCCATCCTTAGAAGGCTCCCAGATCAGTCTATCCTCATGAGAATTCTTAATTGCTACCTCCTGCAATATTGAAACTAAATTGGTAGCCAAATGTGGCTCCAGAGAAATAATATTAGAGTCTTTGTTCAGGATGAAGGTGCTTAAGGTGATATCAGGGAAGGGAAGTTCCACATCCACAGGCCATTTATAAAATAAAGCACCTTCACCTGACCAATTTGCATTCCAAAAGGAACAGTCCCCTTTTCCATGAATTACTCTTGTCAAACTATTTGTTTTTTCAGTAATAGAACAAATTCTTTTCCATACCTGAGATGTCTTGTAGGAGTCAGGAATGGACCATAGATGGTGAGACCATTGAGTGGTGTTCATTTGGAGCTTCCACCATAACTTGCAGGAGAATGAATCTACTGTTGCTTGGAGGTCTCTAAACCCTATCCCATTCTCTTGTATAGGCAAACTCATTTTACTCCAAGCTCTCCATTTTTTCCTAGACTCTGAACTTTCAGTTGCACCCCAGAACAGACCTGATGCCATCCTTTCCATCTTCCTCAAAATTACCTTGGGAGGTTTTAGTACAGCAAACAAGTGGGTTGGGATTGAAAGAAAGCAGTGGTTTATTAATATGATCTTCCCTCCAGTGCTAAGCCACCTATTTTTCCAGTTTGTAATGCTTTTTTCTAGTCTCTCCAGTATAGGATAGTAGTATCTCTGAGTGTTCCTTCCTGTGAATATGGGAATACCTAAGTATTTAAAATGAAACTCTCCCATTGTCATTCCTAAAGACCTTCTTATGATCTGAATTCTCTCAGCTGGGGTGGCATGATCAACATAGAAGTTGGATTTAGAGAAATTAACTTTCTGACCTGTTGTTTGCTCATATGCGATTAGAAATCTTTTAAATCTGTTAAGATTTTTCTTTTTTCCACTGAGAAATACAGCTGTATCATCCGCATACATTAGGTGAGTTATCTGTGGACATCTGTTAGGTAAATCAAAATTTTCCAGAAAGCCAATTTTGAACAGTTTTTTAATTCCTCTTGAAAAGGCCTCGGATAGTATATTATACAGAAATGGGGAGAGGGGATCTCCCTGTTTTATTCCTCTATTAGATGCAAAGTATCCTGAGGCAACACCATTAATAATCACTGAAAAATGGGCTGAGGCTATATTCTGCAATATCCGGTTCACAAAAACTCCATGGAAACCAAATTTAAGGAGAATTGAATTAAGAAAAGACCAAGATACCCTATCAAAAGCTTTCTGCATATCTAATTTGATGATTAGGTTCTGATTCCTTGATTTCCTTTTTAACATTCTGGTCATTTCTTGCATCAATATTATATTATCTGTGATATCCCTCCCTTTCATGAAAGCACTTTGCTCAAGAGATATTAGTTGAGACATGAAAGGCCTAATCCTTTCCATCATCATCTTTGAAAAAACCTTATTCACAAAATTTGAAAGGCTTATTGGTCTGAAATCTGAGAATGTGACAGGAACTGTTCTTTTAGGGATTAAAGCTAGCCATGTGCTAGAAATAGCATTAGGAATTTTACCATGCATCAGAAAATCATTTGCAGCCTCAAGTAAATCTGTTTTGACATAGTCCCAAAAGGTTGTATAGAAAAAACCAGGGTATCCATCAGGGCCAGGTGAGCTGTGTTTATTAAGATCAAAGACTGCAAACTTAAGCTCATGGATTAGAAAGGGAGATAACAGTTGATCATTATCTTGTTCATTTATTATTCCAGGTATTTCAGCAAGAAAATGATTCATATAAGTTCCTTGTTTCTGTGGTTCTTCTTCATTAAATAGAGCTCTATAAAATCCCACTGCTTCCTCTTTAATCTTTGTTGGATCAGTTATCCAAATTCCATTTTCATCTCTAATTTTACTGATTCTGACTTTAGTTCTTCTTTCCCTAATTGAGTGATGGAAATAACTAGTATTGGCATCACCATATTTAAACCAATTCAGTCTAGCCTTTTGCCTAAGGTATATTACTTTCTCCTTTTGAGCCCTCATGAGCAACTGTTTTGTGTTATTCAGGTCTGTCAGAATGGATTCAGTTGGTGTTTGTTGATAAGAGATTTCCAAATCATTAACCTTATTCTCATATTGCATCAGATTGTGATCAACATTGCCAAAGTGTGTAATATTCCACTGCTTTATTTCCTTTTTAAGCGTTTTTAATTTGTAAACCATCCTAAACATTCCTCTATAAGGGGTGTCCTGACTCCAATTTGATTTCACTAAATTAATAAAGTCCTGTCTACTTATCCACATCTCCTGAAATCTAAATGGTCTAGGGGCTTGTTCCTCAGATGATTGTATAGATAATAAAAGAGGAGCATGATCTGATGAAAGTCTATTTAAAACCTGTATAGAGCTGTTAGGAAAGTTATCGAACCAGTCTAATGAGCAAAGTCCCCTATCTAACCTTTGGAATATTAACTCTTTACCTCTTTCCTTAAACCTGTTATTGCACCATGTAAAGGAGTTACCTACAGTGGGAATATCATGCAAATCCAGATCACTTAGAAGATTATTAAATTGTTTCATGCTTTTTTTAGGAGTTGACTTCCTCCCTCTATACTCAGATACTGAAGCTACTGTATTAAAATCACCAATGAATATAGAATGAGGAATATTGGTTGCTTTTAGGTCCTGCCATAAGGATTCCCTGAGTGATCTATGTACACTTGCATAAATAAATACACAATTCCAGCTCAAAGAAGATGATGAATCAATTATATTAACTTGTACATACTGATCTGTCTCACTTAAAACTGAGATACTATAAGACTGGTTCCAAAATAACCAGATTTTAGATCTCTGAGCAGGGTAAGCATTCTGATATCCTAGGTCAAATTTAAACTTTATGATCTTCTGATTTTCTTGCCATGGTTCAATTAGGCACATTATGTCTAGCTTATGTTTTTGTTTCAGAATCTTAAGTCTCTCTACTGAGGTACCAATTCCCCTTACATTCCAAACTAACACATTCCCAATTATGGTGTGTGTTATCATTTAAAAATTTTGGGGTTGGCTTTTTGTGTGGATCTGAGATTTCTACTAGTCTTAGCAGAGTTTTTACCTTTTTCTCCTGATTTACTATTGTTATTAGTGATCACAGATGCAAGATTCTGCTCTGAGGGTCTTACCTGGGCCTGTGGCTGCTCACTTTCATTCTCCAAACTTACCATTTCAGGGCAATCTGATGTTTTCTCTTTCAGTTCATCCTCTGTCCTGGAGCTTTCCTTTGCTGAATGTTTATGAACTTGCTCTTCTAACTCCATTTGTACTTGTTCTTTAAGTAACACAGAGGAAATATTTTGGTCAGTATTAATATCAAGTGGTAGAGTAACTTCCTGTGACTCAACTGTTTCATGGAAGATCTCTACAATCTCCCCATCCTTCTCTACCTGTTCATCCTCACTGTCTTCCAAGGATTGAAAAGCATTAGAAATTGAAACTGTGCTGATATTTGTTTCCTTTTCCTTTGTGGGGGAGTGGGTAGGGGAATGGGTCTTTTTTCTCCAAATGGAAGTGGTTATTGGCTTGGAAATGTCATCTAGTGAGTAAAATGGACCATTACGTTTTCTATGGCTTACCTTAAAGAAGTTTATATTGCTGTCAGTTATGATTCCTGTGTTAATTGTTTGATTTTGCACATCCTTTTCCTTTTGAGAAACTGTTAGAGCTGAAGTCCCTCCCAAGTTAGCTTCCTCTGTTAGGTGAGGGCCAGTTCTCTGCTTAAAAGTAACAGCATTTTCTAACTTCTTATTAACATTTTTCCTCAGGTTAGGATGCAGAAAATTACAGCTTGAGTTGCTATGGCCAATTATTCTGCAGTGAGTACAATATGTTGGCAAATCCTCATATTCTATAGGATATTCAGCTATCTTGTTTCCTATCCCTACCATAATTGATTTAGGGAGCTGAGCTAACAAGTCTATTTCAACACATACTTTTATTGCTGAAGGTCTTGTTAGAGCCATTGTTGCTGCATCCATTTTAAGAAACCGTCCTACCTGACTACTTATTCCAATTATAGCAGAGCTATTATAGAAATGGAGTGGTAGTTTGTGAAATGTTACCCAAACTGGTACTATCGAGGATTCCACTGATGGGGAAAAATCTGGTGTCCATTTTTGCATCTTCATTGAATAACCTTGAATTGACCACTGTCCCTTCATCCAACACCTTTGGTAGTCTTCATTTTCCTGAAATCGAATCAAAACATGACGATAATCAATAGAGCCAATTTGAAATTTAGATTTAAAACCTATTGATTTGAAGGACTGGAGTAGCGATTCCATATGCGGTTTCCCTCTGCTAAACTTTCCGACAAGGGCATTCTGGTAGTGTGAGGCTAGGATTTCTCCTTCTTCCGGAGGGAGTATGAATGCAATCTTGCCCTTATATTTTGTTGTCGGGTGTAGGTTTGGGGTATCCGGGAGGGACGAGAGAAGGGGGGATTGTTTTGAATTGAGAGCTTGGGCAAAGCTTCGAGCGACCGGTGGCTTGGGGATAGGATCCGGAGGCGGAGGTGGCGTCGGCGACGCCATGATCGTCCGCCGGTGTGACTATCTCGCCGGTAGTGGCTTGGTTTCAGGCGAATCAGTTAGAATTGGTAAGAGTAGTTGCAGAAAGAAATGGAGGTGAAGAAGAAGAGTGGTGACTGTGTGAAATCGCACCAATTCGCACACATGAACAGTAAAGAGACCGTTGGAAGCAACCTTTCTCTGATTACGGAATGTGGTTCTTTTTGGTTTGGGGCAATGCGGTTGCCTTCTGTGGGCAATGCGGTTGCCTTCTGTGGGCAATGCGGTTGCCTTCTGTAAAGTTACTCGTACTATACTCTGGTTCTTTTTGGTTTGGGTACCAAATATATCAACCCCCACCCTTGGGTGATTTTCATTAAAAAAAAAAGAAACGGGGACGTCGGGATGATGGTATGCATTCAATGGTGAATATAATCAAAACAAGTATGTCGTGGCGTATATTCACATAATGCCTCGTGCAGCTTCATTGAGGATCATCGATGTGTTGATCGGTGCATTTGACTACAAATAAAATTATATGCACTTGTCTGTGATGGTGATTTATGTTGGAAAGTGATTGTAAAAAAGGCTAAATTTCGTCAACTTTCGAGCATTGTTTTAAATGAGACTCGAACTGAACTAGAGTCAATGTGTGTAGGTTTTGGATCACCCTCTGCGAGTATTATAAAGTCGAATGATGTGTCTAGGGTAATCTAACAGGCAGTAGGCTCGAGCTCCTTGATTATGACCTGCAATAAAACTGTCCCTAGGGATTCCAGGGTTCAGTCCTCCAAAGTTTTAAGTTAGCAAAGAGTATATGCATGGTTTCCAAGATAGAATGAATACAGAAAATGAATACGTACCTGATATTTATACTGTATAGCCTTAATAATAATTTACAATAATTATGACCCTAAATGCGGCGTTGAATGATACAACAATACTCCAATTGGGTTGATGTTAATACAGTCCATTTTGGGTCCGACCTCTATCAAAAGCCCCCAGAAAACTATATTCCTGTTCAAGACCCTGGAGTATTGAGATAGTAGTTCGAGAACCTTTCCCTGATAATGATTTGAAGATCCCAGCCATCAGCGTTTGAGATCTTTTTCTCTAATGGTGCTTCGAGGATCTCTGCTTATTAGCATTTGAGATGTTTTTCTCTAATGGTAGTTTGAGATGAAGTTCTTCACGTATTATTTTGGGTCTCAAGAGGGGATCCAGTTTTCTTACTTTCAAATTTTGCTGGAATACCAAGAGGCGCACGTGTCTTACAATCGTGCGTGTTAATGCGTCCAAAACATCGTTCCCCAAAAAAGGCAAAAAGACATGCGTGTCTTTCCAAATAAAATTTTAGTTTTTCGACATTATCATTACTTTTCCGCCATTTCAAGTTTATTAACTACCCTCATTTCTTCAACTTCCACTTTTCTTCATTTACAAGTATTGTCGCAAAGGAAGTTATATCACAAAACCATCTTTTATTTCCTTCTCTTAATAGCAACGGCGCTTCACTCACCTTCTTCTCTGAAATCAGAAAGTCTCACCATTCTTCCTCTTTCACTCTCTTTCTTTCTTTGATTTAATGGCTATTTCCGACAAGGGTTCTACCGAGAGGGGGTTTTTCGACAAGGCTGGAATGGATGGAGAGCAGATTAATTCGCCGAAGGGGGTGAGTTTTGGTTCTGAATCCTGCTATTCTTATGGGTCACAGTACGAGTCTGGCATGGAAGATGGTAATCTCGACCACACGAGTTATAACCTAGAGGTTCTACTTATAACAAATTTTCCTCCTTAAAGGCATATCAAAATTTGGCCACTAGGAATGGGTAAGCCGTATGTGAGGCGATCCCCTATTACTGGTAAAGTTGGTTTTTACCCTCCACCGAATGTAACCCTCGAGGCAAGGGGAGAAGAGAATGCTCCTCCAGAGGAAGAATAAATACTTAGAGCAGAAATAGAGATACCTAGAGAAGTAATAGAGGTGTCCTAAGGGAAAAAGATATCTCGAGGCAAAAAGAAAGTATCTCGAGGAAGGAGAATTGAGACTTCTACCAACAAGCCTCCATCCTCGAAGGCAGAAAAAGCTATCTCGAGGATCTTGGCTTTGATTCCCCTTGGCCAAAGGATAGCTGAGGATGTGGATTTCAAACTTTTCCAAGAGAGAGATACCCCCGGCAATCTTCCTGAAGGGAGATCAACCATTTCCCTTAGACATTTGTGTACGAGGCTCTGTTTCCCTTTTCCAAACTTATTCTCTGAGCTTCTCAAGGAATTTCAAGTGCACAAGTTCATCCCAAACGTCCTGGTGATTATTATGATGTTTTAAACAAGATTCCACAAATTTGGGATCAAGACAAGGTATGAACAACTTTGTTTGTTGTACTACGTATCTTATAGTGGTAAATCAATGGAAAAATTTATCGCCTTCGTTAGCAGGGAGGTGCACCACAAAGTCTTTACCATTTCTTCCCAATCATGTGACTGGAGGAACTGCAGAAATGAAATCTCCTTCGACTACAGAAAATATAGGATACCCCAGTAGAACTCGAATGTGCAGATCTAGTCCCTGGAGGAAGGGGAATACTCTTGCCCCGAATGTATTGAGAGCAACAGAAGATTCCTTTTATCTACATCTCTCAATTACAATCTTTATTCAAACCCTAATAGGAATGTTGGTGGTTTCTTCTGGTTGCCTGTGCTTCACGAGAGTTCATGTATGCAAAGCTTCAGAGAGATATCAAGAAACGAAAAAGAGTCTCTAAAGACTCCCCTTAGGAGCCCCATCTTGAGATCCTACGGAGCACCCTCTAGCGCCACCGCTACTTTTCCAGCAGGTATCAGGAAGACCACCCCTTTTCAGGGACCGATCGACATGCACTAGGATTCTTACCATTCCACAAGGCATGGCTCTAGTAGTGCACATAGACATAGCATATCATCTCACTATCCAAATTTGTTGGAGTTCAGCAGGCACATAAGCCATAGGTCCCCTCCACCTTTTGAGCCTCACAGACATAGCATTTTCAGCCACTCTCATCATGGAGCTCACTCATGGCAGCATCTATAGTACAGCCCTTTTTGAGAGCATGAGTCACCGGGTTTTCAGTCTGCTTCTTCTTATCCCTTGTGGACCGAGCCACCTCAGCAGCACCAGCCGAATTGGGCACGATCTTTGGAGTACTCTATCTTTTGGGTGAGGTAAGACTCACTGGGATATGGTTGCCAGATTTAACAGAGTTGATGGTCAGTTGTAGTATCTGACGGACGGTATGGGGAGCTCTCCATGAGGGACTGATGGATATTAGTGACAGTTTGAGGAGTACAGGCATAGGGGAACGCTATATGGATCCTCCGCACGGGCAAGGGCCGAGAGGCAGACATCGCAGGAGGGAGTGATTTTTCTTGTGATTCCAACCTTTCCTTCACCTTAGTTACTTGCTTTGGAAACAATGCAAGGGAGGGGTTGGAACATTTACTATGATGGTATCCCATTTGCTAGTATATCTTTCAGCCTATGTTCTACTGCTTTAAACTTCTTGATGACTATCTTTTCCATGTGTTTTTGTTTCTTTCCCTCATTGAACTATTTTTTTGTGAGGGCACCTTTTGTAGTTATTTTTGGGGATTTTTTGGGAAACTATTGGTGGTGTATTTTTTTTATCTTATCTTTTCTAGTATGAAGCCCACTTTGGGCTAACTTTGTGCTACAACAAACAAACTTGATTTTTTTTTAAATGACACAAATATACAAACCCAGAAAAATTGAAAACCCAAAAAAGCAACTTGGTAACATAGGGAAAAGCCCAGATAGGTCGAAAGACCTAGGTAAAAATGAGAGGTTAGGCCCGGCTAGGCTCACGAGCCTAGGAAAAAATAAAAGGTTGTGTGGAAAAGGGTGAGAAGTGAGTACCCTTTGAGTGTTAAAGAAAGAATGAAAACCCAAAAGGGCTCCTAAGAAAAATGAGAGAAATCGAGAGAAAACAAAAAAAAACTAGGCTGATGATACATTTGACTCCTTGGTTGTAACTAGGTTGAGAATCACGAATTATCCTTATGTTACAACCAAGTTGACGGATCTTGGATTTTCTCGGTGGATATTTTTTGGGAGAAGACTCTTTGATTGCATTGGGGATCATTTTGGGAAAAGTAAGCTAGCTTTACACTTATCTTTTTTGCATACCTTTTTCCACATTTTACTTTTGGGTGGTTAGATTACTTATGTTCTTCAGGGAGTGTGAGAGTTGTGAGATTCTTGCTCTCTTTGGGGGAAACAGGGTAATCTAAGAATAAGTCGGATGCCTCGGTAACATATGCTTGCACGCTACATTTTGCTTAATTCTTTTTCTTTTCTTTATTTACTTAGGGGCAAGTAAAGCGTTAAGTGTGGGGAGTCTGATGTGCTTCATTTTGCGTGTGTTAACCGTTGCATTCAACATAGTTTTTAGCTTATTTTATTTGGTGGATTGCTAGTATTAGTTGAGTTTACGTGACAAGGGATTTAGAAGACCATGTTTGGTTTTCTTGTCTAAATTTCGTGTTTTGTAGACTTAATTAGTACTAATGGACATTTTGTATCCATGGGCTCCAACATCTTCCTTGTGATCATCGTTAGTAGGTCGCATGTGGGTACTTTTTGGTTACATTCTATTTGAAGGTTGTTCGTAAGGGCGGTAGAAGATATTGAAGGCCGTTAGCAAGGATGGTAGAAGAGATCGAAGACTATTCACCTCTAGATAGTTAGTAGATGAAGGCCACAAACATCAAGGCTTGGTAGAAGGAGATTGGAGCAAAAGATAGGCAGCATTGGAGTTCAAATGGACCAACAAAGAAATGGTGAATCACGGTCTGATGAGTTACACTAAAGTCCGAGAACAATCTGAGAAGAATTAACCTTCAAGGCTGATTTCATTGGATTTTTCTTCTTGAGCACTACAAAATCGACTACTAGAACTCTCAAATTTGACTAATAGTTCACCCGTAGCGAATGAAAGAAGTTCAGCTGGCCAAGGCACAAACAAGTCAGCACGGGCCGCTCATGCATGGCACCAACGACCTATGCCAAAGGAGTCATCCAGTGCCAACAGTGTTTAGCACAAGGCTATGGCGCGGCCCAATCCAAATGCCATGGATTGTAAGAACAAGTCTCAATCTGCACTCAAAATTGGCTAATTATGGGCGCGCACCGTCCTATTTACGATGGCCCATGCCTTTCCAAGTCTAAGATGCCAAGACAAGCCGATGGCCCACGCCAAAGGCCACATCCCGCACCAAATTTCTGAGCAACCCACTACTTCTGACAACAATCTGTGCCAAAGGCTGGGTCCCGTACCAAGTTTATGAGCAGACCGAGCCTTCTGATGATGGCCCACGCAGAAGTCCGCGCCCCATGGATCAAAAGTTCCAAATTCAGCACATTGATGGTGGCCCGCGTCAAAGGCTAGATGATCCAATGTGACCTATGCCAGATCCAGCGTCCCATGTTAGATGAAGAGGCACGACCCATGCCAAACCTTACAGCCTGCGCAGAAGTACGTGCTACGAGTCGTGCCATCTGCGATGACCCATGCCAAGCGCAGACTGAACTAGAGTTTACTCATTTTTTGCCTATTTTGGGCCTATTTTTAGGCTTAATCCCCTACTACTATATATATAGCCTTAGTCTACTAGGTTAAAAAGGGGAAGATCATTTTTTAGACTTCATCTTGTATTAGGATAGCAACTCTAGAGAGAAACACTATCTCATTTTCTTTTCTTTCCTTTTATTTTTTGATGTGATCCTATGATGTGGAATTCAAATCCATATTTGAATTCCATATCTATGGAGTAGTTTCTATAGCTTGGGGATAAATTGTAGGTGCATGGTTTAATCTTTGTTTTGTGAGAGATTCTATAGTTCGTCCTAAATTTGTGTTCATGATATTATTGTGACTTGTTCTATGTTTGAATTGCATGAATAATACACCACATATAAGCACACATTTTGGGCTATATTCACGTATGGTGCAAATATTGATGCCCCCTTGGGAAGGGAATCATGGATGTTTGTATGGGTAAGGGAATGTGTTGCGTCTGTGTGGGTGTGTGTACGGGATACCCGAGTATTGCTCTGACTTATTTGCCATCGCACCAGTCTTAGCAGATTATGTAAATTAGTCCGAGAGGATACGGGTAGATATAGTGAAAAAGTAGCAATCAAGGGTTGCAAGAGGCCCAATGTCATAGATAAGGTGTCAACGACCCCTTGACCTAATTGGTAGGTGATTGGGAAGTAGTGAATTCGTGGAAGCCTAGGACCTAATCGCACAGGGGAGAAACTGACCTACAAAAATGGTCAGACCTTGTTGTACTCCCCTAAATACGATGGTGGCGTCGATGGAGGGTTGTGAGTGAACCCGACGTGACAGGTACCGGGAAGTGTATACCATCGGCCACACCACGTATTATGAACAACCTATCAGGTTTGTTTAAATCTCTATGTCAATGAATCGAGGATCGAAACATTAGATTAACCATGTTGTGCAATGACTCCCCAAGTGCTTAGCTAATTAGATTACTTGCTTTTAATTTCATGTTTGTGGCTGTTAGTTTGAAAAACCAACCCCCCTTGTTTGCATTTACTAGCAATTCCTATCACTTGTCCGGATTGACGACCCATACGAGGATGTATTTTCATTGATACTTAGGCTATAGCATCTCTATTGACATACCCAGGGCTTACCGCTAACTACCCTATCGGTAGCGTCGTAGTGAAAACGGGTGCAGAATATAAATCTTATCTTTAAGCCTCTCATAAGCCCTCTGCCCGGGTTAGTTAGCTACAATTAACAACCCCTGGTGGATGCAGGTCAAAAGCTCATCATTTGCTTCATGAACATCATCAGGAACCACTGATCTTCAGCAACAACGTTTAAATAATCTTTATTAGCTACACCAGTAGCATTTGCAGTTGAAACTGTATCAAAACAAAAACACAAGCACCAACAAATAGGAAAGAAAACATCGACAAACCAAATTTAAAAAAAAATAAAAATCAAACACTTAAAGCCATCCTCCTGTTTTCTAGAACCTGCAGCCTTCAGCGACTGATCTAAATCAACATATACATCTTCATAATTTTTGTACAACGGAAATGTACGTTACTTCACATTTTGTGACTTTAAAATTCCAGACATTGACCATGCAATCTCTTCCACAGTTCTTTTTCTGATTGCTAGCTTTCTTTCCACTTCTTGGCGCACAACAGGCACATATTAATCAACTTGTACATGATTAGATGGAGAGATCGGAGGTAAATTCAATTTACCAATCTGACTTTGCATTGTATCAAGTTGTGTACGTGTGCATGTACTACGCCGACGTACATGTACAAATGCCTCATATGGGCCTACAAAAAATTTAACAACAAACATCAAATTAAAAAAAATGAGCAACCAAATGAATCAATAGTAAAGCTTAGTAGCAACAAATGATAGGTCAGTAGCAAATGAATGAAGATCGCCATTAATTGAACACAACATAAAAGTCGTCAACTAAACATGTGATATCAACCAATAAAGCAAGAACCTCATCAAAAAAATTCCATAACTCACACCTCAGTACGTTTGGAATAAACCTCAACAAACATTCATACTACAATAAAGATTAGAAACTAAACATGTAATATCACCCAATAAAGCAAGAACCTCATCAAAAAATTGTCATAACTCACACTTCAATGCGTTTGGCATTGCAATAAAAAGTTCAGCAACTAAACATGTAATATCAACCAATAAAGCAAGAATCTCATCAAAACAAAACTCCATAACTCACACCTCAATGTGTTTTCCATAAACCTCATCAAATTACCAAATTTGAGAAAACCCTATAAAATACAATCAAAACTGCCAAAATACAGTAAACAAATTAACCGAAATTAACAATGAAACAAGAAACCTCAGCCAATATAACCTCAACATTTAAAACTCAAACTCTCAACTGGAAAAAAAAAGAGAATAAGACTCTATTTCAACTTGAACGAGACTCTGTACTTTTGATTCCTCGTCTTCAACATTACATAAATCACAATAAAAACCATCAACACATTATCCCAGCTACAAAAATAGAAAAATCAATTAAAACCATAGTATAAACACAACAAACATAAAGAAAACCTAATCAGACACACATCAAAATATGATTAAAAAATCATTACTGTCAACACAACATCAACGAACCAGTGATATTTTTTGCTTGTGAAGCTCAAACATTTTGCCTCAATCAACTTGGCGAAGATGCTCCAGCAGGTTGAGAGGCACGTCTCCAACGCCCTATCCGTTGCAAAACAACACAAAAAAGAGCACAAATTCGGGAAAAAACATCAAATCTGAAGACGAAAAACAAATTCAAATATAAGAGCACACAAACAATAACTAACCTCATATATAAAGCATGCACCCAAAAATAATGGTTTCTGGAAAATTCGTAGCGGTTACAATCAAACGAAGGAAAACAAGGAAGATGTGGCGAAAAAGAAAAATTAATGATTATGAAATTATCTTACATAGGACACTTAAAAGTTTCTAAATTTACACAAAAAGGTCTCCACTTCTTTTGTTTATTTTAAAAAGACCCCGCCCCAATTAATATCCATGATAATTGCATAATGACTCCTTAAAGTTTAGCCCACCCAAAACAAAATTTTATGTATAGAAAGAGGGTTTGTCATGGCTCAATCAGTCTAACAAGAAATTTTCTTTAAGAACCACGTCTTGTTTTAGGCAACTTAAAGTTTGGGTTTGAATTATTATTCAATTATTTCATATTGTTATTGGTATGATGTTCATTTTAAAAGCTACAAATAAATTTGGGAAAGATGAAATTGTGTGTTGGTTTTTGCATAAAGATCCCATCATAAAGTTTAGGCTATCTCAGAAGACCATAAGATGTACTCACTCTGTCCCAGTTCAAATTGCACATTTACTTTTTGGATACTATTCTCTATCAAATTTTGACTGCGTATTTGAATAGATATATGAGTAACTATATTATAATATGTAATATAGTTGAATTCGTCGTAACAAGTTATTTCTAAATATAAACTTTTTATTTACTATTATTATACGCAGTTAAATACACTAATGGTAAAACATGAACAATGTGATAATGATTACCCTGCAATTTAAGTTTTTTTTCCTGTAAAAAAATAAAGATAAAAGTACTTTTATAACCTTACCTAATAGACATAAGAGCCAATGTAGCCTTCCAGTGTTCGAAAGTGTCAATATTACTCTAGATAGTTAGTGAAATTGCCAATATAACCCTCTCTGGCAACTTAAAGCCGAAATTTTGTAAGAAAATATTTTTGCCCTTAAGAAAAAATACATAAAATAGGAAATGATTTCATTACCCTTAGAGTAAATAATACCCCAAATATTGTCACCAGATCACTGATGGACCACAGTCAAACAACCGCCGGACTACCACCGAACCGCAAACTGCCACCGGACCGCCGTCAGACCACCACCGAACCATCGCGAACCGCTGTCGGCCCACTGCTGCACACCGCCGCCATAATAGGTTGGGTTATATCAGCACATTATAAAATTTACTAGGGTTAAATCAGCATATTCCTAAAACTTATAGGGTTATATTAGCACATTCATAAAAAGTGTAGGGTTATATCAGCACATACTATAAAATATAGGGGTTTTGATGATATTTTTTTTTGTTGTGTTTAGTCCGGATTGATGATTGGATGACCTTTGGTGTTTTGTGTGGGTCTTATTTTGAGTTGTTCTTCGGCCTGGAGTTTTTAATGTTGATGAATTTTGAAATGAGGCTAGGATATGTGATATAATGGTGTTTAATATGAATGTAGGTGTTATGATATCAAATTTTATAATGTATAAGAAATTTTTATGATGTAAAAATGATGTGTAGAAGGATGT
Organism: Rubia yunnanensis; assembly: GCA_037428765.1. Classification (NCBI taxonomy): domain Eukaryota; kingdom Viridiplantae; phylum Streptophyta; class Magnoliopsida; order Gentianales; family Rubiaceae; genus Rubia; species Rubia yunnanensis. The sequence goes on from CM075062.1 coordinate 75,921,581, forward strand.
GGTCGACTGTTAAGGTCAGTCGAGTACCCCACACTTAACTTTTTATAATATGTGCTAATATAACCTTACACTATGTGCTGATGTAACCCTACAACTTTTAGAAATGTGTTGATGTAACCCTATCAGTTTCTATAAGTACTGATATAACCCTACATGTTACGGCGGTGGTGCAACAGTGGTCCGACGAACTATAAGGGTAAAATTGTCCACTCAATTTCAAAATTTTCCGAAAGGATATTTTGGTCAATTTATATAAAGTAAACACTGGAAATTGGGTTTGAGGGTTATTATTGGCGCTCTCATTAACTAGGTAGGATTATTTTTGCACTTAAAAATATTTGGAGCAAAGTGCATATATAACCCTACATAATTGATGAAAGTACAGATATAACCCTGCAATAATTGAAAGTGTAAATATAACCCTAGATATTTAGGTTATGTGCAAATATAACCTTTTCTGGCGGTTTGAGGTCGAATTTCATTAAAATGACTACTTTCCCCTTCCAAAAATAAAAGAAAAAGGAAAGAAAATCACCTCGCAATATAACCCTTCCTTCTTCTTCTCTTTGTTTGCAATTGAATAAATCCATAAAAAATTTAACCCAACATGTCACCTCTCACCGCCGAATCAATCGAACCAAGCACCTCACCTCACCGCTGAATCAATCAAACTCAGCACCCTCAACGAAATCAATTGAATCAGTCGATGCTGGAGATGATTCTGGCGTAACCCTTTTGAGTCGCTCCCACCGCACAAGACCACGATGGAGTAGAGTAGATCAGAGATGATTTTAGCATTGGCGTCGATGTCTTTGCAGATGGAGAAGGCATCTGGCGTGGTCTGATAGTACCCCTGGGTTGACTTTAGTGTTTTATTGTTTGAGTATATGGTTTGTTTGGGAATTTAAATAACCTTCCAAATAATGATGTGTAGAAATAGCTTAGAGGGGGAATTTTCCTATTTGTGTGAAGAGATCGGTGGTGGTTGGGTGATTTGACAGTGGGATTTGACACAATGAGGCAGTGATGGGGCGGTCTTGGTTATCTGGCTGATGGGTCTGCATTTTCTAGTTGATGGGTCTCTGATGTGCCAATTTTATATGGTTATATTAGGACTTTTAGGATTCACTTGTATAAATGTTTTTGCTCTAGATATTGCATTTTTCCTTGAAATTCTCTAAGGAGGGTTAAGAGTGACTTTTACGCTTTTATTACTTTTCTAGAGGATTTTGTGTGACAAGGCAAATTGTTTGAACACTTTGAAAACTTCAAAGAGTACCTTTAAATGTTTGAATACTTGCATTTGAGCTTTTGAATACTTGAAGAATCGGACATAAGTGAAGTGAAGAGGAGGATTTGAAACAAGAAGAAGAAAGAAATCAAGATACTGAAATTTGGCTCGGTCGCAACTCAAGAGGGATTGGTCGCGAGTCGCAACGGATGGGTGGACAAAACCTTTCTTACTTTTTAGTACTATATATACTCACCTCATCCTCTCTCTCTTAATAAATTCTTTCTCTCCTGTGATTTTATGGGTTTCAAACCCTAGTTTTTCTTCTTTCTTTTCTTATTTTTTGTAGGATTAATCATACCTTTTCATCATCTAGGTTAGCTTAATCTTGGGAGCAATTGATTGAAGCTTCTATATCTATGTAGTAAGAACCTCTATTTTACTCTTTCTTGAAGCATTTGTTATTTAACATTCATGTGTTTTAGTGTGATGTTTTATTTCATTTATATCATAGGTTATTTGAGAATAGGAAATATTTGTATGATTGAAGTGTTAGGGTGTTAGGAAAGTTCCAAATTTCTTAACTCATTTGGCATGAAAATCCTAGAACATAGACTTAGAACTTCTAGTGTGTAATGTGTTGTAATTCTTGCTAGATAAGTATGTTAATGTGGATTGTTCTCATATTTATCCTATAGAAGCAATGAAAGGTTGAATCTTGAATGTTGTTTGTTCTAGATTTAGCCTAATGAATGCTATGTTTTGTTAAATGGCTATGTCTTTGGTAGAAGGCTTGTTGTTATCAAATCTATGGTCATTCATCTATAATGTAATTGATGAAATGCATTTATAGTGGTTTGCCTAAAGTGATCATCAATAAGGTTCGCAAAATGTCATTGTTTGTGTTTGCAAATTACTATTAAGAAAGAATGCATGTTGATCTTCAATTGAGATGTTTTGGCATTCTCCATATGTAACAAATGTGATAGAATGCGTGAATGGTTCAATGATCTACATGATGTTTGGAAGTTGATATTTATTTCCCCCAGGGCTCTGTCTTTTGTAGTTTTTATCTATTTTTCTCAGTTATTGCATGATTAGCATAATTACTTAACTTTGTTAGTTATCTTATCTTTTAATTTCATAACATAGGAAAACCAACCAACCAACCAGACCACCCCCTCCCCCCACCGCCACCCATTTATTTGCTTTCTTATATCTATATATATATATACATTTACTTCTAGCCAAATATCAATCTTATATGTTTAAACCCTTAGAAAGATCCATCTTCTTCGTGGACGACCTTGACTTGCCATTTTCTACTTAATTGTAGACAAGAAGCATAAGGGCTTATAAATTTGACTTTGAGAGGTACGACGATGACCTCCCAGTCTCCTTAGCAGATTTTTGGTTGGTGGGTCTCAATTTTCCAGCCCTTGGCTGAGCGGCACCAGAAATGGTGACCGATGGTGGCGGACGTGGCGTGAGGGTGGCGAGTAGGGAGAGAGGTTGGTGGTGGTGGTTGGCGGAGCTGAGGAGGAGATGGGGCTAGGGCTGGTTAACGGTGGAGCAAGAGCAGTGATGATGGTAGATTGGTGGGTGATGGATGGTGGGATGACGAGGCTGGTGGGCTGTGCGAGTGGCAAATTAGTGGTGGGTGGTGGGGGCATTTTTGTCTTTTAAAATTTTGTATTAAGTTAGAAGGACATTTTGATTATTTTTGGTTGGTCAATAACCGAAAATGACCAATCAATGCCCGGAATAATAGTTTTAGGGTTATATTTGCACTTATGATAATAGTTATTACACTAAAAAATAACTCAGGATTATATTTACACATATATAGAGTTATATTTGTATTTTCTCCCACCTGGCTAGGTTGATTTATTTGCATCTTACCCAATTGTTTGAGTTTTGCTGATAGACACAAAATCAAGTGTTGCTGTCAGACAACCAAACCCGCCGCTCTGAGAATTAGGATATCTCGCTGGCGACGTTATTGAATTTCCACCTCTTACTATAATCAGGCCGATGGTTGGCTCTGGTCTAATCTGATTTTAATCGGCAGTATCCTGTATTAATAATCTCCCTGTAAGTGCGAATCTGCCCATTTATGTACGTAATTCGAGTTGCCTCTTGCTGGTTATGTTTAATGTTTTGAATTATGGCTTTAGTAAATTGCAATTTCTTGATTTTTGGAACCGTAATTTCTAGAGAGAAATACATATATGGATTGTGTAAGACACCAATGTTAAATTGGGGATTGAGCTAGCTAAGAAGTTGATTTTAGGAGCAAATATTGGTTGCTTCTACAATTATAATTGTAACGTGTAAGTTTCTGAATACATATATCCGTGAGCAGTTTCCATTTGCCTCATTGAGGGTTCTTTCTTCCTCTCTCAGGGCTCTCAATGTAACATTGGGTTCTATTGAGTTCATGTTTATGATTTTTTTTTCATTTTTGGTTATACTTATAGGAATCTGTTTTTACTTTTAGATACAAATTTGGATTTAACTCGGTTTTTAACAAGTTTAGTTTATTAAGCTCCATTTCTGAATTTTAGGTTCAAGATGTATTTGGAGCAAAATAAATTTAACCATAGTTCTTCGTTTCATAGATCCTTATTTCATAGGTAATACAAGTTCAATCACCATAACTTGGACATTTTATATTATAGCCTGTACTCCTATTGTGGTAGCTATGACCACTGAATCATGATACTTGTAGAAGTTCATGGCTCTGGGATGTTGACATGAGTAGAATTTTCCATCATACACACACTTGTGTGGAACACGGATTTTATGTGCTCATTTTCTCCATTTTGTGATTGGCTTTAGTGTTAGGTTGATGCTGTTTGCATGGTTGCGGTGTATGTGTATTATTGGCTGTAAGGGGTGGGGGGTTTGTGGCTGTAATAATTCATGGTATCACTTCTGAATTTGTTGGCTTTTAGGAACACAATACTAAACTTATAAAGGGGTTCAGAACTATGTCTTTGATGATGATTGCCTTTTCATCTTATTGCTGTACTTGATGATGTTAATATTCCTGTTTCAAGATTTACAAGCCACTAATTTCATGTGCTGGAGTTCTCAGCTTTTGATAGTGCTGGTAATTGTTATTTACCTACCCATTTTAAAGTATGTTTTAAATCAATTAATCACCTGGAAGTTTACAGTTTGATTTTGTTTTGATGGGAAGGTTGTATTTGTAAAGTGTTGTTTAACTGAAGCTTTGTGGTTTTTTTAATTGCTTCCCATCATACATGAAGGGAATGATCTCTGATTTGGCATATACTGCTGCATTTAGTTCTCATTGACGAGGACAATGGTCAGTGTTTTATTTACTACTAGTATCGTCAATCTGTCACGCCTGATTCCCTGTTGAGATTTCTTAATCCTTAAAAAAAACTTTAAGAAATGATAACAGGCCTTCTCTTATTTCTTGCTCAGAATTTTGATTGTAAAACACACTGTTCTTTCCTTGTCTTCTTTTGCCATGCATCAGAACTTGTCTTTAAGCTGGTTGATCATGGGAAACAAGCCTGCGAAGCCTGAAAAGGATAACAAGGTTGTCCTACTGAATGTTGTACCTCCTTTAGATCAATCATACGTGCATTGGCTTTTCCGGGATCTTGAAAGAATTCATGGCTTTGCGCCCAGGAAGCCAAAAGCAATAAAACCTCCAGATCATTACATCGAGTACATGCGATTGAATGGTGGGTTGGATTTGGACCTAGACGACCCTGATTTGGCGCATTTATTGAAATGATTAGTTCTACAAGATAGAACTAATAAGAGGTCAACAGAGCCAATTCTGCAATACCTTCGGTTTTGTTGTGTATTGGCGTTGAATTTGTATTGTTAATAATATAAGATAATGCTGGACTGGACCAAACTTTCTCGCTCATGCCAATCAAGAATCATGGTGTATCTCTATGTTCAGTGTGTTGTTACTGATTGAAGTTCCTTGCTGCTACTCTTGTATCTAGGACTGCTACACTCTCTCTATCTTGCTGCTCTTCCCACAGATTCCTTCCTAATGTTTTCCACGGACTAATAGGAGTCTCGCTTTGGCCGATTCGCCGATCTGTTTATGGACTACATTTGGTAGCAATTTGTAGGAAGTACCTCACTAGACTCTTCCTTTCGATAGCTAGTTATTTAGCATCTTAAGCATCTGTTTTGCTCTCTGATCATCATATTGATGAATTTTGTAAACCAATATGCACTTTCAGGCTTATGCCAGTTCTTTCGGCCTGGGGAGCCAAATAAAATTCCCCCCATCCTTAGGATGGTTTAAACTTAAAAAAAAAAAGTGTGTTGTTACTGTCTAACAGTATTGGTTGATCTCATACAGCTTCCCTGTTTCTTTGTGGACATGCATGCACGAAATGTTGGAGCTTCCAGAAAACCAAGTTCCTTCTGCCTCGTATGCTTCTTAGGAATTAAAGGACATGTTAAACGGGTGGTTCACTTTATAATTAAAATAATTAATGAAGCTAATGAAATATGTTTGTTTATATTTATTGCAACAGAATTTCCATAGTTTTGAAAAATTTTAAGAATTTGAATAAATTTTTATTTATTCAGATTTTACATAAATTTTAAAAAAAAGGATTTTACAAAAATTTAATTAATTGTTTTTCAGATTTTAAGAAAAAAATAAATGTTGGGACAAGAGAGGACAAAGCGTGGACCACATGTGGTCTCTTGGTAAGAGATCATGGAGTATTCTCTTATTAAGAGACCATCATTGCCTTTGTCATTAGACCAAAGACAATGGTAGAGTCTGCTAGTGGTCTCTTATCAATTAAATATATTAATTTTCTCAATCTCTCTCTTCCACCTCACCCTAAAAGAGAGGCCATTTTTTTTCTCCACAATGGTAAGTGATGTGCCCATTTTGTATGGCTATATTAGGGCTTTTAGGATTCACTTTTGTATACTTTTGTGCTCTAGATGCGGCATTTTGCCTTGAAATTCCCTAAGGAGAGTTAAAAGCGACTTTTACGCTTTTATTAATTTTCTAGAGGATTTTGTGTGACAAAGCAAATTTGTTTGAAGACTTCAAAGACTTTGAAGAATACCTTTGAAGATTTGAAAACTTGTATTTGAGGTTTTGAAGACTTGAAGAATTGAAGAAAAGTGAAGTGAAGATGAGGACTTGAAACAAAAAGAAGAAAGAAATTAAGATGCTGATTCGGACGCGCGATGGATTAGTCGCGAGTCGCAACGGGCAAGTGGCCAAAAACTTTCTTATTTTTTTGTTCAATAAATATTAAATCATATCCTCTCCTCTTCATCTTTTCTTCTCCCTGCAATTTTCTGGGTTCAAAACCCTAGTTTTCCTTTTTTTCTTTTCTTAGTTTTTGTAGGTTAATCATGTCTTTTCATTATCTAGGTTAGTTTAATCTTGGGAGCAATTGATTGAATCTTCCATATCTATGTAGTAAGAACCTCTATTTCACTCTATCTTGAAGCATTTGTTATTTAGCATTCATGTATTTTAATGTGATGTTTTACTTAATTTATATCATGGGTTGTTTCAGAATAGGAAGTGTTTGTATAATTGAAGTGTTAGGGTGTTAGGAAAGCTGCAAATTTCTTAACTCATTTGGCGTGAAAATTCAAGAACATGGACTTAGAACTTATAGTGTATAATGTGTTGTAATTCTTGCTAGATAAGTATGTTAATGTGGATTGTTCTCATATTTATCCTATAGATGCAATGAATGGTTGAATCTTGAATGTGGTTTGTTCTAGGTTTAGCCTAATGAATGCTATGTTTGGTTAAATGACAATGTCTTTGGTAGAAGACTTCTTGTTATCAAATCTATGGTTCTTCGTGTATAATATCGTTGATGAAATACCTTTATGGTGTTGTTTGCCTAAAGTGATTATCATTGATGTTTGCAAATGGTTGTTGTTTGTCTTTGCAAATTACTATTAAGAAGGAATGAATGTTGATCTTCGAATGGGAAGCTTTAGCATTCCCCACAGGTAATGAATGTGATTGAATGAGTGAATGGTTCAATGATTTACATTAGGTTTTGAAGTGGATATTAATTGCCCCTAAGACTTGTCTTTTGTAGGTTTTAGCCTTTTTCTTAGTTTATTTGATGATTAGCGTAGTTAATTAACCTTGCTAATTGTTTTGTGTTTTACTTTCATAACTTAGGAAAACCAACCAACTAACCTCCACCCCCACCCCTTTTACTTGCTTTTACATATCTATATACATTTATTTCTAGCATAATATCAACCTTATATGTTTAAACGTTTAAGAAAATCTCTTCTTTGTGGAGAACCTCGACTTGCCATTATCTACTTAGTTGTAGATAGGAAGCATTTAGGGCTTTTAAATTTAACTTTGAGAGGTACAACGACGACCTTCCAAATTTTGGCATCGCTACCGGGGAAGAGGCATTTATTTTTAAATGTTTAGGTATATTTTGTTGCATATTAGCTAGTTGTTTTTATTTTCCACTCATTGGTGGTTGTTTTTGTTTGGAGTAGGTATTGCTTGAGTTCTAGGTGAATTTTTATCGAGAATCCTTGCAACATGATTTCAGAAGTTTGAAAAGAAAAAATTTTCTTAAAAAATGGAGTGTCTCACCTTGAGGAAACTCATGATGAGAAGAGAGGCTCAACAAGCAAGGTTTTGTAGGATGTGTCATTCTGACCATCCTACTGAGTCTTGCTATTTGTTGAGGGAGGAGCACTATGAGGGGGAAAGAACCCTTGGTTTCCAAAACCAAGGTTATTATGAAGAGTGCTACCAAGAGGTAGGAGATGTTGGTTTTCAAGGGCAAGAAGCTCAAGAGTGGTATCCATACCACAATTCCTACAATTCAGAATGGAGTGGTAATTAGGATTGGTGGTATGAGAATGAGCCGGAAAACAAAAAATACGAGCAAAATAGTTGGCCATCACAATCTTATGACATACCCCAAAACCAAACCCAACAAGGAAGTTCAAGTTTGACATGTGAGGAAGTCATGAATGCAATAGCAAATTTGAACAACTTAACTAGTGAATAACCGGACACTAGGCTCTCCTCTAGTGTTGAGGCTATTGAGGGGCATGCGAGAAGTATATTAGAAGCGTTGGCCCGAATGAAAGCTCGTGATTTTGAAAATATGCCATCCCAAGTTGAACTCGAGGATTCGGTGAGTGAGGTCACCATGGGAAATGAGCTTGAGTTCGAAGGGGATGAGGAGTTGGTTGTTGAGGATGAAAAAATGGAGGAAGGGGTGATTGTGCTACATTCATTAGCATCGTCATCCCTACCCCCACCTAGTGAACCAACTCCACCATTTTCAGATGTTTTAAGGGAGACAAGAAAGGAGCCAAAAGACTACCCCAAGCCTCCTAACCACCCAACTCCACCTCAACAAGACTTTCCTCTTGAAAGTTTTGTACCCCCACCTCTCTACTTTTGGATACTCATGGTGAAGGGGTTCAAGCCTTCACCATATGGATACCATTAGGGTCGTGCCGAAGACTTTAAATATACGGAGTTTTGTCGTGCCGATGACGTAAATAAATTTGGCCTTTATTTTGGTTTTTTTTTAGTTTTTGTTATTTTGTCTTGTTCTTTTTATAGTGTGTTTTTCTGTGATTTTGTCGCAAAGTGAAGTGCATTTCATAGGAGGAGATGAAGGAATGAGATCAATGAGAAAGGGAAGAAAGCTTGGAAAGTTGGTAAGAAAAATTAAATTATTTCTAAGTGTTGGGAAACCCTGCCGTCGTGAGTCGCGACGGATACGTTGCGAGTCACGACGAACAGGAGAGCAAAAATGAACTCCCAGCACCAGCTTTTAGTGAGTCGCAAAATGGCCATCGCGAGTCGCGACATGGCCATCGCGAGTCGCGACATGGCCATCGCGAGTCGCGACATGGACATCGCGAGTCGTGACATGGACATTGCGACTAGCGATTGGATCAGAAAATTTCTGAAAGAATTGAGCTCACAAACCCAAGATATCTCGAGTCGCAATGGCTTGGTTGCGAGTCGTGACAATGTATCACGAGTCGCGACCAGTGCTGTCGCGAGTCGCGATAGAGAAACCAACTTTTCAACTGTGCTTAAACACAGCATAATCATTTCTTATTTTCCACCAAATACTCCCAAGAACCACCACACCTCCACTCATTCCTTCACCATCTTACATATAGTGACATATGAAGATTCTTGCATCTTTATAGTATCTTTGTTGATTGTAGTACGCCGACTACATCATTGTGACTATAATTTCTATATTCTTTAATGATGCTTGTATATGTGTCGATATATGTTTGCTATTTTTATTGGAAAATCTTATAGTGGTGATTGCATGATGGATTGGTTATTCTTTGAGAATACTATGGTTATTGACTTTTGATGCTAAACCTAGTATTACAAATCTGTATGTACTTGTGAGTTTGATGTTGTTCTCTGTGGTGTTAGTCTTGATCAAACGGCGCCAAGGAGATGACATTTTGCTCGAGGGGTGAGTTCTTCTACGGCACTTTTGCTCCCCCTTCTGGTTCTGAAACTAATTTTGGGACCGATTCTATACAAATATATGGGATTGCGTCGTATCATCGACGACTATGTGGAGAAACGGGTGTCACTCTATCTCTTACCTTGAGATTTATTGTTCTTGCCTTACATGTTTACATTGAGGGCAATGTAATGTTTTAAGTGCGGGGAGGGGTTAGAGGACTCACATGCATGCTAGCTTGATTTGGAATGTTTTTTGTTACTTTTGATTGGAAAACCATGAGAAAAAGGAAGAAAAAATTTAAAATTTGAAAACAATAATATAGAAATGAAAAAAGAAAAAAATTATTTGAAAAGAAAACCTGCGAAAAAAGAAAAAAATTATTTAAAAAAAACCCGCTAAGTTGAAAACCTAAGAGGGCAAGTTAGACAACATTGGGGGCCCGGATAGGTCAAAAACCTGAAAGACCAACCCAAGCAAAAATGGATGGATCAGCGTTGTGCGAAAAAGGTGACCGACCCAAGCAAAAAATGATAGGCTAAATGTGCGAAAAAGGTGAGATGTGAGCCAAAGAAACATGATGTGTGGCTAGGGTGAAAACCCGAAAAGGCTCCTAGGTAAAATGAGAGATAGAGAAAGGATTTCACTTATTTGTCGGCGTTGGAGTTATAAGGTTGCGGTTGTCATATGGATGGATCGGATAGCTCAACATCTTGAAACCTCTTGGGATTGAGTAACTTAGCGGGTTGAAAAATGAAGTATGGTTATGAAATTCTTGATTCTTTTATACTTCATTTTGTGAGGTTTTGATTGGGGGAATATTAGTTTAGGATATAGACATATGAATTCCTTTGTGTGCTTGAATCTTTTCTTACTCGAGGGCGAGTAAGGTTTAAGTGCGGGGAGGTTTGATGTACCCATTTTATATGGTTATATTAGGATTTTTAGGATTCACTTTTGTACACTTTTGTGCTCTAGATGCGGCATTTTGCCTTGAAATTCCCTAAGGAGAGTTAAAAGCAACTTTTACACTTTTGTTACTTTTCTAGAGGATTTTGTGTGACAAGACAAATTTGTTTGAAGACTTTGAAGAATAGCTTTGAAGATTTGAAGATATGAAGGCTTGTATTTGAACTTTTGAAGAATTGAAGATAAGTGATGTGAAGAGGAGAACTTGAAACAAAAAGAATAAAGAAATCAAGATGCTGAAACTGAGCTCGGTCGCGACTCAAGATGGATTGGTCGCGGGTCGCGACAGACGGGTGATCAGAAACTTTTTTTTTTGCACTATAAATACTGAATCCTATCCTCTCCTTTTCATCTTTTCTTCTCCCTGCGATTTTCTGGGTTCAAAACCCTAGTTTTCCTTTCTTTATTTTCTTAGTTTTTGTAGGTTAATCATGTCTTTTAATTATCTAGGTTAGTTTAATCTTGTGAACAATTGATTGAAGCTTCCATATCTATGTAGTAAGAACCTCTATTTCACTCTATCTAGAAGCATGTGTTACTTAGAATTCATGTGCTTTAATATGATGTTTTACTTCATTTATATCATGGGTTATTTAAGAATATGAAGTGTTTGTATGATTGAAGTGTTAGGAAAGTTGCAAATATCTTAACTCATCTGGCATAAAAATTCAAGAACATGGACTTAGAACTTCTAGTGTATGATGTGTTGTAATTCTTGCTAGATAAGTATGTTAATGTGGATTGATCTCATATTTATCATATACATGCAATAAAAGGTTGAATCTTGAATGTGGTTTTTTCTAGGTTTAGCCTTATGAATGCTATGTTTGGTTAAATGGCTATGTCTTTGGTAGAAGGTTTGTTGTTATCAAATCTATGGTTCTTCGTGTATAATGCCGTTGATGAAATACCTTTATGGTGTTGTTTGCCTAAAGTGATTATCATTGAGGTTTGCAAATGGTCGTTCTTTATCTTTGCAAATTACTATTAAGAAGGAATGAATGTTGATCTTTGAATGGGAAGTTTTAGCATTCCCCATTGATAACGAATGTGATAGAATGAGTGAATGGATCATTGATCTACATTAGGTTTGGAAGTGGATATTAATTGCTCCCAAGGCTTTGTCTTTTGTAGTTTTTACCCTTTTTCTTAGTTTGCTTGATAATTAGCATAGTTACTTAACTTTGCTAGTTGTTTTATCTTTTACTTTCATAACTTTGGAAAACCAACCAACCAACCAACTCCACCCCCCCTCCCCTCCCCCTTGCTTTTATATATACATTTACTTCTAGCATAATATCAACCTTATATGTTTAAACGTTTAAGAAAATCTCTCTTCTTCGTGGACGACCCCGACTTGCCGTTATCCATTTAGTTGTAGATAAGAAGCATTTAGGGCTTATAAATTTAACTTTGAGAGGTACGACAACAACCTCCCAGTAAGGGACCACTTTCTACTATTTATGGACTCAACTTGATTTTCTCTATCTTACTCATTAATTTTTTAAATTTAATTTAAATAAATTTGTCCATACAAAATAAATTGAATGTGAAATTTAATAATATATTTTTATTTTTAAAATTTAATATCATTTTTCAACAATTACTAAATAATTTGTGAATAAAACAATTTCAGTTTTTTTATTAAATTACAAGATTTTAAAAATATCTTTTAGATTTTTAAATCAATTTTAAAAATTTTAAAAATATCAGATTTTTTTCAAAAAATGTAAAAATAAAGATAGGTTGGATTAAGAGAGGACATGGAATGGGCCACATATAGTCTCCTGGATGGTCTCTTAGTAAGAGACCATGGAGTGGTCTCTTATTACGAGACCACTCTAGAGACCACCACCGTGGTAATTTTTTGTCTCTAGAACAATCTCTTAAGTTTAAGAGACCACCATTGTCCTTCCTCTTAGTCTCCTTTTATGTATCTATTTTTTGTTTAAGTCTGTCTATTGTGATAGATCAAAGACGATAGCATATGGCATCAAGTAAGGTTCATCAATTCATGAATAAATAGAGCATACACAAAAGACTGGTTCACGGCGTGAGCAAAAATTGGTTTGCCCGACTGGATCACCACATCATTTGGCACCAACTCTGAGGAGCGAGAAATGTTTTTGTTTCAACATCCTTTAGGTAAACGATAGCGTTCACCAGAAGTGAAAAGAATCATTATCACTAGACGCAAGAACAAACACTTGGATGCAATAGAAGCATGTAGAACCAGGATTACACCCCCACCCCCAGTAGAGAAAATGAGTGTAGTAAGGAAGAAACGGAGGAGGAAGCAGAATCTCCCCACAATAACCAAGAAAAATAAAGGACAGCATTTGCAGCATTCATAGAAGCGAACAGAGAAAGTTTGTAAAACCAATTCCTAATGAAACTCAAGCCAAACCCTCCAAGACTAGGAAAAAAAAGTAAGTCAAGAGCATGAGAATCTCAAGTATGAAGAAGAATTACGAGACATAGTGGCAGACGGTGACACATACAAATCACCCCTAGTGCCACATCTGCGCGACATTAACATGCATAAGGATTTAAAACTTCCTTTACATGTTAAAATCTATGATGGGACCACAGATCCGAAAGAATTCTTACAGAACTAGCATGAGATTTCACGATGCAAACATCGAATTGGTATGCAAGGCGTTCCCAATTTTCTTGCCTGGGACAGCGATCATGTGGTACTAGGACTATCCAAATGGAAGTATCAAGTCTTGGGTGAAATTTATGGAATTTTTAGACTGCTTCTATCAGAAGCAAAAATTCACAAAACGATCGCAGATCTGAACAACATAGCTTAGGAAGTGATGAAAGTCCAGTGGAGTATCGTAATAGATTTGTCATGGAGAATCTGTAGGATCGCGACCTGTCATTCCAATCTTCGTTGGGAGCATTCACAGGAGGCATGCGGTCATGAGAGTTCTACAGAGAACTAACAAAGAACGTACCTGAAAACCCAAGAGAGCTACAAAAGATGATCGAGCAGCGAGTGCAAACAGAAGAGGCAAAAAACTGCAAGATAGAGCGGGAACGAGGTGAAATGTGAACAATGGAGGATTCACAAAAGGGGTTTATGAAGAAAGGAAAGGGAAGCATCCCTTTCAAGGGAAGAGAATCAGGGTTGCAAGGTGCACCATCCCAGGATACACCTCTGACAAAGTCAAGGAAAGAGATATAGCAAGCAAACAAAGAGATGTTTCGCAAGCCAGCACCTATGTTAGCACCACCAGAAAAGAGGTCTAGGGAGTATTAATGTGCCCTTAAGGACCATGGTCATAGCATTGAGTATTGTAGTGACCCGAGAAGACAAATTGAATAAAACTTGAAGAATGGCTACTTAAACCAATATAGAAACGAAAAGAGGAATCCAGTATGGCGACGCTAACAAAATAGGAAACCCCCCATAAAAACACCAAGGGATGGCGACCACATTGGCAAAGAATTAAAAAATGACCGCGGTAGTGGATTACAGTGATAATGCAGGGGATGAAGTACCAAAAAATGTTATCATATCCATACATGGATCCACAGAGTCATTTTCAAACAATGCTTAGAAGGCTAAGGCAAGGTATTCTCCCTAGCAATAGCCTTTCGACAAAAGACTTCATTCAAACATGGTGATCACTTTTAGTGAGGAAGATGTAGTACCTAACGCTTTGCCTCATAATGATCCCATGGTAATTATAGCTAAAATTGGAAATGCAACAGTTCACAGAGTGTTCATGGATGATGGAAGTGCGGTTGAGATGTTATTTGTGGATTGCTTTGGTAGGTTAGGTTTCAAGCGAACTGATCTAAAAAAGTCCTCATCCTCTCTGGTAAGATTCACGAGGTGAGCAGAAACACCTTTGGAGAATATAGAACTGCATATCACCATCAGAGAAAGTGGAAGAAATTGTATGGTCATGTGTGACTTCGTGGTCATGGATGCTCCGAGCACATTTAACGCCATCATCGGAAGGCCTTGGATGAACGCAGCAAAAGCGATATAGTCCCCTTACCACCTGGTAATGAAATTCCCAACTCCAACTGGAATCGCGACTGTGAGTGGAAAAATTAAACAGCGAAACAGTGTATGGTTATCGCGATGAAGGCAGGAAAGATTGTGGAAAAAGTGAATATGTCCAGCACAGTCTCAGTTGGTAGAATACTAGAGCAACCAGAATTAGTAGTAGAAATGGGGGAAGAAGCGGAGCTGGTTAGCTTAGATGAAGAGGACAATTCGAAGTGCATAAAGATAGGAAACCATCTTCCATGCATAGAAAAGAAGAGGGTTTTAGAAGTCTAAGAAGCCACAAGGATACTTTCGCATGGAGCGTCCAGAACATGGGAGGATTAGACCCAAGTATCGCCACCCACACTTTGAATATCAACAACTTGGTCAAGCCAGTTAAACAAAAGTGACGTTGCTTTACTAGCAACAGACAAAAAACAATCAAAGAGGAAGTTACAACGTTGCATCAAGCCGATACATTGAAAGAGGTCAGATACCCAAAGTGGCTAGCAAACCCCGTAATGGGGAAAAAATCAGATGCGGGGTGGAGAATGTGCATTGACTTCACAGATCTAAACAAGGTATGCCCAAAGTACAGCTATCCTTTGCCAAATATTGATCAACTAGTCGAACCAATTTCAGGGTATGAAGTCATGGCATTCTTAGATGCATATAAGGGATACCACCAAATTTTGATGAATCTAGAGGATGTGGAGAATAAAAATTTCATAACGAGCTTCAGAATGTTTTGTTATGTAAAAATGCCATTTGGTTTAAAAGAAATATGGGGGCAACGTACCAGAGAATGGTCGATAATGTATTTTGTAACCAAATAGGGCGAACTATCGAGGCATATGTTGATGGCATGGTTATTGAAAGCAAGAAGGTGGGTGACTTAGCTGCAAATTTAAAGGAAACTTTGGACACATTACGCAGCATCAAGATGAAACTTAACCCTAAAAAATGCACGACTGGAGTAGGCGCTGGAATGTTCTTAGGATACAAGGTACCCTCAAAAGGAATTTTAGCCAACTCGAAGTAGATCCAAGCTATAGTAAACCTTCCCCAGCCACGAACAGTCAGGGAGGTGCAAGTACTGATAGGAACACTTGCAGCGCTCAGTCGGGTTGTCTCAAAAGCAGCGGAAAAGAAATTCCCACTTTTCAAAGTCCTAAGGAAGGCCAAAAAGTTCACCTGGAGTGAAGAATATCAGAGAGCGTATAACTGTTTGAAAGAACAACTTCAAGCATTGCCAACATTGAAGTCACCTATTGCTAGAGAAACCCTTTATTTGTATTTGGCAATTTTGCAGAAAGCAGTCAGCTCTGTTTTGGTGGGCCAAGAAGGCCACAAACAAGTGTCAATCTACTATATTAGTAAAATATTGCAAAACACAGAGAATACATACATGCCGGTTGAGAAGTTAACCTTGGATTTGATATACTAAACAAGAAGAATGATGAAGTGTGCTCTGATACTGGGCCAAGAAGAGCAATCAAGGCTCAGGCATTGGCAGACTTCATTACAAAAATGACCAAGGAAGACACACAGAGAGTGAAGAAGTAACAAAATCTTGGAATCGATAAAGGTAAATCTAAGTGGGAAGAAGTTTCAAGGAAGTTGTTCGTTGATGGCGCATCTAGCAGAGAAGGTTGCACTGCAGGACTCTTGTTGGTAAACCCAGAAGGAGGTGAACACAGGAACTCACTTTGCTTTGAATTCTTGCTCACTAACAACGAAGCGAAATAGGAAGCTTTGGTAGGTGGACGGACCTCACTATTAGAATGAAGGTTAAAATCATCTAAGCATTCAGTGATTCCCTGATCGTAGTTCAGCAGGTGAGAGGGGACTACAAAGTTTGAGAAGGATAATTTGTGATGTATTTAAAGAGATTTCAGCAACTCATAGACCTCGCTGGATTTGAGTCTTTGGGCGAACAAAAAGAGGTGGTGGTAGAAGTTATTCTAGTCAGAAGCACGGTTTCAACTACTGTGTCAACAATCCAAAACGGAGGGTGTGAACTAGATGACACCACTAATAGAGTATTTTACAAAAGGAACATTGCCAAAAGATAAAGTGCAAGGTCGAAAATTGGAGTTACGTTATAACAACTACGCATATGAAGAAGGGGCCTTGTACAACAAAGGTTTATAGTCCTCATGGATAAAATGCGTAGAACCAGGGCAGGCAAGTGAGATCTTAAGAGAATTGCACGAAGGGCTGTGCGGAATGCATCAGGGAGCTAAAGCATTGGCAAAGAAGATCATCCGAGGATGATACTACTGGCTGACTATATTTAATGATGCGCACAACTTTTGTGCTCAGATTTAAGAGTCGCCAAATCAATGCTTTGATATCGTAGAAGCCACAAGCAGCTTTAAGAGCGATATATAGAGCTTGGCTGTTTGATAAATAGGGGATCGACCTAGTGGGACCTTTCCCAAAAGGCGAGGGCAATGCTAAATTCCTGATTGGGGCAATCGATTACTTCACAAAGTGGGTGGAGGTGAAACCATCAGGATGAGTCACAGCTGAGGTAACAAGGAAATTTGTTTGGAAGAATATTGTGTGTCGCTTTGGAGTGCCATATACTATTGTCACAGACAATGGTACATAGCTCACAAGTGGTTCCTTTACGAATTTGTGTTCAAAGCTTGGGATTCTTCAAAATTTCACACCTGTAGCTCACCCTAAAGCTAACGGACAAGAAAAAGTAATGAACAGGACCATTGTTCAAGGGATTCAGAAATGATTGGAGAGAAAGAAATCTGGATAGGTTGAAGAGATACCGAACACCCTATGATCATATAGAATAACCATTTGACAACCAACAAGGAAGACATCATACAATCTGGTATATGTCTACAAAGCAATAATACTGGTGGAAATTGGTAATTCAAGCCATCAAGTATGCAAGTACAAGGATGAGGAGAATTCGAACATGATAAAGTTGGATCCAGACGAACTGGAAGAAAAAAGGGAAATGGAAACTATCACAAAAGCAAAGTATAAAGAAAGAATGCCTAGAGCTTACAACTAGAAAGTTAAGGAAACACGATTTCAAATTGGCGATCTTGTGTTAAGAAAGAATGAGGCAAGTCTGGCAAGGAAATCTATGGCCAAAGTGGGAGGGACCTTACAAGGTTACAAAAATCCAACTGTTACGAACTAGAAAGGTTGGACGGAAGTAGTGTTCCTAACACATGGAATGTGAACAATTTGAGAAGGTTCTATGTTTAGATTTGGGAAAAAGATAGGAAGCATCTAGTTGTACAGAAACCATGAGATTATAATTGGTTGCATTCGTTCCTTTGTTTTCAAGGCGACATTATTACATTCATACATTATTAATATAAAAAACCATCTTGGTGGGCTACGATTACATTTTTAGTTCTCTGTTTGGAAGTTTTAGATAATAACACATTGCCAGCACATTGCAATCAATGCACAAAGGCCTTTCATTTGTCAAAGGTCGAACATAAACTTGTGTATCGTAACAACCATCAAAATGCAAGCTATAGATCTTACAACTTCAAAATTCCTAAACTCGCAAGCTACAGATCTTGCACAACTATAGACACTTGCAAGCTTTAGATCTTGAAACTTTGCAAACCTTACTATTGCAAGCTATAGATATTGCATAAAGGCAGATATGACCACAGCGAAGCGAACAAAGTAGGCAATAGATTTTGTAATTTTGCACTCTCAACAAAGCAAGCTATAGACCTTGCTACCAGGCAAACCTGACTTTAATACTGGGACAAAAGAAAGCGATAGATCTTGTGGCTTTGCACATTACATACTTTTAATAGAGTAAGCAATAGATCTTGTGGCTTCGTACATTGCATACTCTTAATAGAGCAAGCAATAGATCTTGCTATAAAGAAGATATGCCTATGAAAAAGTGACTAAAGGAAGCTATAGATGTTACGGCTTCGCAAAAAATAGAATTTTAGTACTCAAAATGAAGACAATAGATGTATAAGAAAAATATATTGTGAAGAAAAAATAATTACGCAGACAAGAACATTCAAAGTAACTGTCAAGTTTTATTGAAAACGGACAAACACAATGTCCAAGAGCTGGAACAAAAAGAACATCATGTTGTAAACATCCAGAAGAAAAATTCCTGACATATCATCTATGCCTAGATACTCGCAATGATCCAAAAGAAGACGAAATGCCACAAAAATTACCATGCTAAACTTCACGATAGGAATGCTCAGCACTACGGCAGTTTTCTTCAGCCATACACTTCTCACTAACTATATGGTCGTACCGCCACTTCATGTGCAAATAAGAAGGATGGCATATTAGACCTCTCCGCTCCATATAACTATGATATCTAGCATAATAGGCCTTGAAGTCAGTTATAGGGCCAAACTTCTCGCAATCCAGCTGCATACTCATAACATTAACAGTTTCTTCATATCTTATCATCTCAGCCCTTAAGTTTTGTACTTCCTCTTCTAGGCACCGAATATGCGATTGGACAGCCCCCGAAAAATTAATCCCCTGCCCACCGATTTCCATAGTAAGATCTCCACGGCCTATAGTCCTTTGAGATGACGAAGGGAGAGCATGAACTCTATCCTTGTACTCAACACAAGCCTGCTCAAGTTGGTGGACAGACTTATCAAGACGGTCGCACTCAGCACAGAGTTCCTTATTGTCTCTTTATAGTTAGGTGATGATAGAAAACTAGGAGGTCATCGCCATACCTCTCAAAGTTAATGCTTTTAATCCCTACTGCTTCCTATCTATAATTAAGTAGATAATGGAAAGTCGGGGTCGTCGACGAGAAGAGGAATGTTTTTAAGTGTTTAAACATATAGCGGGGAAAACATACTAGGCATACACATACATAGATACATATAAAAGCATGTAAATAGGGAGGGGGGGGGGTTGGTTGGTTTTTTATCCTAGGTTATCAAATTGAAAGACAACAGTTAGCAAATCAAAAGAACTACGCTAATCATGTACAACTAAAGTGCGTACATGATTAGCGTAGTTCTTTTGATTTGCTAATTGTTGTCTTTCAATTTGATAACCTAGGATAAAAAACCAACCAACCCCCCTCCCTATTTACATGCTTTTATATGTATCTATGTATGTGTATGCCTAGTATGTTTTCCCCGCTAAGAACATCCCTCTTCATTGAGTAAGTCACCTCTAAGAAAAGTGCGTTAACTAAACTACTGTTCCTGCGTGCGATCAATAGTGCGAAACACACACCACTATTCACCTTCCTCTTCTTCTTGCCATTTTCATTTTATTTCTGCTAACGGTCATATTCTGGTTTTTCTCTTCCCTGCTATGGCGGCTCCTCCGCTGGGCCGCGGTGGATTCGCGGCATCCAAAACTTTTCTTCAGGCTCTAGGTAACCGGCCACCACCCCTAAATGTCTCCCTTCCCTCTAATCCCGAAATTGTACCGAAAACCCATTACAAGGGAGATATAGCTTGCTTGGTAACCCATAAAGACGCAGAAACTCTGGCTTCTCACTACCAAAATGCCCTGGTGGGTAAGTTCGCAAGAGGCAAGCCATCGATGACTGCCCTCAATGATGCCTTCAACTCTGTGGGATTTAGAGGCAAATTTCAATTGGGATCTATCGATTTCAGACACGTACTAATTAGGTTTCAGGACAAGGAAGATTATCAGAGGTTCTGGATCAAAGGTCAGTGGATATTCAACCATGTTCCAATGAAAGTTCTCAAATGGACTCTCGATTTCTCCCCTGAGGTAGAATCTTCCATAGTCCCGGTATGGGTTACGATTCCCTATGTCCCAGTTTTCTTCTATAATACTGCTATGTTAGAATCTATGGGGAATCAGATAGGTAATTACATTAAAATGGATGCTGCTACTGCTGCCCTATCTAGACCTTCAGTGGTTAAGATGTGTATTGAAATAGATTTAAAAAAAGCAGCCATCATTCATTAGAGTGGGTATAGAGGAGGATAGAGTAGAGTATAATGTGGTTAAACTACCCCTATAATTTGAGGATCTTCCCCCCTATACTGTCACCACTGCAAAGCTATAGGACATGACGATAACCTTTGCATTTACTTGCACCCAGAACTTAGGAAAACAAAGAATCATAGGATGGATAAATTTAACCCTAGCCATATGGAATCAAGAGAAGGAAAGATAGTACTTCAAACTAAGGATCAACCGAGGGGTTCTGATGGTCCAGTTCATGATGGTGTAAGCCTAGTGCAGGATGATATCAATAAAGCTGGGGGTTCTGGTGTTTCAGCTTCAGATAAACTAAAAACTCTGTCCTCACAGAACTTTAGATATGTTCCAAAGCAGAGAGTTGTCTCAGTTATAAATGTGGAAGAAAATGGGGCCACTGAGTCTCCCCATGTGGTGGAGGATAAGCTCCCCGAGATAAAGGAGCTAACCGATGATAATCTTGTTGGTGAGCAGTCTGCTGAACTGATATTGGATTCTGATGCTGGGAAAGATCCTACTGTTGGGGATCAGTCTTTGGTCCTTAATTAGGACATTGATGTTGAGCAGATACCTAAGGATGTTAATGCTGAACATTCCATGGTGATTCACGATGATACTGCTTAGTTCACAACCCCGCTACTTCAGTCTTCTACACATCTGAACAAGCACTCTCTATCTGCTCCACCTAATTTCAACACAAAGACAGGTTTTGCTAAGGATGATACTCCTAGCAAACGGGGTAAGCCTTTCTCACCTTTTAATCCTATTATTGCTGCAAAAAATTTTATCTTCTCTCAGCAGAAACACAGGCAAAATAGATTCCTCCCTCTTGAGGATGAAGACATATCCAGCGATGAAGTAACTCCAAGGGTCATTCTAAACTCTGCATCTTCTGACATTGGTGTTGGAATTGGTGTTAATCAGGTAAGTCAGGTAAGCTCTACTATTTTACACTCCAGACCAAGCAAACAGAAAAAAGGGAAACAATCAGAAAAAATGACTAATCAGAGTAATGAGACATATTTAACCCAGTTAAATACTATCATGACTAGATCAAAAAGCTCTAATAATGTTTCCCTATGAATAGCACAACACTTAAGATTAAACTTCTGGCTTGGAATCTTCGGGGAATGGATACTTCTATGCTAAGACTTCATAACTTGATCAATAGGCACAACCTTGAGCTTATCTGTTTAATTGATCCTAAACATGACAATATGCAATGTGATTCTTATAGACAAATGTTACATTTTGACAATTGTGTTCATGCTAATAATGGCCAGATTTGGCTCTTCTGGAATTCTAGCATATCTCTAACTGTTAAATGCGATAACTTGCAATTCTTAGTTCTTACATTGAATAGTCTCACTCTGAACAAAAGCATGGATGCTTTCTTTGTGTATGGCCTCAGAACTAGAAATGGTAGGAAAACTCTCTGGTCTGATCTTAAGGCAATTACTCACTCTGATTCTATTTTCATTGGGGATTTCAATGCCATTACATATATAAATGAATATAAAGGTCCATCTACTCCAAAAATTGGTAGTATGAAGGACTTTAATGATTTTATTAATGTTATGGCCTTGGAAGAAATAAATAATGTTGGTAATCTGTTTACTTGGAGTAATAATAGGCTCAGGAACCCCACTGTTCAAAGATTAGATAGAGGTCTCTGTACTTCTTCTTGGTCATCTACTTTTCCTGCCTCTTCTGTCCACATTTTGAATAGGATCTCTTCAGATCATAATCCTATGCTTCTTACTATTGGAAGTGATATCCCATCTAATCCTAGGCCATTTATATTTTTGAATACCTGGTATAAAAGGAAAGAATTCAGTGAAATAATTAAACAAAATTGGGATCTTCCTCTTCATAAATCAGGAATGCTTGGTTTCTTTCTTAAACTCATAAGATTGAAAAAAGAGCTCAAAATTTGGAATAAGGAACATTTTGGCAATATAAATGATAATGTGGTACAGGCTAAAACTGCTCTACAAGCTCAAGAACATATTTATGACCTTGATGCTTCTGTTGAAAATATGGTTAAACTTAAAGAGGCCAAGGCTAAGCTGGTTAGGGCTCTAGTAGAACAGAAAAGTTTTTGGAAACACAAGGCCAAGGTTAAATGGCTAAAGGAGGGGGACAATAACACTAGTTTTTTCCATAACTCTGTTAAGGAAAGAAAATGTAGACTGAAGATCACAAAAATTAAAAGTTGTAATGGTTAGTGGCTAGATAATATACAGGACATTGAGAATGAAGCCATTCACTACTACCAGGATCTTTTAACAGATGACAGCTCTCCTGATAGCAGTTTCTTCCAGTCTCACTTCCTGAGTCAGATTCCTAAATTGATTACTCAAGAGAATAATGATAGACTCCTGCAACCGGTTTCATTGACTGAACTTAGGGATATTGTTCTGAGTCTTAATAAAAATAGTAGTCCTGGGCCAGATGGATTCACAGCTAAATTTTACATTAAATCTTGGGACATAATTTCTAATGATTTACTTTCTGCAGTACATGATTTTCTTGTTGTGAACAATTTTCCTAGGGGTATTGGTAGTACCTGGATTGCAATAATACCAAAAAAAAAACCCCTATTTCCTTTGATGATTATAGGCCAATAAGTCTTTCCAATGTACTTAACAAAATTTGTTCCAAAATCTTAATGGAAAGACTTAAGCCTCTAATGCCCAAACTCATCTCTCCACACCAAACAGCTTTTCTTAAAGGTAGAGACATCTCGGATAATGTCATCTACCTACAACAAATGGTAAGGATTCTGAACAGGAAGCAAAGAGACCCCAACTGTATTGTTAAATTGGATCTTAAGAAAGCTTTTGATAGAGTTAGGTGGTCTTTTCTAAATTCTGTCCTTGCTAAATTTGGATTTCATGCTAAATTCATTTTTTCCATCATGAAGAATTTATCACAGGCATGGTTCTCTATCTTAATAAATGGTAAGCCTGTTGGTTACTTCCAATCTACGAGGGGTATCAAACAGGGTGACCCCCTCTCCCCTTTTCTATTTAACACTTTTTCTGAGGCTTTCACTAGGAGCTTAGCTTTTATTTTTCAGAATGGTAAGTTGGCATATTATGACCTTCCAGGTAATTCACTCACAATCTCACACTTATCATATGCTGATGATACTGTGATCTTTTTAAAAGTGGGTAATCAGACTTTGATTAGATTTAAGGCTTTTCTGTCTAAATTCGAAGATGTTACCGGTCAAAAGATAAATTATAGTAAAAGTGACATCTTCATTGGGAAACATGCTAGTGCTCACACAGTTAACAATATAAAGAGGATTCTAGGCATGAAAGTTGGGAGGTTCCCGTTTACTTACTTGGGTGTTCCCATTTTTACTGGGATTGCACAGAAAATATTTTTTCAACCACTAATTGAACAGATAGATAGTAGAATAGGTAGCTGGAAAAATAAGTGGCTCTCTACTGGGGGGAAAATCACACTCATACAGTCATGCATCTATTCTATTCCTCAGCATATATGGTCAGTTCTAAAACCTAGCAAAGAGATCATTTCTGTCATAGAGAAAAAATTAGCAAATTTTTTTGGGGGTCTACTGATCTAAAACCTAAAAGAACATAGAGGAAATGGGATGCACTTTGCTTTCCTATAAACCAAAATGGTCTAGGCTTTAGATAAATAACCACCATAATATATACATACTCAGTTAAGCTATGGTGGAAATATCAAAGGGCCGAGGCTTTATGGACTCATCTTGTTGCATTACTGCCACCCTCTTCCAGGGCTTCTCCTAACTGGAAGAGGATTTGTTCCATTAATGCTTGGGCAGAATCTAACTCTAGAGTGATAGTTGGTAGAGGTGATTGCAATTTCTGGACATCGAACTGGTTAGATATAGGTCCCATTATAGATCTCTGTGATCAAAATATTGTTGATATCTCTGATGCCTGTACGGTTTCAGAGTTCATCTCAAATAAATCAGTTTTGCTTCAAAAAATTTCTCCTATTCTTCCCTCTTATGCTATTTCTCTTTTACAGGAAGCAAAGCTCTCAATACACAGAAACGATAGACTCATATGTAAACCGGGAATCAAGGGTGAGTTCACATTTAAATCCACTTATCTCTTGGTCAGATCACAGAGAGGTACTATTGCTTCTATTCAATATCTTTGGAGTTCTAGAATTGAAAAGAAAATCTCTGTCTTCATGTGGAAATTGATGAACTCATTTCTACCCTTTGATAATGTCCTGCGCAATCTGAGATTCTCAATGCCTTCCAAATGTTGTATGTGCAATAAACATGAGGACTCTTTGGATCACTTTTTTAATTCCTGTACTTTTGCTGTGCAAGTTTGGAAAAATGTCCATTCATTAATAGGAATCAGGGACAGATCCTTCCCATCTATATGGGATAGAATTTCTTGCTACCTCACTTATACTGGTTTGAGTTCTTTGTGCTCGTTAATTATTCAATCTGCTGCTGTAATAACATGTTGGAATCTGTGGAAAATGAGGAATAAATGTTTATATGACTCTGCCATTCCATTAACAGGTTTAGTTCTCACTCACACAAAGGAACAAATTTTCTATATGTTCACTGCTAAACCTGTTTTCATAGTCTCTAAGATGGACTTAGGCATTGCGAATCACTTCTTTCTACCTCTGATCAAACCTACTCTGATGCCTAAAATCTTCAAAATTGATTGGACAAAGCCATGTAGGGGTCATAAAATTAATGTTGATGCTGCATGGTGTTGTCATTCTAACATGAGTGGACTTGGTATGATTATCAGAGATAGTAGGGGTAGTTTTATTGCTGCTCATACTAAATTTACACAGGCCAATTCCCCTCTGGGAGCTGAAATGAAAGCAATTCTGTTTGCCTTAGATAAGTATGCAGGTTACTCTTCTCTTGTTTGCTTGGAATCGGATTGTCTTAATGCGGTTAAATTTGTTATTGATTCCCTACATGCGCCCTGGAAACTGTTCCAATTAGCTGACAATATTCACCAACTTCTGGGTAATATTAACCTAGTGCATATTCAGAGACAAGCAAATTTAGTTGCTGATTCCTTTGCCAAGGCTTGTCTCAGAGCTCAAACCAGTTCCTCCCTGTTTACATTTAAGATGCTATCCAATACTACTCAAGGTCTAATTAGGCTAGACCAGATAGGTACACCTTCATTAAGGATGGTACAATGAATGGATGCTACTGATTTCAACTGTTATTTGTAGGAGGATTCTGCATCAAACTGCTGGTACAATTGATCTGGATAGCATATGGATTGAAGGACTTCTCTGGTCGATGGCTTCTGGAACATTCACGTTATACTCTTGGCCTCTCTACTAGTAGAGGATAAGCTTTTTAGTCTGTTTGGGGTGATTTTGACTGACTTGTGTTTCATTATTACAATTCACTAATAAGTTCGATGATCTTCCCTAATAGAATAATAGTTTTTGTAATCCTCTAACTATTAGCTATATACCCTACTTCATTTTGGAAGCAACCATTGTTGCTTCAAGAGCTTATGGCTCACTCATGTATACATCAACTAAGCTGGGAAGGCCTAATATAATTTCCCCCATCTTCGGATAGTTTTAATGAAAAAAAAATCATGTACAACTAAAGAGATGATTAAAATGATAATTAATGGAGCCTTGGGGGAAATCGACTTCCACTTCTAAACTTCCTATAGCTCATTGATTCATTCACTCATTTAATTACATTTATTGTCTATGGGGAATGCTATCACTTTTCATTCGAAGACCAACATTCGTTCCTCTTTAATAGTAGTTTGCAAAGACAAACAATGACCGTTTGCAATCCTCATTAACAATCATCCTAGACAAAAAACATCATAGGGGTATTTTATCAATGGCATTTCACCCAAAGGACCATAGGTTTGACAACAACAAGCCTTCTATCAAAGACATAGTCATTAAACCTAGAACAATCAAAATTCAGGGTTCAACCTTTCTTTGCATCTATGGAATGACTATGAAAACAATCCACATTAATCTACTCATCTAGCAAGAATTACCACACATTATACACAAGAAGTTCTAAATCCATGCTTTTGGATTTCATGTCAAATGAGTATAGAAATTTGAAACTTTCCTAACACCCCCACTTTAATCTTACAAATATTTCATATACTCAAACAACCTATGGTATAAATGAGGCAAAACATAACATTAATGGCATAATAAATACTCTCCAATAAATGTTCATAAATTAGCAAATATAGAATCTTACTGCATAAGTTTGAAAGCTTCAATCAATTGCTCCCAAGAACTAGATTAGCTAATACAAGTCATACTAACATCCATAAACAAATGCATAGAGAAATAAAGAGAGAAAGGATGAAAAAGATGAAGAACCTAGGGTTTGGAGAAGGTAGAATTCGGCCAAGAAGGATAGGATATGAAGTGGGTGGCCAAAAATTCCTTTTATAGTACAAGAGGGAGGAAAAGAAAAGCAAAAACCAAAAGTGTAGCAGGCTTCCGCCCGAGCGGGAATGGCCTCGCCCGGGCGAGCTGCCCATTTTCACCCTCGTGTCTCCTTGCCTTCAAATCCTCGATTATTTTTGTCTTCAATCTTCAAAGCTAGTCTTCAAAATGTGATCTTCAATGGTCTCCGATCTTCAAGTCTCGATGTTCTTCCTTTGTCACACAAAACCCACTTATAAAAAGGTAAAAGAGCATAAAGTCGCTCTTACCTCTCCTAAGAAAATTTCAAGGTAAAACACAACCACTTGATAATAAAAGAGCACAAAAGTGATCCCAAAAAGTACTAAAATATGCACATAAAATGGACACATCAAACCTCCATGCATTTAAACCTTACTCGTCCTCAACTAAGAAAAGATCCAAGTGCACAAAGGAATTGACGTATCCACATCCTAACTACTATTCCCCCAAGTCGATACCTCACGAAACTCCCAATATCACACATCCCAACGTTAAGAACAAATGAGAAGTTTCCCACAACCCCCATTCCTAAATCTACCCAAACCATATCAACCTATCAAATTCATTGATATCCCTAAAACATCTCCAAATCCCGAATTGACAATCCCAAATCCAATGGTACAAGGTGAAGCTAAAAGTATACATAAAGTTCAAACACATAATCCACTTTATACCAATATATCATCCTAAAAGTGAAGTATATCAACAATCAAGAATTTCATAACTTACTTTGTTTTCCCCGCTAAATTTCCCAATCCCAAGAGGTCTCAAGATGTCAAGCTACCCGATCCATCCATATGGCCACCGCAATCTTATGACTCCAACGCCGGCAAATGAGTGAACAAATAACATTTTTCATTTTTCTCTCTTTCTCTCATTTTTCTTAGGAGCCCTTTCGGGTTTTCATCCTAGCCACACATCATGTTTCTTTGGTTCATATCTCACATTTTTCCACACATTTAGCCCCTCATTTTTACCTAGGTCGCCCTTTCAGGTTTTTTACCAATCTAGGCCCCCAATGTTGCCTAAGAAGCCCTCACTGGTTTTCAACTTAGCGGGATTCTTTTTATTTTTGTTCTTTTTCTTTTTTTTTCCAAAATTTTCAATATATTTTTTTTTGTGTTTTTCCAATCAAAAGTAGCTAATTATATACATGTCAATCATTAAACCCCCCCATCCCCACACTTAAAATCATACATTACCCTCAATGTAAAACACCTAAGGAAACAAGTTTCAAGTATATGGGAGAAGGAAAAATGACTTACAAACTCTTGATACAACGATTCCCCCATGCTCCAAGAGTCCAACGAACAATTGACAATATAGCACATCACCAAAAAAATTCTCACACCTAAAATCAACTAAGCACAAACACCCATGATTGTAAAGAGGGTGACTAGGAAGAACACCTTTCCAAAGGAGTCCAAGCAATTCGTTGCTTCGCAAGTGACCAATTCAACCCAAGAACAAAAATCTCAAAAAGTTAGGGTTTTTGGATAAATTTTTGGATTTGAAGATTAAATGGGTTGGAGGATGGATTTGATGAGTGGAAATGATTGAATATTAGCTAGGAATGGTGAAAATTTGGAAGATGGAGATGTATTATTTGGGGGAGTTGAATTGGAGAAGAGAGGATATGAAGAAGAAATAAATGGAAAAGGGGAGAAATTAGGGAGAGAAATCATCAAAAAAAATTTTGAATACCACCCACGCGACGAGGGTTTGGCTGCGCGGGCTGCTCCCAGCATCCGCGGCCAGACCTAATCCTCAACCTTTTTTTTTCATGGCCAATTTTTTCGTTCCAAAATTATCATCGATTCTCCAATGCTCAACCTATTTTTCTACAAAATCATTGAGAACACAACCGTGATATAAATAAATTAAAAAATGAAAAATAACAATAAAAATCATTGCGACAACATCGACGAAAAGTCATGAATGATGATCCAGATAATTAAAACCATCTTTATTAAACGTCGTCGGCATGACTTACTCCCCTTCTTAGAGCTTACTCAAAATATGAACTGAGATTATCGGTCCCCATTTCCCGATCTGGGTCAAAACAATCGGGATTCACATCATCCCCTCAACAAAACCTTCTTCAAATAGCTTAGGGTTTCTTCATGTTCCCTTAACATTTCCAACAACTCACCTTTTTGTTCCATGGTGATCTCAAGCACGTGAGCATGCGGGGGTTTCTCTCCTTCTCCAAGGGGTGAACATTTAAGAGCTTTCGGTGGTGGTTTGCACTCTTCCACATAAGTCTTCTCAAGAGAAGGAGGAAAAACCACCCTTATTGGCTTACCCGTGGACGCACGAAAAATGTTGGATGTTTCTTTACCAAGAGTGTATTCACCGTTGTTGTTTTCCTTCAAGCTAGTATTAACAACCTTTGAAATCAAAGTATCACTCAAAACATCATCTATGGCTACATTTAAGGAACTACCATCTTTGGGATCAATTAAATCTTGCTCTTTATCATCAATAACATGAATAGCTTGGCAAGAATGGTATCTACTAGGATGATCAATAGAACTATTAGTGTCAAATTCTACCTTCCGCCCATTAAATTCCATGGTCAATGTTCCTTTATGCACGTCAATTATGGTCATTGAAGTCTTTAAAAATGGTCTTCCTAAAAGAATATGTTTAGAACTATTGTCACCTCCCATTTCAAGACCAAAAAAGTCCGCGGGGAATGTCAAAGAGTCCAATTTCACCTACACATCCTTCACAATACCTTTCGGGTATGTGTTAGAGTGATCGGCTAGTTGGATAACAACCCGGTTTTGTTCAAAGTGCCTAGATTTAGACTTTCATATAAGGAATATGGGATCACATTGAATTAAGCACCTAAGTCTAATATGGTATTGTTAACACATTTGCCTCCTATCTCACAAGGGATTGTAAACATTCCCAGATCATCATATTTTGGTGGCATCTCATCATCAAACACGGCGGAGACATATTCACTCTTCACACTCTTTTTCTTACTTTTCAATTGTTATTTCCTATTGACGGTACACAATTCTTTGAGAAATTTAGCATACCTAGGAACTTGATTTAGAGCATTTAAGAGTGGAATATTTACCTCGCATCTATGAAAGATTTCGTAGATGTCGTTGGTGCCCTCCTTTGTCTTCCTATCCTTTAATGCATCGGAAATGGTGGTTCCGGTGCATATATAGGGATCTCCACCCCTCTTGACTTCTTGTGCGGTGGGGATGAGGTTTTGGGATTTGATCCCGATCTTGGCACAAATGTTTCCACCTCAATTTCTTTTTTCTTGCTCTCTTTGGCCAACTCCTTGGCCTTCTTTTTAAGGTCTTCTTCTTTCTCAACCATCTGCTAAAAAAACCCTTAGTTTGGGCTCCTTCACTTCCCTTCCATTTCTCAATGAGATTGCAATCACATTTTGTCGAGGGTTGATCTTCGGTTGGGAGGGAAGCTTGCCTTTTTCTTGGGCCTCCATTCGATTCACCACTTGAGCTATTTGGCTCACTTGAGTTTCCAAGTTCTTGATGATTGGATTGGCTTCATCTTGGAATTTTTTGCCTTTTTCTGCGCACATGCTCAACCGGTGAATGGCTTGTATCACCTCATCTTTTGTTAACCCTGGCCTCTCCCCTTGGTCTCGGGGCTTATCTTGAAGCCTTTGATATTGTTGTTGAGGTGGCTTATATTGTTGTTGAGGTGGCCTATATTGTTGTTGAGGAAGCCAATACAGTTGAGGTTTTTTACTTCCTTGAGGGTTTCCATACCAGAGGTTCGGGTTATCACAATTGCCTGAATTGTACGGCAGGTTTTGGTACCCTAGATAACCTTGGTAGCCTTGGTTACTTTGATAGCCTTACCAACCTTGATAGCCTTGGTTCCCTTGGTAGCTTTGATTGCCTTGATACCCTATAACACTTCCCTCCTCGACATAGTCCTCTTCCAAAGTAGGGCAAGTGTCTGTAGGATGCGTCAAGTAGCAAATTTCACATGATTTAACATGTGGCATATTTTTGGGCTTCATTATCAATGATTTCACCATAGATGCCAGGGTCGAGACTTGGTCCTCATGCTTTCCACTATTAGAAGGGTCACTTTCGGGCATTGGATTTCTCCTTCTCAAGTCATCCCTTATGCTAAAGTTTCTTGACTTCTCCGCTAGCACCTCATATAATAGCATAGCCTCCGATGAAGTCTTGTTCCCAAGGGTACCACCACAAGAACTCCTCACTAATCTTTGATCCTCATCAAGAAGACCATTGTAGAAGTAATAGACCAAATCCCCCTCAGAATAACCATGATAAGGACAACTTACGAGAAGCTCCTTGAACCTCTCACAATAATCGAAAAGAGATTCTTCGTGTCATTGGAGAATGTTACTTATGTCCTTCTTCAAGGCGGTGGATTTCCAGGCCGGGAAGTATTTGGCTAGAAACTTCATTTTCATGTCAAGCCGACTCTTGATGCTCTTGGGTGGTAGGTAGTGGAGCCAATCCCTTTCACCATCTCTTAGTGTGAATGGGATTGCCTTAAACTTATAAAAATACTCATCTACTCCATGAGGAACCGTACCACCACATAAAAAGTGAAACTCAGTGAGGTGCTTGTACGCACTCTCCCCTTACCTACCAAGGAAGATGAGTAGCATGTTTATGAACCCAGTTTTTAGCTCAAAGTGCCCATTCGGTACAACCAAGGGATACTCAATGCAAATAGGTTGTTGATCGAGGTTGGGGGCCATAATGTCTCTCAACAATGCTTGCCTCAAAGAAATCTCCCTTCCGTGGAGTGGAGGACTCTCCCTGGAAGAGGAGGATATTGATGTCCTCCTCTCGGATGCTCATCTTCGTGCTCATGTTGATGCTCCATAGAATTGAAATTATCCACAAAATGGTCACTAGGAGGGATGTTATTCACACTTTACAAAGAAAGCCTCCTAGCCTGTCTCAAATTCAAATCCAACTCGGGGTTGTAGTGTACGGGTTCTTGTGAAGAAGATTGCGTACGAACCATACACTAAGAACTCAAACAATACATCTCCGAGCCAAGCGAAAATGGCAAGTCAACTAATAAATTAAAATAAAAGCAAACTAACAAATATTTACAACTAGCACATAATCACACATAATATGCTCAAACACTTAAAAATAAATGCCTCTTCCCCGGCAGCGGCGCTAAAATTTGAGAGGTCATCGTCGTACCTCACAAAGTTAATAATTTTATGCCCTAATGCTTCCTATCTACAATCAAGTAGATAATGGCAAGCCGGAGTCGTCCACGAGAAGAGGGATCTTTTTAGTGTTTAAACATATAGCGGAGAAAACATAATAGGCATATACATACATAGATACATATAAAAGCATGTAAATGGAGGGGGGTTGGTTTTTGATCCTACGTTATCAAATTGAAAGACAACAATTAGAAAAGCAAGAGAACTGCTAATCATACAGTACAACTAAAGAGATGATTAAAATGACAATTAACGGAGCCTTGGGGGCAATCGACTTCCACTTTCAAACTTCCTATAGCTAATTGATTCATTCACTCATTCAATTATATTTATTGTCTATGGGGAATGTATCACTTCTCATTCAACGACCAACATTCGTTCCTTCTTGATAGTAGTTTGCAAAGACAAACAACGACCATTTGCAAACTTCATTCACAATCACCTAGACAAACAACATGATAGGGGTATTTTATCAATGGAATTTCACCCAAAGGACCACAGGTTTGATAACAATCCTTCTACCAAAGACATAGTCATTTAACCAAACAAAAGAATTTATTATTATTTTTTTAATTTTAAGCCATCCGTGGATGGGGGGAATATATTAGGCTCCCCAAACCATAAGAGTGTTTGCCATAATTGGCACGATATGAAGATTAAACATTACAAAAAGTCATCTATAAGATGATCCAAGAGCCCAAAAAAAAACTCTTGAAGCAATTAGACTCTTGTTACCAAAAGTGGAGAATACACCTATTCTAAGCTAATATGAAAGATTAGTATCAACCATATTCTAAAAAGGGGAATTCCCCTGGTTCCTGTAGACCGGTATATCACGAACAGGTCGGGGAGTCGGGAATCGAAACTCCAGTTTGTCAATGATAATCAGTCAGGAAGGAAAAGGAGTAATCCGTGAGTGGGACAGAAAGAAAGAGATTTTGGTGGGGGGTGAAGCAGTAGGCTGGTCTTTAGAAATCCAGTTGTTGATGCGCATCCACAGCAAAAACTGAAAGTATTATCTTCGCCTGGTAACGACTTCAAACCTGCAGTTAGGAGAAAAACAAAAACAGCAGTATCTTTTCTAAAGGAATTGGAAGAAAGTGATATGAGTGAGTATGTAGAAATTTCATGGCAAAGATAGAAAGCAACTGGAAGAGAGAGCTAAGGGTATAACCAATGTATAAATCTAATTACTCTCCTAGAAGAGAACTAATTCTGACTGCAGGGAAATTTTTTTTGTCCAAGTGAATGAGACCCCTGAGAAAATCAGGAGCATTTTCTATATATAGATCTCCCTGAAAGTTCATGTCCAAAGCATACTTCGCCAAATAATCAGCTGAGGTGTTAGCTTCCCGGGGAGTGTGTTGGATCGGATGAACTAAATGTTTAGCAAAAAGATTGCAGCAAATAGAGAAGACTCTCCACAGGCATGTCATAGGATTCTGAATTCCCTTAACTGCCAGTAAACAGTCAGACTCAATAACACAACAGTTTAGTTCCAATTCAGAGCATAAATCATATCCACATTGAATGGAAAATAGTTCTGCATGTAATGAGGAAGGAGAATGAAAGATGTGAACTCTCATTTTAATCACATCCCCCTTCCAATCCCTTACTATGACTGTGGAAGAAGATTGACCACTAGGTTGCCATGTAGCATCTGTGTTTATCTTGTAACCTATTAGTGGTTTACACCAGTTAATCACAGTGATCCACTTTTTCTATTTTGGAAGGATTTTGGGGATGATTCTATGTTGAACAAGATGCTTATGTTTATCTATATTACCTTTCAACTTGTGAGCTGAAAAGATAAGGTAAATCAATTGTTTAACCTCCTGGAAACATGCATCCTCTGAAAAAGATATATTTTCAAAAATGATTTTGTTTCTGATAATCCACAGAGTCCATGTAGTGCTTAAAAGTGCAGCAGTAATCAAATTTGATTGGATCTTAGAATCAGGCTTAAATGAGAGGTAGAAGTCTACTCTACTCTTCAGATTACCAAAACTTGCGTGTGGGAAGTGTATGAGCCTATTCACTCTATACCATATTGCCACAGATAAAGGACAGGAATTTAAAAAGTGATCCAAAGAGTCCGAGTGATTTTTGCAAAGAGGGCATATGGATGCTATTGAAAAGCCTATCTTGCACAGAATATTGTCAAAAGGAAGGATGCTATTTAATGCTCTCCACATTAGGATTGACATTTTTTTTGGGATAAAAGGAGACCATACCTTGATCATGTGTCTGATGGTAACCTTTTTTTGTCTAAAACATTGGTATGCAGAACTGATAGTGAAATTACCTGTGGATGAAGGAATCCAGATTAGCCTATCAGTAT
Source organism: Rubia yunnanensis (assembly GCA_037428765.1). Taxonomy (NCBI): domain Eukaryota; kingdom Viridiplantae; phylum Streptophyta; class Magnoliopsida; order Gentianales; family Rubiaceae; genus Rubia; species Rubia yunnanensis. The sequence continues at coordinate 75,956,273 of CM075062.1, forward strand.
GGGAGTAGACCAGTTGTACATCCTGCAAAAAATTAAAAGTGTTGGTAGCCAAATGAGGCTCCAAGATTGGAAGGAGAGAAGCTCTGTTAGATATGAAAGATCTTAGGGAAATATCCTCAAAAGGAATATCCAGCTCCTGAGGCCATTCATAGCACAAAGCACCTTCACCATTCCAATTAGCATTCCAAAAAGAACATTCTCCAATACCAAAAATGACTCTAGTAAAGGAATTGGCCTTGGGTGTAATCTTACAGATTCTATTCCAGACATGGGATTTCTTGTAAGTAACAGGGAGTGACCATAAATGAGCAGACCACTGAGTGTTATTTATTTGCAGTTTCCACCATAATTTGCAGGAAAATGAGTCAACTATAGCATTAAGATCTCTAAAACCAACTCCATTTTCATCTACGGGTAGGCTCATATTTTTCCAGGATCTCCATTTTTTCCTAAATATGTTATCACAGTCCCCCCAAAAAAGACCTGAAGCCAGTTTTTCCATTTTTTTAAAACTATCTTCGGGGGACTTAAAACTGCAAACATATGAGTGGGGATTGAAAGAAAACTGTGGTTTATCAAGATGATTTTGCCTGCAGAACTTAGCCATCTGTTCTTCCAATTGTTAATGCACTTTTCCATTCTTTCCAAAATAGGGTAATAATGAATCTGTTTATTTCGACCTGGAAAAATAGGAATACCTAGGTACTTGAAGGGAAAGGAGCATTTCACCATACCTAAGATTCTACCAACAGATTGAGCAGTAGCAACACTTGTCTTTAAAGCAACAAAAAATTCAGATTTAGCAAAGTTAACTTTTTGACCTGATGTTTGCTCATAAGCTTTCAAAATTTTTTTAAATCTTTTCAGATTGATTGGCTTTGTGTTCAGAAAGACAGCTGTGTCATCAGCATACATCAGGTGTGACACAGCTGGACATGATCTTGGTAGTGAAAAATATTGCAGGTATCCAACACTGAAAAGTTTTTTTAAGCCTCTAGAAAAAGCTTCAGAAAAAATATTATACAGAAAAGGAGAAAGTGGATCTCCCTGTTTAATACCCCTAGAGGAAGCAAAAAAACCTGCAGTTATACCATATATTAAAACTGAAAAATGAGCTGCAGCAATATTATGCATGATACGATGCACAAATTTACCATGAAAACCAAATTGGAGTAATATTGAATTCAGAAAAGACCATGAGACCCTATCAAAGGCCTTTTGCATGTTTAATTTAATTATGAGATTAGAAACCTGTGATTTCCTAGACAGAATTTTGGTCATTTCTTGCATCTGTATAACATTATCAGATATATCCCTACCTTTTATGAAGGCACTCTGTTCTGGTGATATTAGTAATGTCATGAGGGGTCTAATCCTTTCCATTAACATTTTGGAAAAAACTTTATTAACAAAATTGGATAGACTAATGGGCTTAAAGTCAGAGAAGGTAATTGGTATTCTTTTTTTTGGGTATTAAGGTCAGCCAGGTGCTAGAGATAGCCTTAGGGATATTACCATTAGTTAAGAAGTCATTTGTTGCATCAAGAAGATCAACTTTAATTGTGTCCCAAAAAGAAATGTAAAAAGCACCAGAATATCCATCCAGGCCAGGGGCACTGGATTTATTAAGATCAAATGCTGCAAATTTAAGTTCCTGAATATTAAAAGGTGTCAGTAAGTTGAGATTATGTTGATCAGTGATAACTCTGGGGATTTCTTTTAAAAAGTGCTGTAGGTAAGTTCCCATTTTTTGAGGAGTCTCTTCATTAAGTAATTCCTTATAAAATCTCACTCCTTCTTCTTTAATAAGATGTGGATCTGTTATCCAATTCCCCCTACCATCCTTAATTTTACTAATTCTTGATTTAAATCTCTTTTCCTTAATGGAGTGGTGAAAGTAGCTAGTGTTTGCGTCTCCATGTTTTAACCAATTTAATCTAGCCTTTTGGTGTAAGTAAATATTTTTTTCCTTTTGGGCTCTAATCAGTATTTCTTGTGCCTTAAGTAAATCAGCCAGAACAGTGTCATCCTGTGTTTGCTGGAATGAGATTTCCAGATCATTTACCATGTTTTCAAATTGCACCAAATTATTGTTAACATTACCAAAATGAGATTTGTTCCACTGTTTAATTTCCATCTTTAGCCTCTTTAACTTAAAAACTAAATTATACATTCCAAAGAATGGAGAGACTAGATTCCAGTTAGAGATTACTAGGGCCTTAAATTCCTCTCTATTTGACCACATTTCTTGATACCTAAAAGACCTAGGAACTTGTTCTTCAGCTGATTGAACTGATAATAATAGGGGGGAATGGTCAGATGTCATTCTGTTTAAAACCTGAATGGAACTATTAGGAAAGAGTTCTAACCAGTCTAAGGTAGAAATGACCCTATCTAATCTCTGAAAGGTTAAGTCTTTACATTTGTCTCTGAATCTATTATTGCTCCAAGTGAAGGAATTCCCTACAGTAGGAATTTCATGAAGATCCATATTGTTTATAAAACCATTGAACTGTTTCATGCTCTTTTTAGGAGTGGATTTCCTACCTTTATACTCATATACAGATGACATTGTGTTAAAATCACCAATAAAAATGGAGGGAGCATGTGATGGGGTCTGTAAATCATTCCATAATGCCTCCCTAGTTTGTCTATTTACACTAGCATAAATGAAGAAACAATTCCAGCTAACAGAGGTGGCAATATCAGAAATTTTAACTTGTAAAAATTGATCAGATTCCCGTATATTGGTTATACTGAAATTATGATTCCATAAAATCTAGGTTCAACCTAGAACAAACAACATTCAAGGTTCAACCTTTGTTTGCATCTATGGGATATATATGAAAAAATCTACATTAACATACTCATCTAGCAAGAATTACCACACATTATACACAAGAAGTTCTAAATCTATGCTTTTGGATTTCATGTCAAATGAGTTAAGAAATTTGCAACTTTCCTAACACCCTAACACTTCAATCATACAAACATTTCATAACTCAAACAACCCATGGTATAAATGAGGAAAAACACAACATTAATGACATAATAAATGCTCTCCAATAAATGTTCATAAATGAGCAAATATAGAATCTTACTACATAAGTTTGGAAGCTTCAATCAATTTCTCCCAAGAACTAGATTAGCTAATACAAATCATACTAACATCCATAAACAAATGAATCAAAAAATAAAGAGAGAAAAGATGAAAAAGATGAAGAAACTAGGGTTTGGATGAGGTAGAATTCGGCCAAGAAGGATAAGATATGAAGTGGGTAGCCAAAAATTCCCTTTATAGTACAAGAGGGTGGAAAAGAAAAGAAAAAACCAAAAGTGTAGAAAGCTCCCGCTCTAGTGGGAATGGCCTCACCCGGGCAGGAATGACCTCGCCTGGGTGGGCTGCCCATTTTCACCCTTGTGTTGCCTTGCCTTCAAAACCTCGATTCTTTTTGTCTTTAATCTTCAAAGCTAGTCTTCAAAAGGTGATCTTTAATGATCTATAATCTTCAAGTCTTGATATTCTTCCTTTGTCACACAAAATCCACTTAGAAAAAGGTAAAAGAGCGTAAAGTCGCTCTTATCTCTCCTAAGAAAATTTCTAGGTAAAACACAAGCTCTTGATAACAAAAGAGCACAAAAGTGATCCCAAAAAGTTCTAAAATATGCACATAAAATGGACACATCACAAACTGTTCGTCAAACTTACTTTGCCAACCAATTACAGAAGATGAAAGGTGATCACATTCATCCTTCTTTTTCTTCAATGGATTACACAAGTCTTCAAGGCGAGTACATTGTTTATTAATGACCAGTGTCTTCTAATAGGCTTCGTAAGTCATACTTGCAGCATAATTTCTAGCCTCCTCTTACTGGCAAAGCATCTTCACCATGATCAACTGTTAACGATGAATAAAACTGTTATGCTTGTTGTAAATCCTTCATAAATTGTGCACAATTTCCTGGGTGTATTTCACAGTCTTGTCCCACTTCACTTCAAGATCATTAATACGCAGGAGCATGTACTTCAAATGAATGCCCAAAAATAATGCCCATACATTGAGGTTAAGCGAACGCATGTACGCACCAGTAGATTCAAGATCAACCAAACAACGAACAATATCTTTGCCAAGTGATTCAACATTGTAACCATTAAGGAAAAACTTACTGCAAGGACATGTTGTGGAAGAAGATGGTGAAGGATCAGACAAAAGAAGTTGCCATCTGACGCATAAGGGAAGTGACTCCATACGAGAGAAATGATCAGAAAAAACAAGCTCATCATATTCCTTGGTTAAAGACTCAGTAGCTCGAATCAATCTAATGGGGCAGTGAAAATCAGATGGCAAAAATCAATAGCAATCAGAAAAACGGTCAGTAAATCCCAAAAAATCAAGTCGTTCCAAAAATTTATGATCAACCAAAATATCGAACCCCTCCATATAAGTAAGTGCGATGAGAGGTTGTAAAAGTAGAAGGCAAAACTAAAATCAGTAATTGGAGTCATACAAATTGTACAAACATGCACCAAAATATTGTCTTAAATTATGCCCAAAAATCCAAAAACTCAATAGACTAAGAATTAACTAACTTCAGAGGTGGAGGTTGGCAAAGGTTGTGCAACGATAGCGGCACCTTCCTGGCTTGGTGACTGAGCAGAAACTTCAGTGTTCACATTAGCCTCAGTCTTCTCGTTTGAAACAGAGTCAGGAGGTGGAAAAATAGTGCGAGAACCAAATGGCAGGCCCTCCATATAATCAACCTCAAACCCCTTTAACTCAGGTGCAGAGGAAAGATAAAGAAGGCTAGCAAGATGCGATAGCAAGGCATAGGGGTGTTCATCGTCAACAATCTTGTCAATAAAAATATTGTTGAGTATTTGCCTTCTACTTTGCCAATGCTTCAGTACACCTCTTCAATGAGGGCAGGCTCTTCATAGTCGCAGTCGGGTTCCACTCGCACATATCTTTCACAGCCTTACAATAACCAATGGTCCGAGCAAAGCTGGAAACATCTTCAAATAGTTTGAAGAAGGACTTCATTTTGCAAAGCCTATCCACCAGAATTTGATGATAGTTAGGAGAAGCAGGACCATTGGTATGCATCTTCTCAAGCTCAAACCGAAGATTGGTAATTTCTTCCTCCACGACCTTGAAATTACCATGAATGGTGAAATCATCCATGAATACTTCGACAAAATTTTCAACAAATTCTGAGAAAATGCTTACCGTACACCTTTGGAAAGCTGCAGGGCATTACATAACTCGAAAAGCATGCGCCAGTAAGAAAACATACCAAAAGGGCACGTGAAGGTGGTCTTTTCTTGGTCTTCCAGGCCAATAGCCACTTGAAAATACCCCGAGTACCCATCCAAAAAGCAATAGAAGGGGTGGCTTGCTAACCTCTCAAGCATTTGATATATGAATGGAAACGGGAAGTGATCCTTCCAGGTTTCCGCATTGAGCCTCCGGTAGTCAATGCAAATGTGCCACCCGTTTTGAACTCGGGTAGGCACCATTTCTCCCTTCTCATTTTTTACCACCATCACCCCACTCTTCTTGGGTACCACTTGAGTTGGACTCACCCACTTGCTATCCGAGATTGGATAGATCATGCCCGCTTGGAGTAACTTGAGTATTTCTGCCTTCACCACCTCCATCATCGGTGGGTTTAAATGGCATTGGGGTTTCCGGACGGGTATTGCATCTTCTTACAACAAGATTCTATGCATGCAAGAGGATGGACTTATGCCTTTAATGTCGGCAATAGTCCATCCAATTGCTTCCTTGTTCTCCTGTAACACCACCATCATTTTTTCTTCTCGCTCCTTGGTGAGCTTGCTTGAAATGATGACCGAAAGAGTCTCCCCTTCCCCAAGAAATGCGTACTTTATGTCAGTTGGCAATGGTTTAAGCTCAATCATTGTAGCCTTCACAAGTGATGGGAGGAATTCTGGTTCTTCGGGTTCCTCTAAAACTAGAGGGCCGGGACTTTGCACCACTTCCTCAAGAATGCTTAACTCCTCAATGCTTTCCTTCAAGTTAGTACTCATGGAATACAAAAGACATGCACTTTCAACATCATTTTCAAAAGCAACTAACAAGGAATCATCACAACTCAATTCAAAAACATCTTGCACTACATTGTCAATAAAATCATACTTCATAGAGTCATTTATGCTAAACTCTACTTTAATCCCATCAAATTCCATGGTGAGGGTACCGTTATACACATCAATGATGGTTCTAGAGGTCTTCAAAAATGGCCTCCCCAACAAGATGGTTGCAGCATGTTTATCATTCTCCATGTCTAGGACATAAAAATCTACGGGGAATATTAAGGAATCCACCCTAACCAACACATCCTCGATGATACCCTTAGGGTACGCACTAGAATGATCGGCTAGTTGGATCACCACCCCAATTTTGTGCAAAGTACCAAGATTGAGGCTTTCATACAAAGAATAAGGAATCACATTTATCGATGCACCTAAGTCAAGAATTGCAAAATGTGTATTTCCTATCATGCAAGGGATCGTGAACATGCCAGGATTGCTAAATTTAGAGGGTAACTCCCTTTGGTACAAAACGGAGACATGTTCACTTCTCCTGTTTTTAAGCTTGTTCTTCATTCTTTGTTTCCTATATACTACACATAATTCTTTCAAAAATTTTGCATAGCTAGGAATTTGTTCAATCGCATTCGAAAGAGGGATATTTACCTCACACCTATGAGAGACTTCGTAAATGTCTTTGTTGGATTCCTTCCTCCTTTTGTCTTTTAGAGCTTCCGAGAACGGTGGCTCCGGCACATATGGAGGAATCTCCACTACTCTTACCTTCTTGTCAGGGGGGATGAAGGTTCAGAAATGGAGGTTGATTTCTCAATGGTGATCTCCTATTCCTTTGTTTTTCCCTTCCTTTCTTGCTCTTTGGCCTCCTCCTCATTCTCCCCTTTCCCTTCTTTCTCAAGCATTTCAAGCTTCCTAGGTTCGTCCTCAAAAACTTCACTAACCATGGGAGAGTCAACCTCTTTACCACTTCTCAAAGTGATAGCACTTGTATTTTGTCGAGGGTTGATCTTCGATTGGGAGGGTAGCTTACTCGGGCTTCCATCCAATTCACCACTTGAGCTATTTGGCTCACTTAAATTTATGTATATGGTTACAATTATCTACGCTCCCAATGCGCCTATGATGTAGCACCCAGCGGGGTGTTAGCTAGTGTGTATTTTCTTACGAGAATAGAGTATGGTGTAGTTCTTAATACTCACCTTGGCTTCATCTTGGAATTTCTTACTTTTTTCCGCGCACATGCCCAGCCGGTGAATGGCTTGCATCACCTCATCTTTTGTTAGCCCCAAGCTCTCCCCTTGGTCTCAGGGGTCTTGGAGCCTTTGAAATTTTTGTTGATGTGGCCTATATTGTTGTTTATGAGGTCGATATAGTTGAGGGTTTTGGCTTCCTTGAGGGTTTCCAAACCGAAGGTTTGGGTTATCACGAATTTCCCAAATTGTACGGCCAGTTTTAGTGCCCTTGATAACATTGGTAGCCTTGGTTACCTTGGTAGCCTTGCCCACCTTAATATCCTTGGTTGCCTTGGTTACCTTGGTAGCCTTGATTCCCTTGATAGCCCATTGCACTTACCTCTTCAATATAATCCTCTTGCAAAGTGGGGCAAGTGTCCGTAGGATGCGCCAAGTAACAAATTTCACATGATTTAACATGTTGCGCATTCCTGGGCTTCGTCATCAATGATTTGACCATAGATGCAAGGGCCGAGACTTGATCCTCAAGCTTTCCACTATTTGAAGACTCACTTGCGGGCATTGGTTTCCTCCTTCTCAAATTGTCCCTTGAGTTAAAGTTTCTCAATTCTTCCGCTAACTCTTCGTATAATTACATGGCCTTAGAGGATTTTTTTCCCAAGGGTGCCACCACAAGAACTTCTCACCAACCTTTGATCTTCATCAAGAAGGCCATTGTAGAAGTAATAAACCAAATCCACTCCGAATAACAGGGATAAAGGAAACTTGCAAGAAGCTTCTTGAATCTCTCCCAATAGTCGAAGAGAGATTCTTCATGCCATTGGAGGATGTTGCTTATGTCCCTCTTCAAGGCGGCGGATCTAGAGGTTGGAAAGTATTTGGCTAGAAACTTTGTTTTCATATCAAGCCAAATCTTAATGCTCTTGGGCGGTAGGTAATGGAGCCAATCTCTTGCACCATCCCTTAGTGTGAATGGGAATGCCTTCATTGTATAGAAATTTTCATCCACTCCTTGGGGGACTGTACCACCACACAAGAAGTGAAATTTGGTGAGGTGTTTGTTGGCATTCTCCCCTTGCCTACCAAGGAAGATGGGTAGCATATTGATGAGCCCGGTCTTTAGCTCAAAGTGCCCGTTCGGTCCAACCACGGGATACTCGATGCACATTGGTTGTTGATCGAGGTTGGGGGCCATGATGTCTCTTAACAAAGCTTTCCCTAAAAGAATCTCTCTTTGGTGGAGAGGAGGAGCTTGCCCTTAGAGAGAAGTATGCTCATCTTCGTGCTCAATTTGATGCTCCACAGAGGAAGATGTATCCACAAAATGGTTACTAGGAGGGGTGCTATTCACACTTTCCAAACAAAGCCTCCTAGCCCATCTCAAATTCAACTATGACTCGGGGTCGTAGTGTAGGGGTTCTTGTGACGAGGATCGCGTACGAACCATACACCAAGAACTCGAACAATACGTCTCCAAGCCAAGTGAAAATGGAAAATCAACAATAAAAATCAAAATAAAAGCAAACTAACAAATATTTACAATTAGCATATAATCACACATAATATGTTCAAACACTTAAAAATAAATGCCTCCTCCCCGGCAGCGGCACCAAATTTTGAGAGGTCATCGCCGTACCTCTCAAAGTTACTACTTTTAAGCCCTAATGCTTCCTATCTACAATAAAGTAGATAATGGAAAGTCGGGGTTGTCCACGAGAACGATGATCTTTTCAAGTGTTTAAACACATATAGGAGAAGACATACTAGGCATATACATACATAGTTGGCCAGATGCCTTCATTGTTCAGAGGTACATCACTGAGAAGATCATCCAGCATTGTACAGCAAACTTGGTTGGAAGAAGAACGGTTGGTGTTCCTGGAGGACCCCCTGTGGAAGGCGGAATGGGATTCCACATTCCAAGGGTATGTTTCATACACCCTATCACTCTGAGTTGATGACTGTTCACTTGTATGTATTGTATATAGTAGCGAGACTGTAACATATTTTGAAGAGCATGTTTTCTTGTTGGAAGAGATTCATCTAGACTGGCCCCTGAATGAAATTCAGGTCGAGCATTCTTCAAGGTTTGTTGATTGGTTTTACAATCGTTATAATGTCGATGGGATGCCCAGTAACCTACGGGCATTTGCAAGGAAGCTGAACTGCACCGTTAGATGATACCTTGCTTATGACATTAATGGCTTCAGTTTCTTAACATTGGCGAATGACAAGAAGAGCGCCACTCAAAATAGTGGTGTATATATTGAATCTGAATCCATGTGGCAGGCAAGCAAGAGAGATAAACATCTGGTTGTTGTTGTGATGCCTTTCTATGGTGAGATTGAGGAAATTTGGGAGTTGGATTATGTAGATTTCAAGGTTGTTGTCTTCAAGTGTCGTTGGGTGGAACACGTTTCCGGTGTTGTTATTGAGAAGCCCATGGGGTTCACGTTGGTCGACTTGAATCGTGTAGGATATGAAGATGAAAAGTTCATCTTAGCTACCCAGGCATGACAGGTTTTTTACATTAAGGACCCTTTGAATGAGAAGTATCATGTGGTGTTTCGTGGGAAGAAGTTTTACTTTGATGAGGAGATTGATCAGTCCACCATAACTGATAGTCCTGAGTTTTCATTGGTATTTCCCGGTTTGGAAGATGTTGGGGGACCCATTATTGGAAGGCATTCTCATGGTGATGGGCTATGGGTTCATGAGAAAGGTGAATTAGTAGATGGGGACAATGTCTTGAAGTGGAAGTGATAGATGGCCGCTCCCGACCGTTGTTTTTGTGACCTTGTTTTGTGAAAAATCGTATGATCATTCAGCAATTTAGTGTGTAATGTTTTTAATTGACACTCTTTTATGAATTGGTTGGTATGATCCGTGATTTGAATGGAGCGTTTATAAATTGAACAGGTGAAAATGTGTTTAAATCGAGATTAAATTTTCTAGTAGGTGTTGATTTTTTACACCGGTAAAGATGAAACTACCGGTGTAGAAAAACAAGGGAGGGACTCTATTTTGTACTTATGCACCGGTACTCCTACCGGTGCTCAGTACTTAGAAAATGTTTTGGCCTTTTTTCTCTCGGGTCCGACAATATCAAATTTTTAGCATTTAAAGCAGTGTAAAGTGGCTGCTTTTTGTAACATTTGCACCGGTAATTGTACCGGTGCTGGGCACTTTGAAAATTTTGTAAAATTTACTCTCGGGTCGGATTAGAGAAATTTTTTTATTTAAAGAAACTATTTTATGCCTCGTTTTACACCGGTATATGTATAATATCAGTGTATAAAAAATGTTCCCTTTTTGAAAACCCAATCAGCACCCCATTTTCACAGTACTTAGAATTTATATCTCTCACACCTTACCATCTCCATCACTACCCATCTTTGGTGAAATCCTACGTAGGTTGGCATATAATCAGGTAAACCACTGCAATGCCTCTATTGTTTGATTAATTAGCAATTACATATGAAATAGAATTATTGAGGCTTGACTTACATGTAGGGTATTGGATGAAATGCCTCAATGTATTTCTCAGGAAATGCCTCCAAAATCCAATTCGAAAAGGATACGCCATTCAACGTCCCCATCATTGCCGAAAGTATCACCGCACACTTACCCGGATGGTACCTTCATGTCCGAGGAGGCTAGTTTGGTCTATGAATCTTACAAAGGACAGCATCATCACACAGAGAGAGGAATTGAAGCATCTCCCCCATTCGAACATATTATCTAAAATCTTGGATGGGAAAAATCTGCGAGAATCCTCAACCATTCAACCTTACCGTTATAAGTGAGTTCTAGGCAAATTTGAAGCGTGGGTCGAGCTACGATTACGTGTATTACAGAGGTAAACTATCCTTGTGACACCAAAATCTATCAATGGCTCGTTTGAGTTACCCAATGTTCCAAACGATGAAGACGAGTTTCTCGCACCACATTTCCTAGGTGATGCGGCTATATTCTACAACAACCAATTGAGAAGAAGATCGATGGGACAGTAACTAGGGTAGATACGGATATGGACGAGTTGGTCAAACCAGTTTGGAGTTAAATACCTAAAAAAACTCTAACTCCGTAAATGAGTGGGTGGTACCACTTTGTGGCGTCTAGAATCCATCTAGTAACTGTTAACACTAAAGTTCAAAAACTTTGCCTCACCTTCTTGTATGCAATAAAGAGGGAGCTTCAATAGATTGTTGGTCGTCGAATTTGTCCTATGTTGCAGAGGGAATGGGATCAGATGGGATCTTATGCCAATTGTAGTATCATCTCTGCACTTTGTTCAAGAGTGGGAGTTAGTGCCCGTGCACATGACGTTTATGGCCAACCGATGGGTAATATTTGCGTAGAATCTTTCCATAGATAGAAAATTGACACGTCTGTCGCTACTATTGAATCCACAGTTGCTACATTGGAGGTCGGTGTAGCAAACTTACTTGAAGAATCCAAATACCAAAGATCCTGGCAGGAACATATGGCCAAGGTTATGACGTATCAATGTCCTAATGTCGTGGCAGCAGATAGAAATTTTCCAACCTTCCGCACAAGCGATGTTAAGGACATGGACATTGGCACAAGTACCCGTGATGATGATGCAACAGGACCAGCTGATGGGGTAGAACCATTTTCTCAATATTATTCGTAGAAAACTTGTATTAGCGGTTAGGAAGAGTAGATTATGTACTCAACTTTGACTGCGATGCACTTAGATAGTTTGACATTCTTACTTTTGACAAACATGCATGATGATGAATCGAATAAAAAATTTGTGCGCCGCGATATTTTTAAATTATGTCCGTCAAATACACTCATGAAAACCAAAAGGATAGTCCAAACGTAGTTGGCCTATTTTTTTACTTCAGGACCACCAAATATGTGACATTATATTTCTAGAATGGTTATAATTGCAAAAAAATAATAGCTTTGGGAGCTATGGAGGTTCCCAAGTAAATTTGTGGGCAATAGTGTAATTAAAGAAAATATAGCAAGCATTCATTGTTGGTTTTACAGGGTCTTCCGTCCACCAGTAGGGTCTACAAATGCATTAACATGATCGTTGTGCATTGAATTCCATATATGTGGAGCCAATTTTATATTCTGACCCTTCCAAGATTTTTAGAGAGACTAAATTGCAAAAAGTAAAAAGTTTACTTGTAAATCAAAATTGTAATCCGATTGAGCCGAATGATCCACAAAACTACCCTTTTGTATTTCCAAGTAAAACATGCGGGGAAACTAATAGGTCCGGGCTCCGTATTTAGTTTCGAAGATATTCGGATTACAAATAGAAACATTGGAGTAAACCCTTACCGTTTACTCTACAACACCTACTAGCGCTTCAGGACGAACCATCACCTAGGTAAAAATATGTTTCAATTTTTCAGATTTTTAATTAGGCGCGAAACATTTTACACTGGTAATTTAAGATTTTGCACTGGTAGATATATTGGTGATGGACAGTTAGAAAAAATTAAAGAAATTACTCTCGGGTTGAACGTTTTTTCCAAATATATATTTAAAGCAGCCATAGACAACTGTTTTTTGCACATTTTTATACTGGTATTTTCCTTTTATACACCGGTACAATATACCGGTGTACAACACTTAACCAAATTTTTTGTGCGTTCCTCTCGGGTCAAAGGAAAATTCAATTAAAGCAGCTACTTTTCTTCATTTCTACACCAGTATTGTTACTGATGCTGAATAGTTAGCAAAAATCCGTGCCCATTTTCACTCTTCTTACACCTGTACTGTATGTATTACCGGTGTAAAAAATGTGACTTCTGAAATCAAAACCGTTAGAAACGGCCATAACTCCCACAATTCATCATATTCTCATCTTCAAATCCTTTAATTTCTCTTTCAAAACCGACATCAACCACTCCAACTATTCAATCCACAACTCCTCATCAACCATTGTAACTCCCCATCTCCCATTCCATCCCTATAAAGTATGGAGCAACACAAGAGAACCACAGAATTAAGAAATTTTATGGATCGAATCTTTGGCCATCCTAGACTTGAACCAGAGACCTCGCCTGTGAAGTAAATCATCGCACCTATGGTCCAACCAAATGAAGAAGTGTTCATCGCACCTACGGTTCAGCATACAAGGCCCTCACTCAACTACTAGGTAATTCCCCTGCAACCAAAATGATATGGAACACCAGGTTGCAGAAAAAAATTCCATTTTCACCTGGAAAATGCGAAACTCCTTTTTTCCTTTTGATGATGTGTTAATTAAGTGTGGTTTCAGCTTAGCTTCTAAATGCCCAGCATGAAACCAAGCTGATTCTCTTGAACACTTTTTCATTTCATATCACCTGGCACAGTCTATATAGAGTGTCACTGATGTTATTATAGGACATAATTTGCATACTTTAGATAACTTAACTGACAGATTTTTTGCATACTGGAACAGCAGTGACCTTCCTAGAGTTCATAGAATTATCTGTAGCATGCTGCCCTCTCTGATTTATTGGTCTCTATGGAAAGCCAGAAATGGTTTCTATTTTGATAACAAAAGTTTCTCACCAGTCCAATTTTGTAAAGAAGTGAGAGATCTAATCTTTTTATCCCTTTCAGCTAAACCTTGCATCTCAAATGAACACCCCCACATGAGCTTTCCCATCACCTCACTGATTCCACCTCTCAGACCTCCTCCAAAGCCATCTATTTCCATTGTCTACTGGGAAAGACTGGAACCTAATACTATAAAAGTTAATGTGGATGCTTCCTGGTCTACTACTAACGCAACACTTGGCCTTATAGCTAGAGACAATAATGGTAATCCATGCCTACAGGTCCTCAAACACTACTGCCAAATCACCACTTGAAGCTGAAATGAAAGCCATCCTCTTTGCATGTCAGTTTTTTCCAGCTCTGGATTGCAATATTATAATTGAATCAGATTCACTACTAGCTGTGAATATGATTAACAATCCCAGTAAAGAAAAATGGTCCCTCTATAGTCTGGCTTTCCAAATCCACTCTTTACTAAAAGATGCCACCCTGAAACATGTTTTCGGAGAATGCAACTCTGTTGCTGATGCAATTGCCAAGTTCAAACCCATTAACCCTATAAAAACCTACTGGAACCTTCCTAACATCCCTGCCAACATTAGAGGCCTTATTAATCTAGATAGGGATCATACTCCTTACATTAGAATTCATATGCATGCTGCTGAGGATGATTGATACTGTTGATTTCTATTTCTTCATTTTTCTTATCTTCCATCTCAGGCACCCCTGTAGATTTTTCACACCTAGATGCAAATCTGACAAGACATGCAGTGCACCAACTGCTTTTGTGTTTTCTAGCAAAAATGCTGAACGATTGCCGACTGCGGTACCGATCACATACTGCATCATCCACCTGAACACATTCTTGTCTCTCTTAGGAAATGCCAGTATTAATTGGTAGATACCTGGCCAAAGTGAGGAATTAACACATGGGGTGGAAATTACTTACTTTGGAAACGCATCTACTGTTTACTCATTATTACACATGTAATTTCAACCTTTAAACTATAGTCTCTAGATGCTAGCAATTCTTTTGGAGGCAACGAGGTTGCCTCAGTAGAAAGACTACAAATATAACTCCCTGTAATTAGTATTTTCTTTCAAAGGTTTGGGGACCCCCATATATAGTCCCCCACCCTAGGGTATTTTTAAGGTTAAAAAAAAGAGGTATTGAGTTCAGGGAATTGGCCACCCCCGGCAAAATTAGATAATCAACAAATTGTGCGTCTCCTGATTGAATCATAACAACTTGTTTCAATTTTGACTCTATTTCCTGGTAGTGTCATTAAAAAACTATGTCGAATCTTTACTGTCAAATAAAAAGTTATTTTATGTATCAATCCTTACATCTCCTGCTACTTGTGGCGTGATGGCGAGAGGAATAAAATAAAAAGAGTCTTTCAGAGAGATGGCTGAGTGGTTGATAGCCCCGGGATATTTTCAATGGCAATTTAATTTCATCTACCATGGGACTAGCTGTTAGGGGTGCGGTTGGTAATAAAATAATGGAAGAACTTATTTAATTTCATTTTAATAAATTAGGAAAAATTGCAAGACATTGAATTAATTTTTGAAAACAAAATAAGATAAAAAAAAGTAAATGGTACATTTTTTATACCTACTCCTGAAGGATAAAACAATCCATTTGCTCCTGAATAGCTTTTTTCAAAAGAGATTTCGCTTCCTCGGTAAATGTCTTGGTAGAAGAAATTATTTCTTGGAACTGGCATGGATTATTGAAAATTATTAAGACATGTATTTAGATATTTCCCTTCAACCCGGGCATCTACAACTATACCCAGAATGATCGCTTTTGATTCCTACTCAAGCCGGATGATGAAAAATTATCATGTCTGGTTCCTTCGGGGGATGAATCAATAATAATTTCATTCCTTAAGTCCCATAGGTTTGATCTTGTAGAATTTGACCCATTTCTCATTGAACAAAGGGTGCGAAATAAATCAGATTGATTTTTCGATTAAAAGTATTATGTAAAATGTAAAATCTTTGGTTTTTCCTCTGCTCAAAAATGAAATGTTCCAAATGTTCCTAGAAATTCTTGCTCCCAAAAAAAGAACTTATATACAAAGTAAGACATAGATCGAAATATACTAACTAAAAAAGAAAAAGTGCTTTCAAATTAAGAGAAACCCTAGAATTAATAAAAGGGGGGGGGGGGGCAATCATGTTTTTCGAAAACAAAGGTTCAGAAAGTTTAAAAAGGGAATTTCAATCGAGATACCGAAAGTGGATATTAATTCATTTTTGCATTCATGAATGGGTTGAAGTTAGGATTTTGGTTTACACGACCTCTTGCAGCAAATGCTTGCCAAAAAGCTTTTGTAACTTGACTCATCTTTCGCAGCCTTCTAAATAGAATAAGTCCGTGCAAAAAGATATAGTTTCTATTTTTAAAAGGTCAAAATATGTGGACTTTCTTACTTTTCGGGGAGGAAGTTATCTATTAAAACCAGATACACAAGGGAATCTTATTTGTACACATGGTACTTCGAACTTGAAACGAGAGAACACTACAACAAAGTTGACCTTTTGCTACATATATGCATGCGACCAATATGTAAATGTCATATATTTGCCACACTTATGCCAATGTGCCATTTATCTGCGACATTTTCACATCGCTTCTTTGCTATGTCACCTTTCTTTTGACACGTATGTGACACATAATTTAGTGTCTCAACATTACAACATATTATTATAACACTTTAGTAGAATGTCACAATTAGACGACATAATTATTAATTTGTTGTAAATTTGCGTCATAAATTGTGTCATTTCTTTGTTTTGTCACCTTTCTTGTGACATAAAAGTGACACCTTCTATAATGCCCCAAGATTACGAAAAATTATTCACCAAATTTTAGTAATATGTATTAATTAGACGACACAATAACAAATGTGTTGTAAATATGTGGCACTATTGCTCCATATTACTAAAATGTCAAAACTTTACGACATTATTTACAAACATTTAGGATTAATGAATTTATTTTTCTACCACTTTGTTAAAGGTTTATACTATGCCACATTTCGGTATTTAATGAAAGCATTCATTATATCCTTTACCTAACTAAAATTATACTATTCTGAAAAATTAATTCATTATTTTTTATTTAGATGAACACATTATAAACTTTGCATTTAGGGAAGGGATTAATCAACCTTCTTACTTTAACTCTCTTTTATACTACTTATTACAATCATTGATTAAATCTAGTTTCACCTATTGATTAATCTTAATTAATTAATTAATTATTCACGATGAATGCTGGAGAGCTCGGTATTGTGGCACCTTAAAACTTGGGCACTTCTATATTAATCCATGTTGACCGAATTTTCATGGAATTATTACCCAAAATGGATCTAGCTAGTTGAGTAATTTGTCTTTCTGTGTGTTCTCTCGAATCCCGCCTGATTTTTTTCTATTTGTTTCTTTTATCTCCCGCGCTATTTCTTTTTTGAAATCCCTATTTTAAATTCTTCTTTTGAGTTCGTCTCTTGAAAGACTGTCTTTCCATAAGTCATGGAAAGACTAATGTTTAAACTGTAAATTAGAAGAAATGAAGATAAAATTTTCGAGTTGAATTAATCGGGTCATAAAACTTATACACGTTGCATAATAAATTTTTAATATTGTAACTAAAAACTTTTATCTTTCTATTATTCTAATTAAATCACGTCTTCCCATAAGCATATGGAAAGACGGTCTTTCCCAAGACTTTGACATTTCTTTTTTATTTAAATTAAGATTTGAGTTTTTTCAGCTTAATATACTGTAATTATTATTTTTTATCAAAAAGGAAGCATGCTTACCTAATATATTTTATTTCGAATGGAAAACTAATTAGAAATAAGGGTAGAAAATGGTTGGCATTTTCAAACATAGAACAACATTTCATGGGACTTTTTCTTTTAAATAAACCCACTTAAATAAAAATATTTTAATTATAAGAAAAAGCTTTTCAACGGATTATTTATAATTTAAAATTTTATTTACTTTCTTAAACTCAATACCACTACTATTATTTATGAAGATCAAACACTTCAATATATAACCCTTAGTTAACACTAATTCTGTAATCCAAACCCTTCGAAAAGCCCATGTTATAAAGTTGGCTTAATAAATATAATAAACCCTTCTACAATAACTTAACATTTACACCTAAATATTAATTAATTTAGTTAAATTAGATATAATTGAAATTACTTATACAATAATTTTAAAAATGTATATTTAAATAAATAAATTATAATGCTTTAATTTTTAAAATAGAAGTACTTAATATTTTTAATCATACATGTAATACTTCCTTCATTCTACTATATATGGTACATTTAATTATTCACTTAGAATTTATATTGAATGGAATAAGTGGATGAATTTCTTTTTAAAAAATTATTATGCAGCATGTAGTAGTAACAAAGTATATAATCCAATTCATGCAACCCAAAAATTTTATCTTCATTTCTTATAAATTACACTTTAAACCTTGATCTTTCCATGACTTATGGAAAAATCATCTTTCAAGAGACGGACTCAAAACAGAAGTGACCTAACAGGCTGATAGTACCATTAATTAAGTTGATTTTTCTTCCCCGCATACACTGGATTTAAAATTAGCATACAAATTTCACCCGTGTTAGCAACTTTTCATTTCCACCCCCCCCAAATATTCGTACTTCATACTTCGTTAGGGTTGTGCAATTTCATTCTGCAAAAAATTTGGTGGAGCGGCAGGCCGACAACCAATGTCGTCGGTACTGGAATTATAAACAACAGCCCCCACAGTGTCAGAATCCTCAACAAAACTCTTATATGTCGATGCACATCCCGTCAAGGTCGTGTTCGTTCTCGCCGACTTCATCTTCAATGACTACTCCATGAAAAGTGCTGTTGTTGTAGGTGTTGATCAGGATGCGATGCATACACCTTGTGACAATTTCGAGTGGGCATTGGCCAATGGGAATAAGATATGCTCAGTGTCACCAACGAAAGGGAATGATGCTGAGGCTTATGTTTGGTGGGACTGGTTGATTGAAGAAGCTAGGGAGGTCATGTCTGGGTTTTCAGATGTTCTCATAAATTGTAAGTGATTAAGTTGTTTTTTTTTGGCATTCGATTTTCTATTCTTGTCAAATTTTTTGGTTTTAATTTATGTTTATCGGGCAATGGCTTGATAGAACTATTTATTTTGATAATCCATATGAGTTAAGAAATGTTATCTATTTTAAAGTTTGGACTTAAACTTTTTTATGAAGTTTCAATCAATATTATTTTCTTCAATTTTTAAGGCGTTTTCTTCTCTTTTGCATTCATCGCGTTTTCTTCCCAAGACTTAGCCTTTTATAGGGTATGTCTCTTGAAAGACGGTCTTTCCATAAATTTATGGAGAGACCAAGGTTTAAACTGCAAATTTAAACAAATGAAGATAAAATGTTCGAATTGCATTAATCTGATCATAAACTTATAACTATTGCACGCTGCATAATAAATTTTTAACATTGTTATTCAAATCTTTTACCTTTCTATTATTCTAATTAAACCCCGTATTTCCATAAGCCTATGGAAAGACGGTCATTCTGAAGACTTGGCATCTTTCCATAACCTTATGGAAAGATGAGGTTTAATTAGAATAATAAAAAGGCAAAAGGTTTTAGTTGCAATATTAAGATTTTATTATGCAATGTGTAGTAGTTATAAAATTTATGACCCGATTGATGGAACCCAAAAATTTTATTTTCATTTCTTCTAATTTGCAGTTTAAATCTTGGTCTTTCCATGACTTATGGAAAGATCATCTTTCAAAGGACGGACTCTTAAAAAATAAAAAAAGAAATTGAAAAATGTGTCAAATATAATAAAATAGATAGTATGAATTTATTTT
This sequence comes from Rubia yunnanensis, assembly GCA_037428765.1. NCBI lineage: Eukaryota > Viridiplantae > Streptophyta > Magnoliopsida > Gentianales > Rubiaceae > Rubia > Rubia yunnanensis. Next base: position 75,975,978 of record CM075062.1, read on the forward strand.
AGGATAACTAAATAAAAAAAAGTCAAAGTTTTGGGAAAGACGGTATTTCCATATGTTTATGGAAATACAGAGTTTAATTAGAATAATAAAAGGTAAAAACTCTAAGTTGCAATATTAAAAAAACTATTATGCAACGTGTAGTAGTAATAAAGTATATAACCCAATTCATACAACCCAAAATTTTATCTTCATTTCTTCTAATTTACACTTTAAACCTTGGTCTTTCCATAACTCATGGAAAATCCATTTTTCAAGAGACGGACTCAAAACAGAAGTGACCTTCTCCGCATACACTGAATTTAAAATTAGCATACAAATTTCACCCATATTAGAACCTTTTCATTTCCCCCCAAATATTCATACTCCATACTTATGTTAGGGTTTTGTGCAATTTCATTCTGCAAAAAATGTGGTGGAGCGGCGGGCCAACAACTAAGGTCGTCGGCACTGGAATTCTAACAACACCACACGGTGTCTGAATCCCCAACAAAACTCTTATATGCCGCTGTGCATCCCGTCAAGGTTGTGTTCGTTCTCACCGGCTTCATTTTCAATGACTACTCCATGAAAAGTGCTGATGTTGTGGGTGTTGATCAGGATGCGATGCATACGCCTTGTGACGATTTCGAGTGGGCATTGGCCAATGGGAATTTGATCTGCTCGTCATCGACAAAGGGGAATGATGCCGAGGCTTACGTTTGGTGGGAGTAGTTGATTGAAGAAGCTAGAGAGGTTATGTTTGGGTTTTAAGATGTTCTCATAAAGAGTAAGTGCTTAAGTTATATTTTTTTTGGCATTTGATTTTGTATTTTTGTCAAATTTTTTGCTTTTAATTTATGTTTATCAGGCAATGGCTTGATAGAACTATTTATTTTGATAATCCATATGAGTTATGAAATGTTATCTATTTTAAAGTTTGGAATTAAAATTTTTTATAAAGTTTCAATCAATATTATTTTCTTCAATTGTTAGGTGTTTTCTTCTCTTTTGCCTTCATCGCTTAGTGGCATTTGCAATCACATTGTTTGGTGACAAAAATCCGGTTGACCAATGAGGATATGCAACCATATCACAATACTACATTCAGATATCTGAGTGAAAACCCTGATGCTCGGGTTCTTGAACTATTATTTTGATTTTCAATGGTTCTTGATCTATAATGATTGTTTCATGAATTCTTAACCTTGGCTGAAGTTTAACATTGTGTGTAAGCTTTTCAGTCCTATTGTATCGAATAATTGCTTAGTCCTTTTTGTTTTTTTGGAAATTTTTCATCTTCTAGCATTTGAAGTACTTTACTGTCCTAAATGTCTCGGTCTGCGATCCTTTGGGTAGTAGTGAACCTATTTTATTCAATGACTTGCATTTCGCATTCACTCTTTAAACAATAGAAGAATATAACTATTGTCTTTATTTTTATAAACTAGAGCGCTAGCTCTGTTTTTGAAATTTTGGTTGGGATGTGATGTTTTGATAAAATTAAATTTTGAGGACTTTCACTTTTATAATTCTTTACATTCAAAGTAATTGGTAGGGATGTTAGTTGGTTCATCTTCCTTCCTCTTCGTGGATATGAAACTCGTTGAAGATGTAAGATCAGTTTCTTGTGATTTGTTATTTGAAGTTTACACATCTTTGATTATATCATGTTTATTCAAGTTCTATGAAGTTAGGGAGAGAAGAAAGTACTTGGCGATCCGTTCTTGGCGAGTTCGGCAAAAGGGAGTAGCAACAAAAACTCTCCATTGGTGAAGGTAAGTGTTGGGGTTTATGTTACCATGGATTACCAAGTAAAATTTTCTTCAAAAGCCATTCCATGCTTCATGCACAATACGTATTTGATCAATTGCCTCTATGAACAAAAATATGTAAATCGAGAAAAAGTTGAATGACACTCTTGAATGGTATGTTTATACAATTGTGGGGAGTAAATTTTTTGCATTTTTTATGGATGGGTGATGTAATTCTATAGTATTTTTGTTGGTGATAATGTTGATAGTCACGTTAGGGGGGAGTGAGAATTGTTTGGTTGTATGTCTAATTTATTAATGCAAAGACATTGGTATGGTATTCGATCAACTTCTATAAGGTTCCATTTCATTCTATATCAAGTTCCATGCCTTAATTGTTCAAGTTCTATGCCATGTTATATAAACTTTTATGCCTCACATGATGTAGTTTCATCTATGAATTGTTCAATTTCTATGCCATGTTTTGCTCAAAAGTTTTACATACTAGTTGATCAAGTTCTACGCCACTATTTATCAATGTTGATCTTTAATTACCGTTATTGTGTGAACCGTCATGGATTGAGAATTTCCAATTCTACTGTTGTAGATGCCACTGAAGAAGGGGAAATTCAACACGAAGAGGAAGCGTCCGTTTACGAGAAGGAGGAGGAGGTGAAAGATATGGTCGACGAGGAAGTGGATGTGGCGGACCAAGAACCATAGCCAAAAAGGATCCCGCTGAAGATAAAATTTGAGGAAGAAGCAACTCAAATGAATGACCCGTCTATTGAAAAGAAGGAAGAAACTGCGGAACTAGGTGATGTTGTAGGGGATGTTGAAGGAGTGGACGTTGGTAAACAGTTGGCCAAAACACCAATTCGCAAGGGAAAAGGAAAGAGCACCATCAAAGGAAGGGCAACTATTAATGAAGTGAACGACGACTTGACAAAAGCTTGAGGGAAAATGGAGAAGGGTGGGACAAGTTTGAGGTAAAAGGTTATTTGAGGAGGCGGGGAACTAGTACGTGACAGTCTGTGATGTTGGCAAAGCATAACACTCCAACTCCTGTTACGTTTGAGTTCCGTGGGAATGAAGTGGTATGCATTAAGAATTGGTCAGTCTGGCACTTTTATGGCAATTATGCTTTTCGGTGCCACATCAGATTGGGTGCATGCGAACACTGGAGTGATGTCACTAAGGATGTTATGGAAGAGGCATGATAGGATATTTTGGTAAAACTCTCGAAAATTGTAATTTAATTTTTTTATTGATGGTAAAGTCTTAGTGAAGATGTGATTAATGACATGTTTTTTCATATGATTCATTCCAGGAGAGCTTCACGATTGCCGGGGAACTAGAAATACCGAAGGAGGTTACAGAGAGAGCAAAAAACCAACAAAGGAATTGGAAGATAAAGGTGGAAAATAGGTTCATTCACGACGTGAACAAGGTATCAATTAAACAGGAATACTGGCATGGGAGAAGTACAAGTGGATAGATGAAGACGAATGGCACTTGTTTGAAAAGAGGCGTCGGCATCCGGATTTTCAGGTATGATGAAAAATAAATACTTGTTAAGAGACATGTTTCCCACAAATTCTATTCAAATCAATTTTCATTTATAACAACAGAGGCTCAAGGTGAGCCCGGATTTCAAGTTTCCAAGCTTCCAAGTTCCCAAATGATTTTAAACATTGCATGATCCTTCCTTCTTCTCCACCCAACACTCCCAAGAACATCACATACCTCTCATTTCTTCCACCATCCTACATATATTGGCATATGAACATTCTTGCATCTTTATAGTACATTTGTTGATTGTAGTATGCCGACTACGTCATTGTGACCGTAAGTTCTTATCCTATAATGATGCTTGTATACATGTCAATATATGTTGGATATTTTTCATGCATAATCTTATAATGGTGATTGAGGGTTGATTGGTTGTTCTTTGACAATACTATGGTTATTAACTCTTGATGCTAAACCTAGTATTACATATCCTTATGTACTTGTGAGTTTAATGTGTTCTTCGTGGTGTAGTCTTGATCAAACGGCGCCATGGAGACAATGCTTTTCTCGAGGGGTGAGTTCTTCTACGGCATTTTTGCTCACCCTTCCGGTTCTGAAACCTATCTCGGGACCATCCAAGTATTTGGATATCGCCATATCACCGGCGAAATTGTGGAGAAATGGGTGTCACTCTAACTCCCTTACCTTGATTTTTATTGTTCTTGCCTTACGTGTTTACATTGAGGGCAATGTCATGTTTTAAGTGTGGGGAGGGGTTAGAGGACTCATATGCATGCTAGATTGTTTTGGAATGCTTTTTGCTACTTTTCATTGGAAAAACATGAGAAGAAAAACAAAAAGAAAAAAAAAATTGAAAAAAAAAAAGAAGAAAAAGAAAACCCGCTAAGTTGAAAACCCGAGAGGGCAACTTAGGCAACATTGGGGGCCCGGATAGGTCGAAAACCCTTAAAGGGCGGCCTAGGCAAAAATGAGAGGCTAAAATGTGCGGAAAAAGGTGAGATGTGAGCTAAAGAAACATGATGTGTGGCTAGGATGAAAACTCGAAAGAGCTCCTAGGGAAAATGAGAGAAATTGAGAGAAATTGAAAAATGCTATGATTTCACTCACTTGCCGGCATTGGAGTCATAAGGTTGCGGTTGTCACATGGATGGATCGGGTAGCTCAATATCTTTAGACCTCTTGGGATTGGGTAGCTTAGTGGGTTAGGAAACGAAGTATGGTTATGCAATTCTTGATCTCTTTATACTTCGTTTTTGGTTGATCTATTGGCATTAAGTGAAGCATGTGTTTAAAACTTCCTCTATGGTTTTAGCTTCATTTTGTGTCATTGGATTCTGGGAATATCAATTCTGGGCTGTGAAATATTTTTATGGGTAGTGAATTGATAAGTGGTAGGTTTGGCTAGATTTAGGATTGGGGATGTGTGTGTGAAAAAAAAATTCTCATGTGAGCTTTTATTTTGGGATTTTTGATATTGAGAGTTTTTGTGAGGCTTTGATTGGGGGATTAGTTTAGGTTTTGGGATATATCATTTACTCCGTGTGCTTAGATCTTTTCTTACTCGAGGGCGAGTAAGGTTTAAGTGTGGGGAGGTTTGATATGTCCATTTTGTGTGGTTATTTTAGGGGTTTTAGGATGTGGATATGCCATTTCCTCAGTATGCTTAAATCTTTTCTTACTCGAGGGCGAGTAAGGTTTAAGTGTGGGGAGGTTTGATGTGTCCATTTTAGGCGCATTATTTAGTAGTATTTAGGATCGCTTTTGTGCTCTTTTATTATCGAGAGCTTGTGTTTTACCTTGAAATTCACTTAGGAGAGGTAAAAGCAACTTTGTACTATTTTACCTCTTTTAAGTGGATTTTGTGTGACAAGGGAAGAACACGGAAGCAACGAAGACCGGAAGACATTGAAGATTATACTTTCGAAGACTTTTGGATACTCACTTCGAAGACATGAAGACCGGAGGCCGTTGAAGACCATTTTGGAGCTGTTGAAGACTTGAAGATTGAGAGGGATGGCTATGAAGAAGACAAAGAAACAATGCAAAACTGTGGCTGCCGTCGCGACACCATCGCGAGTCGCGACCTCGCGACCAACACCGTCGCGAGTCGCGACGAACTCCGTCGCGAGTCGCGACGAACTCCGTCGCGAGTCGCGACCAACGGGCGGCCAGAAATCATTCTTATTTTCTTTGCACTATAAATACCATCTCTTTCCCTCTTCTTCTCCAGCTTTTCCAGCCCGCTTTTCTCTTTGGTTTTGGGCGAAAATTCTAGGTTTTTCTCTTCTTTCTTTTCTTAGCTTTCTCTTAGTTTAATTATGTCTTTTGTTGTTGTTCTAGAGTAGTTCTTGTACTTGGGAGCTATGGATTGAAGCTTCCACTTCTATGTATTGAGATTCATTTCTATCTATCTATTTGATGTTTTTGCTATTGTGCATTTATTGTGCTTTGAATGTTAATTGTTGATTGCATTGATGTTGTTGAGAGCTTGATGATATGAATACTTATATGAATTGCTAGCTAGGGTTTGGGGGATTTGGGTTAATTTCCCCCCTGTTCTTGTTAGGAATGTATGAGTGTGAATTAGAGCTTTTGATTGTGTTAGTGTGTTGACAATGTGCTAGGCGAATGTGATTGATGTCGAACTCTTCGTCATGTTCGTTTGTGTAGCAAACGAGAGAGTCATATGCTCGCGGATGAATGTGCGTTGCACGTTCATCTAATCTCGTGTAATTGCATGAATTGGTTTAATGCTTAGTCACGGTGTAGTGGTCATAGGCATTGCCAAGCTTGTTGGTCCTTCGTGCTAAATGCCACCAATGACACCTTGAGTCGTGGTCGCGACTCGGGAGTCATTGGTGAGGTTTGACGAGAGATGTCGAACTCACTCTCGCAAACTACGAACTAAGAAGGATAGGAGTTTAGTCTCCACGACAAGTAGTTGAAGTATTGAATAGGTGATTTAAATTCATTCTTGAAGCATTTGTTATTTGGCGTTTATGCATTCTTGACGGTGTGTTTCACTGCATGTGTTCCATGAGTGGTTTGAGCATAGGTAGTGCTTGTGTGGTTGAATTGCTTAGGTGTAGGAACGTGACGAATTCCGTAGCACCTTTGCATGAAGATCTATGAGCATGAACTTAGAACTCCTTGTGATGTGTGTGTTGTGGTACTTGCTAGATGGGGTGTGTGAGTGTTGGGTCATGAATGCTATATGATGGAATGTGTGAATGATTCGATGAACTACATTAGATGTGGAAGTGGATATCCGTTGCCCCCAAGGCATTTTATCTTTGTAGTTTAAAACCCCTTTTCTTAGTTTCGTTTGATGATTAGCATAGTCACTTGACGTTGCTAGTTATCTTTGTTAACTTAGGAAACCAACCAACCAACCCCCCCCCTTTACTTGCTTTTAAGTGTGTGTATATATATTTACTCCTAGCCTAGTATCAACCATTGTGTGCTTAGACGCTTAGGAAGATCCCTTTTCTCTTTGGACGACCCCGCTTTGCCACTATCTACCTAGTTGTAGAAAGTAAGCATTGAGGGCTTATAAATTATCTTTTGGCGCGCGGGCGCGACGACCGCCCGCGCCTGTCAAAATGGTGCCGTTGCCGGGGAAGAGGCGTTTATTCTTAAGTATTTAGGTGTATTTGGTTGTGTATTGGCTAGTTGTTTTTATTTTCCACTACTTGGTGGTTGTTTTTGTTCGGAGTAGGTATTGCTTGAGTTCTTGGTAATTTATTTTATCGAGAATCCTTGCACTATGATTTCGAACTTTTGAAAAATAAAAAATAAAAATAAAAATAAAATTTAATGGAGCGTCTCACCTTGAGGGAACTCATGATGAGAGGAGAGGCTCAACAAGCAAGGTTTTGTAGGATGTGTCATTCCGACCATCCTACCGAATCTTGCCCTTTGTTGTGGGAACAGCACGATGACCGAGAAAGAACCCTTGGTTTCCAAAACCATGGGTACTATGAAGAGTGCTATCAAGAGGTAGGAGATATTGGTTTTCAAGGGCAAGAAGCTCATGAATGTTATCCATACCGCAAATATGCTCTACACCAGTCTATTTTATCGGTGCAAATTTGTTGCGTTTCTACACCCCTATACATACGCACCGGTATCTTTGGGGGCTAAAATACCGGTACTATTACCCTAAATTATCGGTGCAAATAGCCCTGTCTTGCAGTAGTGAACTGTAGGTTGGTTAATTTGTTATCAAGAAGTTGGGAAGGTATAAGTAGAATAGGGAGAAACTTTTTTTTTTGAATGAAACCATCCGGAGATGGAGGGAAATTTTATTTGGCCCCCCTAAACCATTAAAAAGAACATTCACAAAATACAGGTAGCCATCGCTAAGTTTGGATCATATGAGATACATATGGGAGTTGAAACACCCTCGAACCAACCCTAGTTGGTTACAAAAGAATAGTACTAACCTATGTTAGTGTGCAGGAAAAAGGAGTAGAGTTGTTAAGAATTGAAAATCTATACTAGCCTGAAACAACCTACTATTTTGAGGGGTCAAAAACACCCCTCGAGGTCTCGAGGTAATACCGGCCTTCGGCGTCTCAAACTGCGAGGAAAAACCTCGAGGGCTTGAACCACCCGTCGAGGTCTCGAAAACACTTTGTCAGCCGTAATCTGCCACAGCCCCTGGAGGACTCGAACCGCAAATCTGTGAGGTCTCGGAAAAACACCTCGAGGTCCCGAACCACCCCTCGAGGCCACGAACCAGCCCTTGGGGTCTCGACACCCCTCGAGGTCTCAAACTGCCGATCCTCGATCCACCATGTGCCTCGATGTCCCGAAACCCTTTAGGTCCCGAAACCCTTTAGTTCCCGAAACCACCCCTCGAGGTCACGAACCCCATGGAGGTCTTGAACCACCCCTCGAGGTCTCGAACCACATCGAGGTCCCGAACCACCTCGAGGTCTCGAACCACGTCGAGGTCCCGAACCACCCCTCGAGGCCTCGAACCATCCCTCGGGGTCTCGAAACACCCCTCGAGGTCTCGAACCACCGATCCTCGATACACCATGTGCGAGGTCTCGATGTCTCAAAACCCTTTAGGTCCCGAAACCCTTTAGTTCCCGAAACCACCCCTCGAGGTCACGACCTTGAGGTCTCCAACCACTCCTCGAGGTCTCGAAACCACCCCTCGAGGTCTCAAAACCACCTTGAGGTCCCGAACCACCTCAAGGTCTCGAACCACCTCGCGGTCCGAACCACCCCTCGAGGCCTCGAACCATCCCTCGGGGTCACGAAACACCCCTCGAGGTCTCGAACCGCCAAAAAAACACTCCTCAATCCACCATGTGCGAGGTCTTGAAGCCTCGAAACCCTTTAGGTCCCGAAACCCTTTAGTTCCCAAAACCACCCCTCGAGGTCACGAACCCCCTCGAGGTCTCGAACCATCTGATCAGCCAAAATCTATGCAGTATGTTTCTGTGTTCACCCAATAATTTTAGCTCCATACCCTCGAACAATTTAGTGATCGTATAAAACGTAGCACAATTTAGTCAAAAGGTGGAGCTAGAATTAAAAAGTGAGCTGGAAAGGAGAAACTCCTGAGCTGGAAATTGATCTTTGGCATTCATCCTTAGTCAGAGGTGTGCACCTGTCAGAAAACAAGTAAGATCAGTAGCATCCATTCAAGTTGCAATTCTGATAGTAGGTACACCAATCTGATCAAGTCTAATCAGTCCCTGTACAGTGTTATATAGGGAACTAAAAGATAGGTTTGAACAAGATTGAGCTTGGAGGCATGATTTAGCTATGCTATTAGCAACTTGGTTAGCTTGTCTATATACATGCGTTAAGGTAATATCATTTAGAAGAAGGTTAATGTCATCAGCCAACTGGAACAATGTCCAATGAGCAGTTGATGGGTTCAGAACAAAGGAGACTGCATTAAGACAATCAGATTCAATATAGATAGGAACTGAATAGCATGCAACCAGCAGCCTCTGAAGAGCAAATAAAATTGCCCTAAGTTCTGCTTCTAGAGGAGTTTCAGCATTTGTATACTTCCTATGTGCATCAATGAAACCACCTCTATTATCTCTGATGATCATACCAAGCCCACACTTTTTAGAAACACCACACCATGCAGCATCAACATTAACTTTAAAACCTATGCACGGTATAGACCAAGCAATTTTAAAAAAATTTAGCTTAGGGGCAGATTTGATTAGAGGAAGAAAGGAGTGATCTGCAATACCCAAGTCAAAAACAGAAGAAACATAAACATGTTTAGCACTGAAAGAATAGAAGATCTGATCCCTGATCTGTGAAACAACAAAGCTGGTCAGTGGAGGCACATTGTCATACAGATATTTATTCCTAACCTTCCAGAGGTTCCAGCAAGTTATTGAAGGTGCTAATTTAATGATCAAGGAATGTAAAGAGCTGAGGCCAGAATCTGTGAGGTAGCATGACAATCTTTCCCATATAGATGGAAAAATTCTATCCCTAATACCCATAAACTCATGCACTGTCTTCCAAATGTGAATGGCAAAAGGAAAGGAATTAAACAAATGATCTAGAGATTCCTCATGCTGATAGCACATACAACATCTTGAAGGCATGCAAAAACTCATCTTTTTCAAAACATTATCTAACGGGAGGAAAGAGTTAATCAATCTCCACATACAAACTGAGACTTTCTTTTGAACCCTTGGATTCCAGAGGTGCTGAATTGAGGCAATATTACCTCTTTGTGATCTGCAATTGATATGTAGAGTGAAAGGAGAATCTTCCCTTTTTGCCAGGTTTCCATATTAACCTATCCTATCTGTGGAGAGAGTGTTGCACCCTGCAAAAGAGAGACAGCATTAGGTGAGAGAAAAGGGGAGATTTTAGGAAGATGAGTGTCCTTGTGAAAGATGAAATTAGCCACTGTACAGTCAGTTAGAATGTCAATAAGACTCTGGTCACACAGATCCATAACAGGACATAAGTCCAGCCAGTTGGATGACCAAAAATTACATGAACCTGTACCAACTATCACTCTAGAATGAGACTCAGCCCATGCATTAACATAGCAAATTCTTTTCCAATTTGATGAGGTTCTAAAGGAGAGTGGCAGAGAAGCAATAAAATGGGTCCATGAGGCATCAGCAATTTGATATTTCCACCACAATTTTACTGAGCAGGTGGTAATGATGGTGGGAATTGATCTGAAACCTAGGCCATTTTGGTTAATGGGATAGCAGAGAGCATCCCATTTCCTCCATGCCCTTTTAGGTTTCAAATCATGCACCCCACAGAAAAATCTACTCAGTTTTCTCTCCACGGTGCGAATAATCTCGTTTGAAGGTTTAAGAACAGACCAAATATGCTTTGGAGTAGAATAAATACATGACTGAATGAGAGTGATTTTTCCCCCAGTTGAAAGCCACTTATTTTTCCAACTATTTAACCTAGAATCAATCTGTTCCATTAATGGTTGGAAAAATATTTTTTTTGCGAAGCCATGAAAGATGGGGACACCTAAGTATTTAAAAGGAAGTTTACCAATTTTCATGCCAAGAATTGTCCTAACAAAGGTAATTTGATGAACAGAAGCATGCCCACTAATGAAAATATCACTCTTGTTGTAGTTTATCTTTTGGCCAGTAGTATCCTCGAACTTAGATAAGAAGGCTTTAAACCTAATCAAAGTTTGAGTTTTGGCTTTAAGAAAAACCACTGTATCATCTGCATAAGAGAGGTGAGAGGTTTGAAGAGCCTGACCAGGTAAATCATAGTAGGCTAGCTTACCATTTTGAAAAATAAAAGCTAAGCTCCTGCTAAATGCTTCTGAAAAAATGTTGAGCAAGAAAGGAGAGAGAGGATCACCTTGTTTAAGACCTCTTGATGCTTGGAAAAAACCCACAGGCTTACCATTTATCAGAATTGAGAACCATGACTGTGATAGATTCTTCATAATACTAAAAATGAATTTAGCATGGAAACTAAATTTAGCTAGCACACAATATAGAAAAGACCATTTAACTCTATCAAATGCTTTCCTGAGGTCTAGTTTAACAATACAATTAGGAGTTCTATTTTTTCTGTGCAAGAAACTGACCATTTCTTGAAGGTGGATAACATTATCCGAGATATCTCTTCCTTTAAGAAAGGCAGTTTGCTGTGGAGAGATAATCCTGGGCATAAGGAGTAAGTCTTTCCATAAGCACCTTAGAGCATATTTTATTCACAACATTAGAAAGACTTATTAGCCTATAATCATCGAAAGACACGGGAATATCCTTTTTAGGGATAATTGTGATCCAAGTGCTGCCGATACCCCTAGGAATGTTGCTGCTAGATAAAAAATCATGTACTGCAGACAATAAATCATTGGCAATGACATCCCATGATTTGATATAGAAAATGGGAGTGAATCCATCAGGACCAGGAGTTCCATTTCTGTTCAGGCTAAAAACTATTTCTTTAAGCTCAGAAAGTACAACAGGTTGTAGCAATTTTGCATTGTCTTCACTGTTGATCAATTTAGGGATTTGGCTTAAGAAATGAGATTGAAACAGGTTGCTATCCGGGGTATTATCTTCGGTTAAGAGATCCTTGTAATAGTTAATGGCTTCATTCTCAATATCTTGCATGTTATCTAGCCATTGGTTATTACTGCTCTTAATTTTTGTGATGCCAAGCCTACTTTTTCTTTCTTTAACAGAGTTATGAAATAATTTGGTATTACTGTCCCCATCCTTTAGCCATTTTACCCTAGCCTTATGTTTCCAAAAATTCTTTTGCTCTGTGAGAGCTTTGACCAACCTAGCCTTCGCTTCTTTTACTCTAACCAGGTTTTCAATGGAAGCATTTATATTGTATTCAGATTCATGGAAACCAGGAACTGATTCATCCTTAATCACATTCTCATGGACATTACCGAAGTGGTCCCTATTCCAAATTTTAAGTTCCTTCTTCAGTCTTATTAATTTAAGAAAAAAGCCAAGCATTCCTGTTTCACGGATAGGAAGATTCCAGTTCTGTTTGATAACATCCCTGAATTCTTTCCTTTTATACCAAGTATTCAGAAATCTAAAAGGCATAGGGACAGATTGAATATCACTGCCAATGGAAAGAATCATAGGATTGTGGTCAGAAGAAGCTCTATTTAAAACTTGAACAGAAGAATCAGGAAAAGTGATGACTATGATGATGTACAGAGACCTCTATCTAACCTTTGTCTAGTAGGGTTCCTAAGTCTGTTGTTGCTCCAAGTAAAAAAATTCCCAACAGTGTTTATTTCATCCAGTGCCATTACATTAATAAACTCATTAAAGTCCTTCATACTACCAAGTTTGGGAGTAGAAGGACCTTTATATTCGTTTATAGATGTAATAGCATTGAAATCTCCAATAAAAATTGACTCAGAGTGAACAAAAGACCTAAGGTCAGACCATAGATCTTTCCTACCATTTCTAGTTCTCAGACCATAAACAAAAAATGCATCCATACTTTTATTGAGAGTCAGAGAGTTCAAAGTTACAGCTAGAAACTGAAGATTATCAGCTTTAACAGATAATGACAAGTTGGTATTCCAAAAAAGCCAAATCTGTCCATTACTGGCATACATGCAATTGTCATAATGAAGTAGCTGTCTATAATGTTCGCATTGCATGTTATCATGTTTAGGTTCAATAATGCAGAGAAGTTCAAAGTTGTGCCTAGTGATTAGATTAGAAATTCTAAGCATAGAAGTGTTCATTCCTCTGAGATTCCAAACTAGGAATTTTATTTTTATAGTTGTGCTATTCATAGAGAAACATCATTAGTGCTTTTTGATCTAGTCATGATAGTATTTAACTGAGTTAAATAGGTCTCATTAGCTGAAGTGCTAGATTTTCCCTGCTTGTCTAATTTAGCAGGTTTCCTGGACTTGGAGGACTTTTTATGGTTCTTTGTGGTACTTACCTGTGCCACATGGTGGGGCATATCCTGAGGAGGATTTAAAACAGGGATTTCTGGAACCTCAGTACTGGGAGCCGGACCCTCAGCACTGGTAGCAGGAGCCTCAGAGACCGATTCAGAAACTTCCACAGGGTTTTCAGGTTCAGCCAGGAGAAGGAACCTATTTTGTTTGGATCTCTGCTGAGAGAAGATAAAATTTTTAGCAGCCAAAATTTTATTCAAAAGAGAGAAAGTCTTACCTCTTTTGGCTGGGGTGTCATCCCCAACAGATGCTTTCTTACTGTTAAAGTGTGGTGGTGCAGAGGAGGAGGAATTGCCAGCATAGGTTTTGGGGTGAAGGTCCTGAGTGGGGGAAAGTTGTTGTTGTGTAGGTGTGCCGGAGTGCTCGAGATGGAATCTAGATGAAGTTTCTGCTAGAGAGACCACCACAGGGGCCTTTGACTGAGAATCTTCATTGATTTCTTCTTGTTGAGAGGTTTCTTCTTGTTCCGTGATGTCCACAATTTCAGGAACATCCATAGAAAGATGTACATCATTCACAAACTTAATAGGAGGTTCTGGTTCCCCATTATCCTCAGTGATGACTTCGGTGACCTTAGTGACTTCATTGACTTTAGTAACCTCCTCAATAACTCCATCTTCAGTGTTTACAGCCTTATTATCCACCATCAGGTCATCAGTAAGCGCTACTTTTGTTTTTGGCACATATTTGGATTTATGGGCCTTTTCCTGGTACTTAATTGTCTGAACCTTGTCTTGAGCAGAAACTCCAGATGAGCCAGCATTCAAAACAGGAGAAACGATTAGAGGTACCTTTTGAATTAAGATCAAACATATTTTCTGTAATATAATCTATCTTTCTTCTATTCTCAATTTCTGATATTCACACGGATTTTTTTTGGGTGCTTTTTGGTATCAGAGCATCTTTTTTTTTTTTTAATTTGAAACCATCCGGATAGATGGGAGGAATTTATTAGGCTCCTCAAACCCAAAAGGAAGTGCTACAAGTAGAGTTTTTTTACAAAAGATCATTCATGATGATCCAAGAGCCAAAGAAGCCCTCCAAGCAAATAGAAAATTGCTTCCAAAAGCACTATGTTTAGTCAAATCTAAGCTAACTGAACATGTGTAATCAGATTGCTAGTCTTATGTCCATCTAGCATGAATAACACGAACATGGTCAGGGAAGCGAAGAATCGAAACCCTTATTAGTCAATGTTATTCAGCCAAGGAAGACACAAGATCGCCTGAGTGTCCATTGTTTGTTGCCATCCTCGATTTCTTCTATGTTCGAGCCGTACTTCCTCTCCTCTCCTATGATCGAGATCCTCCCTTGCTTCAGATAGCTCAGAAATCAATCTCCTGTGCTCAGACCGTGCTTCCTCTCCTGTGAGTCCTCATTTGCTTCAGATGTGTCTCCGAACCTGAGCCGGATATCTGCAAAAAAATGAAAGACAGCAGTCTCTATTCCACAACATTTATATACATTATATCCAGAGACAACTATCAGCTTATGTGTAATCTGAGTTCCCATTTACAGTTCTTATTCTTACCCCCTGAACTCCAATTTTATCTAACATAATCAAGCCTTTAAGGAAAGAAGGGGCATTGCTAATTTGAAAGACTCCATTTAGGGATTCCTCCCTTGCAAATTTTGCCAAAAAATTAGCCACAGTATTAGCTTCCCTAGGAACATATGTGATTGGATTGTCTCCATGCAACAAATTCAGTTGACAGTTAAGAGAAAAAAATCTCCAGGAACCAGAGTAAGGATCATGGATTGCTTTAACTGCAGGTTTGCAATCTGTCTCTATAGTACTGCCCTTAATATCAAGTTCTAAGCATGTCTGATATGCAAATTGAATGCCTTCCATCTCTGCTAGTAGAGGAGAATCAGATTTAAAAGTTTTGACTCTCATATGTTTAACCTCTCCCCTCCAATCTCTAACTATTACTGCACAAGATGAGTCTCCTCCTTTTACCCATGAAGCATCAGTGTTAATCTTATAAGCACTTGTTGGTTTATCCCATCTAACTGCAGTAACTTTGATCTTCTTTTTATTTTTCTGAGTTATCTGAGGGATGGTTCCAGCCTGTATTAGTTCCTTATGCTCATTCAAATTGCCTTTCAATGGATTTGCAGTAAAAATTATGAAAATCAGATCCTTTATATTCTGGAATCATGCATCTACTGAGAAAGTATGATTATCATATAGTTTTTTGTTCCTAAAAATCCAAAGAGACCAGATTGTGGCAATGAATGCAGCAGTATACACCTGATGCAGAATCACAGAGCCTGCCCTAATGTTGAGATAGTATTCCACTAAATGACTAAAACTCCTGAATTTAGGTGTATGCAGATTCAGCATGCAATTAACTTTATTCCATACTGCAGCAGCCTTACAACAGGAATTAAAGAAATGGTTGATAGAATCTGAGTGATTAGAGCATATAGGGCATTTAGAGGCTAGTGAAAAACCTAACTTACACAAAACATTTTCAAATGGCAAAATTCCATTCAAAGCTCTCCAGGTTAGTACTGACATTTTAACAGGTATGAAATTTGCCCATACCTTATGAAGATGTCTGATGGTTGTTCCCCGTAGCCTCAAAATCTTATAGGCCGAGCTAACTGAAAAGTTTCCATCCACTGAAGGTGTCCATATCAGTCTGTCCTCATGTGAGTTCCTAATGGATACTTCCTGCAAAATTGAAACTATATTGGTAGCCAAATGTGGCTCCAGAAAAGGGAGATTAGAGTCTTTATTCAGGATGAAGGAGCTTAGTGTGATTTCAGGGAATGGAATTTCAACATCATCAGGCCATTTGTAGTATAAAGCTCCTTCCCCTGACCAATTTGCATTCCAGAAGGAGCATTTTCCTTTTCCATGAATAACTCTAGTCAAACCATTAGTTTTTTCAGTTATGTTGCATATTCTCTTCCATACCTGGGAATTCTTGTAAGAATCAGGTAAAGTCCAGAGATGCTGAGCCCATTGTGTAGTGTTCATTTGAAGCTTCCACCATAGCTTACAGGAAAATGACTCAATTATTGCTTGAATGTCTCTGAAACCTATCCCATTCTCTTGTACTGGAATACTCATTTTTCTCCATGCTCTCCATTTTTTCCTGGTCTCTGTACTATCTGAGGTCCCCCAAAACAGTCCTGAAGCCATCCTTTCCATTTTCCTCACAACTAACTTTGGAGGCCTTAGTACAGCAAACAAGTGAGTTGGGATAGAAAGCAAACAATGGTTTATTAGGATTATTTTGCCACCAGTACTCAACCACCTGTTTTTCCAGTTATTAATGCTTTTTTCCATTCTCTCCAATATGGGGTAGTAGTATCTCTGAGTGTTCCTTCCTGTAAATATTGGGATCCCTAGATATTGAAAAGGAAACACTCCTCTAACCATCCCTAAATTCCTACTTAGGATCTGAGATCTTTCTACTGATGTGTTAGGAGATACATAGAAATTAGATTTGGAAAAATTTACTTTTTGTCCTGATGTTTGCTCAAAAGCACAGAGAAATTTTTTAAATCTTTTCAGGTGTTTCTTGTTTCCACTAAGAAAAACTGCAGTATCATCAGCGTACATTAAATGGGTAATCTGTGGACATGTTTTAGGTAACCTGAAAAATTGCAAATAGCCCAAATTAAACAGTTTTTTAAGTCCTCGTGAGAAAGCCTCAGATAAAATGTTAAACAGTAATGGAGAAAGAGGATCACCCTGTTTTATTCCTCTGTTTGAAGCAAAGAAACCTGATGCTACTCCATTAATTAGCACTGAGAAATGGGCTGAAGCTATGTTCTGCATAACTCGGTTAACAAATATACCATGAAAACCAAATTTAAGGAGAATTGAGTTAAGAAAAGACCATGATACTCTATCAAAAGCTTTCTGCATATCTAATTTAATGATTAAGTTCTGCTTCTGTGATTTCCTGGTTAACATTCTGGTCATTTCTTGCATTAGAATTATGTTGTCAGAAATATCCCTCCCTTTCATGAAAGCACTTTGTTCAGGAGATATAAGTTGAGACATAAGCGGTTTAATCCTTTCCAACATCATCTTAGAGAATACCTTATTAACAAAATTTGAAAGGCTGATTGGTCTGAAGTCAGAAAAAGTAACAGGTATGGATTTTTTTGGTATTAGAGCCAGCCAAGTGCTGGAAATTGCCTTAGGGATGCTTCCACTTGTTAGGAAATCATTTGCAGCCTCAAGTAAATCAGTTTTAACAATTTCCCAAAAGGTGGTATAGAAAAAACCAGTGTATCCGTCAGGTCCAGGGGAACTATGTTTGTTTAGGTCAAAAACTGCAAATTGGAGCTCATGTATCAGAAAAGGAGCCAACAATAAATTATTCTCTTGTTTAGTTATTACTCTTGGTATTTCAGCTAGAAAATAATTCATGTAAGTTCCTTTTTTCTGAGGTTCTTCCATGTTAAATAAAGCTTTATAATATCCCACTGCCTCCTCTTTAATCTGTGTAGGATCAGAGGTCCAATTTCCTTGCTCATCTCTTATCTTGCTAATTCTAGTTTTAGTCCTCCTTTCCCTAATTGAATGGTGAAAATAACTCGTATTCGCATCACCATATTTAAACCAGTTCAACCTTGCTTTTTGCCTAAGAAATGTTATTTTCTCTTTTTGAGCCCTCATTAAAAGCTGTTTAGATTTATTCAAATCTGTCAGGGTAGATTCAGTAGGATTTTGTTGAAATGAGATTTCTAAATCATTAACCTTATGCTCATATAGTGACAGATTCTGGTCAACATTACCAAACTGAGATGTATTCCACTGCTTTATTTCCATCTTGAGTCTTTTTAATTTATTTATTAACCTATACATCCCTCTGTAGGGGGTGTCTAGATTCCAGTTAGTTTCCACTAGACTTAGAAAATCCTGCCTACCAGTCCACATCTCTTGAAACCTAAAAGGTCTGGGGACTTGTTCCTCTGATGATTGTACTGATAAGAGGAGGGGAGCATGATCCGAAGACAGTCTGTTAAGAACATGTATTGAGCTGTTAGGAAATTTATCAAACCAATCTAATGAGCAAATTCCCCGGTCTAACCTTTGGAAAATTAGCTCTTTGCACCTTTCCTTATACCTGTTATTGGTCCATGTAAAAGAATTTCCTACCGTGGGTATATCATGCAAATCCAAGTCACTTAAAAATTTGTTAAATTGCATCATGCTCTTTTTTGGAGTTGACTTTCTCCCTTTATATTCTGAAACAGAAGCTACAGTGTTAAAATCTCCAATATAAATGGAAGGAGGAAGATTAGCTACCAGTAAATCACTCCACAATGTCTCTCTTAATTGTCTATGTACACTTGCATAGATAAATACACAGTTCCAGCTCAGAGAAGATATGGAATCAATAATATTAGCTTGTACATACTGATCAGTCTCACTTAGAACAGTGATGCTAAAAGACTGGTTCCAAAATAGCCAGATTTTAGCACTGTGGGCACAGTAAGCATTGTGGAATCCCAAATCATTTTTAAATTTTGTTATCCTCTGATTTTCTTGCCATGGTTCTATTAGACACATTATGTCCAGTTTGTGTTTAAGTTTCAAATTTTTAAGTCTGTCAATTGAAGTACCAATTCCCCTAACATTCCAAACCAGTACATTCCCTATTATGGTGTGTTTTATCATTTAAAAATTTTGGGATTGGCTTTTTGTGATGATCTAAGTTTTCTACTAGTCTTTCCTGAATTTTTTCCTTTATCTCCTGAGTTTCCATTACTATGGCCAATAATCCCAGATAAATCTGAAGGACTTACCTTTGCCTGCTCACCTTCTTTCTCCATAATGCTCGAATCAGGATTTGTTGTATTTGTTTCTTTCAATCCTTCCTTGTTACTGGTACTATGCTCCGCAGAACCTGCTTGTGCTTGCTCTATAGTCACCAGTTGTGCTATGTCTTCTTGGGCCACAGGAGAAATAATGTTATTAGTAGAAACATCAGAAGTAATGGCAAGAGGTGCTTCCTGTGATTCCATTGTTACTTGAAGACTTCCTCCAATCTCCCCTTCCTGCTCTTCCTCACTATCCTCTAAGGATTGAAAGGCATTAGATATTTTTACAGTGTTTATGTTTGTTTCCTTTTCAGGTATGGATTTTTGTTCAAGCTGGTGATCCTTTTTTCTCCATATGGATGTGGTTATTGGCTTAGATATATCATCTAATGAGTAAAAAGGGCCATTACGTTTTTTTGTGACTTACCTTGTAGAAGTTAATGTTACTATCATTTTGGAATCCAGTGATTAAGTTTTGATTCTGTACATCATTTTCCTTTTGTGAGACTGTGAGAGCAGATGTACCTTCAATGTTTATTTCCTCTGTTGGGTGAGAATCTGTCCTAAGTTTATTCTTATTTGCAGGATTCTCTGTCTTCTTACTTGTTATTTTCCTTAAGTTGGGATGCAGAAAATTACAGTTTGTATTGCTATGCCCAATTATTTTACAGTGAGAACAATATGTAGGCAAGTCCTCATACTCTATTGGGTATTATGCCACCTTGTTTCCTATGCCTACCATAATTGATTTGGGAAGCTGGGCTAACAGATCAATTTCTAGGCAAACTTTAATAGCTGAAGGTCTGGATAATGCCATAGTAGCAGCATCCATCTTAAGAAACCTTCCTACCTGACTACTTATACCCATGATAGCAGAGCTATTATAGAAATGGATTGGAAGTTTATGAAAAGTTACCCAAACCGGTACAATGGAGGATTCCACAGACGGAGAGAAATCTGATGTCCATTTCTGCACTTTCATTGTGTAGCCTTGAATTGACCACTGACCCTTCATCCAACACCTTTGGTAGTCTTCGTTATCCTGAAACCGAATCAAAACATGTCGATAATCAATAGAGCCTAGCTGAAATCACGATTTAAAGCCTATAGATTTGAATGCCTGTTGAAGTGAGTCCATATGTGGTTTCCCTCGGATAAACTTTCCGACGAGGGCGTTCTGATAGTGCGAAGCAAGGATTTCTCCTTCTTCAGGTGGGAGTATGTATGCAATCTTGCCCTTGAATTCTGTAATCGGATGAAGGTTTGGTGTATCTGGGAGGGACGCCAGGAGAGGCGATTGTTTTGTATTGAGAGCTTGGGCGAAGCTACGAGTAGCCAGGGGCTTCAAGAGAGAAGGGTCCGGGGCTGGAGGAGGCATCGGCGACACCATGATCGGCGGTCCAAGTAGTTACCCAGAAAAATTAAATGACCGTTACAGACAGAAATGGAGGTGGCGAGCTGGAGGAGAGGAACAGAAATGTGATGTGTGTTAATCGCACCGTAAATCGCACATAGGAACAGTAAAAATCGCTCAACGTACTTCAGTTCACTTCTTTTATGTTGAAAATGGTATCAGAGCATCTGATTATTAGAAACTATGGCGGACAACACATGATCAAAGTTGCTGGAAATGAAAGTCAAAGAATTGGAGGGGAAATGACCACCTCAATTCAGGAGCTGAGGACTCAAATCGAGTTGATTGACAACAAATTTTAGGATTCGCTGGACAATAGTGGAAAGAGATGGTTGATATGAAAGGTGAAATCTCATCAATGAAGGGAGATCTTCAAACCCAATTCTTATACAATAGCCATGGGGTACCTTGACTTTGTATTGTATATAAACAGAATGTGTATTTTAATACTAGTATTTGTGCATATAATATTTATGTAGTAAACACGATCAAATTTTGATAATTTACAATCTCATATAAATTTTGATACCATATAATTTGCCCTTCAAACCATTTTAGTGATAATGGTTTTAAACATGATCAAATTGTGATAATGCACAATCTCGTACAACATAATGCAACCACAATATAAAATGCACAAATTTCAGTAGAGATACGATGCTCATGCTCAAGGTACCCCAGAGATACCATATAATTATCCCTTCAAATCATTCCAGTGATTCTGCAAAAGACAGAGGGATAGCTAAGTGAGCTAAGAAGGTCTGAAGAACAGGTAGATAATTGCAGCATCAATGCAAAGAACACAATTCTGAGAGGTAAATCCCATCCCATCTCGAAGTTAATTTTGAGAAAATATAGCATAATATGACTAAATTTTTTTTTCAATGATCTAACTGCTAGGAGTCCTTATTAGCATGATACAAGTGTGTGGCAACTTTTTTTTGTTTGATACTAATTTTTGAGGATTTAATACGAGTGATCAGTATATGAAAGGGTCTAATGTTGTGTTTGATTTAAGGGCTAGTGAACCTAATGTATGGGGCAATGCTACTGTGATTAGTAATCTCTGAGTAAATTTGAATGACAACATGAAATAGACGAATAAGATTGGGGGAAATGGAGAATATAACCACCTTAGGGTAGGCCTTAATGTGTCCACTGGTGAGAAACCTAAAGAATAGCTTAGGAAATGTCAGCAATTTTTCAATTTTTATCAACTACATGACACACAAAAAGTGAAGACTGTAGAATTATATATGGAGGGAAGGGAAGATGTTTAGTTTCAGACTGAAATATTTGGGAAAAGAATATTGTGGGAGATGAGCATATTTTCATAGATTGGGAGCAAGGATGTAGCAGAGGAGTTCACTAAACTGTACCTGAAAGGGAGTGTGAGAGAATACCTTGATGTGTTTGATAAGTTTAGAATATTACTAGCCAACAAAAATCAAATCTTAATCATACTACATATCTTACTTTATTAGTGGTCTGAAAGAGGAAATGAAACCTTTAATCAAGGTGTTTAGACCAAGTTCTTTGCACCAAATTGTAGAGTTAGCATCGCTGCAGAAACTTAACCTGGAAGTTATGCACAAGTAGCCCATGAACTTACCTCCTCTGAACACGCCTGGAAATATGCCTAAACCTCAATTTGATAAGAACACCTAGCAAAAGGAATAAGTGGAAAGAAAAAGAGTGTCTCAGAGACCTTTAAGAGGATATCGTAGAAAATAAGGGTAATAATCTGTATTTGTATTTATGATCTTATGATATATTATATATTGGTACAGAATACTTATACAAGCTAGGAAAAGGTAATAGAATATAATTACAATTACAAGTAATATTTAATTCCTTAATACTCCTCCTCAAGTTGAAGCATGGGGATCAAAAATGCCCAACTTGCTAAGCAAGGAATGAAATTGGTTACGTCCCAGAGCCTTAGTGAACAAGTTTGCAAGTTGGTCTGACGTGCGGATATGCTGAGTAACTATAGTGCCAGATTGAACAAGATCCTAGACAAATTGATAATCAACTTCAATGTACTTTGTGCTTTCATTGAACAATGGATTTGCCACAAATTGAAGAGCAGATTGACTGTCACAAAACAGTCGCATAGGAGAAGTGCGCATAATCCCTAAGTCTTTTAGTAAAGACTTAAGGCATGACAACTCACAACAGGTAACAGTCAGAGCACGACCGAGAAACAGTAGATTGCTTCTTGGTCTTCCAAGAAACCAGAGAATCACCAATCATCACAAAATAGCCAAAAAGAAAACGTTGAATAATCTGGCATGCAACCCAATTTGAATCACAGTAAGTAATCAACTATAATGCACTACTGGAAGAGAGAAATAAACCTTGACTAGGATGACTCTTCAAGAAGTGCAACACATGAACTACAGCTTTCCAGTGAGGAGCACAAAGGAGACTTCATGAATTGCGCAAGTGTATGAACTGAATAACTAAGCTCAGTACGTGTGAGAGTCAGGTATATCAGGCTACCAAACAGACACCTATACTGCTCAAGATCATGGTAAGATGGATCCTTAACATGTGCCAGATCATGTTGTTGCTCCATCGGAAAGTCAATAAGTTTAGAAGCAGATAAACCTGTATCAAATAAAATGTCGAAAGAAACATCCCATATGGTCTTCTACTAATCTCTTTGACTAAGAAATACTCAAGTAAACCAAGATCTTTCATATGGAAATAAGAACTCAAGTATTTCTTGAAACCAGAGATGAGGGCAGAAGAACTACCAGCAATAACCAAATTATCCACATAAACCAGAACATGCAAAAAAACTGATCCACGTGAAAAGACAAACAAAGAGTAATCTGACTTACTCTGAACAAAACCAAATGCTCGTAAAGCCTGAGCTAATTTGGAAAACCAATTTCTAGGAGCTGGCGAATACCATAAAGAGATTTTTGAAGGTGACGTACATAGCCATGGTGAGCGGTATAGCCTGGTGGGGGTCGCACAAAAACTTCTTCATGCAAATCACCATGCAGGAAAGCATTATGGACATCCATCTTATGCAGTTCCCAACCATGAATGACTGCAATAGATAAGAATAGGCGAACATAGCTCATCTTCACAACCGGAGCAAATGTCTCAGTATAATCAATCCCTTCAACCTGCCAATTCTCGAGAACCACTAGGCGCACCTTATAGCGTTCAATAGTACCATCTGACTTAAACTTCATCTAGTTAACTCATTTACAACAAATCGCCTTCTTATCCAGAGGCAGAGGGGCCAAAGGCCAAGTTTGATTGCGCTCAGGCGCAATAAGCTCGTCGGTCATAGCATCTTGCCAATAACCATGATGGGATGCCTCAGAATACGTAGTGGGATCTGCACTAGATGTTAATGCACCTAAAAATCTAGAGTGCATACTATAAAAATTATCACAATTTGCATAATCAGTAAGAGGATAGAGAACACCTGAGGATAGTGACGGTGCATAAGTGAACATAACAGTAGGGGGGTCTTCAGTAGCAAGAGCATAGGCATAGTCATCATAATCATAATCTTCCAAACAAGGAGAAGGTTGGCGAGCATGAATACTCTGTCTAATAGATGGAAACTCGGTGGTGGAACTATCTGGAGCTGGACATGCCGAAGAAGGAGGCTAGGCAGGAGGCGCATGAGGTGCATAAGGCGGGTGAGGTAGGGGTTCCTTAGTGATGCAATGTCTGGCCGAGCTTGATCAGGATCCGGTAATGGAACCTCGTCCGTTGGGGATAGGTCGGTGAGAGCCGGTGGGTCTGTTGGCAGCGGCTGGTGAAAACGAGCCGGCGGCAATCGGCGGCAGGGGTGGCGACCAGCGGTGGAGAACTACACCGGCCAGCGACGAGTGATCGGCGGTGACCGGTATCGGAGAACTGGCAATGGCCGGCAGCGAAGGACCAGTGGCAGGGGGCCGTGTAACTTCAGCAGCGGCGATGAAGAGGCCATCGGTGAAGTGGTGGCACCGCTGGGGTCTTCTGATGAGACCGATGTCAGAGTTGCAGAATACGGAAACTGGTCTTCAAAAAAATTGGCATCCCAACTGGTAAAGATTACACGAGATTCCAGGTCAAAATGATGATAGCCTTTCTTTCTGGCATGATAACTGAGAAACAAACAACGCCAACTTTTTGGTGCAAACTTATCACGATATCTGGGAACATGAGCAGCAAAACAAAAGCATCCAACAACTCTTAAGGATGAGTAATTTGGAGCTTTCCCATATAGCAACTCAAAGGGAGTATGACCATTGAGATTGTTCGTTGGTGTCCGATTAATTAGATAAGTAGTAGTAAGAACACATTCTCCCCTAAAAATCAATTGGAAGACTGGCTTGAAACCTTAAGGCACGTGCCACATTGAGTAAATGGCGATGGTTTCTTTCAACTCGACCATTCTGATGTGGTGTATCAACCATAGATGTCTTAAAGTTGATCCCAGATGCAGCAAAATGAGATCTCAAAGGCAAAAATTCAGTCCCATTATCAGCCCAAACCCGTAGTATGGTTCCTAATTCTTCACCAAGGCACTAAATTCCAAAAATCTAGAAGTTACTTGTGACTTAACCACTAATAAATAAACTCAAACAGCTCAGGAATAATCATCAACTATAGTTAAAAAATAAAATGCACCACTAGAAGATTGTGTTCTATAAGGACCCAAACATACCAATGGATTAATTGAAATAGTACAGTAACATTTTTAGAACTCAATTGAAAACTATGTCTAATCTATTTTTCTCTATAACAAATAGATCAAAGAACATAAGTCTTATTAGTGCTAAAATCAATAAAAGAAATAGAAGACAACACCGTAGAGGAAGGGTGTCCAAGATGCTTATGCCATAAATCAGAAGAATACACAAAAGCAACTGTCGAAAAAGACTGCGGGATAGGAGGATGATCATGAGTATCCAGCTGACAAAGTCAAAACACCCCCCCTTTCTGATCACCCACACCGATGACTTTCCTTGTACTGATTTTCTATAAAATACAATAGTTTTCAATAAATAAAGCTAGACATTTAAAGACAGATAACAATCTAGAACATAATAATAAGTTGCACCGCAAAGTAGCACATGAGTAAGTGTGACATAACCAAAGCAAATAGAACCATATTGAGTAGTAGATGACACAAAGACATCAAGCAGAACAATATTCACAATGTTAATATTAGTAGTAATATCAGTAAGAGTACCCTTGTCACTGGTCATGTGATATGAAGCTCTCGAATCAAGTATCCATGGCAAAGTAGACTTACCTGACCCATTCTCAGTGAGAGAATTGAACTGATTAAATAAATGCATGGTCGTGTTCCAATGGTCATCAGACAGAGCAGGGCCAAAATCATACTGGGTAGGAACCTGGCCAGAGGAAGCCGCCGCCGCTAGGCCAGGCGGTGACATGGCGGCATCGGTGAACAGCGGCGGGAGTAGAAGGGTCTTGGCGGATCCTCTGTTCATGGCAGTGGCTGGCGCCATTCTCTTCATAGCGCTAGCTTTCTCCTTCAACTCCTTGAACCATTCTGGTACACCAATGATCTAGAAATAGGAATCTTTGTTGTGACCCTTGCGATGACAATGTGTACAAACAAGATTCTTGTGGCCAGATGCAGAAAGAGCAACTGGCAAAGAACTTGTAGGTGGTAGGCATCGTTCAGCATACACCATGGAGTTAGAAGAAGGCTCGCAAGCTCGGATGATAGCTCGATGATTCTTCTCCTGGGCAACAAGGGCATACACTTTCATGACAGGTGGCATCGGATCAATGCTCATGATATGTGATTGCATGATGTGAAATTCCTCGTTGAGACTAGAGATGAATTAATAAATCAAATCCTTCTCTCTCTCAAAAGACTCCCGCAGAAATATTGCAATGGCACAATGCCTTGCTTTCTTCACAGTCACAAACTAGAGAAGGCTTCATGCAGTGGTAGTCTGCAAACAACTTCTTTAGTTTGCCAAAATAAATGTCGATGGGCTGACCATTCTGCCTGCAACTCTGAATAGCCTTTTGCATTTACAAATCCTTCATACCATCACCAAGAATAAATAGTTCATTCAGTTCATCCCACAATTCCTTAACTCTGGAAAACGAGCTTGTAGAAGATCTCAACATCAAATCTAGGGTTTGCAAGATCCAGCAGTCAAGAGTAGCATTAACCCCATGCCAGTTAGTAGCATCAGGATGACTACCTTGGGGTTCGGTAAAAGATCCATTAATGAACCCAATCTTGTTCTTAGAATGGAATGTGCGGCACACAATCGGGCGTTACTCTAATTCTAAGTTGAGAATAACTAGTGTTGCATACATAGGAATTGGGGGTTTTTATCTAACAACTACTAATCATGCAAACTTGAGAGATTAAACTATATTAAACTATTCTTGGGGATATTTCCATAACATGACTGATGAATGACTTTGATCCTAGATTCTATCACATGTAAAACATATAAACCTATCTCATGTCTATGTCACATACTGTGGATGATAGTCGAACATTTCCAGTGTCTGTCACACAAAGCTTCATCGCCATCTTATAGGCTATCACCACCGCCCCCGTCATTAGGGAAATTGTATGATAGACTATGTATCTGCTCCTCTTTCCCCATAAATCTCACTCCCAATGCTAACATGCCCCTGCTTAAAGGAACAATGTATGAACAATGCCTTGCGTAGGTAGAAACTGTTAGGTATAAGAGTAAGGAAAATATATACTGGGTACTCCACTATGGACACTGATCCCTAGGCCTAGATAGGAAAAAAAATTGGCATCTTGTGATGGTTCTAGGGTTGAAATGATTATAGTCGCTACACCACAACCCTAGTTGCTACAAACTATCATGCGCATTCCATCGGGGTACACTGAGGGTTTGCACCCCTATTAGGGCATTTATGTGCCCATTTTATATGGTTATTTTAGGAATTTTAGGATTCAATTTTGTACACTTTTGTGCTCTAGATGTGGCATTTTGCCTTGAAACTCTCTAAGGAGAGTTAAAGCGACTTTTGTGCTTTTATTACTTTTCTAGAGGATTTTGTGTGACAAGACAGTTTGTTTGAAGACTTTGATGAATACCTTTGAAGATTTGAATATTTGAAGACTTGCATTTGAGATTTTTAATACTTGAAGAATTGAAGTTAAGTGAATTGAAGAGAAGGACTTGAAACAAAAAGAATAGATAAATCAAGATGCTGAAACTTGGCTAGGTCGCGACTTGCAAAGGATTAGTCATGAGTCATGGCGAACGTGTGGCTATAACTCTGTTCTACTTTTTGTACTATAAATATCAACCTTATCCTCTCTCTTTTTCTCTTCTTTTCCTTCCTGCATTTTTCTAGGTTTCAAAACCCAAGTTTTTTTTCTTTTTTTTCTTAGTTTTTATAGGATCAATCATGCATTTTCACTATCTACGTTAGTTTGTACTTGGAAGCAATTGATTGAAGATTCCATATCTATGTGGTAAGAACCTCTATTTAACTCCTTCTTCAAGCATTTGTTATTTAGTATTCATGTGTTTTAATGTGATGTTTTACTTCATTTATGCTATGGCTTGTTTGAGTATATGAAGTGTTTGCATGATTGAAATGTTAGGGTGTTAGAAAAGTGGCCAATTTCTTAGCTCTTTGGTATGAAAATCAAGAATATGGAATTAGAACTTCTTGTGCATATTGTGTTGTGATTCTTGCTAGATAGGTATGTTAATGTAAATTGTTCTCATATTTATCCTGTAGATGCAATGGAAGGTTGAATCTTGAATGTGGTTTGTTCTTGGTTTAGACTAATGAATGCTATGTTTGGTTTAAGGGCTATGTCTTTGGTAGAAGACTTGTTGTTATTAAATCTATGGTTCTTCGTGTATAATGCCATTGATGAAATATCTTTGTGGTTGTTTATCGCCTAGATTCATTGTCAGCGAGGTTTACAAATGGTCGTAGAATCACCTTTGTGAATTACTATTAAGAAGAAATGAATGTTAATCTTTGAATGGGAAGTGATAGCATTCCCCATAGGTAACAAATGTTATAGAATTAGTGAATGGTTCAATGATCTACATTAGGTTTGGAAGTGGATATCAATTGGCCACAAGGCTTTGTCTTTTGTAGTTTTTATCTCCTTTTCTTAGTTATTGCATGATTAGCATAGTTTCTTAACTTTGCTAGTTATCTTGTCTAAATTTATAACTTAGGAAAACCAACCAACCAAACCCCCCTCCCCCCATTACTTGCTTTTATATATGTATACATATCAACCTACTTCTAGCCTAATATCAACCTTATATGTTTAAACGCATAAGGAAATCTCTCTTCTTTGTGGACGACCCCGACTTAACATTATCTACTTAATTGTAGATAAGAAGCATTTAGGGCTTATAAATTTAACGTTGAGAGGTACGGCGATGACCTCCTAAGAATTTATTATCCCTAACATGAATATTATTACATGATGATCCAATCAAGTTAGGCTATAACAATTAGAACATTACTCTCGATCATACATGCATGCACTCACATTGCCAGTACTCACGAGCTTATAATAGACCTAACCCAACACTCCCATGGTACACAACAAGCCTAGTAAGATGGAATATCACATATGAAACTACGGTGCATCATAGAACATACATAACATGCATTAGAATATAAAAGCACAAATCAAACACGAATATTCATAGACATAAAATATAGGGGAATCTATGAATCTCACAAAACCATCACCTAGTCATGGATACAAATAAATCCCTAAGTAATTACACTACTCCATAAAAATTGAACCCAATTCAATCAATAGATTCAAAGCCATAGGCATAAATTAGGAAATAGTAAATTAGAAGAGAAAGGTTTATCTCTTTCTCTCTCTACCTATTCTTAGATCTAGAAATTAGAAATGAAATTACAACTTATTCAACCCTAGTAGACTAGAGGCTCTTCATATAGTAGGTGAAAACTGGCCTAAAAAAATCCCAAATAGAAAGAGAAACCCTAGGATCCACGTTGACACTGGTCATGAAATAGTATGCAGCCCACAGATTGGAGACGTCCCCTGGCTAAACTGAGCAAGAGGCCAGTGCAAAAACATGATGGCTACCATCTAGAGTCATCATACTCAGATTTTGATGGCGCGACCGTGCAATTGGTCACGAGGTGCAAACTACAGGTCTTTGTCTTCATATTATGGGTGCTCAGGCTGTGCAAAAATACATGGCCCCCATCGGGACTTAGCTGTATCAGCCATCTATTTGGCACGGGCAGTGTAAATGTACACGGGTTGTGCCAGTCTTCACTTCCTTCCAGACTTTGACTATTTTCCTTTGGCGCATCCCATCTAGTACCACGTTTAATCACATAGACTTCGGTCTACTACCATTCTTGAGAATGACCTTCACCTATCTTCTACCATTCTCGTGAATGGCCTTCACTAAAATACTTTGAAGTTCTTACGAGCAATCTAAAAATAAGCTCTTAAAATAGAATCTAGATGCTCATAAGGACATAGAATCCATTTGATCTAAAAAAGCTACAAAACGAGGGATTTAGGTAAGAAAACCAACAATGGTCATCCAAACCCCTTGTAATGTAACCACTTAAACCTAGCAATCTACCATACAAAAACTACTAAAGATATTCTAAATACATTAAGAAACACATGTTTCTACCATCTCATCAAATGCTTATATCAAATCTAATGGAAGAGTACTACATTCTCTGCCTAACTTAGGAAGATGATATATTTCACATGCAGTCACTTATTTTGCATGTTTAATAGAGCAAATATATATGACTTTATGTTCAACCACCAAATATATGTTAAAACCAGTGAGCTATTGCACCTTGCACCTTCGGTATGCTTTTAACAAGTATTAAAGATGTTGTTTTTACAATATTTCTGGATGTGCGGATGAACACATAAATTCCTAAAAGTAGGATGCTTCTGGTGTTAGCATGCCTATTACTTGTTGACCTCCCTAGCATAATTTCTTCACCTTTGATTTTCAACATTTTACTAATTTGTATAAATGAACTCATGAGAAGTAATTTATGAAAATCTTGTTATATGATCTCATAACTAAGTAGCATGGGTATGGTATTTAAGTCATGATACCCATACTATATACGTACCAGGTACATATTCGGTGCGAATTCGGTGTGTGGACGTCCCTTGTACGATTTGACTTTTTTGTTACTTTGATCGGGTACGGTCAAAGGTACTAACAAGATCCTTGGGTAAGATTTGGGTACATTGTACCAAATTAAATCTAAATAAAAAAATTCTAAATTAAAAGTCTAAACAAGAAAAAAGAGGAAAAGTGGAAAACAGTAGAAAATGTGCAAAACCCTTAGCGACTGCCTCCTTTTGACCTTTCCTCTCCTCTGTGACTTTGTCGCTTGTCCGTCCGTTCACCACCCTCAGCGTCCATCTACTTTTGTTATGTAATTTATTTTCTAATTATTGTGATAAATATCAAGTTTGATGATGTGTCCATTTTATGTGCACATTTTGAAACTTTTTGGGATCTCTTTTGTGCTCTTCTGTTATCAAGACCTTGGGTTTTACTTTGAAATTCTCTTAGGAGAGGAAAGAGAAATTTTACGCTCTTTTACCTTTTCTAAGGGGGTTTTGTGTGACAAGGAAAAAACATCGAAACTTGAAGACCAGAGGTCATTGAAGATTATCTTTTGAAGCCCTATAAGATTTGAAAATTAGCTTTGAAGATTTGAAGACTTGAAGACTTGAAGAGTTTAAGGAGTGTGTAATGGATTGAGGGCTAGAAGACAAGAACAAGAGAAAACATATATTCTGCTCTGGTTGACCGTCGCGATGGACCTTATCGCGACTCGTGATGAACGGGTGGCCAGAAATCCATCTTCTTTTTCTTGTACTATATATAGCACTTTTATCCTCTTTTTCCGGACTTCTTGTTCTTCGCAACTTAAGAGGAAAAAACCCTAGGTTTCTCTCTTTTTCATCTTGTTTCATTTTTTTTTTCTTTATGTTTGAATTGTTGTTGTTAATTAGTATGGGTTTTAGTAGCTAAAATAATCTCTTGGGAGAAATAGATTGAACCTTCCAAAGCCATGTAGTGATATTCTTGATTTTGCTAATTTATAAACATTTATTGGGAAGCTTTTATTGTGCCATTAATCCTACGTTTTACTTCATTTATATCATGAGTTTGAGTATATACAGTTTTTGTATGATTGAAGTGTTAGGGTGTTCGGAAAGTGGCCAATTTCTTAGCTCATTTGACATGAAAATCCAAGAACATGGATTTAGAACTTTTGGTTTATAATGTGTTGTCATTCTTGCTAGATAAGTATGTTAGTGTGGATTGTTCTCATATTCATCCTATAGATGCAAAGAAGGTTGAACCTTAATTGCAGTTTGTTCTAGGGTTAGCCTAATAAATGCTTTGTTTGGTTAAATGGCTATGTCTTTGGCAGAATACTTGTTGTTATCAAATCTATGGTTCTTCGTGTATGATGCCATTGATGAAATACCTCTATGGTCATTTATCGGCTAGAGTGATTGTCAATGAGATTTGTAAATGGTCGTCGAATCGCCTTTGTGAATTACTATTAAGAAGAAATGAATGTTAATCTTGAAATGGGAAGTGATAGGATTCCCCATAGGTAATAAATGTCAATAAATGACTGAATGAATCTAGGATTTATATGAGGTTTTGAAGTGAGGATAAATTTCCCCCAAGGCTTCGTTAATTGTTAATTTAATCATCTTTTTAGTTGCCATTTCATGATTAGCATTGTTCCCTTGCATTGCTAGTTGTTTGTCTTTCAATTGATAATTTAGGACCAAAACCAACCAAACCCCCCCATTACATGCTTTTATATGTATCTATATATATATATCTATGTCTAGTGTGTATTCCGCTCTATATGTTTAAACACTTAAAAAGATCCCTCTTCTTCGTGGATGACCCCGACTTGCCATTATCTACTTAATTGTAGATAGGAAGCATTGGGGCTTATAAATTGTATTTTTGATAGGTACAATGATGACCTCCCAAACTTTGGTGCCGTTGTCGGGGAAGAGGCATTTATTATTAAGTATTTGTCCATATTATGTGTGATTATGTGCTAGTTGAAAATATTTGTTAGTTTGCTTTTATTTTGTTTTCTTAGTTGACTTGCCATTTTTTCTTAGCTTGGAGGAGACATATTGTTCAAGTTCTTGATGTATGGTTTGTACGCGGTCCTCATCAGAAGATATGTGGCTCAGCAATCAAAGGGCTGAGAGTCGCTAAGCCCATCCCAACATTATCCTGCCAAGCTCCAGTCCAAAACAACAAATAGGTAGACGTAGCAAACACAAGAATCATGAAACATAGCAGAGAACGTGGGCCATAAAAAATGGGACACGCAATGAACACAAAGGCCACGACCGAGGAACGTGGTAGAAGAGGTGTGTCCACGATCTCAAATTCTTAAGAACATGGAACTGCACAGGGAATGAGCCTGAAGAGAAGACTTACTTGATTAGGGAACTCAAATTCCATTTCTTAAAGAGAAGACTAACTTGATCGACGAAGGTGCTCTCCCGGAATCACTTTCAAGGCTTCATTTGCAGGTAAAAGAATTGAAGCTAGTGAACCGAGAAGAGGCTACCTGGACAGGCTACCACATCATTTGGCATCGTCTCTGAGGAATGGAATTTTTTCCCTTTCATTCTCAGGCTACTCAGATAAGCAATGGTGTTCACTAGTAGTGTAAAAAGCCATAACAATCAGTCACAAGAGCAAATTCCAGGAAAAAAAATGAACACACCACCAGCAGCATCACACACCTTGTAAAGAGAAAGGATTTAGTAAAGAAGAAACAGGGGAGGAAGAAGAGGAGGAAGAATCTCCAAATTGTGATAAGGAAAAATGGGCGTTTGCAGCATTCTCAGAGGTGAACAGGGAGAATCTGTATGGTCAATTCTTAAAGGCTCTGAGGCAAAAACCCCCAAGTCCAGAGCATGGAAAATCAAGAAAGAGTACATCTCTGCTATGAAGAAGAGCTGCTTGACATTGTCGTAGAAGATGACACAGATAAGTCGTCTCTCGCACCACATTTACGAGACTTCTGGATGCCTAAAGATTTCAAGCTTTCTCTACACATTAAAGTCTATGATGGTACCAAAAATCCAAAAGAGTTCTTTCATTCATATAGAAATAGCATGAGATTCTGGGATGTGAACATAGAACTAGTTTGCAAAGCATTTCCCATCTTTCTATCAGGCACTGCGATTACGTGGTACGAAGACCTTCCACACGAGTCCTAGGCACAGCTGTCAAATTTATTTTTGGGATGTTTCTACCAAAAGCATAAGTTTACTAGAATTATTGCGGATCTCAACAATATAGCACAACAAAGCGATGAAAGCCTCGCAGAGTATCATAGCTGATTCATTATGGAGAGCCTACAAGTTCGAGATTTGTCTTTAATTCATCATTAGGTGCTTTTATAGTGGGCATGAGATCCATAGAGTTTTACAAGGAACCGATGAAAAAAATTCCAAAAAAACCCAATGGAATTACAAAAAATTATTAAACTGCATGTGCGAACAGAAGAGACGAACAATCGAAAGATAAAGAAGGAACGAGGTGAAAAGTGAACAATGGATGATTTACAAAAAACTTGGCCTAAAAAAGGAAAAGTAAACACCACTTTCGGAAGAGGAGAACTAGGCCGCAGGGTCATCCATTTCTAGATACGCATCTAACGAATACAAGAAAAGAAATATTTCAAGAACCAACACCAATGATCGCAACACCAGAAAAAAGATCACGAAAGTTCTACTGTTCCTTTCACAAAGATCATAGCCATGACGTAGAATAGTGTAGGGACCTAAGGAGACATATTGAAGAATATATGAGGAATGACATCTTAGGCCAGTATAGAATGAACGTAACAAGTCAGTATAGCGACGCAAGCAAGACACTGAATCCATCTCCACAAAACCAAGGTATTGCAGCGATAATGGCTAAGAATCACAAAATGACGGTGGTTGTAAAGTACAATGGCAGCGTGGATAGTGAAGCACCAGAGACAATTATCTTCTATATACACAGTTCCATAGATTAGTTGTCCAACAACGCGTGGAAGGCCATGGCAAGGTACTCCCCTCCACAAGAACCAGTTGATAAAAGGTTTCACCCAAATGAAGCAATTATTTTCAGCAAAGAAGATGTAGTACCAAACGCCTCGCCAAATAACAATCCAATGGTCATCATAGGAAAATTTAAAAATGCAACTGTCCATAGATTTTTCATAGATGATGGTAGAGCGGTCGAGATACTATTTGTTGATTGCTTCGATAGGTTGGGCTTCAAGAGAACATGTTTTAAAAAATCCACATCTTCGGTGGTCGAATTCACTAGGTGAGCGAAAATGCCTCTGGGAAACATAGTGTTTCCCGTAACGATCGGGGAAAGAGGGAAAAATTACACAATCATGTACGACTTTGTGGTTATGGATGCCCCAAGTACATTTAAGGTCATAATTGGAAGACCGTGGATGAACAAAGCTAAGGCAATCTTGTCCCCTTATCACCTGGTAATGAAATTCCCAACCCCAGCTGGAGTAGCAACAATTAGGGAAAACCAGCAGGCAGCCAGGCAATGCATGGTTATAGCAATGTAGGTAGGAAAGATATGAGAAAGGAAAAACTGATTAACACTATTTTAGGAGGAGACTTACTAGAACATTTAGATGAATCAGTTGACCTAGGTGAAGAAACAGAGTTCGTAAACCTAGATGCCGGAAATGACTCCAAATGCGTAAAGATTGGAAAACATCTTCCAGCTGAAGAAAAGGTGAAGGTAATTCAAATACTGCAAAGCCACATGGATATGTTTGCATGGGATGTACAGAACATCGCAAGAGTAAGCCTAGACATCGTTACCCATTCGTTGAATGTCAGTAGCTCAGTTAAACCGGTTAAGATGAAATAGCGTTGCTTTGCCAGCAATAGACTGAAAGTGATCAAAGAAGAGGTTACATTGCATTACAAGCTGGCATAATAAGGGAAATCATATACCCAATGTGGTTAGCGAACCCAATCATGGTGAAGAAGCTAGACAGTGCTTAGAGGATGTGCATTAACTTCATGAACTTGAACAAAGTATGTCCAAAGGATTCCTATCCTTTTCCAAAGATCGATCAACTGGTGGAAGCAATCTCAGGACATGAATTCTTGGCTTTCTTGGATACATGCAAAGGATATCACCAAATACTGATGAACCTGGACGATGAAGAGAAAAAAACCTTCATAACAAGCTTCAGAATGTTTTCTTGTGTGAAGATATCTTTTGGTCTAAAAAATGCAGGATCAACGTACCAGAGGGTGATTGACAAAGCATTCAAAAACCAAATAGGGAGAAACGTTGAAGTGTACGTTGACGATATGGTGATCAAGAGTAAGGAGGTAAGAAACTTCACTGAAGACTTGAAAGAAACGTTGGACACTTTAAAGTACCTAGGGTTGAAACTCAACCCTAAAATGTGTATAATTGGAGTGGGTGCTGGAAGGTTCTTGGGGTACAAGGTTTCCTCAAAGGGTATAGAGGCTAACTCGGATAAGATACAAGCCATAGTGAATCTTCCTCAACCACGAACAGTTAAATAAGTACAAATCTTAATGGGATCATTGGTAACACTTAGTCGTTTCTATCAAAGACTGTAGAAAATTACTTTTTTCCTATTTGAATTGCTAAGAAAGGAAAGAAAATTTAGATGGAGTGAAGACTGTCGGAGAGCATATCAGGGGTTAAAGGACCAGCTTCAAACATTTCCAATGCTGAAATTGCCTGTATCGAACCCCTACACTACGACCCCAAGTAAGAGTTGAATTTGAGACAGGCTGAAAGGCTTTCTTTGAAAAGTATTAATAGCACCCCTCCTAGTGACCATTTTATGGATACTTTTAATTCTATAGATCATCAACAAGAACATGAAGATAAGCATTTGGGAAGAGGACCTCAACATCCTCCTCTCCAAGGAAGAGCTCATCTCATCCAAGGAAGGGAGATTCCTATGGGGCAAGACCTATTGAGGGACGTTATGGCTCCAACCTTAACCGATAACCGATGTGTATAGAGTATCCTTTGGTTGGACCGAACGGGCACTTTGAGCTCAATACCGGGTTTATAAACTTACTACCTATCTTCCTTCATAGACAAGGAGAAATTACCAATAATCATCTCACTAAGTTCCACTTTTTATGTGGTGGTATGGTTCCTCACGGAGTAGATGAAGACTTCTATAAATTTAAGGTATTTCCATTCACATTGAGGGATGGTGCAAGGGATTGGCTCCACTACCTACCACCCAGAGCATCAAAAGTTGGCTTGACATAAAGATGAAATTTCTTGCCAAATATTTCCCGGCCTTAAGGTTTTTCGCTTTGATGAAAGACATTAGCAACATCCTCCAATGGCATGATGAGTCATTTTTTAACTATTGGGAGAGGTTCAAGAAACTTCTCTCGAGTTTCCCTTACCATGTCTATTCAGAGGGAGACTTTGTTTATTATTTTTACAATGGTCTTCTAGATAATGACCAAAGACTATTGAGGAGTTCTTGTGGTGGTACCCTTGGGAACAAGACTTCGTAGGAAGCTATGAAGTTATATGAAGAGCAAGCTGAGGAGTCAAGGAATTTTAGCTCGAGGACCGATTTGAGAAGAAGAAATCCAATGCCCACAAGTGACCCTTTCACTAGTGGAAAGTTCGAGGACCAAGTCTCGGCCCGTACTTCTATTGTAAAGTCTCTTATGACCAACTCCGGGAATGTGCCACATGTAAAATCGTGTGAAATTTGCTAATCGGCGCATCCTACAGATGCTTACCCAATTTTTTAAAATGATAATGTTGAGGAGGTTAGTGCTATAAAGTATCAAGGTGGGAAAGGCTACCAAGGATATCAAGGTAACAAAGGGTATCGAGGTTATCAAGGAAATCAAGGCTACCAAAACTGGCCTTATAATTTGGGTAATTGTGGTCACCCAAATTTCTAGTATTAGAACCCTCAAGTAGGCCAAAGTGCTCAACCTTATCGCCCTCCTAAAAAAATATAGGCCACCTCAACAACAATACCAAAGGCTTCAAGACAAGCCCCAAAACAAAGGGGAGAGCTCGGGTTTGACAAAAGATGAGGTGATGCAAACCATTCATAGTCTGAGTATATATGCAGAAAAGGGAGATAAATTACAAGATGAATCCAAGTCAAGCATAAAAAAATTAACAAGCCATGAATTGGATGGAGCACGGAAAAAAGGGTAAAATCCCTTCCCAATCAGAGTTAAAATCCCACCAAAATGCTAGTGCTATCACTTTGAGAAGTGGTAAAAATGTTAGCTCTCCCCCGGGTGATGAAGTTGTTGAAGGTGAACCTAGAAGGATCGAAGTGTTTGAGAAAGAGGTAGAAGAAGAGGCCGGGAAATTGGCCAAAGAGCAAGCAAGGAAAGAGAAGGAGATGGAAGAGGAGATCATCGTTTAGAAATCAACCTCCAATCCTAAACCTTCATCCCCTCATCATAAGAAGGAAAATGTGGTGGAAATTCCTCCATATGTGTCGGAACCACCATTCTAAGAAGCTTTGAAGGATAAATGGAGGAAGGAGTCCAACAAGGACATCTATGAAGTCTTTCGTAGATGTGAGGTAAATATCCCTCTCTTGAATGATATTGAACAAATTCCTAGCTATGCTAAATTTTTAAAGGAATTATGTGTTGTAAATAGGAAACAAAGAGCAAAGAATAAGATTAAAAATGGCAAAAAACGAACATGTCTCCGCTTTGTGCCAAAGGGAGTTACCCCACCCCCTAAATGTAGTGATCCCGGCATGGGCACGATCCCTTGTATACATTTTGAAAAAGTCATGCTTGACCTAGGTGCATCAATAAATATGATTCCTTACTCTTTGTATGAAAGCCTCAATCTTGGTAATTTTCACAAAATCGGGGTGGTGATCCAACTAGTCGATCGTTCTAGTGCATAACCTAAGGGTATTGATGAGAATGTGTTGGTTAGGGTGGATTACTTAATGTTCCCCACAGATTTTTATGTCCTTGACATGGAGCATGATAAGCGTTCTGTCCCGATCTTATTTGGGAGGCCATTTTTGGAAACTTCAAGGACTATCATTGATGTACATAATGGCACCCTCGCCATGGAATTTGATGGAATTAAAATAGAGTTTAACATAAATAACTCTATGAATTGTTCTCTTGAAGACTATTCTTGCAATGATATTGATATTGTTGATGATGTTTTGCAAGATGTTTTTGAATTGAATGGTGATGATTCTTTATTAGTTTCTTTGGAAAATGATGTTGAATATGCATATCTTGTATATTCCACGAGTACAACTTGAAGGAAAACATTGAGGATTTGAGCATTCTTGAAAAAGTAGTACCAAGCCCTCATTCTCTAGTTTTAGAGGAACCCGAAGAATCTGAATTCCTTCCATCATTTCTGAAACCTCCGGTGATAGAGCTTAAACCTTTGCTGAGTGACCTCAAGTATGCATTTCTTGGGGAAGGGGAGATGCTCCCGGTTATCATTTCAAGCAAGCTCACCCAAGAGTAAGAGAAAAAAATAAGGGTGGTGTTGTGGGAGAAAAAGGAAGCAATTGGATGTACTATTTCCGACATTAAGGGCATAAGTCCATCCACTTGCATGCATTGAATTTTTTTGGAGGAAGATGCAAGGCCAGTGTGGCAACCCTAACACCGATTGAACCCACCTATGATGGAGGTGATGAAGGCGAAAATCCTCAAGTTACTCCAAGTAGGTATGATCTATCCAATTTTGGATAGTAAGTAGGTGAGCCCTACTCAAGTGGTGCTCAGGAAGAGTGGGGAGATGGTAGTCAAGAATGAGAAAGGTGAAATGGTACCCACCCGAGTCCAAAATGGGTGGCATGTTTCCATTGACTACCAGAGGCTAAATGCGGAGACCTGGAAAGATCAATTACCATTGCCATTCATTGATCAAAATTTTTTTGGCTAGAAATCCAGCCATTCTATTAGTTTTTAGATAGGTATTGGGTATACTTTCAAGTAGCCATATCCCCAGAAGATCAAGAAAAGACAACCTTCACATGCCCCTTTGATACGTTTTCTTATTGGTTAATACCTTTTGGGCTATGTAACTCCCCCATTACTTTCCAAAGATATATGATAAGCATTTTCTCAGAATTTGTTGATAACTTTGTTTAGGTATTCATTAATGATTTCACCGTTCATGGTATTTCTTTTGCCAACTGTTTAGTAAATTTGGTAAAAGTTCTTAAACGTTGCATTGATACTAATCTTGTGTTAAATTCCAAGAAGTTTCATTTTATGGTAGAGCCAGGAAATTTCTTAGGCCATGTTGTCTCCTATAAGGGTATTGAGGTAGACAAGGCAAAGATAGACATGATTCAAACTTTTCCTCATCCCACTAGTGTGCGCGAAGTGCGTTCTTTTCTTGGTCATGCAGGATTTTACCGCCGATTCATCAAGGATTTTTCAAAGATAGCATCCCCTTTGCATAAGTTGTTGCCAAAGGAGGTGGAATTTGAGATAGACGACGGTCATAAAGGGGCCTTCGATACATTGAAGGAAAGGTAGTGGGAGGTCATCGCCGTACCTCTCAAAGTTAGTACTTTTAAGCCCTGTTGCTTCCTATCTACAATTAAGTAGATGATGGCAAGTTGGGGTCGTTCACGAGAAGAGGGATCTTTTCAAGGGTTTAAACATATATAGGAGAAGACATACTAGACATTTACATACATATATATATGTATATATAAACATGTAAACAAAGGGGGGGTTTTGGTTGGTTTGATCCTAAATTATGAAATTGAAATACAACAACTAGCAAAGCAAGAGAACTATGCTAATCATGCAACACAAGTAAAGGTACGATGTAAATGATAATTAACGGAGCTTTGGGGGAAATCGATTTCCACTTCCAAACTTCATATAGCTCATTGATTCATTCGCTCATTCAATTACATTTATTGTCTATGGGGAATGTATCATTTCTCATTCAAAGATCAACATTCGTTCTTCCTTAAGAGTAGTTTGCAAAGACAAACATCGATCGTTTGCAAACCTTATTGATGATCACCCTAGACAAACAACATCATAGGGGTGTTTCATCAATGTCATTTCACCCAAAGGACCACAGGTTTGATAATAACAAGCCTTCTACCGAAGACATAGTCATTGAACTAAACAAAGCATTCATTAGATTAAACTAAGAACAAACAACATTCAAGGTTCAACCTTTCTTTGCATGTATATAACAAATATGAGAACAAACCACATTAACATACTCATCTAGCAAAGATTATCACACATTATACACAAGAAGTTATAAATCCATGCTCATGGATTTCCATATCAAATGAGTTAAGAAATTTTCAACTTTCCTAACACCCTAACATTTCAATCTTACAAACATTTCATATACTCAAACAACCCATGGTATAAATGAGATAAAACACAAAATTAATGGCATAATAAATGCTCTCCAATAAATGTTCATAAATGAGCAAACATAGAATCTTGCTACATAAGCTTGGAAGCTTCAATCAATTACTCCAAAGAATTAGATTAGCTACAAGAGTTCATACTAATCAATGCTAAACAACCAAACATAATACAAGAGAATTCAAAGATGAAAATGGAATAAACTAGGGTTAAAAATAGTACTGGAAATCGCAGATAATGAAGAATAAGAATGAGAAGAAAGAGAGTGCTATTTATAGTACAAAGAGGATAAGTCAAAATTCTGGCCACCTGTTGGTCGCGACTCATGACGGGTGCCAGAATTTTACTTTGTTTCCTTTTCTTCTTCTTGTGGTATACAATCACTTTCATAGTGAGTCCTCTCATTTTTCAAGTCTTTAATGTCTCCAAAAATGGTCTTCAATGGCCTCCGGTCTTCATGTCTTCGAAGCAAGTCTTCAAAAGTTTTCGAAAATGTAATCTTCAATGGCCTCTGGTCTTCATTGCCTCCGTGTTCTTCTCTTGTCACGCAAAATCCACTTAGAAGAGGTAAAAGAGCATAAAGTTGCTCTTACCCCTCCTAAGAGAATTTCAAGGTAAAACACAAACTCTCGATAATAAAATAGCACAAAAGTGACCCAAAATAGTACTAAATTATGCACACAAAATGGACACATCAATAATCATGCACGACCAACCATAGAGTAGCTAGGAACTCTAGGATCCACCTAATGTACATCTTGGAGAGTTTCTTGAGAAACCCCTCTAGACCTAATTGGCCCAATAGGTAAGTGACCGGCTCGAGTAAGCCTAGAGATGACAAGATGTCCTTGCAAGCAGACTCCTCTTCGGCTCTCTCAAGTTTCTCCACCCGCAGACTACAGTTCCAGAGATATTAGATAAATCCATAAACTTCATGGTCATAAATGTGGGGTTGCAAAGAATAGAAGTTGTCGGCTCAGGGTTTGCACCCTTCGCCGATTTCTTCCTCTTCTCACCCCGAGTGAACTTTCCCTTCTCCGAAACATTCTTCTTAGGCGGCATCCTTACAAAATGAGGACAAGAGTTGTGATATGATCATAAACAACGCATGAGTCATATTATCATCCAACAAGATAACATTTTCCCAAATAGCCTAACCATTAAAAACATGATGATCTAAGCATGAACGCTATTTAAACAAAAACGTTCCTCATCAAACAACAAACTCATGTAATTTCTCACCAACCCATGAATAAGATCATGTAATCAAGATTCATTCTCTCCTAAATCACCCAACACATGAAAATCACATCATTCAAGCATAATAGCACCTCAATCCATCAAACATTTTCTTCAACACAAGATTATGCATACAAACACAAAAACATCTCTCAAAAACACACACTCATTCAAGATTCATGCTCTTCATAACATTGCCACAATGCCAATAAAGTACATAAAAAAAATTCCGATGGGTTACTAAAAATTTGAAATTTTTGGAAGAAATCTTCATTTTTTTGAGTTTCTCCAAGAGTGTGTGAGAGTGAGTGTTTTTTGAAAAGGAAGAATGTGTCAAATGATAGAATTAGGTGAAGAAATGTACTATGAGATTAGAATTTTCAGTCTAGGTGACAAGTGACAGAGGTATAATTAGGATAAGAATGGAATTTTTAAAATTGAATATTAGGGGACAATAGTATAAATAAATTAATTCCTAGGAATGTAGGAAGTACTATTTGCATAAAAAATCCTAAGGGGTCAAGGAATTTTAATTCTTTTGAACAAAAAATACATTTTGAGTTAAAAATTCAGAATTTTTCAAAAACTTGCATTTTTGGGACAATTTGGCATGGAAAATTGGAAATCGGTGCAGAAACAGTTTGGCGCGGACCAAAGTCTTGCACCAAAACTCTTGGCACGAAACATCCCCTCGCACCAAACATGATAGCATGAGGTATCCCCTCGCGCCAAGCTCCTGGCACAGACCTAAGCCCTTGACGTAGACCGTGCCAGGTCTTTGCTCGGGATTGCCAAACTTTTGAACTAATCCTTAGTTTTTTCCCCTTTTTCAAAAGACTATGTCACCCATCAAATTTAATTCCATTCAAACACAATCACGAATCTCAAACTAAAAATTTTCAAACCAACAAGGCTTTCATCTAAAAAATCCTCATTGCAAAACATGCAAAATTTATCTAATCTCTACTCAAAAATGCAAAAACAAAAAAGAAACACCGTATATTT
Source organism: Rubia yunnanensis (assembly GCA_037428765.1). Lineage (NCBI taxonomy): Eukaryota > Viridiplantae > Streptophyta > Magnoliopsida > Gentianales > Rubiaceae > Rubia > Rubia yunnanensis. The sequence continues at coordinate 76,019,138 of CM075062.1, forward strand.
ATTGTCGTTCTCACAACTTATTTACTTTTCATGCATTTCTAGTTAGAACCACCTACTTGTGGGTCTCCAGAATCGCCATCGGCGACTCCACCCACAATGACATCATTGTGGAGAGATCTCCACAATGAGCCATCCTTACCTTCGGACCTCTTATTTGTCATAAGGAATGAATCCCCATGTCTCACTAGCATCGAGTCCGTGAATGTCTCTTTGGGGTTAGGGGGAAGTTGAGGAGGTTTTAAACTCTGGACCATCTCCCTTTCATGCTGAAAGTTGGTTAGCATGGAGAAACAATCTAATATAGACATATTATCCATAACATCGTGCAATTCATCGGAATGATCATCATTTTCATTAACATGGGATCCATTCAAACATTTATGCTTATTAGTCACACAAGAAGATTCATCATGATCATCACATAGGGTTACACCTTTGCACATCAAAGAAGACTTTGTCGAATCATGCCTAGATTTATAGATATCAAATTCCACTTTATCCATGTCATCTTCTAGAGTTAAGGTTCCCAAGTGCACATCGATTTTAGTCCTAGATATTTTAAGAAAAGGCCTCCCCAAAAGTATTGGGGTGCACTTCCGTCGTACGCCATGTATAGGACATAAAAGTCCACCAAAAAAACCAATTTTTCAAAGATTTTTTGAATGTTTGCATCATTGGTCGCCACCTTTGGCTTTCCCCTCAACGCATTTGGAAATGGGGGATGGAATGGTAGTTTAGGCCTCTGGTGGTGGAAGCACCTTGGAAGGTGCCTCCTTGACCAAAATTTCCCCTTATTCGAAGTGTGCCTTGGTAGCCTCCAATACGTTGTCATCCTCTTGCATAACACTTTTCACGGAATCACGAACTTCCTTCCCACATCTCAATTTGAGTTCACTCACGTTCCTTGGATTGACCTCCGGTTGGGAAGGGAGTTTTCCGAACTCCTTGGCTTCAAGTCCGGTTTACTAAAGTGGCAAGTTTCCCAACTTAAACTTCAAGGTTGTTGATACTCGAGAAGGCTCTATTACCAAGGGCTTCAGTCTCTCGCCTTGTCCGCTCCATGAAAACTTCATGTTTCTTTCTCAATTGACCAATGGATTCTAAGATCTCTTCTTAATCTGACTTGTAAATCAAAGCATGGTTTTTAGAAGGACCGTCACCTCGAGGGTATTGTTGAGGAGGGGCTTGTCCACCCCAGTATTCTTGAAGTTGGTTATCCTCCCTCTATCGGAAATTTGAATGATCTCAATACCTTGGGTTGAACGAGTTTGCATAGGGATCTAGACTTATGTCTCCTTGGTTTCCCCAACATCCTTGTGGTTGACTCCTAGCCAATTGTGTCCTCTCCCGATAGTCATACTCAATGGCCTTCACTTCTTGTAAATTATCCACTACCTCGGGAAATTCTTTGGAGTTGTGGTTAAGGTTGAAAACTTCACACACTTTGACTTGATGAACTTTTCCTCACAAAAGCTCCTTCATCATGGAAGCAAGAGCTTGGACTTGCTCTTCCAACTTGGGTGATTGTGCGGGTTCATCCAAAACCTTAACCCTTGACCTAGTGTCGAAATGTCGCATACCATTAGCCATTTCTTCAAAGAGGGCCATTACTCTTCCAACTTGGGTGATTGTGCGGGTTCATCCAAAACCTTAACCCTTAACCTTGTGCCAAAGTTTTGCATACGATTAGACATATTATCAAAGAGGGTCATTGCATCCTTAGGACTCTTGATTGCTATCGAACTATTGCAAGCGTTGTTCACCATTTGTATATCTTCATCGTACAACCCCTCAGAGAAATAATACACCAAATACCCCTCCTTGAAGGAGTGGTATGGAAAACTTGCCAAAGGTCACTTGAAGTGTTCCCAATAATCATACAAGCTTTTGGTAGCCCCTTGGGTGATGTTTGAAAATTTTTTCTTTAGCCCCGCTAACTTAGATGCCAAAAACTACTTCTCTAAGAACCTCTGTTTCATGTTCATCTAAGAACCAATGCATCCCAGTGGCAAGTAGTATAGCAAGTCTTTAGCTCTATCTTGAAGGGAAAATGGGAAGGCTCTCAAGTTGTAATAGTCTTTAGAAACTCCCGATGGCTTCATGTTTGTACACACTAAGTGAAACTCCGAAAGATGCGTGTTTGGGTCCTCCCATGCCAATCCATGGAATGTAGGTAAGCAATGGATCATGCCACTTTTTCAGCTCACAACTAACATTGGAGGGTAATGGTGGGAAGGTGATGCACAATGACCGATTCTTCAGGTTGGGGGCCATAAGCTCCCCTATGGTACAATTGTCTTCTTCCATCACTAGCGGATCTTCAACTAACGCTGATTGCCATGGTTGAACTTCTGCATAGTCCTCCATCTCCTTCTCCTCCGAACACCTTTGTTCTCAGTCGTAAGACACCTAGATTAGTGGTATGGGTGTGTACCATAAACTAGGTCTAGAAATACCCTTCCAAATACAACACTTGAAAATAGATCAAAAGAAAACAAAGCAACTATAACAATAGCTCAACAATCAAACTATTCACATAAAAAAACAAAAGTAAAAGGCAACTGCTAGCTACTTCAACTAACAAGTTGTGCTAATCAACACTTGAGCTTGATATCATCCCCAAAAATGGCACCCAAATTTGACCTGCATCCACTCGAGTTTGTTAGTTATAGATAATTAACCCGGGTAGAGGCTGGGAAGGTCGAAGATAAAATTTATATTTTGGTCCCGTTCTCACTGCTACGCTACCTAGAGGTAGTTAGCGGCAAGCCCTGGGTTTGTCCACAGAGATGCTAGGGCTCAAGTATCAACTAAAAACACAACCTCGTGCGGGTTATCAATCCGTATGAGTGAAAGGAATAGCTAGTAACTGCAAACTAAAAGGGGGGAGTGGATTTTCATATTATTAACTACGAAGCATAAAGTAAAAAAAGCAAGTAATCTAATAAAGCTAAGCACTTGGGGAGTCATTGCGCAACATGATTAACCTCATGGTTTGATCCTTGATTCATTCACAAGTAATATTTTCTAAGCAATATAATATTGTGTTCACAACACGTGGTTTGGCCGATGGCATACACTTTCCCGTACCTGTAACATCGGGTGCGCTCGCAACCCTCCATCGACACCACCATTGTAATTAGGGGAGTACAACAAGGCCTGACCATTGTTTTAGGTTTGCTTCTCCCCCGTGAAATTACGTCTTGGGCTTCCACCACGAATGCACAACTTTCTCGGGTCCTATCAACTAGGCCCAAAGGTTGTTGGAACCTTATCTATGATCTAAGGTCTCTCACACCCTAGTTTACTAATTTTCACTATCTCTACCCCAACATATCAGAAAACTTTATGTAATTAGCTAAGACTGGCATGATGGCAAATAAGTCAGAGTAATACTTGGGTCTCCCATGCAAACACTCATGCAGACGCAAAGTACTCCCTTACCCATTCTAACATCTAGGTTTCTCTTCCCAAAGGGGCATCAATAAGTGCACCATACATGAATACAACCCAAAATGTGTGCCGGTATATAGTGTAATATTCATTCATTTAGAACATTCAAGAAAAACCATAATAATATCGTGAACACGTATAATAGGATGAATCTAATGAATCTCACAAAAAAATATAGATTAAATCATGCGCTGCAATTATCCCCAAGCTATGGAAACTACTCCATAGATATGGAATTCAAATATGGATTTGAATTCAACATCTATGATGAACACGATATTAAAAGGAAAATAAAGGGAAAGGAGAGAGTGTTTCTCTCTCTAAAAGTGCTCTCCTAATAATCTAAACTACTTTGTACATGTCGCGGATAGCGTGGTCCACGCCAAGTACTTTTTCGTGGGATGCATCATTCTGTGAGGCAGTGGTTTCTCATAGGCATAGGGCACTTGATCTAGCGTGAGGCTCTGGCGTGGACCATTGGCTATGATGCGGGTCGTGGTCAGGAAGCATAGTTTGCTCATAAGTTTGGTACGGACCGTGGGCTATGGTACGAGCTGTGGTCAGAAAGCACGGTTCACTCAGAGGTTTTGTGTGGGGCACAGACTTTGGCTTGGGGCAATGGTTGGTCTTGGCATCTTGATCTTGGAACAGGGCGGGCCATCATAAATGGGACGGTCCACCGGTCCCATACTTAGCCATTTTTTTAGCAAACCCTTAAACTTGAGGTGCGAGGACCATGGCATATGATACAGGTCACGCCATAGCCTCGTGCTGGAATTGTTGGTGTGGGGCGTCTCCTCTGGCGCGGGCTGTTGGTGCTTGGCTATGAACGGCCCGCGCTAACCCATGGTACCTTGACTGGATGAACTTGTTTCCTGCACTACGGGTGAACCGTTAGTCCAATTCTTGAGTTCTAGTAGTCGATTTTGTAGTGCTCGAGAAGAAGAATCAAATGAAACCAGCCTTGAAGGCTAGTTCTTCTTGGATCATTTTCAGATTTTGGCACAACCCATCGGACCATGATTCCCCATTTCTTCATTGGCCGCTTTGATCTCTGTTGCCTCCTATCTTTGACTACAATCTCTTTCTACCACACATTGATGTTTGTGGAGTTTGTCTACCACCATTCTAGAGGTGAATGGTCTTCGATCTCTTCTTCCATCCTTGCAAATAGTTTTCAATATCTTCTACCGCCCTTACGAATGGCCTTCACATAGAATGTAACCAAAAAGTACCCGCAGTCAACCCACTAAATATGATCAAATGAAAGATATAGTAGCTCGTGGATACAAGATGTCCATTAGTACTAATTAAACGATAAAACCAAACATGGCCATTGGAACCCCTTGTCACGTAAACTCAACTAATACTAGCAATCCACTATACAAAACATATCAAAAACTATGACAGATGCAATAGTTACCGCACGCAAAATGAAGCATAACATTAATCATCTTCTAGCTATGGAGAAATTTCAATGCCTGATGATCAGTAAATAGAATGAACTCCCTCTAAATCCGGTAATGGTCCCACTGTCTTAGAGCCCTAAAAACAACATAGAACTCTTGATCATAAGTACTCCACTTATGCTGAGCCTCATTCAGTTCTCACTGAAAAATGCTAATGGCCTCATCTCCTGGGATAGTAAATTTATAATTCCTATGTCACTAGCATCACATTCCATTTCAAAATCCTTATCAAAATTAGACAAATGTAGCACGGACGCAGCGCATAGCTTTCCTTTGATCAAGGAAAAACTCTGCTCCTGCTCGAGACCCCAATGGAATTTTCCTTTCTTCAAGCACTCAACTATGGGAGCAGTCACATCACTGAAATTCCAGATGAAACGTCTATAAAATGTAGGAAAGCCATGGAAACTATGTACCTCTATTAAAGATGTTGGTACTGGCCCCTCACAGATAGCACACACCTTCTTCTCGTCAACTTGAATCTCATCTTCACCATCAACAAAACCTAGAAAAAGTAACTTGTTGGTTCTGAACGTACACTTTTTTAGGTTAGTGTACAATGGATTTTCAAGCAAAACCTGCAACACCTGTCTCAAGTGCTCTAAATTCTCCTCTTTGGTCTTACTGTAAATTGGGATGTCATCAAAGTAAACCACCACAAAAGAACCAATGAAAGGGCGTAGGACTTTATTCATCACCCCCATAAAGGTACTAGGGGCATTAGATAACCCGAAAGGTATCACCAACCACTCGTACAGTCCGTCCTTGCTCTTGAAAGCCATCTTCCACTCATCTCCAGGCCTGATACAAATCTGATGATATCAACTTTGCAAATCAATCTTCGAGAACACCTTCGAACCCGCCAAATCATCAAGTATGTCTTCCAATCGAGGAATCAAAAATTGATACTTGAAACTAATCTTGTTAATATCCCTACTATCAACACACTTCTACTAATTTCCTTGCTTCGGAATAAGAAGAACAGGAACCGTACAAGGACTTATACTCTAATGATTGAACCACTTCTTTAGCAAGTCTTCAATCTGTTCCCTCATAATATCATTCTCCTTTAGGCTAATATGATAGTGTGGGAGTTTTAGCAAACTAGGGCTGGGAACCAAATCAATCTCATGATGAATATCACGCATGGGAGGTAACTCACTTGGAAGTTTGTCACTAGTTAACTGCTTGAAATCGTCCAAAATTTCCTGCACTTCCAATGGAATCAATGCCTCCTTCTTCTCAGCACTCAGTAATCCTTTCATCACCATGGGATAGAAATAGTTGGCTTCAACAACAATCTCATCAAGTTCATGTTCACCTCATGTCAAAGCCTGAAAATTCGACTACATTCTTCTTGTGACACTGTCAAAATGCTGAATAGATAGCAATCCTAAACTCTCCCCATGCAAACAACATGACGTTGTCACGCCCCTTGTGTGTAACGTCATTACAAACTTCGAAGGCTGCCCCAACAACACATTGCATACATCCATATACAATACATCACATATCACGTTCTCCCTGTAATGCTCCCCAATTGAAATAGGAACACTACAAGTTAATGTTACACTAACCTAATTACCCTTACTTACCCAACCTAAGGTATAAGGTTTTTCATGAGGCTCAGTGGGTAAGTTGATGTGTCTATTTTATGTGCATATTTTAGTACTTTTTGGGATCACGTTTGTGCTCTTTTGTTATCAAGAGCTTGTGTTTTACCTTGAAATTCTCTTAGGAGAGGTAAGAGCAAATTTACGCTCTTTTACCCTTTTTTTAAGTGGATTTTATGAGACAAAGGAAGAACATTGAGACTTAAAGATCAGAGACCATTGAAGATCACCTTTTAAAGACTTTGAAGATTTGAAGACTAGCTTTGAAGATTGAAGACAAAAAGAATCGAGGATTTGAAGGCAAGGTGATACGAGGGTGAAAATAGTCATTCCCTCCCGAGCGGGAGCCTACTACACTTTTGCCTTTTGCTTTTCTTTTCCTCCCTTCATGTACTATAAAAGGAATTTTCGGCCACCCACTTCACATCTTATCCTTCTTGGCTGAAATTCCTCTTCTCCCAACCCTAGTTCTTCATTTTCTTTCATTTTTTCCTCTTTGTTTGTGTATGAATTCATCTATAAAGGTTAGTATGATTTGTGTTAGCTTATCTAGTTCTTGGGAGCAATTGACCAAGGCTTCCAAGCCCATGTCTTAAGAACAATTTGTAGCCTATTTTATACTCTCACTATTATGCATTTATGGAGCATTGAATGTGTTTGTTAATGTCATTAATGTTCTTGAAAGCTTGAGTATATGAAGTACTTGTATGATATGCTTGTTAGGGTTTGGGAAAATGGGTTGATTTCCCCTTTTCTTGATAGGAATCCAAGAGTATAATTTAGAGCTTTTGATTGTGTTGATGGATTGATAATTGCTAGATGAATATGATAATGTTGAACTCTTTGTCATGTTTGTTGCTTGTAGCAAATGAGAGAAGTATATGAATGCCGATCGTTCTTGACTAATCTTGTGTAAATGCATGAATTGGTTAAAGGCTTAGACACGGTGTAGTGCTTATAAGTGTTGCCAAGCTTGTTGATTCTTCGTGCTCAATGCCATTAATGGGATACTTTTAGTCGTATTTCAACTAAGAGAGTAATTGGTGAGGTTTGACAAGAGATGTCGAATTCACTCTTGCTAACTACTATCTAAGAAGAATAGAAGTTTAGTCTTCTAAACAAGTAGTGAAAGTAGCAAGTAGGTTGCATGTTCAATGATGGATAAGAGGGTTGGAAGTGGAAGTGAATTGCGCCCAAGGTTTCGTTAATTGTTGTTTTAATCTTGTCTTTAGTTGTCTTGCGTGATTAGCATGTTTTCTCTTATATATGTTTAAACACTTCAAAAGATCCCTCTTCTCGTAGATGACCCTGACTTGCCACTATCTACTTAATTGTAGATAGGAAGAATTAGGGCTTAAAAGTATTAACATTGAGAGGTACGACGATGACTTCCCATAAGTTCAGATATTCAACTAACTTTGCAGAAACAAGATTTTCAGAACTACTATTATCCACAATCAAATTGCATAACTTCTTATTGATTGAACAGTGGGTTCTGAAATGATTCTTACGATGTCCCTCGTCCTTAGATGACAACAGAATCTGATGCAACATAATGCTGACCTTCTCAGTTGCCTCTTATTTGGCAAACTCAGCTCCTTCATACTCATCTGCTGCATTGTCCTTGCCATCCTCTTCTATAAGAGCCACGGTCCTCAATGGGCAAACATTAGACATGTGCCCCACACCACCACAATGAAAACACTTGTCACCACGTGGCTTGGTATACGGGTTAGGCTATCTTTGCATTGGTGTCCAGGCTGGGAACACCATCTTATCCTGGGCACCACCTGAACGACTAGCACCAGCACTAAGGTTGAAGTCCTTGGTTACCACAATCTTTTCCTTGCTTCCAGACGACTTAAAAATGCTTTGGGGCTAAATTTTCTGAAAGCTAGAAAAACCACCACCTCCACCACGAGGGAAGTTCTCCATCATCTATGCTTTCATGGCTAAGGTTTGAGTCTCTGTCAAATTCCACATGGTCAGTAACCCTATATTCTCCTGAATTGAAGGTTTCAGGCTACTAATATACCTAGCCACCCTGTGATTCTCAGAATTGCCAGGTTCATTGCGTCACACACCCTGTGATTCTCAGACTCGCCAAGTTCATTGCGTTCACAATAACACATGAATTCGATCCAGTATCATCTGCTCGTAATTAATGAGCAAAAATCGATCCAACATCATCTGCTTCATCCTTCTCTATGTTTTGATTGGATTTTTGTTATGCTTATGCCTTGAGTCAGCTATCCTGTCTCACTAGATAGCGGCCGTACTCTTTAACTTCACTGCATCACTTGCTTGTCCTGCGGAATCTCTATGACATTAAAAAATTGATACACTTCGATCTTACAATCTAGAAACTTCTCTAAGCCTATGGATCCATAAAACAAGGGGATATCATCCTTAACCCGGTAATCAGGATTATTCCATTGATTACCCTGATTTGTCCAAGTCTCCATGTTGATTCCTTCCTCATCCAAACTTAATGAATCATCGATGATATTCTTCCCCTTCAGATTCCTCCTGGCTGATTTCTCACCATGGCTCAGAGTCTCAGCCCACATCGTCAACGCCTCCATCTGCTTACTCAAAGCAGTAAGTGCTGCGGTAATCATTGTTCCTTCCACCGGGGTTAATAGTTAATCACTCATCGTGAATCAATGGAAAAGGTTAGGGAAAAGTCTGCTCTGATACCAATTGATTCAGTTGGAATAATTGAAAGAGATTCGCAAGCACGAATCCTAGGTTTTGGTTCTGGAATCCACCAGAGAGAAAAAAGCTCTTGATAAATATTAGTATGAAACATAAAATCTCTGAAAATACAAGAGATCCTTAAATACTATAAATAATTTGGAAAAATATTTAAAAAAGGAAATTTGGAATAAATTCTGAAATAAAATGAAAATCGAAAAACACTCAAAAACAGTAAATTGCCATTTTGAGGCCTTAAATGCCCTTTGGCAAGATCTTTATTCTACTCGTCAAAAAGGTTCCAAAGCTACTGGAATCGCCTGATCCTGACTCTGAACGCTAAAGTTACGTTTTAAATCGTACCAAACCTTTACGACAATCCATCGATTCTTCAATCTTTGCTGCCATTCACTCTGCATCATCTATCATGCCAAAAATCTGTTATCTTCTAATTTCAACTATCCTTTCAATCAATATTGCTATGTTCAAGTTAGTAAATATTTTCGAAGTAGCTTGTAATAACTCTTTCCTTCTGCTATTTTGCTTGGCAGATCAATATGATCCAGAATTTTGTTTAGGTCATTTGAGGCGTTGTACATTCAAGGAACTTCGATCTCCCACAGACCATTTCTCAATGAAGAACATATTAGGCTGGGGAGGGTTTGGGATCGTGTACAAGGGGAAGCTAAATAATGGCACCATGGTTGAGGTCAAAAGGTTGATGGACTACAATGCTTTTTGTGGTGAGATTCGGTTTCCAACTGAAGTAGAGGCAATTAGCTTAGTCGTGCACCGGAATCTTCTACATCTCTGGGGATTCTGTTATACTAAAAATGAAAGGCTCCTTGTTTACCCGTATATTCCGAATGGGAGATTAGCATTAAGATTAAAAGGTTTACTTACTATTACTTATACGGCCGATGCGGCATTTTGATATTTCAGCTATTATGCTGAATTGTATTGCCTTACTTTTATTCTTCCTCTGCCAATTCATATTGTTCATCATACCATACACAGGGAGGTAGAGATTTAGCGGGATCCATGATTTTGAATGAGTTGATGGAATGTTGATCAAGGAGTGAAGCTCAGGTTCAACTCTGCATTTGATTTTAGCTCTTGTTCTTTATTCTTTATTTTATTTTATTTTTTTGAGTTTCTATGTGCGTTTTCTGAGATCTGGTTTTGAATTGTAATCTTTTTGTTACAACAAACTTGCTCATTGTTCATCTTCAATTATGAGGTGTATTCATTTACTTATATGTTTGCAACTATTATTATCCAATGTGTATCCGTTACTTGTACTGTGAATGACCTTTTTTCCATTCGTTTTTTATTGGTCATTTTGAATTACGAGGTGCATCTGTTTACTTACATGTTGTATCTGTTAGTATTCAGTGTGTACTTGTTAGTTGTATTGTGTATGCCTTTTTATTTTCATTTATTGTTGATTGTCCGTTTTGAATTAGGAATAACAAATGTTTACTTATATGTTGCATCTGTTAGTATCCAGTATGTACTTGTTTGTTGTGTTGTGTATGACTTTTTTCTTGAAAAAATATGTTGTTGGTTGTTTGTTTTTAATTAGGAGTTGCACTTTTTTACTTATATATTGCATCTGTTAGAATCCCGTATGCACTTGTTAGTTTCACCGCATTTTTTATTTTCATTGTTGATTATTGTCCGATTTGAATTATAAAGTGTACTTGGTTGCTTATGTACTTTATTTTTTTTAATTAAAACCATCCGAGGATGGGGGGAAACTTATTTGGCTCCTCGAACCGAAATGAGTAAGCCATATTAGGCGCTAAAAGTCTTGGAACATCACAGTTTACAATCTCTTTGATGATCCAAGAGCCAAAATAAGCTCATGAATCACAAGAGCCCTTGCTTCCAAAAGCGGTGTTTCCACCTTAAAAGCTAAAAGAAAACTAGGGATCATTGATTTACTGACTTAGTTCAGACTAAGAAATCGATCTAGCTAATATACCGCGAACAGGTCGGAGAATCGAGAAATTCGAGACTCTTATTTGTCAACAATATACCAGTCGAGAGATTGATCCCATGTGAGATGGAATTCCCAAATATTAACTTCCCGAATATCCCTTGCAGTAAATTCTTCTGAAAAACCAGGCAGCATGAGAGGGTGAGAAATGTCAAAAGGTAGCAGCATCAGGAGTGCTTAGGACCTCGTCCTGCCTCCTTTGCCTGTGACCAGTGGTTGACTTCTGAATCCTTTCTGTTCAGCATTCGGGGAAACCTGAAAATAGAAGAGGAGAGAAACTAGCAGTATTTGAAATAACTACAGATATCCACACTACAAAAATTCAGGATAAGAACCCCATGTTAGCTAAGTGAATAGTCTATTTCTATTTCCTACAGGTGTCCATTGGAGATCCAATGCGAATAGCTGGATAACCAATGCTATCAAGTGACAGTAATCCCCTAAGGAAAAGAGGAATAGACCTGTAATCTAAGTCGCCTTGTAAGAGGTTATCCCTAGCAAATTTTGCCAAGAAATCAGCAGCCAAATTAGCTTTTCTAGGTGTATGCTGGATTGGGTTTGAGAGATGATCTACATTAAGTGCACTGCAAATGGAGAAAACTCTACAAGGGCAGCCCCATGGGTTCTGAATACCCCTAACAGCAGTTAAGCAATCAGATTCGATAACACTATTATCTAAAGCTAGTTCTGAGCAGATGTCATATCCACATTGAATAGCTAACAGTTCTGCATATAAGGGGATTGGACTCTGAAAAATTTTAACTCTCATTTTAACCACATTTCCTTTCCAATCCCTGACTATAACGGTGGCTGAGGAAAGACCACTAGATATCCATGATTCATCAGTATTGATTTTGAAACCAAATAGAGGTTTTCCCAATGGACTGCAGTAATAACCTTTTTCTTCTTTTGAAAGATATGTGGGATAATTTTAGCCTGAATCCATTGCTTATGCCTTTCTCTATTACCTATCAGTTTGTGAGCTGTAAATATTTGATAGATCGTTTCTTTAATTTCATGAACACAAGCATCGACTGAGAAGGATCTATTATGAAAAATGATTTTGTTTCTATTAGTCCAGAGAGTCCAAATTGTAACCATTAGAGCAGCAGTTATCAAGTTTGCATGAATTTTAGAATCAGCCCTATGAGATAAATAAAATTCCACCCTATTTTTAAAATTCCTAAATCCTCTATGTTGTATCTGTAAAAATGAGTGCACACTTTGCCAGACAGCACAGGAAGAGGGGCATGAATTGAAGAAGTGGTCCAAATTATCTAAACTGTTCATGCATAGTGGACATATAGAAGCAAAAGAAAAACCCATCCTACATAAAATATTATCAAAAGGTAGGATACTATTTAGAGCTCTCCAAAGAAGCACAGACATCTTTCTAGGTATGAAAGGGGACTAAACCTTTTTAAAATGCTGGATTTCAGGTCTTTTTTGTCTGAAAATACTATAAGCCGATCTGATTGAGAAGTTCCCATCATTTGTTGGAGTCCAAACTAGCTTGTCCTCGTGGGAGAATTCCAACTTCACTTTCTGCAAAAGAAGAATGGTATTGGTAGCCAAATGAGGCTCCAGATTTGGTAATAAAGCATTTTTGTTGTTAATGGAAGACCTGAGAGAGATATCCTCGAAAGGAATATCCATTTCCTCAGGCCATTTATAACAAAGAGCACCTTCACCTGTCCAATTTGCATTCCAAAATGAGTTATTCTAGTGATTCTACTCCAAATGTGGGATTTTTTGTAAGACACAGGTAGTGACCATAAAAGAGTTGACCATTGGGTCCTGTTAATTTGTAGCTTCCACCATAATTTACATGAGAAAGCATCAACTATAGCATCTAGGTCCCTAAAACCTATACCATTTTCATCCACAGGGTAGCTCATTTTTTTCCAAGATCTCCACCCTTTTCTTTCAGAATATTCACTTTTTCCCCAGAATAGGCTAGATGCCATTTTTTCCATTGTTTTAAAAACTATCCTTGGGGGTTTTAAAACTCCAAAAATATGTGTTGGAATTGAAAGAAAGCAATGATTAATCAAAATGATCTTACCAGCTGAACTCAACTATCTATTCTTCCAATTATTTATCAATTTTTCCATTCTTTCTATTACAGGTAAATAATGAAGCTTTAAATTGCGACCTGTAAAAATAGGGACACCAAGGTATTTAAAAGGAAAGGAGCCTTTCTCCATCCCCAGAATTCTCCTGACAGAGTGGACATGATGTAGAGGTGTGTTATGAGATACAAAAAATTCTGATTTTGCAAAGTTTACCTTTTGACCTGAAGTTTTCTCATATGCAATCAAAAATTGTTTAAACCGCCTCAAATTTCTGGTCTCAGTATTCAGAAAAACAGCAGTGTCATCGGCATACATGAGATGAGTAAGGGGAGAACAAGCATTGGGAAGACTAAAGTACTGTAAATATCCAATGGTAAACATTTTCTTTAGACCTCTAGAGAAAGCCTCTGATAGTATATTGTACAGAAAAGGGGAGAGAGGATCACCTTGTTTAATACCCCTAGTGGAAGAAAAGAAACCTGATGTTACTCCATTAATTAGTACAGAAAAATGAGCTGATGCAATGTTATGCATTGTGAGTCTAACAAATTTACCATGGAAACCAAAATGTAGGAGAATAGAATTTAGGAATGACCAAGAAACCCTATCAAAAGCCTTTTGCATATCAAGTTTAACTATCAGATTAGAAACCTTAGATTTCCTAGATAGTAGTCTGGTCATTTCATGCATTAGAATAACATTATCTGAAATGTCCCTTCCTTTAATGAAAGCACTTTGCTCAGGGGAAATCATTAAGTGCATCAGTGGTTTGATCCTTTCCATTAACAATTTTGAAAAAACTTTATTAACAAAGTTTGATAAGCTGATTGGTCTAAAATCTGCAAATGTGATTGGAATAGATTTCTTGGGAATTAGAGTGAGCTAGGTGCTAGACATGGCTTTAGGGATGTTGCCATTATTTAAAAATTCATTAGCAGCTTCTAATAGATCCTCCTTAATGGTTTCCCAGAAAGAGGTGTAAAAATCACCTGAGAAACCATCAGAGCCCGGGGCACTTGATTTGTTAAGGTCAAAAACTGCAAATTTCAATTCCTGTATATTAAAAGGGTTAAGCAGAAGGAGATTATATTGATCATTTAATACTCTAGGAATTTCTTCCAGAAAATTATTAAGATAAGTTCCCTTTTCTTGTGAGACATCCTCATTAAGTAATTCCTGAAAAAATCGAACACCCTCTTCTTTAATCAGATTTGGATCAGTTATCCAATTCCCTTTTCCATCTTTAATTTTACCAATTCTGGATCTTGCTTTCTTTTCCCTAATGGTGTGATGAAAAAAGCTAGTGTTTGCATCTCCCTGTTTTAACCAATTTAACCTCGCTTTTTGCTTCAGAAAAATATTGTGTTCTTTCTGAACTCTGGGAAGCGTAGCTTTAGATTTCATAAGTTCAGTTAAAACTGATTCTTCTTGAGACCGCTGAAACAAAATTTCCAATTCATTGACTTCTGATTCAGATTGTAAGAGATTATGATTTACATTGCCAAATATGTTTTTGTTCCAATCTTTAATGACAACTTAAGTCTCTTTAGTTTGTGAACAAACCTCTACTTCCCAGTAAGAGGGGATATTAATTTCCAATTACAGCCCACTAATTCTTTAAAATCTTGTCTGTTTTACCACATTTCCTGATATCTAAAAGGCCTTGGAGCCTGTTCTACAGCAGATTGGATAGATAGTAATAGAGGGGAATGATCAGAAGTCGTTCTATTTAGTACTTGTATAGAACTGTTTGGAAAAAGATCCAGCCAGTCTAAATTACTCAAACCCCTGTCTAATCTTTGGAACTGAAGGTCCTTACATTTATCCCTAAATCTATTATTACTCCAAGTGAAAGAGTTGCCTACAGTAGGGATTTCATGCAAATCCATGTTAGTTAAGAAATCATTAAATTGTTTCATGATTTTTCTAGGTGTTGATTTCCTACCTTTATATTCTGAAACCGAAGCTACAGTATTGAAATCCCCTATGTAAATAGATGGATCAGGTGTTGGGGATTGTAAATCAGACCATAAAACTTCCCTCGACTGTCTATGGACACTAGCATAAATGAAGAAAACATTCCAATTGACAGAAGTGGCTTTGTCAGTAACTTTATCCTGTAAGTACTGATCAGATTCATTTAAAATGGCTAAACTGAAGACATGATTCCATAAAATCCAAATTTTAGCATTCTGGGCATGGAGGGCATTATTGTATCCAAGATCATGCATCAAAGTGTTTAAATTCTGTTTATCATGCCATGGTTCAATTAAACATAGAATGTCAATCTTGTGTTTCAATTTAAGAGCCTTTAATCTATCCAGTGAAGTACCATAACCCCTAACATTCGAGACTAAAATATTCCCTATTTTTGTGTATTTTATCATTTAAAACTAGGGGGGTTGCTTTTTGTGATGATCTTAGTTTCCTCAGTTTAGTTACTGGGGCATTGCTATTTTTACCCTTCTTGCCTTCACTTTTACTCAGATTGTCTGATGTAGTAATACTTACCTCAGGTTGAGTAATTTGCTCTGTAGCTCTGTTGTGTTCAGCAGAAGTGATAGTATCTTGGATTGCAGGGCAGAGAGCTTTTTCTATTGGGTCACTCTGTACTTCATCAGGAGTAGACAAACATATAACCATATTGTCTACCTTTTCTGCAACTATCTGGAGTGGCACTACTTCCTGTGATTCCAATGACTCGTGGAAAATGTCTACAACTTCATCCTCATGGGCAGCTATTTCATCATCCTGTAAGTCAGATAAAGTGTGGAAAGCATTTGATATAGTAACCGTATCCTTCTTAACTAATTCTTCCTGAATAGGAGGGAGTTCAGGCTGTTGAGTCTTTTTTCTCCAAAAAAAATTTGTGATATGTTTTGAGATATCATCCAATGAATAGAAAGGAGTATTTATTTTCATGTGACTAACTCTGAAAGAGTTAGAGTTATTTTCCACTAGAGAATCTGAGTTCATGTTTTGAAACTGGAAATCAGTTTCTTTTTGGGAGACTGATAGAGTAGATGAACCTTCCACTTCCAATGTTACATTAGGGGCATTACCTAGGTTTTTCTGAATATCAGCTTGAGATGCAGATTGTCTAACCTTGTTCTCTTTGGTTTCAGCTATGATTTTACTATTTTTTCTCAGTTCTGGATGCAGGAAGTTACAGTATACCTGACTGTGTCCAATTATCCTACAGTGAGTACAATACGAAGGCAACTGATCATATTCAATTTGGTAATCTGCTACTTTATTGCCAATTCCTACCACTATTGTATTAGGGAGTTGAGACAAGAGGTCCACTTCTACACAAACTTTAATAGCAGAAGGTCTAGTTAGAGCATTTGTAGTTGCATCCATTTTGAGAAATGTTCCTATTTGGTTGCTTATGCCTATGATAGCCGAGGTATTGTAAAAATGTAAAGGGAGTTGGTGAATGGTTACCCATGCTGGAACAATGGAGGATTCAGCAGGGTAGAAATCCGGAGACCACTTCTGGACCTTCATTGTCGATCCATGAACCATCCATTGACCCTTCATCCAACACCGATGATAATCCTCGTTGTCCTGAAATCGAATAAGATTGTGGCAATAGTCAATAGATCCTAATTGACATTTACCTTTCAAGCCAATTGATTTAAATGCAGATACAAATTTCTCCATAGGAGGTTTCCCCCTATTGAATTTCCCGACCAAAGCATTCTGGTAATGTGAAGCCAGAAGCTCGCCTTCCTCTGGGGGAAGGATATAAGCCAACTTGCCCTTATATTCAGTAATAGGGTGCAGGTTGGGCGTGTCTGGAAGGGAGGATATGAGCGGGGAAGGTTTCGTGTTCAAAGCTTGTAGAAAGCTTTTGTTGATGGAAGGGTTGGAATCGGTGTTTTGGTTAGGCGTCGGAGACGCTATGATCTTCAACCAGAATCAGTAAAAGAGCCGTTGACAGAGAAAATTAGATGAGGAAGAAGTACAGTAACAGAAAATTGTGAACAGTTTCAGAAGCGTGTGAATCGCACTCTGAATCGCACGTAAGGAGGAAGGTCCAGCTGGTTGCTTATGTACTACACATGTTATTATCCAATGTGTATGACTTTTTGCAGGAGTCAGATCTATGAAGTGGTTATAACTTTTAAGGAATTGGACAATATTGGACATTGGAATCCACAGGACGTACCAGCACGAGGAGGATTTAGATGAAGATGAAATTGAATGTGAAGATTCAAAGATAATCCCATTTTGAAGATTAATAGTTAATGAATCATTGTATTAGAGACTCTTAGTTAGTCTAGATATGAATATTTTTGTAATTGTAAGTTCCCTAATGGAAGAATTCTATCACGAGCACTTTATCTCCCATTTTGTTTAGATGTTGAGAACCCCTCTCATGTTTGAATTTGACAAAATTTTCATTTTTTTTCCATACAAAGTATGGAATGCTTTACATGTGTTGGTTTCAAGCCGACAATACTTTCCGTGACCTCTGTTTGATTTTAAATTAGGGAAATTTTTCTCATGTTTTTTTAAAAACAAACACATCTTTTATTGTAATCAGTATATATTTTAAGGTATTAACTGCAGTACATGTGAAAGTTTGAAAACTACAAAATTATGTGACCTCTGTTATGTATACTATAAGACAATACTAGTTGTAGGCTAACATTTGCATGTTTAAAAAAAAAACATAAACAATTCATAAGGTAACTTATGCACTGCCTCATGGCAAAGTTTTTCTATTCATAGAAGGAATTGATAATTTAAAATCATATACGTGTTTTTATTTAAACAATACTCATTGTAAAGTAATCAATGCAGAGTTAATATGACAATTTTAATTTGTCAAATTTTAGCCTTCTATGTTTGTGTAAATTATAATATATAATAGTTTTAGACTAACACATGTATGTTTTACCAAAACATAAACAATTCATAAGGTAACTTATGCACTGCCTCATGGCAAAGTTTTTCTATTCATAAAAGGAATTGATAATTTAAAATCATATGCGTGTTTTTATTTAAGCAATACATTTTGCAAAGTAATTAATACAAAGTTAATATGACAATTTTAAATTATCAAATTTAATTCTCCTCTGTCTGTGTAAACTATAATATATACTAGCTTTAGACAAACATATGCATGTTTTAACAAAATATAAATGATTCATAAGGTAACTTATGCACTGCCCCATGGCAAAGTTTTGCTATTCATAAAAGGAATTGATAATTTAAGATCATATTTGTATTTTTATTTAAATAATGCATGTTGTAAAGTAATTAATACATCGTTAATATGACAGTTTTATATTGTCAAATTTAGTCTCCTCTGTCTGTGTAAACTATAACATATACTAATTTTAGACTAACATATGCATGTTTTAACAAAACATAAATGATTCATAAGGTAACTTATGTACGATCTCATGGAAAAGTTTCATAATTCATATTTAGAGCTCTTAAAATAGGTGTATGTTTTAATACAAGCGATATGTATTGTAAGGTAACATGTGCATAGTATATACGAAAATTTTCAGCAGCATTTAGTTCATTTTTTGAATATTTGCCACATATTTTTTACATGTTCATAGCAGCAGAATTGAAAGTTAAAACATGCATCAAAAAACATTTTTCTGTCAAAAGTTAAAAGTCATAATTAAAGAGTCCGTCTCATGGTGAGACCAGGGACTATAGGTAAAAATCGGAAAAGAGCAAACTAAATTCGGGAGCAAAAAATTAATAGAACTGGACTAAATTGAAAATTATTACAATTACACATTAAATCCCTGAACTTTTAAAACATCAATATGAAGCCCCATCTTGAAATCTTTGCAATTTAATCGCTGGTCTCACCGTGAAATTGTCTTATACAAGACTTTGTCCTAATTAAATTCATTTTCCCACCACCGTACTTCCAAAAACATGCATCCATACCACCGTCACACTATAGAAGAGAATACCAAGATTATAACTCTGTTTTCCGTGCCTGAATTCTTCTGTTCAGGCAACGGTTGACAACTGAAAGCAACTCTCGACCAGCATAGCAACTAGTTCTTCTCTGAATAAACTTTTACTTACTACACTATTGAGGTCATCTTTAACTCTTGCATCTTGAAAAGTTGAAGCAATATCTGTTCCTGGAAGAGGTTTTTGACCCCTTCGAACATTTTCCTTTGCGAAAAGATCAACACAGAGTGCAGTCCTGCAGATGCAACCAAAGTATGCAAGCGATCTGATTCAGCTCTCAAGTTTCTCACCCTCAGAAGTAAACTCTTAAATAAAGACATCTGAAACAGACAACACAGTCAAGAATTGATACATGTTGTCTTGTCTAAAAAGCACAAAATGACACAATGCCTGTTTCAAAAACTTGCACCGAGTCCCTATCCTTTATGCAATTATACCTAGCTCCAGAGTTCAGTTCAGCTGCTATTATTTTTTTTTTTTTAAACCATCCTTAGATGGGGGGTATATATTGGCTCCCCAGGCCAGTAATAGGCATAAAGTATACAGGATTTACAAAAGGTCTTGCAAAAAGATGAACCCAGAGCTAAGTATTGCCCCTGAAGGACAACATAGTGCTTCCAAAAGCATGAGATCCTCTTGACTGTTTTGAGTAAATCTAATCTGAAATGATCATTTAACGGATCACTTCGCGAACAGGGCGAAGAAACGTAAGTACGAGACTTCTATTTGTCAACGAAGCGACCGTTAAGATGAAAATTATCTAGCAATGTAGAGGAGTCTATCAGGAGTTAGCTAAAATCCTAGAAGCAATAAGCTGCCGAAGAGACCAGCAGTGATATCAATCTTGCAAAGTTGTCCGAACTTGCATAAGTTTCCTTCGTTCATTGAAGTGTTCCCCTCTTCAGTATGAACTTGCATACGTTTCCTTCATTTATTGATATGCTCCTTTCCTGCAAAAAACCAAGAAAAAGCAGCCAGCAGTATCCATAGAAGCAAATGACAAAATCTATGATAAAAGCATCTGATATCTTATAACTGAATTCAGGAGGCAAGACGAATGCCTTGCATTCCAATTTTATCAAGCTGAATGAGACCTTTGAAAAAAGGTGGAGTCATGTCCATGTTTAAATCTCCATGCAAATTATTTTCCTTAGCATATTTGGCTAAAAAGTCACCAGCTGTATTGGCCTCCCTTGGGATGAATGTGATTGGATTCATTTTATGCAGCTCATGCAAGGATATACAGGTAGAGTAAACTGTCCAAGGACAGGCCATTGGTGTCTGAATTCCTTTAACCGCAGATTGGCAATCTGACTCAATCAAACAGCCATGTAAGTTAAGCTCTGTGCATAAATCATATGCCATTTGAATTCCTATCAGTTCAGCATGAATTGGGGATTCAGAATGAAAGACATGAACTCTCAGTTTGGAAACCTGACCATTCTTATCCCTCACAATTACTGCACATGAAGAAATACCCCCAGATATCCATGTGGCATCTGTGTTTAGTTTAAATCCAGAATGTGGCTTTTCCCATCTTACAGCTACAAATTCTTTTTTCTTCCTATGTAATATATCAGGTATAAGGCCTGCTTGAATTAGGTCTTTATGTTTCTCTTTTTTGCCTCTAAGTGGATGTGCACTAAAGATTAGCTTGATCAACTCCTTAGCATTATGAAAGCATGCATCAAGAGAAAATGGCTGATTATCATATAGACACTTGTTCCTATGAGTCCAGAGGGACCAAGATGTGACTATTAAGACTGCCTTAATCACTATGGAGGTTAACTTCGAGTCTGCCCTTTTAGATAAATAAAATTCAACCCGATTTCTGAAACTATTAAAAATTGGGAGATGAAGATGTATGATGGAGTTAAATCTGTTCCAAATTTCAAGTGAGGAGGGGCATGAGTTAAAGAAATGGTCAATAGTATCCGAATGATTCCTACACAAAGGACATTTAGATGCTATGGGAAAACCAAATTTGCATAAAATGTTATCGAATGGTAGGATTCCATTAAGCACTCTCCAAATTAGCACAGACATTTTGGAGGGAATGAAAGGGGACCAGATTTTATGAAGGTATAAGATTTGTGTACCTTTTTGTCTAAGATTCTTATAAGCTGAGTTAGTTGAAAAGTTGCCATCCATTGTAGGAGTCCAAATCAGTCTATCCTCATGCGTGTGTTTAAGTGTCACTTCCTGCAAAATTAGATTAGTAGTGGTAGCCAAATAAGGCTCCAATATTGGTAGGTAGTGATTTTTGTTAGCTATGAAAGAGCTCAAGCTTATCTGAGGGAATGGAATGTCCATTCCATCCGGCCATTCATAAAATAAAGCACCACTACCTATCCAGTTTGCATTCCAGAAGGAACAAGAACCTTTTCCATAGAGAATTCTAGTAAAACTGTTAGCTATTTCTGTTACCTTGCAAATTCTCTGCCAAGTGTGAGAATTCTTATAAGATTTTGGGAGAGACCACAGATGTTGAGTCCATTGAGACTTGTTGAGCTGTAGTTTCCACCAAAGTTTACAAGAGAAGGAATCAACTGTTGCATTAATGTCTCTAAATCCTATTCCATTTTCTTGAATTGGGAAACTCATTTTTTTCCATGATCTCCATTTCTTTCTATTTCCTTTGATCTCATTTTGCCCCCAAAAAAGTCCTGATGCTAGCTTTTCCATTTTTCTTAAGACTACTTTAGGTGGACTTAGTACTGCAAACAGATGTATTGGAATGGATAAGAAACAGTGATTAATGAGAATGATTTTTCCTGCAGAGCTTAACCACTTATTTTTCCAGTTGTTTAAAGTTTTTTCCATTCTTTCCAAAACAGGTAGATAGTGCACTTGTTTATTTCTTCCTACAAAAATAGGAGCCCCTAGATATTTAAAAGGAAATGTGCCTCTTGTCATACCTAAGGTCCTAGAAATTAATTGCATTCTATCCACTGGTGTTTTAGGGTCAGCAAAGAAGTTAGACTTGGTAAAATTTACTTTCTGGCCCGAGGTTTGTTCATATGCATGCAAGAATTTTTTAAATCTTTTCAGATTCTTTTGATTACCATTCAGAAAAACTGCTGTGTTATCTGCAAACATAAGATGAGTAATATGTGGACAATTCCTGGGTAATCTGAAGTTCTGTAGATAGCCTAGATGAAACAATTTTTTAAGGCTTCTTGAAAAGGCCTCAGAAACTATGTTATACAGAAAAGGGGATAAAGGATCCCCTTGTTTAATGCCCCTATTTGCAGCAAAAAAACCTGAAGTTACACCATTTATTAGCACTGAAAAATGAGTTGAGGCTATGTTTTGCATTATTCTATGCACAAATAATCCATGAAATCCAAATTGCAACAGGATAGAGTTAAGAAACGACCATGATACCCTGTCAAAAGCTTTCTGCATGTCTAATTTAAGGATGAGGTTTGGAGCTTTTGATTTCCTAACTAAAATTCTAGTCATTTCCTGCATCATAATTATGTTATCTGATATGTCTCTCCCTGTTATGAAGGCACTTTGTTCAGGAGATATGAGAGAAATCATTAGTGGTTTTATCCTTTCCATGATCATCTTAGAGAAAACCTTATTCACAAAATTAGATAAACTTATGGGCCTGAAATCAGAAAAGGTTACTGGAACAGGTTTTTTGGGTATCAATGTTAACCAGGTACTAGAGATAGCTTTAGGAATATTTCCAGTTTTTAAGAAATCATTAGCAGCCTCCAAGAGATCTGTACTGATTACTTCCCAAAAAGTGGTAAAAAATGCTCCTGAGTATCCATCAGGTCCAGGTGAGCTAGATGGATTTAGGTCAAAAACTGCATTTTTTAATTCCTGAAGTTGGAAGGGAGATAAGAGATGATCATTTTGCTGATCAGTAACTATCCTAGGTATTTCTTTGAGAAAGTGATTAAGAAAAGTCCCCTCTATGTGATTATCTTCCTCATGAAAAAGTTCTTTATAAAATCTCACTGCTTCCTCTTTGATTAGAGAAGGATCAGAGATCCAAATGCCATTCCCATCTTTAATCTTGCTTATTCTGGTTTTGGTTCTCTTTTCTCTAACTGAGTGGTGGAAATAGCTAGTGTTGGCATCACCAAATTTAAACCAGTTAATCCTAGCTTTTTGCTTAAGAAATATAAAATTTTCTTTTTGAGCCCTCATAAGCAACTGTTTTGAGTTATTCAACTCACTAAGGATTAAATCATCATTTGTTTGCTGAAATGTGACTTCCAGATCTCTGACCACATTTTCATATTTTTCTAGATTCTGTGCTACATTACCAAAATGTATTTTATTCCATTGTTTAATTTCCATCTTTAACCTTTTCAATTTAAATACAAGCCTGTACATTCCTTGAAAAGGGGATGCTATCTGCCAGTTTTTAGCTACCAAATCAAGAAATTCCTGTCTGTTTGACCACATGTCCTGGTATCTAAATGGTCTAGGTGCTTGTTCCTCAGATGATTGGACAGATAGAAATAAGGGGGAGTGGTCCGAAGTCATCCTATTTAATACTTGGATGGAGCTATTAGGGAAAAGCTCCAACCAATCAATGGTAGCTAATCCCTTGTCTAGCCTTTGAAACATCAAATCTTTGCATTTATCCTTAAATCTGTTGTTACTCCAGGTGTAAGAATTCCCAACAGTAGGAATTTCATGCAAGTCCTTAAAATTTATGAAGTCTTTAAATTGTCTCATGCTCTTTTTAGGTGTGGACTTTCTTCCCTTGTATTCAGATACTGACAATACTGTGTTAAAATCTCCTATGTATATAGAGGGGGCTTGAACAATGTCATTTAGATCCTTCCATAAGTCCTCTCTCAATTGTCTATGCACACTTGCATAAATAAAGAAACAATGCCAGGTAAAAGATGAAGCTGATTCAGTTATGTTAGCATGAACATATTGATCTGTCTCATTTAAAATTGTAATGTGGAAGGAAGGTTCCCATAAAATCCAGATTTTGGCAGTTTGTGCAGCTAAAGCATTATGGTATCCAAGATCATGTTTTAATACTGAGAGCCTTTGTTTATCTTGCCATGGTTCTATTAAACACAGAATATCTATTCTATGTTTAAGTTTTAGGGCCTTTAATCTTTCTACTGAAGTTCCAATACCCCTGACATTCCACACTAAAACATTTCCTATTATGGTGTATCTAATCATTTAAAAATTTTGGGGTTAGCTTTCTGTGAAGATCTTAAATTTTTAACTTTCTTTGCTGTTGTCTTTCCTTTATCACCTGACCTACCATTACTTGTCTCTATATTACCCAGAGTGGAAACCAATTCAGGAGAGCTAACCTTATTCTGCATGATTTCCTCCTTATCAGTTTCATTTCTGAGTGAATCCCTTTTGTTAGCTCCTGTGTTTTCTTCTGAAATAATCTGCTCTGTGTCTCCTGCTGGGAGTTTCTCAACAAAAGGATGATTAGGAACAGAGGTCTCAATATTATCAGAGATAATCTGAGGAATTACATCCTGTGATTCCACAGATTCATGAAAAACTTCTACTGCCTCATCTTCCAAGTCTTCCTGAAAATCATCTAATGATTGAAAATCATTAGAGATAGTAACTACATGTTCATGTGTAACTTTTGTTTGGGGTTGAGGTGTTTCATTTAACTGATTCTTTTTCCTCCAAAAAGAAGTAGTTATTGGCTTAGATATATCATCAAGAGAATAAAAAGTTGCATTTCTCTTTTTATGACTAAACTTAAGCATATTGTTGGTAATTTCTTGCTGCAATAAAAAGGATTTTTGATGAGATTCCTTTTCCTTTTGAAGAACAGTTAGATCAGAGGATCCTTCCATGTTAAGTTCTTTTGATTGTACTTCTGGTCTTTTGTTCTCCATATGAAAATTAGCCTGAGGAACTTCTGTCTTTTTCAAAGTTATTTTCCTTAACTCAGGGTGCAACTGGTTACATTTTAAGTTGTTGTGACCTAACATTTTACAGTGAGAGCAGTATTGAGGCAGATCTTCATATTCTATTGGGTAATCTGCCACCTTGTTCCCTATTCCTACCACAATTGAGTTTGGGAGCTGTGATAACAAATCAATCTCTACACAAACTTTTATAGCAGATGGTCTAGTTAGGGATTTGGTGGCTGCATCCATCTTAAGAAATCTTCCAACCTGTGAGCTAATACCTATTATTGCAGAATTGTTATAGAAATGTAGTGGCAGATTATGAAACGTTACCCAGACCGGCACAATGGAGGATTCCACCGAGGGTGAGAAATCGGTCGACCACTTCTGTACTTTCATCGAGTATCCTTGGATTGTCCAAAGCCCCTTCATCCAACACCTTTGATAGTCCTCGCTTTCCTGAAATCGAATTAGCACATGTCGGTAATCTATTGAACCAATCTGAAATTTGGATTTAAAACCTATAGATTTAAAGGCTTGTAGCAGAGAATCCATAGGAGGTTTCCCCCGGATGAATTTCCCAACTAGGGCATTTTGGTAATGCGAAGCAAGGAGTTCTCCTTCATCAGGTGGGAGAATATATGCAATTTTGCCTTTGAATTCAGTTCAGCTGCTATTAGTAATATTTTACACAGAGTTCAGTCTAAAAGAGAGTACCTGTATGCTAAGATCGAGAAGATGCAGATTTGTTACCACAGCTCTAACAAGACTTTCTCGAGTAGACGAGAACTCTTGCCTGTCCCATAGAGTGAGAACCACAATGGTAGAAGCTGAAGCCCATTCGGGCGCTTGCCTCCGGGAACATCAACCAAGTACAACATGTTCATTCCGACCTCGAAAATTAACGCGGGCTCCAGTTAGGCCAGTCAAATGGATTAATTGGATATTCCATTATCCAAATTCAATTAATCCATTATTTAATGGGTCTTTATTCAATTAACTCAGTTATTAATGGGTCATAATGAGTTGGATCATAAATGAGTTGGGTCATTAAATGGATAACACATTGAGTAACTCGTGAGATAACTTATAGGACCCAATGGGTTAAAATATATTATCCAATAAGTCATTATCCAATAAGTAATTATGTAATTAATCTAATAAATTATCATTCAATATTTTCTTCTGATTTGGGTTACAAGTTGTCATTATCTAATGACATCGGGTATTAAATACCCATTAGTTTTGAGATTGGGCGAGATGAGAATAATTAAATTTTGATCTTAATATGTCCCATATTATCTTAATTCAATTGAACCTAACAAATACCAGATAAATATTCAAAAATGTCCAATTAAATGCATGTGTAATATTTAACATAAAAAATCACTATAATTCACAAATTATATAAATTATAATTCAAAATTTATTAGAGCTCAATCTCGTGCCGTATTCGAGTTCAAACAGTACTCAAGCTCGTACAGTATTCGCGCTCAATCTCGTATAGTATTCGAGTTCATACAATATTCGAGCTCAATCTCGTACAGTATTCGTGTTCGTACAGTATTCGTGCTTAATCTCGTACAGTATTAGAGTTCGTGTAGTATTCGAGATCAATCTCGTATAGTATTCGAGCTCGAACTCGAACCTAAATAATATTGTTCGTTAATTTCGTCGAGTTACAAAGCCAACATATTATATATTTTTATTTTTATTAAATATATTATAATATAATAAATGATTATATATCAGGGAAATATTAAATCATTTGTAATCAAACTCATGAAAATTTAGTTATCTTATGATATAAAATTATCCACGGGTCACCCATTACCTAACCCAAGTCGACCCATAAAAAATTATCCAACAGGTGATCCATTATCCAACCTAACTAAACCCAATAACTATAACCCAATTTTATCCATTAACCCAATGGTCATTATCCAATAAGTCTTATCGAATAAGTGAAAATAGTATATGGATAACGGTTATCCAACGGGTGACTAGCTCCAGTGAGGAAGCTAAGAAGGGTGCCAAATGTGACACCATCAGATACTCCAACATATCTTTCTGCATTTACAGACTCTAAATCACTAGCATTCCCCCTTTTCGAAAGCTTCTTGATCACTTTTAAGGAACCTGAAGCCACTGCCTTAAAGGAATACACGACAGTGTAAACTATTGCTCTGAAGCTCAAACGTGGGTCTCACCTGCGATCCATCAACGACTCAATTGCGTTTCTCGAGGTGGCTCCCACAGTAGAAGACTGTTGAGGGTCTATGATGATACTAGAGTCCTCATTTTTTTTGGAAAGCCACTGGTTGTCGGAGGAAGACATCGGAGAACAAATCGGTAAAAGAGTTTTGGTTGAAGAAGTGGAGAAACTGTAACTTTGATTTGCACAGAAACGTTTGAGGGACTTATGAAGTCAAACATCCAAGTTAGGGGTATTTCAAAATCAAGTCAAAACTTTCGGCGTGTTGGGGGGACGTTTGAGGGACGTCCCCGCCCCAGTACCCGCTGTCGTACTGTCCCCATACAGATTCTTTATTTACTTTGCAGTCCACGTGTGTTATAGTCCATCAGAACATTTTAGTAGAGAAATTCCTTCTTGATGACAAGTCACTCAATTAACATCCAACTATCTATCTTCTTGATTGTATTCAAACGCGTAGTTGTATTAATAAGTATGCGTCCTTGTTGGATGTGTGTTAATCAAAGACTCGTAGGGGTAGATTGTACAGTTACAACTTTCATAAACATGAGCTATATGGGTTCATTTATCGCTTTGCAATGACTAGTGTGGCTACACCGCGCGTAACGCTGTGAGCTTGATAACAAATTATAGAAAT
This sequence comes from Rubia yunnanensis, assembly GCA_037428765.1. Lineage (NCBI taxonomy): Eukaryota > Viridiplantae > Streptophyta > Magnoliopsida > Gentianales > Rubiaceae > Rubia > Rubia yunnanensis. The sequence continues at coordinate 76,047,133 of CM075062.1, forward strand.
TGTATAGGAATGTTAAAAGAGTTGTAATTAAAGCTATAAATGTAGCAATTATGCATGTAATTGAAGCGTGGAGATGGTGAGAGGTGAAGGTTCTCCTGCTGGAAGTTCACATCTCCAATGGTTACCTCTCGAATAGGTACCTCTCAAACCCATCCAATGGAACCCCTCAACCTGAAAGTTCACTTCTCGAATGCGTAGAAGATTCCATCCCTTCCAGTGGACCCATTCGAGGAAAGAAGATTCCATCCTTTTGAGGGCCTAGAGCTCGATCCCTACAAAGACAGAAGACTCCATCCCTTCGAGAGCTGAGAGCTCAAGCCCTTCGAGGATAGAAGCCTCCAGCCCTTCTAGGACTGAGATCCAGACCCCTTCGAGGACGAAAGAGTCTATCCCTTCGAGGACTGAGAGCTCGACCCCTTCGAGGAAAGAAGACTACATCCCTTCGAGGGCCTAGAGCTTAACCCCTACGAGGACAGAAGAATCCATCCCTTCGAGGGCTGAAAGCTCAACCCCTTTGAGGAAAGAAGCCTCCAGCCCTTTAAGGGGGAGAGTTAGACCCCATCGAGGGCTGAAAGCCAGACCCCTTCAAGGAAAGAAGAGTTCATCCCTTCGAGGGCCTAGAGCTCGACCCCTTCGAGGATAGAAGACTCTATCCCTTTGAGGGCTGAGAGCTCGACCACTTTGAGGAAAGAAGACTACATCCCTTCAAGGGGTGAGATCTCTACCCCTTCGAGAACAGAAGCCTCCATCCCTTCGAGAGCTCAGAGCTAGACCCCTTCGAGGATATAAGAGTCCATCTCTTCGAGGGCTGAAAACTAGACCACTTTGAGGAAAGAAGACTCCATCCCTTTGAGGGCCGAGAGCCAAACCCCTTCAAGGATAAAAGAGTCCATCCCGTCGAGGGATGAGAGCTTGGCCCCATCGATGAAAGAAGACTCCATCCCTTTGAGGGCCTAGATCTCGACCCTCAAGAAAAGAAGAATATAATCCTTCAAGGGGTGAGATCTCGACCCCTTCAAGGAAAGAAGAGTCCATCCCTTCGGTGGCTGAGAGCTAGACCACTTTGAAAAATAGAAGAGTCCATCCCTTTGAGGGCTTCAAGCTCGACACCTTCGATGATAGAAGACTCCATACCTTTGAGGAAAATAGATACTATCCCTTCGAGGGCTGAGAGCTCAACCCCTTCGAGGATAGAAGGGTTCATCCCTTGGAGGGATGAGAGCTCAACCCATTCGAGGAAAGAAGAGTATATCCCTTCGAGAGCTGAGAGCTGAACCTCTTCGAGGATAAAAGAGTCCATCCCTTTGAGGGCTAAGAGCTCGACCCCATCGAAGAAAGAAGAGTCCACCCCTTCGAGGGCTGAGAGCTAGACCCCTTCGAGGATAGAAGAGTTCATCCCTTCGAGGGCTGAGAGCTCGACCCCTTCAATGATAGAATAGTCCATCCCTTCGAGAGCTGAGAGATGGACTCCTTCGAGGATAAAAGACTCCACCCCTTCGATGGCTGAGAGTTAAACCCCTTTGAGGATAGAATAGTTCATCCCTTTGAGGGCTGAGAGCTGGACCCCTTTGAGGATAGAAGAGTCCATCCCTTCGAGGGCTGACAGCTGGACCCCTTCTAGGATAGAAGAGTTCATCCCTTCGAGGGCTGAGAGCTTGACCCCTCATAGGAAATAAGACTCCAACCCTTCGAGGGCTGAGAGCTCGACCCCTTCAAGTAAAGAAGACTCCATCCCTTCGAGGGCCTAGAGCTCAACCCCATCGAGGAAAGAAGAATCCATCCCTTCGAGGGCTGAGATCTCGACCCCTTCGAGGAAAGAAGACTCCATCCCTTCAAGGGTTGAGATCTCGATCCCTTTGAGGAAAGAAGAGTCCATCTCTTGGTTGGATGAGAGCTAGACCCCTTCGAGAATAAAAGAGTCACCCCTTCGAGGGCTTCGAGCTTGACCCCTTCGAGGATAGAAGAGTCCATCCCTTCGAGGAAAGAAGACTCCATCTCCTCGAGGGCTGGGGGCTCGACCCCTTCGAGGATTGAAGAGTCCATCCCTTCGAGGAAAGAAGACTTCATCGTTTTGAGGGCCTAGAGCTCAACACTTCCAGTAAAGAGGTTTCCATCCCTTCGAGGGCTGAGATCTCAGTCCCTCCGAGGAAAGAAGAGTCCATCCCTTCGATTGCTGAGAGCTAGACCCATTTGAGGATAGAAGATTCCACCCCTTCGAGGGCTTTGAGCTAGACCCCTTCGAGGATAGGGGAGTCCATCCCTTCGAGGAAAGAAGACTCTATCCATTCAAGGGTTGAGAACTCGACCCCTTCAGGGAAAAAGAGTCCATCCTTTTGAGGGCTGAGAGCCTGACCCCTTTGAGGATAGAAGAGTCCATCCCTTCGAGGGCTGAGAGCTCGACCCATTCAAGGAAAGAAGACTCCATCCCTTCGAGGGCCTAGAGCTTGACCCCTTCGAGGAAAGAAAACTCCATCCCTTCGAGGGCTGACATCTTGACCCCTTCGAGGAAAGAAGACACCATCACTTCAAGGGCTAAGATCTTGACCCCTTTGAGGAAAGAAGAGTCCATCCATTCGATGGATGAGAGCTAGACCCCATCAATAATATAAGAGTCCACCCCCTTGAGGGCTTCATTCTCGACCCCTTCGAGGATAGAAGAGTCCATCCCTTCGAGGAAAGAAAACTCCATCCATTCGAGGGCTGAGGGCTCGACCCCTTCGAGGATAGAAGAATCCATCCCTTTGAGGGTTCAGAACTTGACCCCTTCGAGCAAAAGAGTCCATCCTTTCGAGGGCTGAGAGCCGGACCCCTTTGAGGATAGAAGAGTCCATCCCTTCGAGGGCTGAGAGCTTGACCCGTTCAAGGAAAGAAGACTCCATCCCTTCAAGGACCTAGAGCTTGACCCCTTCAAGAAAAGAAGACTCCATCCCTTCAAGGGCTGACATCTCAACCCCTTCGAGGAAAAAAGACTCCATCTCTCAATGGCTGAGATCTCGACCCCTTTGAGGAAAGCAAAGTTAATCCCTTTAATGGATGAGAGCTAGACCCCTTCAATGATAGAAGAATCCACCCCCTCGAGGTCTTCGATCTCGACCCCTTTGAGGATAGAAGAGTCCATCCCTTCGAGGAAAGAAAACTCCATCCCTTCGAGTGCTGAGGGCTCGACCCCTTCAAGGATAGAAGACTCCATCCCTTCGAGGGCTGAGATCTCAACCCCATCGAGAAAGAAGACTCCATCCCTTTGAGGGCTGGGAGCTTGACCCCTTCGAGGAAAGAAGAGTCCATCCCTTTGATGGCTTAGAGCTAGACCCCTTCGAGGATAGAAGAGTTCACCGCTTCGAGGGCTTTGAGCTAGATCCTTTCAAGGATAGAAGATTCCATCCCTTCGAGGAAAGAATACTCCATCCCTTTGAGGTCTTAGAGCTCGACCCCTTCGATGATAGAAGAGTCCATCCCTTCGATGGCTTCGAGCTAGCCCCCTTCGAGAATAGAAGAGTCTACCACTTCAAGGGCTTTAAGCTAGACCCCTTCAAGGATAGAAGAGTCCATCCTTTCAAGGAAAGAGGACTCCATCCCTTCGAGGGTTGAGATCTTGTCCCCTTCGAGGAAAACATAGTCCATCCCTTCGATGGCTGAGAGCTAGATCCCTTCGAGGATAGAAGAGTCCACCCCTTCGAGCGCTTCGAGCTAGACCCCTTCAAGGATAGAAGAATCCATCCCTTCAAGGAAAGAAGAGTCCATCCCTTCGATGGCTTAGAGCTAGACCCCTTCGAAGATAGAAGAGTCCACTTCTTCGATGGCTTCGAGCTAGACCCCTTAAAGGATAGAAAAGTCCATCCCTTCGAGGAAAAAAGACTCCGTCCCTTTGGGGTCTTAGAGCTCGACCCCTTTGATGATAAAAGAGTCCATCACTTCGATGGTTGAGAGCTAGACCCCTTCACGTATAGAAGATTCCACCCCTTCGAGAGCTTTGAGCTAGACCCCTTCAAGGATAGAAGTGTCCACCCTTTCGAGGAAAGAGGACACCATCCCTTCGAGGGCTATGATCTCGGCCCCTTCGAGGAAAAAATAGTCCATCCCTTTAATGGCTGAGAGCTAGACCCCTTCGAGGATAGAAGAGTCCGCCCCTTTGAGTGCTTCGAGCTAGACCCCTTCGAGGATAGAAGAGTCCATCCCTTAGAGGAAAGAAAACGTAATCCCTTCGATGACTGAGAGCTCGACCCCTTCGAAGATAGAAGAGTCCATCCATTTGAGGGCTGAGAGCTGGACCCCATTAAGGATAGAAGAGTTCATTTCTTCGAGGGCTGAGTGCTAGACCCCTTCGAGGGTAGAAGAGTCCACCCCTTCAAGCGCTTTGAACTAGACCCATTCGAGGATAGAAGAGTCCATCCCTTTGAGGAAAAAAGACTCCATCCCTTTGAGGGCTGAGAGCTTGACCCCTTCAAAGATAGAAGAGTCCATCCCTTTGAGGGCTAAGAGCTAAACCCCTTCGAGGGCTGAGAGCTAGACCCCTTCAAGGATAGAAAAGTCCACCCCTTTGAGGGCTTCGATCTTGACCCCTTCGAGGATAGAAGACTACATCCCTTTAAGTGCTCAGGGCTCGACACCCTTAAGGATATAAGACTCCATCCCTTCGAGTGCTGAGATCTCAACCCCATCGAGGAAAGAAGACTCTATCCCTTTGAAGGCTGAGATCTCGACCCCTACGAGGAAAGAAGGGTCTATCCCTTCGATGGCTTAGAGCTAGAACCCTTCGAGAATAGAAAAGTCCACCCCTTCGAGGGCTTCAAAATAGAACCCTTCAAGGATAAAAGAGTACATCTCTTCTAGGAAAGAAGACTCCATCCCTTCGAGGGATTAGAGCTCGACCCCTTCAAGGATATTAGAGTCCATCCCTTCGAGGGCTGAGAACTCGACCCCTTCAAGGAAAAATGTTTCCATCCTTTCGAGGGATGAAAGCCAGACCCCTACGAGAATAAAAGAGTCCATCCCTTCGAGGGCAGAGAACTCGACCCCTTTGATGAAAGAAGACTGCATCCCTTCGAGGGCCTGGAGCTCGACCCCTTCGAGGAAAGAAAACTCCATCCTTTCGAGGGCTGAGATCTAGACTAATTCGAGGAAAGAAGACTCTATCCCTTTGATGGCTAAGAACTCGACCCCTGTGAGGATACTGGCGTCCATCCCTTCAAGGGCTGAGAGCTCGACCCCTTCAAGGAAACAAGATTCCATCCCTTCGAGGGCTGAGAACTCGACCCCTACGAGGAAAAAAGAGTCCATCCATTCGAGGGCTGAGAGCCAGCCCCCTACGAGGATAGAAGAGTCCATCCCTTCGAAGGCTGAGAGCTCGACCCCTTCGAGGAAAAAAGACTCCATCCATTCGAGAGCTTAGAGGTCGACCCCTTCCAGGAAAGAAGACTCCATCCTTTCGAGGGCTGAGATCTCAACCCCTTCGAGGAAAGAAGACTCCATCACTTCAAGGGCTGAGATCTTGACCCTTTTGAAGAAAGAAGAGTCCATACCTTCGATGGATGAGAGCTAGACCCCTTCAAAGATAGAAGAGTCCACCCCTTCGAGTGCTATAATCTTGACCCCTTCGAGGATAGAAGAGTCCATCCCTTTGAGGAAAGAAGACTCCATCCCTTTGAGGGCTGAGGACTCGACACCTTCGAGGATAGAAGACTCCATCCCTTCGAGGGCTGAGATCTAGACCCCATCGAGGAAAGAAGACTCCATCCCTTTGAGGGTTGAGATCTCGACCCCTTCGAGGAAAGAAGAGTCTATCCCCTCGATGGCTGAGAGCTAAACCCCTTCGAGTGCTTTGAACTACACCCCTTCAAGGATAGAAGAGTCCATCCCTTCGACGATTGAGAGCTTAACACTTTAAAGGAAAGAAGAGTCAAACCCTTCAAGGGTTGAGAGCTAAACCCCTTCAAGGATAGAAGAGTCCATCCCTTCGAGGGATGAGAGCTCGACCCCTTCGACGATTGAAGAGTCCATCTCTTCGATGGTTGAGAGCTGGACTCATTTGAGGATAGAAGAGTTAATCCCTTCGAGGGCTAAGAGCTAGACCCCTTCGAGGATAGAATAGTCCATCCCTTAAGCGCAGACAGCCAGACCCCTTCAAAGATAGAAGAGTCCATCCCCTCGAGGGCTGAGAGCTTGACCCCTTTAAGGATAGAAGTGTCCATCCTTTCGAGGGCTGAGTGCTCGACCCCTTCGAGGATAAAACAGTCCATCCCTTTGAGGTCTGATAGCTAAACCCCTTCGAGGAAAGAAGACTTCTTTTTTTTAAGTTTAAGACCATCCGAGGATGGGGGGAAATATATTAGGCTCCCCTAACCGTTATAATTAAAAGCCAAAATAGCGCCATGTGAGTTTGTTCCTTACAAAAGGTCAGCCAACTGATGATCCAAGAGCCCTAAGAGCTCTTGAATCAGTTAAGCAAATGCTTACAAAAGCGTTATATACACCTATACGAGAAGAAACTAATACTAAGAATGAGTCAAAGTGTCAGAAGAGGTCTATCTTATTATTCCGATGTACTGTAATATCACGAACGAGTCGGGGAATCGAAGATGTCGAAACCGCTGTTTGTCAATGATATTCAGACGATAAGAACATAGATAAGCAGACCATATGTTAGGTGAGATTTGTAGCAGCACTTGGACTGTAGAGCGAGCATCATTTTAGCAAGATTACAGCGGTTATCCTCTCAGCTTCCTGATAGCATATTCCTTGCGGCAGCATCTTCAGCTTTACTGCAGCAAAATGATTACTCTCAGCTTCCTACAGCAACATCATTTTGCTTGCCCCCAGGAATCCCTGAAAAAGAGAAAAAAGGAGAAGCAGCAGTATGTGTAACACTTTAAGAGTAATATACAAGCACAGAAGTACTACCAAGTGTTATCTATCCGATTATGTAGCTTCATAATAGCTATAGATGTTTGATTCCCTAGATGATTCAACTCGAATTGCTGGAAAACTCATGCAGTCAAGTGTTAGTAAACCTTTAAGGAATAGTGGTATAGAATTGAGCTCAATAACCCCATTAAGGTTGTTTTCCCTTGCATATTTGGCCAGGAAATCAGTGGCCGAGTTAGCTTCACGTGGTATGTGTTGCAATGTGATGGCGCCTATTGCTAAGTTAAGAGCATCGCACATAGAAAAAACTCTCCAGGGAGAAGAGAGAGGGTTTAGAATACCCCTTCCAGCGGATAACCAGTCTGATTCAATGATAACATTTTCAAGATTAAGTTCAGAGATGACATCAAAGCCGCTTCGAATAGCAATTAGTTCTGCATGTAAGGGAGATGGACAATAAAACGTATTGACAATCATTTTTACTACATTCCCAAATCTATCCCTTACGATAACAGCCAAAGATGACAAACCTCCTGATATCCAAGATGCATCAGTGTTGACTTTGTAGCCTACAGTAGGTTTCTCCCATTGGACCTTAGAGAGAGCATTTTTCTATTTTTGAATAATGTGTGGAACAATGTTATCCTGTGTCCAAAACCTATTCTTTTCCTTATTACCTATTAGGCTATGTGCCGTGAATATTTGATAAATAGAATCCTTTATTTCAGCAAAACAAACCTCATAAGAGTATGGTTTATTATCAAAAAAGAATCTGTTCCTATGAATCCATAATGTACATATTGTAACCACTAGAGCTGCATTGATAATGTTTCCATGAATTTTAGATTCAGCTCTCAATGATAAGAGGAAATGCACTCTACTTTTTAAATCTCTGAAATCAGAACCGGGTAACCTTAACATGAAAAAAACACTGTTCCACACTGCAGTTGAAAAATTGCAAGAATTGAAGAAATGATCCAAACTATCTCCAGTATTCTTGCATATGGAACACATTGAAGCAACTGAGAAGCCAATTCTAGTAAGTATGTTATCAAAAGGTAGTATATTATTAAGAACCCTCCACAGTAAGATAGACATCTTTCTTGGTATGAAAGGGGACCATACCTTTTTGAAATGTTGGATTTGAGATCCCCTCTGTCTCAGGGCATTGTGAGCCGAGCTAACTGAGAAATTTCCATCAACAGTGAGTATCCACACCAATTTATCTTCATGGCTATACTCCAACCTTGTCTCCTGCAGAATTGTAATAATGTTGGTAGCCAAATGTGGCTCCAGGATTGGAATAAGTGCTGATTTGTTAGATAAAAAATCACTAAAGGAGATGCACTCAAAGGGAATATCAATGTCAGCCGGCCAGATGTAGCACAGTGCTCCCTCCCCACTCCAGTTGGCACTCCAGAAAGAGCATTGGCCCCTACCAAAGAGGACTCTGGAGAAACTGTTTGCCAAAGCTGTAATTTTGGTGATTCTTGCTCATATGTGAGAGTGTTTATATGAAACTGGCAAAGTCCACAAAAGGTTTGCCCACTGAGCATTATTGATTTGTAACTTCCACCATAATTTACAAGAATAGGCATCTAAAGTATCACTTAATTCTCTAAAACCTAAACCATTTTCTTCCAATGGATAGCACATTCTTTTCCAAGACCTCCACCTTCTTTTTTCAGTTAAATCAGAATTTCCCCAGAAAAAATTAGATGCCAATTTTCCCATTATTTTTAGAACTGATTTTGGGGGGTGTAAAACTCCAAATATGTGCGTTGGAATTGAAAGCATCACTGAATTTATCAAAATTATTTTACCTGCTGGACTCAACCACCTATTTTTCCAGTTATTTATCTATTTCTCCATTCTTTCAATTACTGGTAAGTAGTACACCCTCAGATTTCGACCCGTAAATATTTGAACACCAAGATATTTAAAAGGAAAGGATCCCTTCATCATTCCTAATGTTCTCCTAGCAGTTTGAGAACACTGAGGAGGAGTCTTATGTGAGACATAAAATTCAGATTTTGAGAAGTTAACTTTTTGTCCCGAAGTCTCTTCATATGCAGTAAGGAACAGTTTAAAATGCTTTAAGTTTTTAGTGTCCGAATTCAAAAAAATTGCAGTGTCATCTGCATACATCAAGTGAGTGAGGGGTGTACAGGCTGTAGGAAGGCTGAAATATGTTAAGTATCCTGTGGAGAAGAGTTTTTTTAAGCCCCTTGAGAAGGCCTCAGATAAGATGTTATATAGAAAAGGAGATAAAGGATCTCCTTGCTTGATCCCCCTGGTAGAGCAAAAAAACCCTGCTGTGACCCCATTAATTATCACAGAGAAATTTGCTGTCATTATGTTGTGCATTATTAATCTCACAAATTTTCCATGGAACCCAAAACAAAGTAGTATTGAATTTAGGAAGGACCAAGAAACTCTGTCAAAGGGCTTTTGCATATCAAGTTTAACTATTAGATTCGGAACCTTTGTTTTCCTAGACAGTAATCTAGTCATTTGCTGCATTAAGATGACATTGTCCGAAATATCCTTCCCTTTCATGAATGCACTTTGTTCTGGTGATATCAAGAGCTGCATTAAAGGTTTAATCCTTTCCATTAGAAGTTTTGAGAAAACTTTGTTTACAAAGTTGGATAGACTTATTGGCCTAAAGTCAGCAAATGTGTTCGGGATGGATTTCTTTGGGATTAGAGTGAGCCAAGTACTAGAAATGGCTTTTGGGATTATACCATTATTTAAAAAGTCATTTGCAGCTTCTAATAAATCTGCTTTAATGGTTTCCCAGAAATGTGTAAAAAAGCAACCAGAGTATCCATCAGGACCAGGTGCACTTGTTTTGTTAAGATCAAATACTGCACTGTGCAACTCCTGAAAGGTGAAAGGAGATAGCAGAAAACTGTTCTGCTCATCAGAGATAACAGTTGGAATTTCAGTCAAAAAATCTTTAAAATGAATTCCCTTCTGTTTTGAGGCTTCCTCTGTTAATAAATCCTGAAAAAATCTAACACCCTCCTCTCTAATTAAATTAGGGTCAGTTAACCATGTTCCATTACCATCTTTTATTTTACCTATTCTGGCCCTTGCCTTTTTTTCTCTAATTGTGTGATGGAAATACTTAGTGTTTGCATCTCCATGCTTTAACCAGTTTAATCTAGCCTTTTGATTCAAAAAAAAATGTTATGTTCCTTTTGTGCTCGAAGTAAAAGGTTTTTAGCTTGCAGCAGTTCCGAAAGCACTGACTCATCATGTGTTTGCTGAAACTTTATTTCCAAATCATTAACTTTTAATTCATACTGATCCAAATTATTCTTAACATTGCCAAAAGTGTGTATGTTCCATTCCTTAATGACTACCTTAAGTCTTTTTAGTTTGTGCACAAACCTTGTTATTCCAGAAAGTGGGGAGACAAGATTCCAGTTTGTTTCCACTAAATCTTTGAATTCATTCCTGTTTATCCACATTTCCTGGAATCTAAAAGGTCTTGGAGCCATCTCAATTGCAGATTGGATAGACAGCAATATAGGAGAATGGTCAGAAGTCATCCTGTTAAGGACATGTACTGTACTGTTTGGGAATTTATCTAGCCACTCTAAATTACTAACACCTTTGTCTAATCTTTGAAATTGCAAGTCCTTACATTTGTCTCTAAATCTATTATTGCTCCAAGTGAAAGTATTACCAACAGTTGGGATATCATGCAAATCCATATTATTTAGAAAGTCATTAAACTGATTCATACTCTTCCTAGGGGTTGACTTTCTACCCTTATATTCAGAGATTGATGAAACAGTATTGAAATCGCCTATGTAAATAGAAGGATCAGGTGATAAGCTTTTAGGTCAGACCATAAAAACTCCCTCATCTGTCTATGTACACTTGCATAGATAAAGAAAATATTCCATTTAGCAGCAGAGGCTATGTCAGTGACTTTAGTTTGAATATACTGATCAGATTCCTTTACAATATCTAAGTTGAATACATGATTCCAAAGAATCCAAATTTTAGCCTGTTGAGCAGGAATAGCATTACTGTAGCCAAGTTGATGCATCAGAGAGATTATGCTATGCTTATCATGCCATGGCTCAATTAAACAAAGCAAGTCAATCTTGTGTTTCATTTTAAGTGCCTTTAACCTATCCATAGAAGAACCATAACCCCTAACATTCCACACTAGAATAGTACCTATTTTTGTGTACTGAATCATTTAAAACTAGGGGGGGTCGCTTTTTGTGATGACCTTAATTTCCTTTGTTTTGAGAAGGCGACAATACTATTTTTTCCTCTTTTATCTTCACTTTTCCTAGCCAAATCTGTTAAGAGAGGACTTACCTTCGAGGAATTTACCTGTTCTGCAATGCCTCTGTTATCCCCAAGATAAAACTGGTCTTGGCTATGAAGTGTAGGGTCAGTTGCTTCAGTTGAAGTCTTTGCTGCCTCATTTACAATATCATCTGGGACCTGATGATCTGCTTCAGGATTTTTTAAGGTTTGCTCCATATTACCTTCTGAAATCCCCTGATCTACCTGAGGACTGCAGCTGGTCTCTTTGGTTGCAATCTTTTCAGTATCACTTTGTGGAGTCATAGTGTCTTGTGATTCCACAGATTCATGATAGATTTCCCCTGAATCATCCTCTTGGATAGCAGTGTCCTCTTCCTGTAGATCAATTAAAGAGTGGAAGGCATTTGATATAGAAACCATATTACTTTTTGTTATCCCTTCCTGGATGGGGTGGAGGTCATTGAGTTGGGTTTTTTTCCTCCAGAAAAAATTGGTGATAGGTTTAGAAATATCATCCAGAGAGTAAAAAGGTCTTCTTTTAGACTGACTATGAGTATGGGAAGTAGTATTATTTTGCTGCAGGGAAAATGACTTCAGATTCTGACTTTGGAAATCTTTTTCTTTCTGTGATATTGATAAGTTAGATTTCCCTTCCAGTTCTACGGTAGCCTGAGGTCTAATCAGTCTATGTTCCTGCTCATCTACCCTTTGATTCTCTTCCAGAGCCTCAGATTGTCTTCCCCTGTTAGCCTTATGTTCAGCCTGATTTTTTCCAATTCTCCTAAGTTCAGGATGTAAAAAATTGCAATTTGTCTGGTTATGTCTGATGATTCTACAGTGAGTGCAGTACATTGGGAGCTGTTCATATTCAATTGGGTAATCCGAAACCTTATTACCAATGCCTACTACTATTGACTTTGGGAGCTGAGCTAAAAGGTCAACTTCTACACAGACCTTAATTACCGAAGGCCTAGTTAGAGCATTAGTAGCCGCATCCATTTTAAGAAATTTTCCAATTTGGCTACTGATGCCTATTATTGCAGAAGTATTATAAAAATGTAATGGCAGTTGATGTAAAGTTACCCAAGCTGGAACCACTGATGATTCAGCCGTCGGTGAGAATTCGGGCGTCCATTTCTGGACCCTCATTGCTGTTCCATTTAGCATCCATTGGCCTTTCATCCAGCACCTTTGGTAATCTTCATTATCCTGAAAACGAATTAGCACATGTCGGTAGTCAATGGAACCCAATTGAAAATTTGACTTAAAACCTATCGATTTGAAGGCAGACAACAGTTTCTCCATTGGAGGTTTGCCTCTGTTAAATTTCCCGACTAAAGCTTTTTGATAATGTGAAGCCAAGAGCTCGCCTTCCTCTGGAGGGAAGATGTAGGCTAGCTTGCCCTTATATTCGGTGATAGGATGTAAGTCGGGCGTGTCTGGGAGGGATGATAGGAGAGTAGCAGGTTTAGTATTCAAAGCTTGTAGGAAGCTCATATGCGTGGAAGGGTGGGTATCGAGAGGTTGGTTAGGCGGCGTCGGAGACGCCATGGCCGAGGACCAGTTCACAGAGGGCCGAGAACCAGTACGGAGAGAGCCGTTAAGAGACAAAATAAAGAAAGAAGGAGAAGAAAGGTAAAGAAAATGAGGGAACAGTAGTCAGTGCGTGTTTTCGCACCAAAAAATCGCACACAGTAAGTCAATCTTAGTTTAATGTTCGCTAGAAGACTTCATCCCTTTGAGGGATATGAACTTGACCCCTTTGAGGAAAAAAGAGTCCATCCGTTTGAGGGCTGAGAGCCAGACTCCATTGAGGATAAAAGATTCCATCCCTTCGAGGGTTGAGAGCTTGACCCCTTTGAGGAAACAAGACTCCATCCCTTCGAGGGTCTAGAGCTCAATCCCTTCGAAGAAAGAAGACTCCATCCTTTTGAAGTCTGAGATCTAGACCCCTTTGAGGAAAGAAGACGATATCCCTTTGACAGTTCAGAGCTCGAACCCTTCGAGGATAGAGTAGTCCATCCCTTCTAGGGCTGAGAGCTTGTCCCCTTCGAGGAAAGAAAACTCTATCCCTTCGAGGGTTGAAAACTTGACCCTTTCAAGGAAAGAAGAGTCCATCCCTTCGAGGGATGAGAGCTAGACCCCTTCAAGGATAGAAGAGTCCATCCCTTCGAGGAAAGATAACTCCATCACTTCAAGGGCTTAGAGGTCGACCCCTTCGAGCATAGAAGAATTCATCCCTTCGAGGGCTGAGAGCTCGATTCCTTTGAGGAAAGAATTATCCATCCCTTCGAGAGCTGAGAGCTGGACCCCTTCGAGGATTGAAGAGTCTATCCCTTCGAGGGTTGACAACTTGACCCCTTCGAGGAAAGAAGAGTCAATCCCCTCGAGGGTTAGAAGCTAAACACCTTTGAGGATAAAAGTGTCCATTCCTTTGAGGGATGAGAGCTCGACCCCTTCGATGATAGAGAAGACCATCCCTTCGAGGGCTGAGAGCTGGACCCCTTCGAGGATAGAAGACTCCATCCCTTCGAGGGTTGAGAGCTGAACCCCTTTAAGGATAGAGGAGTTCATCCTTTTGAGGGTTGGGAGCTTGGCCCCTTGAGGATAGAAGAGTCTTACCTTCGAGGGCTGAGAGCTTGAGAGCATCGAGGATAGAAGAGTCCATCCCTTCAAGGGCTGAGAGCTCAACCCCTTCGAGGAAAGAATTGTCCATCGATTCAAGAGCTAAGAGCTGGACCACTTTGAGGATTGAGGAGTCTATCCCTTCGAGGGTTGACAGCTCGACCCCTTTGAGGAAAGAAGAGTCAATCCCTTTGAGGGTTGAGAGCTAAACCCCTTTGAGGATAAACGTGTCTATTCCTTTAAGGAATGAGAACTCGACCCCTTCGATGATAAAGGAGTCCATCCCTTCGAGGGCTGAGAGCTCGACCCCTTTAAGGATAGAAGAGTTCATCATTTCGAGGGCAAAGTGCTCGACCCCTTCGAGGATAGAAGATTCCTTACCTTCGAGGGCTGAGAGCTTGAGACCATTGAGAATAGAAGAGTCCATCCCGTCGAGGGCTTAGAGCTCAACCACTTCGAGAAAACAATTATCCATCCCTTCGAGAGCTGAGAGCTGGACCCCTTCAAGGATTGAAGAGTCTATCCCTTCGAGGGTTGACAGCTCGACCCCTTCGAAGAAAGAAGAGTCGATCCCTTTGAGGGTTGAGAGCTAAACCCCTTTGAGGATAGAAATGTCCATTCCTTCAAGGGATGAGAGCTCGACCCCTTCGATGATAGAGGAGTCCATCCCTTCAAGGGCTGAGAGCTGGACCCCTTCGAGGATAGAAGACTCCATCCCTTCGAGTGTTGAGAGCTGGACCCCTTTAAGGATAGAAGAGTTGATCCTTTCGAGGGCTGAGAGCTGGACCCCTTCGAGGATAGAAGAGTTCTTACCTTTGAGAGCTGAGAGCTTGAGACTATCAAGGATAAAAGTGTCCATCCCTTCGAGGGCTGAGATCTTGACACCTTTGAGGATAGTAGTGTCCATCCCTTCGAGGGCTGAGAGCTCGACCCCTTCGAGGATGAAAAAAGCCCATCCCTTCGAGGGCTGAGAGCTCAACCCCTTCGAGGAAAGAAGACTCCATCCCTTCGAGGGCTGTGAACTTAACTCCTTTGAGGATAGCAGATTCTAACCCTTCGAGGGCTGAGAGCTCGACCCCTTTGAGGATAGAAGACTCCATCCCATCGGGGCCTAGAGCTCGACCCCTTCGAAGAAAGAAGACTCCATCCTTTCAAGGGCTGAGATTTAGACCCCTTCGAGGAAAGAAGATTCTATCCCTTCGACGGCTGAGAGCTTGACCCCTTTGTGGATACATGAGTCCATCCCTTCGAGGGTTGAGAGCTTGGCCCCTTCGATGAAAGAATAATCCATCCCTTCAAGGACTGAGAACTCGACACCTTTGAGGAAAGAAGATTCCATCCCTTTGAGGGCTGAAAGTTAGACCCTTTTGAGGATAGAAGATCCATCTCTTTAAGGGCTGAGAGCTCGACCCCTTCAAGGATAGAAGATTCCATCCCTTCGAGGGCTAAGAACTCGACCCCTTCGAGGAAAAAAGAGTCAATCCTTTTAAGGGCTGAGATCCAGACCCCTACAAGGATAGAAGAGTCCATCCCTTCGAGGGCTGAGAGCTCGACCCCTTCGAGGAATGAAGACTCCATCCCTTCGAGGGCCAAGAGCTAGACCCCTTCGAGGAAAGAAGACTCCATCAGATCAAGGGATGAGATCTTGACCCCTTTTAGGAAAAAAGAGTCCATCCCTTCGACGGATGAGAGCTAGACCCCTTTAAGGATAGAAGGGTCCACCCATTCAAGGGCTTCGATCTTGACCACTTTGATGATAAGTGTCCATCCCTTCAAGGAAAGAAGACACCATCCCTTCGAGGGCTGAGGGCTCAACCCCTTCAAGGAAAAAAACTCCATCCCTTCGAGGGTTGAGATCTCGAACCTTTCAAGGAAAGAAACTCCATCCCTTCGAGGGCTGAGATCTTGACCCCTTCGAGGAAATAAGAGTCTATCCCATCGATGGCAGAAAGCTAGACCTGTTGGAGGATAGAACAGTCCACCACTTCCAGGACATTGAGCTAGGCCCCTTGAATGATAGAAGAGTCCATCCCTTTGAGGAAAGAAGTCTTTATCCCTTCGAGCGCTTTGAGCTCGACCCCTTCGAGGATAGAAGAGTCCATTCCTTCGAGGGCTGAGAGCTCGACCCCTTCGAGGAAAAAATTATCCATCCCTTCGAGAGCTGATATCTGGACCCCTTCATGGATTGAAGAGTCCATCCCTTCGAGGGTTGAGAGCTTGACCTTTCCGAGGAAAGAAGAATCAATCCCTTCGAGGGTTAATAGGTAAACCCCTTCCAGGATAGAAGAGTCCATCCCTTCGAGGGCTGAGAGCTGGACCCCTTTGAGGATAGAAGACTCCATCCCTTCGAGGGTTAAGAGCTGGACCCCTTTAAGGTTAGAAGAGTTCATCCTTTCGATGGCTGAGAGCTGGACCCTTTCGAGGATAGAAGAGTCCATCTCTTCGAGCGCTGACATCTGGACCCCTTCAAGGATAGAAGAGTCCTTACCTTCGAGGGCTGAGAGCTTAAGACCATCGATGATAGAAATGTCCATCCCTTCGAGGGCTGAGAGGTTGACACCATCGAGGATAGAAGTGTCTATCCCTTTGAGGGCTGAGAGCTCGACCCCTTCGAGGAAAGAATTGTCAATCCCTTTGAGAGTTAAGAGTTGGACCCCTTAGTGGATTAAAGAGTACATCACTTCGAGGGTTGAGAGCTTGCCCCCTTCGAGGAAAGAAGAGTCAATTCCTTCGGGGGTTTAGAGATAAACCCCTTCAAGGATATAAGAGTCCTTCCCTTCAAGGGCTGAGAGCTGGACCCCTTCGAGGATAGAAAACTCTATCCCTTTGGGGGTTGAGAGCTAGACCCCCTTTGAGGATAGAAGAGTCCATCCCTTCGAGGGCTGAGAGCTAGACCCCTTTGAGGATAGAAGAGTCCATCCCTTCGAGCGTCGAAAATTGGACCCCTTCAAGGATAGAAGAGTTCATCTCTTCGAGGGTTGAGAGCTCGACCCCTTCGAGGAAAGAAGAGTCAATCCCTTCGAGGGTTGAGAGCTTAACCCCTTCGAGGATAGAAGAGTCCACCCTTTCGAGGGATGAGAGCTCGACCCCTTCGATGATAGAAGAGTTCATCCCTTCGAGGGATAAGAGCTTGACCCCTTCGATGATAGAAAAGTCAATCCCTTCGTGGAAACAAGACAACATCCCTTCGAGGGCTGAGGGCTTAACCCCTTTGAGGATAAAAGACTCTATCCCTTTGAGGCTGAGATCTCGACCCCTTCGAGGAAAGAAGACTACATCCCTTCGAGGGCTGAGAACCCAACCCCTTCAAGGAAAAAAGTCCATCCTTTCGAGGGCTGAGAGCTCGACCCCTTCGAGGAAAGAAGAATTTATCCCTTCAAGGGCCTAGAGCTCGACCCTATCAAGGAAAGAACACTCCATCTCTTCGTGGGCTGAGATATTGCTCCCTTCGAGAAAAGAAGACTCCATCACTTCAAGGGATGAGATCCACCCCTTTGAGAAAAGAAAAGTCCATCCCTTCGACGGATGAGAGGTAGACCCCTTTAAGGGTAGAAGGGCCCACCCCTTCAAGGGCTTCGATCTTGACCTCTTTGATGATAAGTGTCCATCCCTTCAAGGAAAGAAGACACCATCCTTCGAGGGCTGAGGGCTCGACCCCTTCAAGGATAAAAGACTCCATCCCTTCGAGGGCTGAGATCTTGAACCTTTCGAGAAAAGAGGACTCTATCCCTTCGAGGGCTGAGATCTCGACCCCTTCGAGGAAATAAGAGTCCATCCCTTCGATGGTAGAAAGTTAGACCCATTGGAGGATAGAAGAGTCCACCCCTTCGAGGACATAGAGCTAGACCCCTTTAATGATAGAAGAGTCCATCCCTTTGAGGAAAGAAGTCTTTATCCCTTCGAGCGCTTAGACCTTGACCCCTTCGAGGATAGAAAAGTCCATCCCTTCAAGGGCTGAGAGCTCGACCCCTTCGAGGAAAAAATTATCCATCCCTTCGAGAGCTGATATCTGGACCCCTTCATGGATTGAAGAGTCCATCCCTTCGAGGGTTGAGAGCTTGACCTTTTCGAAGAAAGAAGAATCAATCCCTTCGAGGGTTAAGAGCTAAACCTCTTCCAGGATAGAAGAGTCCATCCCTTCGAGGGCTGAGAGCTGGACCCCTTTAAGGATAGAAGACTCCATCCCTTCGAGGGTTAAGAGTTGGACCCCTTTAAGGTTAGAAGAGTTCATCCTTTCGATGGCTGAGACCTGGACCCCTTCGAGGATAGAAAACTCTATCCCTTTGAGGTTTGAGAGCTAGACCCCCTTTGAGGATAGAGAGTTCATCCCTTCAAGGGCTGAGAGCTAGACCCCTTCGAGGATAGAAGAGTCCATCCCTTCGAGCGTAGAAAATTGGACCCCTTCGAGGATAGAAGAGTTCATCTCTTCGAGGGTTGAGAGCTCGACCCCTTCGAGGAAAGAAGAGTCAATCCCTTCGAGGGTTGATAGCTTAACCCCTTCGAGGATAGAAGATTCCATC
Source organism: Rubia yunnanensis (assembly GCA_037428765.1). Taxonomy (NCBI): domain Eukaryota; kingdom Viridiplantae; phylum Streptophyta; class Magnoliopsida; order Gentianales; family Rubiaceae; genus Rubia; species Rubia yunnanensis. Next base: position 76,065,438 of record CM075062.1, read on the forward strand.
CTTTTGAGGGATGAGAGCTCGACCCCTTCGATGATAGAAAAGTCCATCCCTTCGAGGGATGAGAGCTTGACCTCTTCGATGATAGAAAAGTCAATCCCTTCGAGGAAACAAGACAACATCCCTTCGAGGGCTGAAGGCTAACCCTTTGAGGATAAAAGACTCTATCCCTTTGACGGTTGAGATCTCGACCCCTTCGAGGAAAGAAGACTACATCCCTTCGAGGGCTGAGAACCCAACCCCTTCAAGGAAAAAAAGTTCATCCTTTCGATGGCTGAGAGCTTGACCCCTTCGAGGAAAGAAGACTTTATCCCTTCAAGGGCCTAGAGCTCGACCCCATCGAGGAAAGAACACTCCATCTCTTCGTGGGCTGAGATATCGCTCCCTTTGAGAAAAGAAGACTCCATCACTTCAAGGGATGAGATCTCCACCCCTTTGAGGAAAGAAGAGTCCATCCCTTTGACGGATGAGAGCTAGACCCTTCATGTATAGAAGGGTTCACCCCTTCGAGGGCTTCAATCTCGACCCCTTCGATGATAGAAGAGTCCATCCCTTCGAGGAAAGAAGAGTCCATCCCTTCGAGGAAAGAAGACACCATCCCTTCGAAGGCTGAGGGCTGAGGGCTCGACCCCTTTCAGGATAAAAGACTTCATCCCTTCGAGGGCTGAGATCTTTACCCCTACGAGGAAAGAAGTCCCTATCCCTTTGAGGGCTGAGATCTCGACCCCTTCGAGGAAAGAAGAGTCCATCCCTTCGATGGCTAAGAGGAAGACCCCTTCGAGGATAGAAGAGTCCACCCCTTCGAGAGCTTCGAGCTAAACCCCTTTAATGATAGAAGAGTCCATACCTTCAAGGAAAGAAGACTTTAACCCTTCGAGGGATTAGAGCTTGACATATTCAAGGATAGAAAAGTCCATCCCTTTTAGGGCTGAGAGCTTGACCACTTCGAAGAAAGAATTATCCATCCCATCGAGAGCTGAGAACTGGACCCCTTTATAGATTGAAGAGTCCATCCCTTCGAGGGTTGAGAGCTCGACCCCTTCGAGGGTTGAGAGCTCGACCCCTTCGAGGATAGAAGAGTGCATCCCTTCAAGGGATGAGAGCTTGACCCCTTCGATGATAGAGGAATCAATCCCATCGAGGGCTGAGAGCCAGACCCCTTCGAGGATAAAAGAGTCTATCTCTTTGAGGGTTGAGAGCTCGACCATTTCGAGGAAAGAAGAATCCATCCCTTAGAGGGCTTAGAGCTCGACCCCTTCGAGAAAATAAGACTCCATCCATTCGAGGGCTGAGATCTTAGCCCCTTCGAGGAAAGAAGACTCCATCCCTTCGAAGGCTGAGATCTCCACCCCTTTGAGGGCTTCGATCTCGACCCTTTCAAGGATAGAAGAGTCCATCCCTTCAAGGAAAGAGGACTCCATCTCTTCGAGGGCTGACAGCTTGACCCCTTCGATGATAGAAGACCCCATCCCTTCAAGGGCTAAGAACTTGACCCCTTCAGGAAAAAAAAGTTAATCCGTTCAAAGGGTGAGATCTAGACCCCTTCAAGGATAAAATATTCCATCATTTCGATTGCTTAGAGCTCGACCTCTTCGAGGATAGAAGAGTTCATCCCTTTGAGGGCTGAGAGCCGGAACCCTTCAAGGAAAGAAGAGTACATCTTTTCGAGGGTTGAGAGCTCAACCTCTTAAATGATAGAAGTGTCCATCTCTTCGAGGGATAAGAGTTGGATCCCTTTGAGGATAGAAGACTCTATCCCTTAAAGGGCTGAGAGCTAGACCCCTTTGAGGATAGAAGAGTTCATGGCTTTGAAGGGCTGAAAGCTGGACTTCTTCCAGGATAGAAGAGTTGATCCCTTCGAGGGCTGACAGCTAGACCCCTTCAAGGATAGAAGAGTCCATCCCTTCGAGGGTTGAGAGCTTGACCCCTTCAAGGATAGAAGAGTCCATCCCTTCGGGGGCTGAGAGCTAGACCCCTTCGAGGATAAAAGAGTCCATCCCTACGAGAGCTGAGAGCTCGACCCCATTGAGGAAAGAAGACTCTATCTCTTCGAGGGCTGAGAACTTGACGCCTTCATGGAAAAAAGAGTTCATCCATTTGAGGGCTGAGAACTCAACCCCTTCGAGGAAAAATGAGTCCACCCTTTCGAGGGCTGAGAGCCAGACCCCTTCGAGGGTTGAGATCTCGACCATTTCGAGGAAAGAATACTCCATCCCTTCGAGGGCTGAAATCTCGGCCCCTTCGAGGAAAGAATACTCCATCCCTTTGAGGGCTGAGATCTCCACCCCTTCGAGGACTTCGAGCTTCGAGGATAGAAGAGTCCATCCCTTCAAGGAAAGAAGACTCCATCCCTTCGAGGGCTGAGGGCACGACCCCTTCGAAGATAGAAGAGTCCATCCCTTTGAGGGCAAAGAGCTCGACCCCTTCGAGGATATAAGAGTCCATCCCTTCGGGGGCTGAAAGCTCGACCCCTTCGAGGATATAAGAGTCCATCCCTTCGAGGGCTGAAAGCTCGACCCCTTCGAGGAAGGAAGACTCCATCACTTTAAGGACTGAGAGCTCGACCCCTTCAAGGATACAAGACTCCATCCCTTTGAGGGTTGAGAGCAGGATCTCTTTGAGGATAAAAGAGTTCATCCCTTCAAGGGCTGAAAGCTGGACCCCTTCGAGCATAGAAGAGTCCATCCCTTTGAGGATAGAAGAGTCCATCCCTTTGAGGGTTGGGAGCATCACACCTTCGAGGATAAAAGTGTCCATCCCTTTGATGGCTGAGAGCTCGACCTCTTCTAGGATAAAAGAGTCCGCCCCTTCGAGGGCTGAGAGCTCAACCCCTTTGAGGAAAGAATACTCCATCCTTTCGAGGGCTGAAAACTTAACCCCTTCAAGGAAAAAAAAGTCCATCCGTTTGAGGGCTGAGATCTCAGCCCCTTTGAGGAAAGAAGACTCTATCTGTTTGAGGGCTTAGAGCTTGACCCCTTTGATGAAAAAAGAATCCATTCCTTTGAGGGCCTAGAGCTCGACCCCTTTGAGGAAAAAAGGCTCCATCCTTTTGAGGGCTAAGATCTAGATCCCTTAGAGGAAAGAAGACTCCATCCCTTTGATGGCTGAGAGCTCGACCTCTACGAGGATTGAAGAGTTCATCCCTTCAAGGGCTGAGAGCTAAACCCCTTCGAGGATAGAAGACTACATCCTTTCGAGGGGTGAGAGCTCAACATCTTTAATGATAGAAGAGTTCATCCCTTCGAGGGCTAAGAGCTGGACCCCTTCGAAGATAGAAGACTCCATCCCATCAAGGGCTGAGAGCTGGAGCCCTTTGAGAACAGAAGGTTTCATCCCTTCGAGGGCTGAGAGCTGGACCCCTTCGAGGAAAGAATATTCGATCTCTTTGAGGGATGACAGCAGGACCCCTTCGTGAAATTAATAGTCCATCCCTTCGAGGGCTGAGAGCTTGACCCCTTCGAGGATAGAAGAGTCCATCCCTTTGGGGGCTAAGAGCTTGACCCCTTCAAGGATAAAAGAGTTCATCCCCTCGAGGAATCTATCCCTTCGAGGGCTGGGAGCTCGACCCCTTCGAGGACAGAAGAGTCCATCCTTTCGAGGGCTGAAAGCTAGAACCCTTTAAGGATAGAAGAGTTCATCCCTTCAAGGGCTGACAGCTGGACCCCTTCAAAGATAGAAGACTCCATCCCTTCGAGGGCTGAGAGTTCGACCCCTCCGAGGATAGAAGAGTCCATCCCTTCGAGGGCTGAGAGCTAGACCCTTAGAGGATAGAAGAGTCCATCCCTACAAAGGCTGAGAGCTCGACCCTTTTAAGGACAGAAGAGTCCATCCCTTCGATGAACAAGAGTTAGACACCTTCGAGAATAGAATTTCCACCCATTCGAGGATAGAAGACTCCATCCCTTCGAGGGATGAGATCTCCACCCCTTCGAGGATAGAAGAGTCCATCCCTTCGAGGGTTGAGAGATAGACCTCTTCGAGGATACAAGAGTGACCCATTCGAGGGCTTTGAACTCATCCCGTTTGAGGATGGAAGAGTCCATCCCTCTGAGGCATGAAGATTATATCCCTTCGAAGGCTGTGAGATCCACCCCTTCGAGGATAGATGACTCCATCCCTTTGAGCGTTGAGAGCTGGACCCCCTTTGAGGATAGAAGAGTTCATCCCTTCGAAGGATAAGAGATGAACCCCATCGAGGATAGAAGAGTCCATCCCTTCGAGTGCTGACAGCTGGATCCCTTCAAGGATAGAAGAGTCCATCCCTTCGAGGGCTGAGAGTTTGACACCTTCGAGGATAGAAGTGTTCATCCCTTCAAGGGCTAATAGCTCGACTCCTTCGAGGATAAAATAGTCCATCCCTTTAAGGGCTGAGAGCTGAATCCCTTCGAGGAAAGAAGACTCCATCCCTTCGAGGGCCGAGAGCTCGACCCCTTCGAGGAAAGAAGACTCCATCCCTTCTAGAGCAGAGAACTCAACCCCTTCAAGGAAAAAAGAGTCCATCCTTTTGAGGGCTAAGATCTAGTCCCTTCGAGGATAGAAGAGGTCATCCCTTCAAGGGCTGAGAGCAGGACCCCTTCGAAGATAGAAGACGCTATCCCTTCGAGGACTGAGATCTGGACCCCCTTGAGGACCAGAGATTTCATCCCTTCAAGGGCTGAGAGCTGGACCCCTTCGAGGATAGAAGAGTCGATCCCTTAGAGGGCTGAGAGCTGGACCTCTTCGTAAATTGAAGAGTCAGTCCCTTTGAGGGCTAAGAGTTTGACCCCTTCGAATATAGAAGAGTCTATCCCTTTGGGGGCTGAGAGTTCGACCCCTTCGAGGATAAAAGATTTCATCCTTTCAAGGAGTCCATCCCTTCGAGGGCTGAGAGCTTGACCTCTTCAAGGATAGAAGAGTCCATCACTTTGAAGGCTGAGAGCTAGACCCCTTCGAGGAAAAAGAGTCCATCCCTACAAGGGCTGAGATCTTGACCCTTTTGAGGATAGAAGAGTCCATCACTTCGATAAATGAGAGCTAGACTCCTTTGAGGATAGAATTTCCACCCGTTCGAGGATAGAATACTCCATCCCTTCGAGGGATGAGATCTTGACCCCTTCGAGGGATGAGATCTTTACCCCTTCGAGGATAGAAGAGTCCATCCCTTCGATGGTTGAGAGATAAACCCCTTCGAGGATAAAAGAGTGACCCGTTCGAGGGTTTTGAGCTTGACCCATTCGAGGAATGAAGAGTCCATCCCTTCAAGGAAAGAAGACTCTATCCCTTTTGAGGGCCGTGAGATCCATCCCTTCGAGGATAGAAGACTCCATCCCCTCAAGGGTTGAGAGCTAGACCCCTTTGAAGGTAGAAGAGTTCATCCCTTCGAGGGCTAAGAGATGGACCCCTTCGAGGATAGAAAAGTCCATCCCTTCGAGGGCTGAGAGTTCTACCCCTTTGATTATAGAAGACTACATCCCTTCGAGAGCTGAGAGCTTGATACCTTCAAGGATAGAAGTGTCCATCCTTTCAAAGAGCTCGACCCTTTCGAGGATAAAAGAGTCCATCCCTTTAAAAGCTGAGAGCTCTACCCCTTCAAGGAAAGAAGACCCTATCTCTTTGAGGGCTGAGAGCTCGACCCCTTCGAAGAAAAAAGACCCTATCTCTTCGAGAGCTGAGAATTCAACCCCTTCGAGGAAAAAAGAGTCCATCCTTTTGAGGGCTGAGATCCAGACCCCTTCGAGGATAGAAAAGTATATCCCTTCGAGGGCTGAGAGCTGGACCACATCAAAGATAGAAGATTCCATCCCTTCAAGTGCTGAGAGATGGACCCCTTTGAGGATAGAAGATTTCATCCCTTCGAGGGTAGAGAGCTAGACACCTTCGAGGATAGAAGAGTCGATCCCTTTGAGGGCTGACAGCTGGAACCCTTTAGTGAATTGAAGAGTCCATCCCTTCGAGGGCTGAGAGCTTGACCCCTTCGAGGTTAGAAGAGTACATCCCTTCGGGGGTTGAGAGCACAACCCCTTCGAGGATAAAAGAGTTCATCCCTTCGAGGAGTCCATCCCTTCGAGGGCTGGGAGCTCGACCCCTTCAAGGATAGAACAGTCCATCTTTTCGAGGGATAAAAGCTGGACCCCTTCGAGAATAGAAGAGTTTATCCCTTCGAGGGCTAACAGCTGGACCCCCTTATAGATAGAAGACTCCATCCCTTTGAGGGCTAAGAGCTCGACCCCTTTGAGTATAGAAGAGTCTAACCCTTCGAAGGCGGAGAGCTAGACCCCTTCGAGGATAGAAGAGTCCATCCCTACAAGGGCTGAGAGATCGACCCTTTTGAGGATAGAAGAGTTCATCCCTTCGATGAATGAGAGCTAGACTCCTTCGAGGATAGAATTTCCACCCATTCTAGGATAGAAGACTCCATCCCTTTGAGGGATGAGATGTCGACCACTTCAAGGATAGAAGAGTCCATCCCTTTGAGGCTTGTGAGATAGACCCCTTCGATGATAGAAGAGTGACCAATTCGAGATCTTTGAGTTTAACCCGTTCGAGGATAGAAGAGTCCATCCCTTCGAGGAATGAAGAATCTATCCCATCAAGGGCTGTGAGATCTACCCCTTTGAGGATAGAAGACTTCATCCCTTCGAGGGTTGAGAGCTGGACCCCTTTGAGGATAGAAGAGTTTATCCTTTCCAGGGTTGAGAGATTGACCCCTTTGAGGATAGAAGAGTCCATCCCTTCGAGCGCTAATAGCTGGATCCTTTCAAGGATAAAAGAGTCCATCCCTTCGAGGGCTGAGAGCTTGATACCTTCAAGGATAGAAGTGTATATCCCTTCAAGGGCAGAGAGCTTGACTCCTTCGAGGACAAAAGAGCCCATCCCTTTAAGGGCTTAGACCTCAACCCATTCGAGGAAAGAAGACTCCATCTCTTCGAGGGCTGAGAGCTCAACCCCTTTGAGGAAAGAAGACTCTATCCTTTCGAGGGCTGAGAACTCAACCCCATCGGAAAAAAAAGTCCATCCTTTCAAGGGCTGAGATCCATACCACTTCGAGGATAGAAGAGTATATCCCTTCATGGGCTAAGGACTGGACCCCTTCGAAGATAGAAGACTTCATCCCTTTGAGAGCTGAGAGCTGGACCCATTCGAGGACAAAAGATTTTATCCCTTCGAGGACTGAGAGCTGGATGCCTTCGAGGATAGAAGAGTTAATCCCTTCGAGGTGTGACAGCCCCTTCGTGAATTGAAGAGTCCATCCCTTTGAGGGCTGAGAGCTTGACCCCTTCGAGGATAGAAGAGTCCATCCCTTTGATGAATGAGAGCTAGACTCCTTCGAGGATAGAATTTCCACCTGTTTAAGGATAGAAGACTACATCCTTTCGAGGGATGAGATCTCGACCCCTTCGAGCATAAAAGAGTCTATCCCTTTGATGGTTGAGAGATAGACCCCATCGAGGATAGAAGAGTGACCCATTCGAGGGTTTTGAGCTTGACCTGTTTGAGGAAAGAAGAGTCCATCCCTTCAAGGAATGAAGACTCTATCCCTTCGAAGGCTGTAAGATCCAGCCCTTCGAGAATAGAAGACTCCATCCCCTCGAAGGTTGAGAGCTGGACCCCTTTGAGGATAGAAGAAATCATCCCTTCGAAGGCTGAGAGATGAACCCCTTTAAGGATAGAAGAGTCCATTCCTTCGAGGGCTGAGAGCTCGACCCCTTCGAGGATAGAAGACTACATCCCTTCGAGGGCTGAGAGCTTGATACCTTCGTGGATAGAAGTATCCATCCCTTCAATGGCTGAGAACTCGACCCCTTCGAAGATAAAAAAAAGTCTATCCCTTTAAGGGCTAAGAGCTCAACCCCTTCAAGGAAAGAAGATTCCATCCCTTCGAGGGCTTAGAGCGCGACCATTTCGAGGAAAGAAGACTCCATCCTTTCGAGGGCTGAGAACTCAACCCCTTAGAGGACAAAAGAGTCCATCCTTTCGAGGGCTGAGATCTTGACCCCTTCGAGGATAGAAGATTCCAACCCTTTGAGGGCTGAGAGCTCGACCCTTTCGAGGAAAGAAGACTTTATCTATTTGAGGACTTATAGCTTGAACCCTTTAAGGAAAGAGCACTACATCCCTTCGAGGGCTAAGATCTCGACCCCTTCCAGGAAAGAAGCCTCATTCCCTTCGAGGGCTGAGATCTCCACCCCTTTGAGGGCTTCGAGCTCAACCCTTTCAAGGATAGAAGAGTCATCCTTTCAAGGAAAGAAGACTCAAGCCCTTCGAGGGCTGAGGGGCCGACCCCTTTGAGGATAGAAGAGTCCATCCCTTCGAGGGATGAGAGCTCGACCCCTTCGAGGATAAAAGAGTCCATCCCTTCAATGGCTGAGAGCTCGATCCCTTCGAAGATATAAGAGTCCATCCCTTCGAGGGCTGAGAGCTCGACCCCTTCGAGGAAAAAAGACTCCATCCCTTCGTAAAGGATGGAAGAGTCCATCCATTCGAGGAAAGAAGACTCCATCCCATCGAGGGCTGAGGGTTCGACCCCTTCGAGGATAGAAGAGTCCATCCCTTTGAGGGATGAGAGCTCCACCCCTTCGAGGATAGAAGAGTCCATCCCTTTGAGGGCTGAGAGCTCGACCACTTTGAGGATAGAAGAGTTCATCCCTTCTAGGGCTCAGAGCTCGACCCTTTCAAGGATTGAAGGCTACATCCCTTCGAGGGCTGAGATCGCGACCACTTCGAGGATAGAAGAGTATATCCCTTTGAGGGCTCAGAGCTCGACCCCTTAATGGACAGAAGAGTCCATTCCTTCGAGGGCTGAGAGCTCAACCCCCTCAAGGAAAGAAGACTACATCCCTTCGAGGGCTGAGAGATCGACCTCTTCGAGGATAGAAGACTCTATCCCTTCGAGGATAAAAGACTCTATCCCTTCAAGGGCTGAGAGATAGACCCCTTGGAGGATAGAAGACTTCATCCCTTCGAGGGATGAGAGCTAGACCCCTTCAAGTATAGAAGACTCTATCCCTTCGAGGGCTGAGACCTCGACCCCTTTGAGGACAAAAGACTCCATTTCTTCGAGGGCTGAGTGCTCGACCCCTTCGATGATAGAAGTGTTCATCCCTTTAAGGGCTGAGAGCTTGACCACTTCAAGGATGGAAGAGTTTATCCCTTCGAGGGCTGAGAGCTCGACCCCTTCGAGGATAGAAGACTCCATCTCTTCGAGGGCTAAGAGCTAGACCCCTTCGAGGAGAGAAGACTCCATCCCTTTGAGGGATGAGAGCTAGACCCCATAGAGTATAGAAGACTCTATTCCTTCGAGGGCTGAGAGCTCGACCCCTTCGAGGATAGAAGAATCCATTCCATCGAGGGCTGAGAGCTCAACCCCTTCTAGGATTGAAGAGTCCATCCCATTGAGGGATGAGAGCTTGACCACTTCAAGGATAGAAGAATCCATCCTTTCGAGGGCTGAGAGCTTGACCCCTTCAGGGATAGAAGACTCCATCCCTTCGAGAGCTGAGAGCTTGACAATTACGAGGATAAAAGACTCCATCCCTTTGAGGGCTGGGAGCTAGACCCCTTTGAGGATAGAAGACTCTATCCCTTCGAGGGCTGAGAGCTTGACCCCTTCGAGGATAGAAGAGTCCATCCCTTCAAGGGCTGAGAGCTCGATCCATTCGATGATAGAAGACTACATCCCTTCGAGGGCAGAGAGCTAGACTCCTTCGGGGATAGAATACTCCATCCCTTCGAGGGCTGAGAGCTCAACCCCTTCAAGGATAGAAGACTCCATCCTTTCGAGGGCTGAGAGATAGACCGCTTTGAGGATAGAAGACTACATCCCTTCAAGGGTAGAGAGCTCGACCCCTTCAAGGATAGAAGAGTCCATCCCTTAGAGGGCTGAGAGCTATACCCCTTCAAGGAAAAAAGACTCCATCCCTTCGGGGAATGAGAGCTTGACCCCTTCGAATATAGAAGAGTCCATCCCTTCGAGGGGTAAGAGCTCGAACCCTTCGAGGATAGAAGAGTTCATCCCTATGAGGGATGAGAGCTAGACCTCTTCAAGGATAGAAGACCCTTCATGGGATGAGAGCTCAACCACGTCGAGGATAGAAGACTCCATCCCATCGAGGGCTGAGACCTTGACCTCTCTGAGGATAGTAGACTACGTTCCTTCGAGGGCTAAGAGCTCGACCCCTTCAAGGATAGAAGAGTACATCCCTTTGATGGCTGAGACTCGACCACTTTGTGGATAAAAGAGTCCATTCCTTCGGGGGCTGAGAGATCGACCCCTTCGAGGATAGAAGACTACATCCCTTCGAAGAATGAGAGCCCGACCCCTTCGAGGATAGAAGACTCCATTCTTTTGAGGGCTGAGAGATGGACCCCTTCGAGGATAGAAGACTACATCCTTTCGAGGGCTGAGAGCTTGACCCCTTTGAGGATAGAAGACTCCATTCCTTTGAGGGCTGAGAGCTTGACCCCTTCGAGGAGAGAAGAGTCCATCCCTTTTAGGGTTGAGAGCTTAACCACTTCGAGGATAGAAGGGTTCATCCCTTTGAGTGCTGAGAGCTTAACCCCTTCGAGGAGAGAACACTGCATCCCTTTGAGGGCTGAGATCTCAACACCTTCGAGGATAGAAGAGTTCATCCCTTCGAGGGCTGAGAGCTCGACCCTTCAAGGATAGAAGAATCCATCCCTTCAAGGGCTAAGAGCTCGACCCCTTCAAGGAAAAAAGACACCATCCCTTTGAGGGCTGAGAGCTCAACCCCTTCAAGGAAAAAAGACTCCGTCCCTTCGAGGGCTGAGAGCTCGACCCCTTCTAGTATAGAAGAGTCCATCCCATTGAGGGCTAAGATCTCGACCCCTTCGAGGATAGAAGAGTCCATCCCTTCGAAGGCTGAGAGATAGACCTCTTCAAGTATAAAAGACCCTTCAAGGGCTGAGAGCTCGACCACTTCGAGGATAGAAGACTCCATCCCCTCTAGGGCTGAAACCTCGACCCCTCTGAGGATAGAAGACTGCATTCCTTTGAGGGCTGAGAGCGACCCATTCAAGGAGAGAAGAGTCCATCCCTTTGAGGGTTAAGAGCTCGACCACTTTGAGGATAGAAGGGTCCATCCCTTCGAGTGCTGAGAGCTCAACCCCTTCGAGGACCGAACACTGCATCCCTTCGAGGGCTGAGATCTTGACACCTTCGAGGATAGAAAAGTTCATCCCATCGAGGGCTGAGAGCTCGACCCTTCAAGTATAGAAGTGTCCATCCCTTCAAGGGCTGAGAGCTAGACCTCTTCAAGTATAGAATACCCTTCAAGGGCTGAGAGCTCGACAACTTCGAGGATAGAAGACTCTATCCCCTCTAGGGCTAAAACCTCGACCCCTCTGAGGATAGAAGACTCCATTCCTTTGAGGGCTATGAGCTCAACCCCTTCGAGGATAGAAGAGTTCATCCCTTTCAAGGCTGAGAACTCGACCACTTTGAGGATAGAAAAGTCCATCCCTTCGAGGGCTGAGAGCTTGACCCCTTTGAGGATAGAAGACAACATCCCTTGGAGGGCAAAGATCTCGACCCTTTCAAGGATATTAGAGTACATCCCTTCGTGGGCTGAGAGTTCGATCCCTTAATGGAAAAAAGACTCCATCCCTTCGAGGGCTGAGAGCTCAACACCTTTGAGTATAGAAGACTCTATCCCTTCAAGGGCTGAGAGCTCGACCCCTTCGAGAATAGAACAGTCCATCCCTTCGAGGGCTGAGAGCTAAACCTCTTTAAGGATAGAAGACTCCATCCCATTGAGAGCTTATAGCTCAACCACTTTGAGGATAGAGGACTCCATCCCTTCGAGGGATGAGAGCTAGACCCTTTCATGCATAGAAGACTCTATCCCTTTGAGGGCTAAGAGCTATACCCCTTCGAGGATAGAAACTTCCCACCCTTCAAGGGTCGAAAGCTCGATCCCTTCCATGATAGAAGACTACATCCCTTCGATGGGCTGAGAGCTAGACCTCTTCGGGGATAAAAGACTCAATCCCTGTAAGAACTGAGAGCTAGACCCCTTCAAGGATAGAAGACTCCATCCCTTCGAGAGCTGAGAGCTCGACTACTTCGAGGATAGAAGACTCCATCCCTTTGAGGGCTGAGAGCTAGACCCCTTCAAGGATAGAAGACTCTATCCCTTCAAAGGCTGAGAGCTTGACCCCTTCGAGGATAAAAGAGTACATCCCTTCGAGGGCTGAAAGCTAGACCTCTTCAAGTATAGATGACCCTTCAAGGGCTGAGAGCTCGACCACTTTGAGGATAGAAGACTCCATCCCTTTGAGGGCAGAAAGCTCGACCCCTTCGAGGATAGAAGAGTTTATCCCTTCGAGGGCTTAGAGCTCAACCCCTTCAAGGAAAAAAGACTCCATCCCTTCGAGGGATGAGACCTCGGCCCCTTAGAATATAGAAGAGTCCATCCCTTCGAGGGCTGAGAGCTTGACCCCTTTGAGGATAGAAGAGTTCATCCATACGAGGGCTAAGAGCTAGACCTCTTCAAGGATAGAAGACCCTTCATGGGATGAGAGCTCGACCATATCGAGGATAGAAGACTCCATCCCATCGAGGGCTGAGACCTCAACCCCTCTGAGGATAAAAGACTGCATTCCTTCGAGGGCTAAGAGCTCGACCCCTTCAAGGATATAAAAGTCCATCCCTTTAAAGGCTGAGACTCGACCACTTTGAAGATAGAAGAGTCCATTCATTCGAGGGCTGACAGATCGACCCCTTCAAGGATAGAAGACTACATCCCTTCGAGGGATGAGAGCTTGACCCCTTCAAGGATATAATACTCAATCCCTTCGAGGGCTGAGAGCCCATCCCCTTCGAGGATAGAAGACTCCATCCTTTCAAGGACTGAGAGATGGACCCCTTCGAGGATAGAAAACTACATCCCTTCGAGGGCTGAGAGCTCGACCCCTTTGAGGATAGAAGACTCCATTCCTTTGAGGGCTGAGAGATTGACCCCTTAGAGGAGAGAAAAGTCCATCCCTATGAGGGTTGAGAGCTCGACCACTTTGAGGATAGAAGGGTCCATCCCTTCGAGTACTGAGAGCTCGACCCCTTCGAGGAAAGAACACTGCATACCTTCGAGGGCTGAGATCTCGACACCTTTGAGGATAGAAGAGTTCATCCCTTCGAGGGCTGAGAGCTCGACCCTTCAAGGACAGAAGTGTCCATCCCATCGAGGGCTGAGAGCTCGACCCCTTAAAGGAAAAAAAAGACTCCATCCCTTTGTGGGCTGAGAGCTCGACCCCTTCTAGTATAGAAGAGTCCATCCCATAGAGGACTGGGAGCTTGACCCTTTCGAGGATAGAAGAGTCCATCCCTTCCAGGGCTGAGAGCTAGACCTCTTCAAGTATAGATGACCCTTTAAGGGATGAGAGCTCGACAACTTCAAGGATAGAAGACTCTATCCCCTCTAGGGATGAAACCTCAACCCCTCTGAGGATAGAAGACTCCATTCCTTCAAGGGCTAAGAGCTCGACCCCTTCGAGGATAGAAGACTACATCCCTTCGAAGGCTGAGAGCCCGACCCCTTCGAGGATAGAAGACTACATCCCTTCGAAGGCTGAGAGCTAGACCCCTTTGAGAATAGAAGATAACATCCCTTAGAGGACTGAGATCTCATCCCCTTCAAGGATAGAAGAGTCCATCTCTTCGTGAGCTGAGAGTTTGACCCCTTAATGGAAAATAGACTCCATCCCTTTGAGGGCTGAGAGCTCGACACCTTTGAGTATAGAAGACTCTATCCCTTCATGGGCTGAGAGCCCAACCCCTTCGAGAATAGAACAGTCCATCCCTTCGAGGGTTGAGAGCTAAACCCCTTCAAGGATAGAAGACTCCATCCCGTCGAGGGGTTACAGCTTGATCACTTTGAGGATAGAGGACTCCATCCCTTTGAGGGATGAGAGCTAGACCCTTTCATGGATAGAAGACTCTATCCCTTTGAGGGCTGAGAGCTCAACCCCTTCGAGGATAGAAAAGTCCATCCCTTCAAGGGCTGAGAGCTCGATCCCTTCGATGATAGAAGACTACATCCCTTCGAGGGACTGAGAGCTAGACCTCTTCGGGGATAGAAGACTCCATCCCTTCGAGAACTGAGAGCTAGACCCCTTCAAGGATAGAAGACTTCATCCCTTCGAGAGCTGAGAGCTCGACCACTTCGAGGATGAAAGACTCCATCCCTTTGAGGACTGAGAGCTAGACCCCTTCGAGGATAGAAGACTCTATCCCTTCGAGGGCTGAGAGCTTGACCCCTTCAAGGATAGAAGAGTCCATCCCTTCGAGGGTGAGAGCTAGACCTCTTCTAGTCTAGATGACCCTTCAAGGGCTGAGAGCTCGACCACTTCGAGGATAGAAGACTCCATCCCTTCTACGGCTGAAACCTCAACCCCTCAGAGGATAGAAGACTTCATTCCTTCGAGGGCTAAGAGCTCGACCCCTTCAAGGATAGAAGAGTTCATCCCTTCGAGGGCTGAAAGCTAAACCCCTTTGAGGATAGAAGACTCCATCCTGTCGAGGGCTGAGAGCTCAACCACTTTGAGGATATAAGACTCCATCCCTTCGAGGGATGAGAGCTAGACCCTTTCATGGATAGAAGACTCTATCCCTTCGAGGGCTAAGAGCTCAACCCTTTCGAGGATAGAAAAGTCCATCACTTCGAGGGCTGAGAGCTCGATCCCTTCGATGATAGAAAACTACATCCCTTCGAAGGGCTGATAGCTAGACTCCTTAGGGAATAGAATACTCCATTCCACTGATAGCTGAGAGCTCGACCCCTTCGAGGATAAAAGACTCCATCCCTACAAGAGCTGAGAGCTAGACCTATTTAAGGATAGAAGACCCTTCGAGGGCTGAGGGCTTGACCACATCGAGGATAGAAGACTACATCCCTTTGAGGGCTGAGACCTCGACCCCTCTGAGGATAGAAGACTCCATTCCTTCGAGGGCTAAGAGCTCGACCCTTTCAAGGATAGAGGAGTTCATCCCTTTGAGGGCTGAGAAATCAACTACTTTGAGGATAAAAGAGTCCATTCCTTCGAGGGCTGAGAGATCGACCACTTCGAGGATAGAAAACTACATCTCTTTAGGGCTAAGAGCTCAACCCCATCAAGGATAGAAGACTCCATTCCTTCGAAGGCTGAGAGCTCGACCCCTTCGAGGATAGAAGAGTCCATCCCTTTGAGGGTTGAGAGCTCGACCACATCGAGGATAGAAGAGTCCATCACATCGAGTGTTGAGAGCTCGACCCCTTCAAGGATAGAACACTGCATCCCTTCGAGGGCTGAGATCTCGACACCTTCGAGGATAGAAGAGTTCATCATTTCGAGGGCTTAGAGCTCGACCCATTCAAGGATAGAAGAGTCCATCCCTTTGAGGGTTGAGAGCTCGACCCCTTCAAGGACAAAAGACTTCCTCCTTTCGAGGGCTGAGAGCTCAACCCATTCTAGCATAGAAGATTCTATCCCTTCGAGGGATGAGAGCTCGACCCCTTCAAGGATAGAAGAGTCCATCACTTCGAGGGCTGAGAGCTAGACCTCTTCAAGTATAGAAAACTCTTCGAGGGATGAGAGCTCAACCACTTCGAGGATAGAAGACTCCATCCCTTCTAGGGGTGAGATCTCAACCCCTCTGAGGATAGAAAACTCTATTCCTTCAAGGCCTAAGAGCTCGACCCCTTCGAGGATAGAAGAGTTCATCCCTTTGAGGGCTAAGAACTTGACCACTTTGAGGATAGAACAGTCCATCCCTTTGAGGGCTGAGAGCTCGACACCTTCGAGGATAGAAGATTACATCCCTTGGAGGGCTAAGATCTTAACCCCTTCGAGGATAGAAGACTGCATCCCTTCGAGGGCTGAGAGCTCAACCCCTTCGAGGATAGAATACTCAATCCTTTTGAGGGCTGAGAGATGGACCCCTTCGAGGATAGAAGACTACATCCCTCCGAGGGCTGAGAGGTCATCCTCTTTGAGGATAGAAGACTCAATCCCTTTGAGGGCTGAGAGCTCGACCCCTTTGAGGAGAGAAGAGTCCATCCCTTTGAGTGCTGAGAGCTCGACTCCTTCGAGGATAGACCACTACATCCCTTCGAGGGTTGAGATCTCGACACATTCGAGTATAGAAGAGTTCATCCCTTCGAGGGCTTAGAGCTCAACCCCTTCAAGGATAGAAGAGTCCATCCCTTCGAGGGCTGAGAGCTCGACCCCTTCAAGAACAAAAGAGTCCATCCCTTCGAGGGCTAAGAGCTCGACCCCTTTGAGGATAGAAGAGTCCATCCCTTCGAGGGCTAATAGCTAGACCTCTTCAAGTATAGAAAACCCTTCGAGGGCTGAGAGCTCCAACACTTCAAGGATAGAAGACTCCATCCCTTATAAGGCTGAGACCTTGACCCCTCTGAGGATAGAAGACTCTATTCCTTCGAGGGCTAAGAGCTTGACGCCTTTGCGGATAGAAAAGCCCATCCCTTTTAGGGATGAGAACTCGACCACTCTGTGGATAGAACAGTGCATCCCTTCGAGGGCTGAGAGCTCAACCTCTTCAAGGATAGAAAATTACATCCCTTCGAGGGCTAAGATCTCGACCTTTCCGAAGATAGAAGAGTACATCCCTTCAAGGGCTGAGAGTTCGACCCCTTAAAGGAAAAAAGACTCCATCCCTTCGAGGGTTGGTTGCTCCAAACCTTCGAGTATAGAAGACTCTATCCCTATAAGGGCTGAGAGCTCGACCCCTTTGAGGATAGAACAGTCAATCCCTTCGAGGGCTAAGAGCTAAACCCCATCGAGGATAGAAGACTTCATCCCATCGAGGGCTGAGAGCTCGACCACTTTGAGGATAGAAGACTCCATCCCTTCAAGGGATGAGAGCTAAACCCTTTTGTGGATTATAGACTCTATTCCTTCGAGGGCTGAGAGCTCGACCCCTTCGAGGATAGAAAAGTCCATCCCCTCGAGGGCTGAGAGCTCGACCCTTTATTGATTGAAGACTACATCCCTTCGAGGTCTGAGAGCTTGACCTTTTCGGAGTTAGAAGACACCATCCCTTTGAGAACTGAGAGCTACACCCCTTCGAGGATAGAAGACTCCATCCCTTCGAGAGCTGAGAATTCGACCACTTCGAGGATAGAAGAATCCATCCCTTTGAGGGCTGAGAGCTAGGATAGAAGACTCTATCCCTTCGAGGGCTGAGAGCTTGACCCCTTCGAGGATAGAAGAGTCTATCCCTTCATGGGCTTAGATATCGATCTATTCGATGATAGAAGACTACATCCCTTCGAGGGCAGAGAGCTAGACTCCTTCAGGGAAAGAATACTCCATCCCACCGAGGGTTGAGAGCTCGACCCCTTTGAGGATAGAAGACTCCATCCCTTTGAAGGCTGAGAGCTAGACCTCTTCAAGGATAGAAGACCCTTCGAGGGCTGAGGACTCAACCACGTTGAGGATAGAAAACTCAATCCCTTTAAGGGTTGAGACCTCGACCCCTCCGAGGATAGAAGACTCCATTCCTTCGAGGGCTGAGAGCTAGACCTCTTCAAGGATAGAAAACTCCATCCTTTTGAGAACTGAGAGCTAGACCCCTTCAAGGATAGAAGACTCCATCCCTTCGAGAGCTGAGAGCTCGACCACTTCGAGCATAGAAGAATCCATCCCTTTGAGGGCTGAGAGCTAGACCCCTTCGAGGATAGAAGACTCTATCCCTTTGAGGGCTGAGAGCTTGACCCCTTCGAGGAAAGAAGAGTCCATCCCTTCATGGGCTGAGAGCTAGACCCCTTCGAGGGCTAAGAGTTTGACCAATTTGATGATAGAAGACTCCATCCCTTCTAGGGCCGAGACCTCGACCCCTCTGAGGATAAAAGACTCAATTCTTTCAAGGGATAAGAGCTCGACGCTTCAATGATAGAGGAGTCCATCCCTTTGAGGGCTGAGAAATCGACCACTTTTAGGATAGAAGAGTCTATTCCTTCGAGGGCTGAGAGATCAACCCCTTCGAGGATAGAAGACTACATCCCTTCGAGGGCTGAGAGCTCCACCCCTTCGAGGATAGAAGACTCCATTCCTTTGAGGACTGAGAGCTCGACCCCATCGAGGAGAGAATAATCCATCCCATTGAGGGTTAAGAGCTTGACCACTTCGAGAATAGAAGAGTCAATCCCATCGAGTGCTGAGAGCTCGACCCCTTCGAGGATAGAACACTGCATCCCTTCAAGGGCTGAGATCTCGACACCTTCGAGGATAGAAGAGTTCATCCCTTTGAGGGCTTTGAGCCGACCCCTTCAAGGATAGAACAATCCAACCCTTCAAGAGTTGAGAGCTCAACCCCTTCAAAGACAAAAGACTCCATCCCTTCGAGGGCTAAGAGCTCGACCCCTTCTAGTATAGAACAGTCCATCCCTTTGAGGGCTTACAGCTCGACCCCTTTGAGGATAGGACAGTCCATCCCTTTGAGGGCCACTAACTAGACCTCTTCAAGTATAGAAGACCCTTCGATGGCTGAGAGCTTGACCACTTCGAGGATAGAAAACTCTATCCCTTCTAGGGCTGAGACCTCGACCCCTCTGAGGATAGAGACTCCATTCCTTCGAGGGCTAAGAGCTCAACCCCTTCGAGGATAGAGGAATCCATCCCTTTGAATGCTGAGAAATTAACCACTTTGAGGATAGAAGAGTTCATCCCTTCGAGGGCTGAGAGATCGACCCCTTCGAGGATAGAAGACTACATCCCTTGGAGGGATGAGAGCTTGACCCCTTCAAGGATAGAATACTAAATCCTTTCGATGGCTGAGAGATGGACTCCTTCGAGGATAAAAGACTACATCCCTTCGACGGCTGAGAGCTCGTCCCCTTCGAGGATGGAAGACTCTATTCCTTTGAGGGCTGAGAGCTCGACCCCTTCGAGGAAAGAAGAGTCCATCCCTTTGAGGGTTGAGAGCTTGACCAATTCAAGGATAGAAGAGTTCATCCCTTCGAGTGCTGAGAGCTCGACCCCTTCGAGAATAGAACACTACATCCCTTCGAGGGCTGAGATCTCGACACCTTCGAGGATAAAAGAATTCATCCCTTCGAGGGCTTAGAGCTCAACCTTCTAGGATAAAAGAGTTCATCCCTTCGAGGGCTGAGAGCTGACCCCTTCAAGGACAAATGACTCCATCCCTTTGAGGGCTGAGAGCTCGACTCTTTCAAGTATAGAAGAGTTCATCCCCTTGAGGGCTGAGAGCTCGACCCCTTCGAGCATAGAAGAGTACATCCCTTCGAGGTCTGATAGTTAGACCTCTTCAAGTATAGAAGACCCTTCGAGGGCAAAGAGCTTGACCACTTCGAGGATAGAAGACTCCATCTATTTAAGGGCTGAGACCTCGACCACTCTGAGGATAGAACACTCTATTCCTTCGAGGGCTAAGAGCTCGACCCCTTCAAGGATAGAAGAGTTCATCCCTTTCAGGGCTGAGAACTCGACCACTTTGAGGATAGAACAGTCCATCCCTTTGAGGGCTGAGAGCTCGACCCCTTCGAGGATAGACGGCTACATCCCTTGGAGGGCTGAGATCTCAACCTTTTCAAGGAAAGAAGAGTTCATCCATTCGAGGGCTGAGAGTTCGACCCCTTAAAGGAAAAAAGACTCCATCCCTTCGAGGGCTGAGAGCTCCAAACCTTTGAGTATGGAAGACTCTATCCCTTTGAGGGCTGAGAGCTCGGCCCCTTCCAAGATAGAACAGTCCATCCCTTCGAGGGCTGTGAGCTAAACCCCTTCAAGGATAGAAGACTCCATCCTGTTGAGGGCTGAGATCTCGACCACTTTGAGGATATTAGACTTTATCCATTCGAGAGATGAGAGCTAGACCCTTTCGTGGATAGAAGACTCTATCCCTTCGAGGGTTAAGAGCTAGACCCCTTCGAGGAGAGAAAGGTCCATCCCTTCGAGGGTTGAGAGCTCGATCCCTTGGTTGATAGAAGACTACATCCCTTCGAGGGATGAGAGCAAGACCTCTTCGGGGATAGAAGACTCCATCCCTTTGAGAACTAAGAGATAGACCCCTTTGAGGATAGAAGACTCCATCACTTCGAGAGCTGAGAGCTCGACCACTTCGAGGATAGAAGACTCCATCCCTTTGAGGGCTGAGAGCTAGACCCCTTCGAGGATGGAAGACTCTATCCCTTCGAGGTCTGAGAGCTTGACCCCTTCGAGGATAGAAGAGTACATCCCTTCGAGGGCTCATAGCTAGACCTCTTCAAGTATAGAAGACCCTTCGAGGGCTGAGAGCTTGACCACTTTGCGGATAGAAGACTCCATCCCTTCTAGAGCTGAGACCTCGACCCCTCTGTTGATAGAACACTCTATTCCTTCGAGGGCTAAGAGCTTGACCCCTTCGAGGATAGAAGAGTTCATCCTTTTCAGGGCTGAGAATTCGACCACTTTGAGGATAGAACAGTCCATCCCTTTGAGGGCTGAGAGCTCGACCCCTTCGAGGATAGACGGCTACATCCCTTGGAGGGCTGAGATCTCAACCTTTTCAAGGAAAGAAGAGTTCATCCATTCGAGGGCTGAGAGTTCGACCCCTTAAAGGAAAAAAGACTCCATCCCTTCGAGGGCTGAGAGCTCCAAACCTTTGAGTATGGAAGACTCTATCCCTTCGAGGGCTGAGAGCTCGACCCCTTCCAAGATAGAACAGTCCATCCCTTCGAGGGCTGTGAGCTAAACCCCTTCATGGATAGAAGACTCCATCGTGTTGAGGGCTGAGATCTTGACCACTTTGAGGATATTAGACTTCATCCATTCGAGGGATGAGAGCTAGACCCTTTCGTGGATAGAAGACTCTATCCCTTTGAGGGTTGAGAGCTAGACCCCTTCGAGGAGAGAAAGGTCAATCCCTTCGAGGGTTGAGAGCTCGATCCCTTGGTTGATAGAAGACTACATCCCTTCGAGGGATGAGAGCAAGACCTCTTCGGGGATAGAAGACTCCATCCCTTTGAGAACTAAGAGATAGACCCCTTTGAGGATAGAAGACTCCATCACTTCGAGAGCTGAGAGCTCGACCACTTCAAGGATAGAAGACTCCATCCCTATGAGGCGTGAGAGCTAGACCCCTTCGAGGATGGAAGACTCTATCCCTTCGAGGTCTGAGAGCTTGACCCCTTCGAGGATAGAAGAGTACATCTCTTCGAGGGCTCATAGCTAGACCTCTTCAAGTATAGAAGACCCTTCGAGGGCTGAGAGCTTGACCACTTCGCGGATAGAAGACTCCATCCCTTCTAGAGCTGAGACCTCGACCCCTCTGTGGATAGAACACTCTATTCCTTCGAGGGCTAAGAGCTTGACCCCTTCGAGGATAGAAGAGTTCATCCTTTTCAGGGCTGAGAATTCGACCACTTTGAGGATAGAACAGTCCATCCCTTCGAGGGCTGAGAGCTGAACCCCTTCGAGGATAAAAGACTACATCCCTTGGAGGGTTGAGATCTCGACCTTTTCAAGGATAGAAGAGTCCATCCCTTCGAGGGCTGAGAGTTTGACCCCTTATAGGAAAAAAGACTCCATCCCTTCGAGGGTAGAGAGCTCCACACCTTCGAGTATAGAAGAATCTATCCCTTCGAGGGCTGAGAGCTCGGCCCCTTCGAGGATAGAACGGTCCATCCCTTCGAGGGCTGAGGGCTAAACCTCTTCGAGGATAGAAGACTCCATCCTGTCGAGGGCTGAGAGCTTGACCACTTTGAGGATAGTAGACTCCATCCCTTCGAGGGATGAGAGCTAGACCCTTTCGTGGATAGAAGACTCTATCCCTTTGAGGAATGAGAGATAGACCCCTTCAAGGACAGAAAGGTCCATACCTTCGAGGGCTGAGAGCTCGATCCCTTTGATAATAGAAAACTACATCCCTTCGAGGGCTGAGAGCTAGACCTCTTTGGGAATAGAAGACTCCATCCCCTTGAGAACTAAAAGCTAGACCCCTTCAAGGATAGAAGACTCCATCCCTTCGAGAGCTGAGAGTTCGACCACTTCGAGAATAGAAGACTCCATCCCTTTGAGGGCTGAGAGCTAGACCCCTTTGAGGATGGAAGACTCTATCCCTTCGAGGGCTGAGAGCTTGACCCCTTTGAGGATAGAATAGTCCATCCCTTCAAGGGATGATAGCTCGATCCATTAAATGATAGAAGACTACAGCCCATCGAGAACTGAGAGCTAGACTCCTTTGGGGATAGAATACTCCATCCCACCAAGGGCTGAGAACTTGACCCCTTCAAGGATTTAAGAGTCTATCCCTTCAAGGGCTGAGAGCTGGACCCCATCACGGACAAAAGACTCCATCCCTTCGAGGGCTGAGAGCTCAACCCCTTCTAGTATAGAAGAGTCCATCCCTTTGAGGGCTGAGAGCTCGACCCCTTCGAGGATAGAAGAGTCCATCCCATCAGGGGCTGATAGCTAGACCTCTTCAAGTATAGAACACCCTTCGAGGGCTGAGAGCTTGACCCATTCGAGGATAGAAGAGTCCATCCCTTCGAGGGCTAAGAGCTAGACCTCTTCATGTATAGAAGACCCTTCGAGGGCTGAGAGCTCAACCACTTCGAGGATAGAAGACTCCATCCCTTCTAGGGCTAAGACCTCGACCCCTCTGAAGATAGAAGACTCCATTCCTTCGAGGGCTAAGAGCTCAACCCCTTCGAGGATAGAAGAGTTCATCCCTTTGAGGGCTGAGAGCTCGACGCCTTCGAGGATAGATGAGTCCATCCCTTCGAGGACTGAGAGCTAGACCTCTTCATGTATAGAAGACCCTTTGAGGGCTGAGAGCTTGACCACTTCGAGGATGGAAAACTTCATCCCTTCTAGGACTGAGACCTCGACCCCTCTAAGGATAGAAGACTCCATTCCTTTGAGGGCTAGGAGCTCGACCCCTTCGAGGATAGAAGAGTTCATCCCTGTGAAGGATGAGAACTCGACCACTTTGAGAACAGAACAATCCATCCCTTCGAGGGCTGAGAGCTCGACCCCTTTGAGGATAGAAGACTACATCCCTTGGAGGGCTGACATCTTGACCCCTTTGAGGATAAAAGAGTCCATCCCTTCGAGGGTTGAGAGTTTGACCCCTTAAAGGAAAAAAGACTTAATCCCTTCGAGAGCTGAGAGCTCCACACCTTCGAGTATAGATGACTCTATCCCTTCGAGGGATGAGAGCTAGACTCCTTTGGGGATAGAATACTCTATCCCATCAAGGGCTGAGAGCTTGACACCTTCAAGGATGGAAGACTCCATCCCATCGAGGGCTGAGAGCTCGACCACTTTGAGGATAGAAGACTCCATCCCTTCGAAGGATGAGAGCTAGACCCTTTCATGGATAGAAGACTCTATCCCTTCGAGGGCTGAGAGCTCGACCCCTTCGAGGATAGAAAAGTCCATCCCTTCGAGGGCTGAGAGCTCGATCCCTTTAATGATAGAAGAATACATCCCTTTGAGGGCTGAGAGCTAGACCTCTTCGGGGATAGAAGACTCCATCCCTTTGAGAACTGAGAGCTAGACCCCTTCAATGATAGAAAACTACATCCCTTCGAGAGCTGAGAGCTCAACCACTTTGATGATGGAAGACTCCATCCCTTTGAGGGCTGAGAGCTAGATCCCTTTGAGGATAGATGAATCTATCCCTTTGAGGGCTGAGAGCTTGACCCCTTCGAGCATGGAAGAGTTCATCCCTTCAAGGGCTGAGAGCTTGATCCATTCAAACTTAGAAGACTACATCCCTTCGAGGGATGAGAGCTAGACTCCTTTGAGGATAGAATACTCTATCCCATCGAGGGCTGAGAGCTCGACCCCTTCAAGGATAGAAGACTCCATCCCGTCGAGGGCTGAGAGCTCGACCACTTTGAGGATAGAAGACTCCATCCCTTCGAAGGATGAGAGCTAGACCCTTTCGTGGATAGAAGACTCTATCCCTTCAAGGGCTGAGAGCTCGACCCCTTCGAGGATAGAAAAGTCCATCCCTTCGAGGGCTGAGAGCTTGATCCCTTTAATGATAGAAGAATACATCCCTTCGAGAGCTAAGAGCTAGACCTCTTCGGGGATAGAAGACTCCACCCCTTTGAGAACTGAGAGCTAGACCCCTTAAAGGATAGAAGACTCCATCCCTTCGAGAGCTGAGAGCTCAACCACTTTGAGGATGGAAGACTCCATCCCTTTGAGGGCTGAGAGCTAGATCCCTTTGAGGATAGATGAATCTATCCCTTCGAGGGCTAAGAGCTTGACCCCTTCAAGGATGGAAGAGTCCATCCCTTCAAGGGCTGAGAGCTTGATCCATTCAATCTTAGAAGACTACATCCCTTCAAGGGATGAGAGCTAGACTCCTTCGAGGATAGAATACTCTATCCCATCGAGGGCTGAGAGCTCGACCCCTTTAAGGATAGAAGACTCCATCCTTTCGAGGGCTGAGATATGGACCCCTTCGAGGATAAAAGACTCCAATCTTTCGAGGGCTGAGTGCTCGACCACTTTGAGGAAACAGGAGTCCATCCCTTCGAGGGCTAAGAGCTCGACCCCTTCGAGGATAGAAGGCTCTATCCTTTTGAGGGCTGAAAGCTAGACTTCTTCGAGGATAGAAGACTCTATCCCTTTGAGAATGATAGCTAGACCACTTCGATGATAGAAGAATCTATCCATTCAAGGGCTGAGAGCTAGACCGCTTCGAGGATAGAATACTCCATATCTTTGAGGGCTGAGAGCTCGACCCCTTTGAGGATATAAGACTTCATCCCCTCGAGGGCTGAGAGCTAGACCCCTTCGAGGATGGTAGACTCTATCCCTTTGAAGGCTGAGAGCTTGACCCCTTCTAGGATAGAAGACTCCATCCCTTCAAAGGTTGAGAGCTTGACCCCTTCAAGGATAGAAGACTACATCCTTTCGAGGGCACAGAGCCCGACCCCTTCGAGGATAGAAAACTGCATTCCTTGAGGGCAGAGGGCTCGACCCCTTTGAGGATGGAAGAGTTCATCCCTTTGTTGGCTGAGAGCTTGACCACTTCGAGGATAGAAGAGTCCATCCCTTCGGGGGCTGAGAGCTCAACCCCTTCGTTGATAGAAGACTACGTCCCTTCGAGGGTTGAGATCTTGACCCCTTCGAGGATAGAAGAGTCCATCCCTTCAAGGGCTAGGAGCTCGACCCCTTCGAGGATACAAGAGTCCATCGGTTCGAGGGTTGAGAGCTTGATCCCTTTAAGGAAAAAATACTCCATCCCTTCGAGGGCTGAGAACTCGACCCCTTTGAGTATAGAAGACTCCATCCCTTCGGGGCTGAGAGCTCAACCCCTTCAAGGATAAAATAGTCCATCCCATTGAGGGCTGAGAGCTAGACCCCTTCAGGGATAGAAGACTCCATCCCTTCAAGGGCTGAGAGCTTGACCACTTCGATGATAGAAGACTTCATCACTTCGAGGGCTGAGAGCTAGACCCTTTCGAGGATAGAAAATGCTATCCCTTCGAGGGCTGAGAGCTCGATCCCTTTGAGGATTGAAAAGTCCATCCCTTCAAGGGCCAAGAGGCTGATCCCTTCGAGGATAGAAGATTACATCCCTTCGAGGGATGAGAGCTAGACCCCTTCGGGGATAGAAGACTTCATCCCTTCGAGGGCTGAGAGCTCGACCCCTTCGCGGATAAAAGATAGATGTATCCATTTTATATGCATAATTTAGTACTATTTTGGGTCACTTTTATGCTCTTTTATTATCGATAGCTTACGTTTTGCCTTGAAATTCTTTTAGGAGGGGTAAGAGAAACTTTACGCTCTTTTACCTCTTCTAAGTGGATTTTGCTTGACAAGGGAAGAACACGGAGGCAATGAAGACCGAAGGCCATCGAAGATCACACTTTCGAAGACTTTTGAAGACTTGCTTCAAAGACATGAAGACCGGAGGCCATTGAAGACCATTTTTGTAGTCATTGAAGACTCGAAAACGGAGAGGAATTGCTATGAAGATGATTATATACCACAAGAAGAAGAAAAGGACACAATGAAAAATTATGGCACCCTTCGCAAGTCGCGATGGGTTCGTCGCAAGACCGTTATGAGTTGCGATGAGTCCGTCGTGAGTCGCAACCAACGGGTGGCCAGATTTTCACCTTATCTTCTTTGTACTATATATAGCACCCTCTTTCCTCTCATTCATATTCTTCATCTTCTGTGTTTTTGGTACTGCTTTTAACCCTAGTTTATTCCATTTTCATCTTTGAATTCTCTTGTATTATGTTTGGTTGTTTAGCATTGATTAGTATGAACTCTTGTAGCTAATCTAATTCTTGGGAGCAATTGATTGAAGCTTCCAAGCTTATGTAGCAAGATTCTATGTTTCTTATTTATGAACATTTATTGGAGAGCATTTATTATGCCAAAATGTTGTGTTTTATCTGATTTATACCATGGGTTGTTTGAGTATATGAAATATTTGTAAGATTGAAATGTTAGGGTGTTAGAAAAGTTGCAAATTTCTTAACTCATTTGATATGGAAATCCAAGAGCATGGATTTAGAAATTCTTGTGTATAATGTGTGGTAATCCTTGCTAGATGAGTATGTTAATAGGGTTTGTTCTCATATTTGTCATATAGATGCAAAGAAAGGTTGAACCTTGAATGTTGCTTGTTCTTAGTTTAATCTAATGAATGCTTTGTTTGGTTCAATGACTATGTCTTTGGTAGAAGGCTTCTTATTATCAAACCTATGGTCCTTTGGGTTTAATGTCATTGATGAAATACCCCTATGGTTGTTGTTTATCTAGGGTGATCATCAATGAGGTTTGCAAATGGTCATTGTTTGTCTTTGCAAAATACTCTTAAGGAGGAATGCATGTTGATCTTTGAATGAGAAATGATACATTCCCCATAGACAATAAATGTAATTGAATGAGCGAATGAATCAATGAGCTATATGAAGTTTGTAAGTGGAAATCGATTGCCCCCAAGGCTCCGTTAATTATCATTTACATCGTATCTTTAGTTGTATTGCATAATTAGCATAGTTCGCTTACTTTGCTAGTTGTTGTATTTCAATTTCTTAGTTTAGGATCAAACTAACCAAAACCCCCTTGTGTACTTGCTTTTATATATATGTGTCTATGTATGTAAATGTCTAGTATGTCTTCTCATATATATGTTTAAACACTTGAAAATATCCCTCTTCTCGTGGACGACACCGACTTGCCATTATCTACTTTATTGTATATAGGAATCATTTAGGGCTTAAAATTATTAACATTGAGAGGTACGGCGATGACCTCCCTTTGAAGGCTAAAAGCTCGACCACTTCGAGGATTGAAGAGTCCATCCCTTCAAGAAAAGAGGAGTCTATCCCTTCGAGGACTGAGAGCTCGACCCCTTCGAGGATAGAAGAGTCCATCCCTTTGAGGGCTAAGAGCTTGACACCTTCGAGGACAGAAGAGTTTATCCCTTCGATGGCTGAGAGCTCAACCCATTCGAAGATAGAATAGTCCATCCTTTCGAGGGCTGAGAGCTCGACCACTTTGAGGATAGAAAAGTCCATCTCTTTGAGAGCTGAGAACTAGACCCCTTTGAGGATAGAAGACTCTATCCCTTCTAGGGCTAAAAGCTTGACCACTTCGAGGATAGATGACTCTATCCCTTCTAGGGCTGAGACCTCGACCCCTCTGAGGATAGAGACTCCATTCCTTCGAGGGCTAAGAGCTCAACCCCTTCGAGGATAGAGGAATCCATCCCTTTGAATGCTGAGAAATTAACCACTTTAAGGATAGAAGAGTCCATCCCTTCGAGGGCTGAGAGATCGACCCCTTCGAGGATAGAAGACTACATCCCTTGGAGGGATGAGAGCTTGACCCCTTCAAGGATAGAATACTAAATCCTTTCGAGGGCTGAGAGATGGACTCCTTCGAGGATAAAAGACTACATCACTTCGACGGCTGAGAGCTCGTCCCCTTCGAGGATGGAAGACTCTATTCCTTTGAGGGCTGAGAGCCCGACCCCTTCGAGGAAAGAAGAGTCCATCCCTTTGAGGGTTGAGAGCTTGACAAATTCAAGGATAGAAGAGTTCATCCCTTCGAGTGCTGAGAGCTCGACCCCTTCGAGGATAGAACACTACATCCCTTCGAGGGCTGAGATCTCGACACCTTCGAGGACAAAAGAATTCATCCCTTCGAGGGCTTAGAGCTCAACCTTCTAGGATAAAAGAGTTCATCCCTTCGAGGGCTGAGAGCTGACCCCTTCAAGGACAAAAGACTCCATCCCTTTGAGTGCTGAGAGCTTGACTCTTTCAAGTATAGAAGAGTCCATCCCCTTGAGGGCTGAGAGCTCGACCCCTTCGAGGATAGAAGAGTACATCCCTTCGAGGTCTGATAGTTAGACCTCTTCAAGTATAGAAGACCCTTCGAGGGCAAAGAGCTTGACCACTTCGAGGATAGAAGACTCCATCTATTTAAGGGCTGAGACCTCGACCCCTCTGAGGATAGAACACTCTATTCCTTCGAGGGCTAAGAGCTCGACCCCTTCAAGGATAGAAGAGTTCATCCCTTTCAGGGCTGAGAACTCGACCACTTTGAGGATAGAACAGTCCATACCTTTGAGGGCTGAGAGCTCGACCCCTTCGAGGATAGACAGCTACATCCCTTGGAGGGCTGAGATCTCAACCTTTTCAAGGAAAGAAGAGTTCATCCATTCGAGGGCTGAGAGTTCGACCCCTTAAAGGAAAAAAGACTCCATCCCTTCGAGGGCTGAGAGCTCCAAACCTTTGAGTATGGAAGACTCTATCCCTTCGAGGGCTGAGAGCTCGACCCCTTCCAAGATAGAACAGTCCATCCCTTCGAGGGCTGTGAGCTAAACCCCTTCATGGATAGAAGACTCCATCGTGTTGAGGGCTGAGATCTTGACCACTTTGAGGATATTAGACTTCATCCATTCGAGGGATGAGAGCTAGACCCTTTCGTGGATAGAAGACTCTATCCCTTTGAGGGTTGAGAGCTAGACCCCTTCGAGGAGGGAAAGGTCAATCCCTTCGAGGGTTGAGAGCTCGATCCCTTGGTTGATAGAAGACTACATCCCTTCGAGGGATGAGAGCAAGACCTCTTCGGGGATAGAAGACTCCATCCCTTTGAGAACTAAGAGATAGACCCCTTTGAGGATAGAAGACTCCATCACTTCGAGAGCTGAGAGCTCGACCACTTCAAGGATAGAAGACTCCATCCCTATGAGGCGTGAGAGCTAGACCCCTTCGAGGATGGAAGACTCTATCCCTTCGAGGTCTGAGAGCTTGACCCCTTCGAGGATAGAAGAGTACATCCCTTCGAGGGCTCATAGCTAGACCTCTTCAAGTATAGAAGACCCTTCGAGGGCTGAGAGCTTGACCACTTCGCGGATAGAAGACTCCATCCCTTCTAGAGCTGAGACCTCGACCCCTCTGTGGATAGAACACTCTATTCCTTCGAGGGCTAAGAGCTTGACCCCTTCGAGGATAGAAGAGTTCATCCTTTTCAGGGCTGAGAATTCGACCACTTTGAGGATAGAACAGTCCATCCCTTCGAGGGCTGAGAGCTGAACCCCTTCGAGGATAAAAGACTACATCCCTTGGAGGGTTGAGATCTCGACCTTTTCAAGGATAGAAGAGTCCATCCCTTCGAGGGCTGAGAGTTTGACCCCTTATAGGAAAAAAGACTCCATCCCTTCGAGGGTAGAGAGCTCCACACCTTCGAGTATAGAAGAATCTATCCCTTCGAGGGCTGAGAGCTCGGCCCCTTCGAGGATAGAACAGTCCATCCCTTCGAGGGCTGAGGGCTAAACCTCTTTGAGGATAGAAGACTCCATCCTGTCGAGGGCTGAGAGCTTGACCACTTTGAGGATAGTAGACTCTATCCCTTCGAGGGATGAGAGCTAGACCCTTTCGTGGATAGAAGACTCTATCCCTTTGAGGAATGAGAGATAGACCCCTTCAAGGATAGAAAGGTCCATACCTTCGAGGGCTGAGAGCTCGATCCCTTTGATAATAGAAAACTACATCCCTTCGAGGGCTGAGAGCTAGACCTCTTTGGGAATAGAAGACTCCATCCCTTTGAGAACTAAAAGCTAGACCCCTTCAAGGATAGAAGACTCCATCCCTTCGAGAGCTGAGAGTTCGACCACTTCGAGAATAGAAGACTCCATCCCTTTGAGGGCTGAGAGCTTGACCCTTTGAGGATAGAACAGTCCATCCCTTCAAGGGCTGATAGCTCGATCCATTAAATGATAGAAGACTACAGCCCATCGAGGACTGAGAGCTAGACTCCTTTGGGGATAGAATACTCCATCCCACCAAGGGCTGAGAGCTTGACCCCTTCAAGGATTTAAGAGTCTATCCCTTCAAGGGCTGAGAGCTGGACCCCATCACGGACAAAAGACTCCATCCCTTCGAGGGCTGAGAGCTCAACCCCTTCTAGTATAGCAGAGTCCATCCCTTTGAGGGGTAGAAGAGTCCATCCCATCAGGGGCTGATAGCTAGACCTCTTCAAGTATAGAACACCCTTCGAGGGCTGAGAGCTTGACCCATTCGAGGATAGAAGAGTCCATCCCTTCGAGGGCTAAGAGCTAGACCTCTTCATGTATAGAAGACCCTTCGAGGGCTGAGAGCTCGACCACTTCGAGGATAGAAGACTCCATCCCTTCTAGGGCTAAGACCTCGATCCCTCTGAAGATAGAAGACTCCATTCCTTCGAGGGCTAAGAGCTTAACCCCTTCAAGGGTAGAAGAGTTCATCCCTTTGAGGGCTGAGAGCTCGACGCCTTCGAGGATAGATGAGTCCATCCCTTCGAGGACTGAGAGCTAGACCTCTTCATGTATAGAAGACCCTTTGAGGGCTGAGAGCTTGACCACTTCGAGGATGGAAAACTCCATCCCTTCTAGGACTGAGACCTCGACCCCTCTAAGGATAGAAGACTCCATTCCTTTGAGGGCTAGGAGCTCAACCCCTTCGAGGATAGAAGAGTTCATCCCTGTGAAGGATGAGAACTCGACCACTTTGAGAATAGAACAATCCATCCCTTCGAGGGCTGAGAGCTCGACCCCTTTGAGGATAGAAGACTACATCCCTTGGAGGGCTGAGATCTTGACCCCTTTGAGGATAAAAGAGTCCATCCCTTCGAAGGTTGAGAGTTTGACCCCTTAAAGGAAAAAAGACTCCATCCCTTCGAGGGCTGAGAGCTCCACACCTTCGAGTATAGATGACTCTATCCCTTCGAGGGATGAGAGCTAGACTCCTTTGGGGATAGAATACTCTATCCCATCAAGGGCTGAGAGCTTGACACCTTCAAGGATGGAAGACTCCATCCCATCGAGGGCTGAGAGCTCGACCACTTCGAGGATAGAAGACTCCATCCCTTCGAAGGATGAGAGCTAGACCCTTTCATGGATAGAAGACTCTATCCCTTCGAGGGCTGAGAGCTCGACGCATTCGAGGATAGAAAAGTCCATCCCTTCGAGGGCTGAGAGCTCGATCCCTTTAATGATAGAAGAATACATCCCTTTGAGGGCTGAGAGCTAGACCTCTTCAGGGATAGAAGACTCCATCCCTTTGAGAACTGAGAGCTAGACCCCTTCAAGGATAGAAGACTACATCCCTTCGAGAGCTGAGAGCTCAACCACTTTGAGGATGGAAGACTCCATCCCTTTAAGGGCTGAGAGCTAGATCCCTTTTAGGATAGATGAATCTATCCCTTCGAGGGCTGAGAGCTTGACCCCTTCGAGGATGGAAGAGTTCATCCCTTCAAGGGCTGAGAGCTTGATCCATTCAATCTTAGAAGACTACATCCCTTCGAGGGATGAGAGCTAGACTCCTTTGAGGATAGAATACTCTATCCCATCGAGGGCTGAGAGCTCGACCCCTTCAAGGATAGAAGACTCCATCCCGTCGAGGGCCGAGAGCTCGACCACTTTGAGGATAGAAGACTCCATCCCTTCGAAGGATGAAAGCTAGACCCTTTCGTGGATAGAAGACTCTATCCCTTCAAGGGCTGAGAGCTCGACCCCTTTGAGGATAGAAAAGTCCATCCCTTCGAGGGCCGAGAGCTTGATCCCTTTAATGATAGAAGAATGCATCCCTTCGAGAGCTAAGAGCTAGACCTCTTCGGGGATAGAAGACTCCACCCCTTTGAGAACTGAGAGCTAGACCCCTTAAAGGATAGAAGACTCCATCCCTTCGAGAGCTGAGAGCTCAACCACTTTGAGGATGGAAGACTCCATCCCTTTGAGGGCTGAGAGCTAGATCCCTTTGAGGATAGATGAATCTATCCCTTCGAGGGCTAAGAGCTTGACCCCTTCGAGGATGGAAGAGTCCATCCCTTCAAGGGCTGAGAGCTTGATCCATTCAATCTTAGAAGACTACATCCCTTCAAGGGATGAGAGCTAGACTCCTTCGAGGATAGAATACTCTATCCCATCGAGGGCTGAGAGCTTGACCCCTTTAAGGATAGAAGACTCCATCATTTCGAGGGCTGAGATATGGACCCTTTCGAGGATAAAAGACTCCAATCTTTCGAGGGTTGAGTGCTCGACCACTTTGAGGAAACAGGAGTCCATCCCTTCGAGGGCTGAGAGCTCGACCCCTTCGAGGATAGAAGGCTCTATCCTTTTGAGGGCTGAAAGCTAGACTCCTTCGAGGATAGAAGACTCTATCCCTTTGAGAATGATAGCTAGACCACTTCGATGATAGAAGACTCTATCCATTCAAGGGCTGAGAGCTAGACCGCTTCGAGGATAGAATACTCCATATCTTTGAGGGCTGAGAGCTCGACCCCTTTGAGGATATAAGACTTCATCCCCTCGAGGGCTGAGAGCTAGACCCCTTCGAGGATGGTAGACTCTATCCCTTTGAAGGCTGAGAGCTTGACCCCTTCTAGGATAGAAGACTCCATCCCTTCAAGGGTTGAGAGCTTGACCCCTTCAAGGATAGAAGACTACATCCTTTCGAGGGCACAGAGCCCGACCCCTTCGAGGATAGAAAACTGCATTCCTTGAGGGCAGAGGGCTCGACCCCTTTGAGGATGGAAGAGTTCATCCCTTTGATGGCTGAGAGCTTGACCACTTCGAGGATAGAAGAGTCCATCCCTTCGGGGGCTGAGAGCTCAACCCCTTCGTTAATAGAAGACTACGTCCCTTCGAGGGTTGAGATCTTGACCCCTTCGAGGATAGAAGAGTCCATCCCTTCGAGGGCTAGGAGCTCGACCCCTTCGAGGATACAAGAGTCCATCCGTTTGTGGGTTGAGAGCTTGATCCCTTTAAGGAAAAAATACTCCATCCCTTCGAGGGCTGAGAACTCGACCCCTTTGAGTATAGAAGACTCCATCCCTTCGGGGCTGAGAGCTCAACCCCTTCAAGGATAAAATAGTCCATCCCTTTGAGGGCTGAGAGCTAGACCCCTTCATGGATAGAAGACTCCATCCCTTCAAGGGCTGAGAGCTTGACCACTTCGATGATAGAAGACTTCATCCCTTCGAGGGCTGAGAGCTAGACCCTTTCGAGGATAGAAAATGCTATCACTTCGAGGGCTGAGAGCTCGATCCCTTTGAGGATTGAAGAGTCCATCCCTTCAAGGGCCGAGAGGCTGATCCCTTCGAGGATAGAAGATTACATCCCTTCGAGGGATGAGAGCTAGACCCCTTCGGGGATAGAAGACTTCATCCCTTCGAGGGCTGAGAGCTCGACCCCTTCGCGGATAAAAGATAGATGTATCCATTTTATATGCATAATTTAGTACTATTTTGGGTCACTTTTATGTTCTTTTATTATCGATAGCTTACGTTTTGCCTTGAAATTCTTTTAGGAGGGGTAAGAGAAACTTTACGCTCTTTTACCTCTTCTAAGTGGATTTTGCTTGACAAGGGAAGAACACGGAGGCAATGAAGACCGAAGGCCATCGAAGATCACACTTTCGAAGACTTTTGAAGACTTGCTTCAAAGACATGAAGACCGGAGGCCATTGAAGACCATTTTTGTAGTCATTGAAGACTCGAAAACGGAGAGGAATTGCTATGAAGATGATTATATACCACAAGAAGAAGAAAAGGACACAATGAAAAATTATGGCACCCTTCGCAAGTCGCGATGGGTTCGTCGCAAGACCGTTATGAGTTGCGATGAGTCCGTCGTGAGTCGCAACCAACGGGTGGCCAGATTTTCACCTTATCTTCTTTGTACTATATATAGCACCCTCTTTCCTCTCATTCATATTCTTCATCTTCTGTGTTTTTGGTACTGCTTTTAACCCTAGTTTATTCCATTTTCATCTTTGAATTCTCTTGTATTATGTTTGGTTGTTTAGCATTGATTAGTATGAACTCTTGTAGCTAATCTAATTCTTGGGAGCAATTGATTGAAGCTTCCAAGCTTATGTAGCAAGATTCTATGTTTCTTATTTATGAACATTTATTGGAGAGCATTTATTATGCCAAAATGTTGTGTTTTATCTGATTTATACCATGGGTTGTTTGAGTATATGAAATATTTGTAAGATTGAAATGTTAGGGTGTTAGAAAAGTTGCAAATTTCTTAACTCATTTGATATGGAAATCCAAGAGCATGGATTTAGAAATTCTTGTGTATAATGTGTGGTAATCCTTGCTAGATGAGTATGTTAATAGGGTTTGTTCTCATATTTGTCATATAGATGCAAAGAAAGGTTGAACCTTGAATGTTGCTTGTTCTTAGTTTAATCTAATGAATGCTTTGTTTGGTTCAATGACTATGTCTTTGGTAGAAGGCTTCTTATTATCAAACCTATGGTCCTTTGGGTTTAATGTCATTGATGAAATACCCCTATGGTTGTTGTTTATCTAGGGTGATCATCAATGAGGTTTGCAAATGGTCATTGTTTGTCTTTGCAAAATACTCTTAAGGAGGAATGCATGTTGATCTTTGAATGAGAAATGATACATTCCCCATAGACAATAAATGTAATTGAATGAGCGAATGAATCAATGAGCTATATGAAGTTTGTAAGTGGAAATCGATTGCCCCCAAGGCTCCGTTAATTATCATTTACATCGTATCTTTAGTTGTATTGCATAATTAGCATAGTTCGCTTACTTTGCTAGTTGTTGTATTTCAATTTCTTAGTTTAGGATCAAACTAACCAAAACCCCCTTGTGTACTTGCTTTTATATATATGTGTCTATGTATGTAAATGTCTAGTATGTCTTCTCATATATATGTTTAAACACTTGAAAATATCCCTCTTCTCGTGGACGACACCGACTTTCCATTATCTACTTTATTGTATATAGGAATCATTTAGGGCTTAAAATTATTAACATTGAGAGGTACGGCGATGACCTCCCTTTGAAGGCTAAAACTCGACCACTTCGAGGATTGAAGAGTCCATCCCTTCGAGGAAAGAGGAGTCTATCCCTTCGAGGACTGAGAGCTCGACCCCTTCGAGGATAGAAGAGTCCATCCCTTTGAGGGCTAAGAGCTGGACACCTTCGAGGACAGAAGAGTTTATCCCTTCGATGGCTGAGAGCTCAACCCATTCGAAGATAGAATAGTCCATCCTTTCGAGGGCTGAGAGCTCGACCACTTTGAGGATAGAAAAGTCCATCCCTTCGAGAGCTGAGAACTAGACCCCTTTGAGGATAGAAGACTCTATCCCTTCTATGGCTAAAAGCTAGACCCCTTCGAAGGATAGAAGACTCCATCCCTTTGAGGGTTTAGAGCTCGACCCCTTCGAGAATAGAAGACTCCAACCCTTCGAGGGCTGAGAGCTGGACCCTTCGAGGATAGAAGACTCCATCCCTTCGAGGGCTCAGAGCTCGACCCCTTCGAGGATAGAAGAGTCAATCCCTTCGATGGCTGAGAGCTGGACCCCTTCCAGGATAAAAGACTCCATCCCTTCGAGGGCTGAGACCTATACCCCTACGAGGATAGAAGACTCCATCCCATCGAAGGCAAGGAGCTCTACCCCTTTGGGGATAGAAGAATCCATCCCTTCGAGGGCTGAGAGCTAGACCCCTTCGAGGATAGAAAACTCACTCCCTTCAAGGGTTTAGAGATCGACCCCTTCGAGGATAGAAGACTCCATCCCTTCGAGGGCTGAGAGCTGGACCCCTTCAAGGATAGAAGACTCCATCCCTTCGAGGGTTCAGAGCTCAACCCCTTCGAGGAAAGAGGTGTCCATCCCTTTAAGGGCTGAGAGCTCAACCCCTTCAAGGATAAAAGAGTTCATCCCTTCGAGGGCAGAGAGCTCGACTCCTTCAAGGATAGAAGATTTTATCCCTTCGAGGGCTGTGCGCTCGACCCCTTCGAGGAAAGAAGCTCCATTCTTTTGAGGGCTTAGAGCTTCACCCCTTCGAGGATAGAAGACTCCATCCCTTCGGGGGTAAAGAGCTTGACCCTTTTGAGAATAGAAGACTCCATCCCTTCGAGGGCTGAGAGCTCAGCCCCTTCGAAGATAGAAGACTACATCACTTTAAGGGCTGAGAGCTAGACCCCTTCGAGGATAGAAGAGTCTATCCCTTCGATGACTGAGAGCTGGACCCCTTCTAGGATAGAAGACTCCATCCCTTCAAGGGCTGAAAGCTTGACCCCTTCGAGGATAGAAGACTCTATCCCTTCGAGGGCTAAGAGCTCAACCCCTTCAAGGGTAGATAACTCCATCACTTCGAGGGCTAAGAGCTAGAACCCTTCGAGGATAGAAGAGTCCATCCATTTGATGGCTGAGAGTTGGACCCCTTCTAGGATGGAAGACTCCATCCCTTCGAGGGCTGAGAACTCGACAACTTCGAGGATAGAGGACTCCATCCCTTCGAGAGCTGAGAGATAGACTTCTTCGAGGATAGAAGACTCCATCCCTTCGAGGACTGAGAGCTAAACCCCTTCGAGGATAAAATACTCCATCCCTTCGATGGTTTAGAGCTCGACCCTTTCAAGGATAGAAAACTCCATCCCTCCGAGGGCTGAGAGCTGGACCACTTCGAGGATAGAAGACTCCATCCCTTCAAGGGCTCAGAGGTTGACCCCTTCGAGGAAAGAGGTGTCCATCCCTTTGAGGGATTAGAGCTCGACCCCTTCAAGGATAGAAGATCCCATCCCTTTGAGGGCTGAGAGCTTGACTCCCTCAAGGATAGAAGAGTTTATCTCTTCTTCGAGGGCTGAGAGCTTGACTCCTTCAAGTATAGAAGATTTTATCCCTTCGAGGGCTGTGAGCTCGACCCCTGCGAGGAAAGAAGACTCCATCCCTTCGAGGGCTTAGAGCTTAACCCCTTTGAGGATATAAGACTTCGCCCCTTCGAGGGTTGAGAGCTTGACCCTTTCGAGGATAGAAGACTCTATCCCTTCAAGGGCTGAGACCTCGAACCCTTTCGAGGATAGAAGACTTTATCACTACGAGGGCTAAGAGCTAGACCCCTTCGAGGATAGAAGAGTCCATCCCTTCGATGACTGAGAGCTGGACCCCTTTTAGGATAGAATACTCCATCCCTTCGAGGGCTGAGAGCTCAACCTCATCGAGGTTAGAAGACTCCATCCCTTCGAGGGCTGAGAGCTCAACCCCTTTAAGGATATAAGACTCCATCACTCTGAGGGCTGAGAGCTAGACCCCTTCGAGGATAGAAGAGTCCATCCCTTCGATGGCTAAGAGCTGGACCCCTTCTAGGATGGAAGACTCCATCCCTTCGAGGGCTGAGAGATAGACCTCTTAGAGGTTAGAAGACTCCATCCCTTTGAGGGCTAAGAGCTATACCTCTCAGAGTATAGAAGACTCCATCCCTTTGAGGGTTTATAGCTCGATCCCTTCGAGAATAGAAGACTCCATCCCTTCGAGGGCTCAGAGCTCGACCCCTTCGAGGAAAGAGGTGTCCATCCCTTCGAGGGCTGAGAGCTTGACTCCTTTTAAGGATAGAAGAGTTTATCCCTTCGAGGGCTGTGAGCACGACCCTTCGAGGAAAGAAGACTCCATCTCTTCGAGGACTGAGAGATCGACCCCTTCGTAGACAGAAAACTCCATCCCTTTGAGGGATGAGAGCTAGACCCCTTCGATGATAGAAGAGTCAATCTCTTCGAGGGCTAAGAGCTCGACCCCTTCAAGGAATGAAGACTCCATCCCTTCGAGGGCTGAGAGCTTGACCCCTTCGAGGATAGAATACTCCATCCCTTTGAGGGTTGAGAGCTCAACCCCTTCAAGGATAGAAGACTCTATCACTTCAAGGGCTGAGACCTAGACCCTTTCGAGGATAGAAGAGTCCATCCCTTCGATGACTAAGAGATGGACCCTTCTAGGTTAGAAGACTCCATCCCTTCGAGGGCTGAGAGATACACCCCTTCGAGGATAGAAGACTACATCTCTTTGAGGGCTGAGAGCTAGACCCATTCGAGGATAGAAGACTTCATTCCCTCAAGGGTTTAGAGTTCGACCCCTTCGAGGATAAAAAACTCCATCCCTTCGAGGGCTGAGAGCTAGACCCCTTTGAGGATAGAAGACTCAATCCCTTCGAGGGCTCAGAGCATTACCCCTTCGAAGAAAGAGGTGTCCATCCCTTCAAGGGTTGAGAGCTCAACCTCTTCAAGGATAGAAGAGTCCATCCCTTCGAGGGCTGAGAGCTCAATTCCTTCAAGAATAGAAGAGTTTATCCCTTCGAGGGATGTGAGCTCGACCCCTTCGAGGAAAGAAGACTCCATCCCTTCGAGAGCTGAGAGCTCGACCCCTTTGAGGATAGAAGACTCCATCCCTTCGAGGGCTAAGAGCTAGACACCTTCGATGATAGAAGAGTCCATCTCTTCGATGGCTGAGAGCTGGAACCCTTCGATAATAGAAAACTTCATCCCTTCGAGCGTTAAGAGCTCGAACCCTTCGAGGATAGAAGACTCCATCTCTTCGAAGGCTGAGAGCTAGACCCCTTCGAGGATAGAACACTTCATCCCTTCGAAGGCTGAGAGCTCGAACCCTTTTGGAAATAGGAGTCCATCCCTTCGATGGCTGAGAGCTTGACCCCTTCTAGGATAGAAAACTCCATTCCTTCGAGGGTTGAGAGCCCGACCCTATTGAGGATACAAGATTTTATCTCTTCAAGGGCTGAGAGCACAACCCTTTCTAGGATAGAAGACTCCATCCATTCGAGGGCTAAGAGTTGCACCCCTTCGAGGATAGAAGACTTCATCCTTTCGAGGGCTGAGAGCTCGATCCCTTTTATTATAGAAGACTTCATTCCTTCGAGGGCTGAGAGCTCAAACCCTTTGAGGATAGAAGAATCCTTCCCTTTAAGGGCTGAGAGCTCGACCACTTCGAAGATAAAAGACTCCATCCCTTTGAGGGCTTACAGCTAAACCCCTTCGAGGATAGAAGATTTCATCCCTTTGAGGGTTTAGAGCTCGACCCCTTCAAGGATAGAAGACTCCAACCCTTCGAGGGCTGAAAGCTGGACCCTTTCGAGGATGGAAGACTCCATCCCTTCGAGGGTTTAGAGCTCGACCCCTTCGAGGATAGAAGACTCCATCCCTTCGAGGGCTCAGAGCTCGACCCCTTCGAGGATAGAAGAGTCAATCCGTTCAATGGCTGAGAGCTGGACCCCTTCGAGGATAGAAGACTCCATTCCTTCCAGGGCTGAGAGCTAGACCCCTACGAGGATAGAAGACTCTATCCCATCAAGGGCTGAGAGCTGAACCCCTTCGAGGATAGAAGGCTCCATTCCTTTGAGGGCTAAAAATTGACCCCTTCGAGGAAAGAAGAGTCCATCCCTTTGAGGGCTGAGAGCTAGACCACTTTGAGGATAGAATAGTCCATCCCTACGAGGGCTTAGAGCTCGACCCCTTTGAGGATATAAGGCTACATCCCTTCAAGGGCTGAGATCTTGACCCCTTCAAGGATAGAAGAGTCCATCCTTTCGAGGGCGGAGAGCTTGATCCCTTGAAGGATAGAAGATTCCATCCCATCGATGGCTGAGAGCTCGACCCTTTCAAGGAAAGAAGACTACATCCCTTAGAGGGCTGAGAGCTCGACCTCTTCAAAATTGAAGACTTCATCCCTTCGAGGGCTGAGAGCTCAACCCCTTTGAGGATAGAAGACTCTATGTCTTCGAGGGCTGAGAGTTCAACCCCTTCGAGGATAGAAGACTTTATTCTTTCGAGGGCTGAGAGCTCGACCCCTTCGAGGATAGAAGACTCCATCCTTTTGAAGGCTAAGAGCTGGACCACTTCGAGGATAGAAGACTCCATCCTTTTGAGAGCTGAGAGCTCGACCATTTTAAGGATAGAAGACTCCATTCCTTCGAAGGCTTAGATCACGACCTCTTTGAGGTTAGAAGAGTACATCCCTTTGAGGGCTAAGAGCTCGACCACTTCAAGGATAGAAGAGTCCATCCCTTCAAGGGCTGAGATCTCGATTCCATCGAAGATTGAAGACTACATCCATTCGAGGACTGAGATTTTAACCCCTTCGAGAATAGAAGAGCCCATCCCTTCGATGGCTGAGAGGTCGGCCCCTTCTAGAATAGAAGAGTTCATCCCTTCTAGGGCTGAGTGCTCGACCCCTTCAAGGATAGAAGAGTTAATTCCTTCGAGGGCTGAGAGCTCAACCCCTTTGAAGATAGAATAGTCCATCCCTTCGAGGGCTGAGAGCTCGACCCCTTCGAGGATAGAAGAGTCCATCCCTTCGAGGGCTGATAGCTAGACCCCTCCGAGGATAGAAGACTCCATCCCTTCGACGTTTGAGAGCTTAACCCCTTTGAGGATAAAAGACTTCATTCCTTCGAGGGCTGAGAACTCGACCCCTTCGAGGAAAGAAGAGTCCATCCCTTTGAGGGCTGAGGGCTCGACCACTTTGAGGATAGAATGCTACATCCCTTCGAGGGCTGAGATCTCGACCCCTTCGTGAATAGAAGAGTACATCCCTTTGAGGGATGAGAGCTTGACCCCTTTAAGGATAGAAGAGATTCGAGGGCTGAGAGCTTGACCTCTTTGAGGAAAGAAGACTCCATCCCCTCGAGGGCTAAGAGATTGACCCCTTCGAGGATATAAGACTCTATCCCTTCTAG
Organism: Rubia yunnanensis; assembly: GCA_037428765.1. Lineage (NCBI taxonomy): Eukaryota > Viridiplantae > Streptophyta > Magnoliopsida > Gentianales > Rubiaceae > Rubia > Rubia yunnanensis. The sequence goes on from CM075062.1 coordinate 76,106,400, forward strand.
GGATGAGAGTTAGACCCCTTCGAGGATAGAAGAGTCCATCCCTTCGATGGCTTAGAGCAGGACCCCTTCGAGGATAGAAGACTCCATCCCTTCGAGGGCTGGGAGCTAGACCTCTACGAGGATAGAAGACTCCATCCCTTCGAGGGCTGAGAGCTCAATCCCTTTAAGGATAGAAGTCTTCATTCCTTCGAGGGCTGAGAACTGGACCCCTTCGAGGAAAGAAGAGTCCATCCCTTAGAAGGCTGAGAGCTTGACCACTTTGAGGATAGAATAGTCCATCCCTACGAGGGCTTAGAGCTCGACCCCTTTGAGGATAGAAGACTCCATCCTTTCGAAGGATGAAAGCTGGACCACTTCAAGGATAGAAGACTCCATCCCTTTGAGGGCTGAGAGCTCGACCCTTTTAAGGATTGAAGACTCCATTCCTTTGAAGGCTGAGATCACGACCTCTTTTAGGTTAGAAGAGTACATCCCTTTGAGGGCTGAGAGCTCGACCACTTCAAGGATAGAAGAGTCCATCCCTTCAAGGGCTGAGAGCTTGATTCCATCGAAGATTGAAGACTACATCGATTCAAGGGCTGAGATTTCGACCCCTTCGAGGATAGAAGAGCCCATTCCTTCGATGGCTGAGAGGTCGGACCCTTCGAGAATAGAAGAGTCCATCCCTTCTAGGGCTGAGTGCTCGACCCCTTCAAGGATACAAGAGTCAATTCCTTCGCAGGCTAAGAGCTTGACCCCTTTGAAGATAGAATAGTCCATCCCTTTGAGGGCTGAGAGCTCGACCCCTTCAAAGATAGAAGAGTCCATCCCTTCGAGGGCTGACAGCTAGACCCCTATAAGGATAGAAGACTCCATCCCTTTGAGGACTGAGAACTCAACCCCTTTGAGGATAGAAGACTCCATTCCTTCGAGGGCTGAGAACGTAACCCCTTCGAGGAAAGAAGAGTCCATCCCTTTGAGGGATGAGAATTCGACCACTTTGAGGATAGAAGAGTCCATCCCGTCGAGGGCTGAGGGCTTGACCACTTTGAGGATAGAATGCTAAATTCCTTCGAGTGCTGAGATCTCGACCCCTTCGTGAATAGAAGAGTTTATCCCTTCGAGAGATTAGAGCTCGACCCCTTCAAGGATAGAAAAGTCCATCCCTTCGAGGGCTGAGAGCTTGACCACTTCAAGGAAAGAAGACTCTATCCCCTCGAGAGCTGAGAGATTGACCCCTTCGAGGATAGAAGACTCCATCCCTTCGAGGGCTGAGAGCTTGACCACTTTAAGCATAGAATGCTACATCCCTTCGAGGGCTGAGATCTTGACCCCTTCGTGAATAGAAGATTCCATCCCTTCGAGGGCTGAGAGCTCGACCCCTTCAAGGATAGAAGAGTCCATCCCTTCGAGGGCTAAGAGCTCGACCACTTCAAGGAAAGAAGACTCCATTCCCTCCAGGGCTGAGAGATTGACCCCTTCGAGGATAGAAGACTACATCCCTTCGAGGGCTAAGAGCTCGACCCCTTCGAGGATAGAAGAATTCATCACTTCAAGGGCTGAGAGATAGACCCCTTTGAGGATAGAAGAGTCCATCCCTTCGATGGCTGATAGCTTGATCCCTTTTAGGATAGAAGACTCCATCCATTCGAGGGCTGAGAGCTCGACCACTTCGAGTATAGAAGACTACATCCCTTCAAGGGCTGAGAGATAGACCCCTTCGAGGATGGAAGCCTCCATCCCTTCGAGGGCTAAGAGCTAGACCCCTTCGAGGATATAAGACTCCCTCTCTTCGAGGGTTTAGAGCTCGACCCCTTCAGGATAGAAGAATCCATCCCTTTGAGGGCTGAGAGCTGGACCCATTTGAGGATAAAAGACTCCATCCCTTCGAGGGCTCAGAGCTCGACCCCTTCAAGGAAAGAGGTGTCCCTGCCTTCGAGGGCTGAGAGCTCGACCCCTTTGTGGATAGAAGAGTTCATCCCTTCGAGGGCTGAGAGCTCGACTCCTTCAAGGATAGAAGATTTTATCCCTTCGAGGGCTGTGAGCTCGACTCCTTCGAGGAAATAAAACTCCATCCCTTCAAGGGCTTAGAACTTGACCCCTTCGAGGATAGAAGACTCAACCCCTTCGTGGGTTGAGAGCTTGATCCTTTCAAGGATAGAAGACTCCATCCCTTCAAGGGCTGAGAGCTCAAACCCTTTCGAGGATAGAAAACTCCATCACTATGAGGGCTGAGAGCTAGACCCCTTCGAGGATAGAAGAGCCCATCCCTTCGATGACTGAGAGCTGGACCCCTTCTAGGATAGAAGACTCCATCCCTTCGAGGGCTGAGAGTCTGACCCCTTCGAGATTAGAAGACTCCATCCCTTCGAGGGCTGAGAGCTCAACCTCTTCGAGGATAGAAGACTCCATCACTTTGAGGGCTGAGAGCTAGACCCCTTCGAGGATAAAAGACTCCAACCCTTCGAGGAAAGAGGTGTCCATCCCTTCGAGGGCTGAGAGCTCAACCCCTTCAAGGATAGAAGAGTCCATCCCTTCGAGGGCTGAGAGCTCGACTCCTTCAAGGATGGAAGAGTTTATCCCTTCGAGGGCTGTGAGCACAACCCCTTCGAGGGCTGAGAGCTCGACCCCTTCAAGGATAGAAAAGTCCATCCCTTCGAGGGCTGAGAGCTCGAATCCTTCAAGGATAGAAGAGTTTATCCCTTCGAGGGCTGTGAGCACAACCCCTTCGAGGATAGAAGACTCCATCCCTTCGAGAGCTGAGAGCTCGACCCCTTCGAGGATAGAAGACTCCAACCCTTCGAGGGCTGAGAGCTAGACCCCTTCAATGATGGAAGAGTCCATCCCTTCGATGGCTGAGAGCAAGACCCCTTCAAGGAATGAAGACTCCATCCCTCCAAGGGTTGAGAGCTCGATCCCTTCGAGGATAGAAGACTCTATCCCTTCAAGGGCTGAGAGCTAGACCCCTTTGAGGGTAGAAGACTGCATCCCTTCGAGAGCTGAGAGCTCAACCCCATTTGGAAATAGGAGTTTATCCCTTAGATGGCTGAGAGCTCGACCCCTTCAAGGATAGAAGACTCAATTCCTTCGAGGGTTGAGAGCTCGACCCCTTCGAGGATACAAGACTTTATCTCTTCGAGGGCTAAGAGCTTAACCTCTTCAAGGACAGAAGACTCCATCCCTTCGAGGGCTGAGAGCTGCACCCCTTCGGGGATAGAAGACTCTATCCCTTCGAGGGCTGAGAGCTCATCCCCTTCGATGATGGAAGACTCCATTCCTTCGAGGTCTGAGAGCTCAAACCCTTCGAGGATAGAAGATTGCTTCCCTTTAAGGGCTTAGAACTCGACCACTTCGAGGATAGAAGACTCCATCCCTTTGAGGGCTAAGAGCTCGAACCCTTTGAGGATAGAAGACTACATCCCTTCGAGGGCTGAGAGCCAGACCCCTTCGAGGATACAAGACTTTATCCCTTCGAGGGCTGAGAGCTCAACCCCTTCTAGGATAGAAGACTCCATCCCTTCAAGGGCTGAGACCTTGACCCCTTCGAGGTTAGAAGACTCCATCCCTTCGAGGGGTGAGAGCTCGACCCCTTCACCGATAGAAGACTCCAGTCCTTCGAGGGCTAAGAGCTCAAACCCTTCGAGGATAGAAGAGTCCATCCCTTTAAGGGCTGAGGGCTCGACCACTTCGAGGATAGAAGACTCCATTCCTTTGAGGGCTGAGAGTTCGACCCCTTCGAGGATAGAAGACTCCATCCCTTCGAGGGCTGAGAGCCAGACCCCTTCGAGGATACAAGACTTTATCCCTTCGATGGCTAAGAGCTCAACCCCTTCTACGATAGAAGACTACATCCCTTCGAGGGCTGAGGGCTGGACCCCTTCAAGGATAGAAGACTCCATCCCTTTGAGGGTTGAGAGCTCGACCCCTTCGACGATAGAAGACTCCATTCCTTCGAGGACTGAGAGCTAAACCTCTTTGATGATAGAAGAGTTCATCCCTTTAAGGGCTGAAAGCTTGATCACTTTGGGGATAGAAGAGGCCATCCCTTCGAGGGCTGATAGCTCGGCCCCTTCGAGGATAGAAGACAACATCCCTTCGAGGGGTGAGATATTTACCCATTCGAGGATAGAAGAGTCCATTCGTTTGAGGGCTGAGAGCTCGAATCCTTCGAGGATAGAAGAGTCCATCCCTTCGAGGGCTGAGAGCTCGACCCCTTCTAGTATATAAGACTCCATCCCTTCATGGGCTTAGAACTCGACCCCTTCAAGGATAGAAGACTACATCCCTTCGAGGGCTGAGAGCTGAACCCCTTCAAGGATAGAAGACCGCATCCCTTTGAGGGCTGAGAGCTCGACCCCTTCGAGGATAGAAGACTCCATCCCTTCGAGGGCTGAGAGCTCGACCCCTTCGAGGATAGAAGACTTCATCCCTTCGAGGGCTGAGAGCTGGACCCCTTCGAAGAAAGAAGAGTCCATCCCTTCGAGGGCTGAGAGCTAGACCCTTTGAGGATAGAAGAGTCCATCCATTCGAGGGCTGAGAGCTCAACCCCTTCGAGGAAAGAAGACTTCATCCTTTCGAGGGCTGAGAGCTAGACCCCTTCGAGGATAGAAGCTCTATCCCTTTGTTGGCTTAGAGCTTGACCCCTTCAAGACTCCATCCCTTCGAGGGCTGAGAACTCTACCCCTCGAATGGGTGCCGAAAACAATGTCGTTTTGGTCGGCCACCTGGCAACTCCTGTACCCGCAGATAGAGGCGCTGCAACTTTTGACAAATCGTGTGCACAAATCGTTTTGGGCGGCCACTTGAGAGCACATAGAAGGTCGCACGTTCGACTTTGTTGGGAAATTACCACTATGCCCCTGACGATGGTTGACACAAGCGTGCCATTTTCAAGTAATCCTTTTATATAGTAATCGGATGAACTGGCTTTGAAGTTGTTCAGAGTCAATTGCATAGAGTTTATACGCGTAAAATCTATAGTGATGCACAAATCTGATATAACTTCTGGCTTCAAGTATTGAGACCGAGTATTGGTGAATCTTCAGGTATCTAAGCACCATTTTTCAGTGTTAATAACAACGACTTATGATCCTTAAGGCATTGGCCTAAGATCACAAAAATACCATTTTTTTACCGAAAAAGAATAGGATCGGGAAAAGCCTATAGAGGAGTATAATATTCATGGCTTGCAATTTGGTGCAAAGTTGGGCTGAACGCCTATATAATAGCAAAGTTGGGCTGAACGCCTATATAATACTCCCTCCGTCCCAGCTATTTTTGCATTTGTTACTGTTCATTTAGTCAAACTTTATTACTTACAAAAGTAAATTTCAAGCAATGTATAAAATAATATATTATCATATATGATATCATTAGAATCGTGTTAACATCTTTTTTTATAATATTATTTTTTCATCATTTTTAAATATGCATAATTAAGGATATTACTGGTCAAAATTAGTTCTGATCAATTTAAAAAAATTAAAATTTACAGAAATAACTGGAACAGAAGGAGTAGCTAACTACGAGGCTTCCAGAATGGACTGGGGGTCCGTCTGTATCACTTTATACATCTGTATAATCATGGTGATTCAGTTGTTTCTCACTAAAGACTCCAAGTAAACTCTAGAATAAGGAATGCTTATTTCTATTGGCTGTGACCCGGGGTGGGGATCAAAGGCATGTCTTTCTCTTGATTTTTTTTTCCTTTTATGTTTTGTGGTTTTAAATAGTGGTACTCTGTAAGTATCTTAGTAATTTTAACTCAATAATGACAAAGAGTTATAAGTAAGAAATTTGTACAAGTGGTAATTGAGAAGATTTTTGAAAGATAAATTGGCCAAAGAAAAGAGAAGTAAGCTGGCGGGAGCATATGCTCACTATTTTTAATAGGAAACATATACAGTTACAACGAAAAAGCTTATGCATGCATTGTAGATTCATCTTTATAGACTTTATTTGATGATAAATTTTTGCAATAAATAAATTCACAAGAGCTTGAAGATTAGGCCAGCTGAAACGGGGACGTCGGGAATGTGGTTCTTTTTGGTTTGGGGCAATGCGGTTGCCTTCTGTGGGCAATGCGGTTGCCTTCTGTAAAGTTACTCGTACTATACTCTGGTTCTTTTTGGTTTGGGGTACCAAATATACCAACCCCCACCCTTGGGTGATTTTCATTAAAAAAAAAGAAACGGGGACGTCGGGATGATGGTATGCATTCAATGGTGAATATAATCAAAACAAGTATGTCGTGGCGTATATTCACATAATGCCTCGTGCAGCTTCATTGAGGATCATCGATGTGTTGATCGGTGCATTTGACTACAAATAAAATTATATGCACTTGTCTGTGATGGTGATTTATGTTGGAAAGTGATTGTAAAAAAGGCTAAATTTCGTCAACTTTCGAGCATTGTTTTAAATGAGACTCGAACTGAACTAGAGTCAATGTGTGTAGGTTTTGGATCACCCTCTGCGAGTATTATAAAGTCGAATGATGTGTCTAGGGTAATCTAACAGGCAGTAGGCTCGAGCTCCTTGATTATGACCTGCAATAAAACTGTCCCTAGGGATTCCAGGGTTCAGTCGTCCAAAGTTTTAAGTTAGCAAAGAGTATATGCATGGTTTCCAAGATAGAATGAATACAGAAAATGAATACGTACCTGATATTTATACTGTATAGCCTTAATAATAATTTACAATAATTATGACCCTAAATGCGGCGTTGAATGATACAACAATACTCCAATTGGGTTGATGTTAATACAGTCCATTTTGGGTCCGACCTCTATCAAAAGCCCCCAGAAAACTATATTCCTGTTCAAGACCCTGGAGTATTGAGATAGTAGTTCGAGAACCTTTCCCTGATAATGATTTGAAGATCCCAGCCATCAGCGTTTGAGATCTTTTTCTCTAATGGTGCTTCGAGGATCTCTGCTTATTAGCATTTGAGATGTTTTTCTCTAATGGTAGTTTGAGATGAAGTTCTTCACGTATTATTTTGGGTCTCAAGAGGGGATCCAGTTTTCTTACTTTCAAATTTTGCTGGAATACCAAGAGGCGCACGTGTCTTACAATCGTGCGTGTTAATGCGTCCAAAACATCGTTCCCCAAAAAAGGCAAAAAGACATGCATGCCTTTCCAAATAAAATTTTAGTTTTTCGACATTATCATTACTTTTCCGCCATTTCAAGTTTATTAACTACCCTCATTTCTTCAACTTCCACTTTTCTTCATTTACAAGTATTGTCGCAAAGGAAGTTATATCACAAAACCATCTTTTATTTCCTTCTCTTAATAGCAACGGCGCTTCCATCACCTTCTTCTCTGAAATCAGAAAGTCTCACCATTCTTCCTCTTTCACTCTCTTTCTTTCTTTGATTTAATGGCTATTTTTGACGAGGGTTCTACCGAGAGGGGGTTTTTCGACAAGGCTGGAATGGATGGAGAGCAGATTAATTCACCGAAGGGGGTGAGTTTTGGTTCTGAATCCTGCTATTCTTATGGGTCACAGTACGAGTCTGGCATGGAAGATGGTAATCTCGACCACACGAGTTATAACCTAGAGGTTCTACTTATAACAAATTTTCCTCCTTAAAGGCATATCAAAATTTGGCCACTAGGAATGGGTAAGCCGTAGTGAGGCGATCCCCTATTACTGGTAAAGTTGGTTTTTACCCTCCACCGAATGTAACCCTCGAGGCAAGGGGAGAAGAGAATGCTCCTCCAGAGGAAGAATAAATACTTAGAGCAGAAATAGAGATACCTAGAGAAGTAATAGAGGTGTCCTAAGGGAAAAAGATATCTCGAGGCAAAAAGAAAGTATCTCGAGGAAGGAGAATTGAGACTTCTACCAACAAGCCTCCATCCTCGAAGGCAGAAAAAGCTATCTCGAGGATCTTGGCTTTGATTCCCCTTGGCCAAAGGATAGCTGAGGATGTGGATTTCAAACTTTTCCAAGAGAGAGATACCCCCGGCAATCTTCCTGAAGGGAGATCAACCATTTCCCTTAGACATTTGTGTACGAGGCTCTGTTTCCCTTTTCCAAACTTATTCTCTGAGCTTCTCAAGGAATTTCAAGTGCACAAGTTCATCCCAAACGTCCTGGTGATTATTATGATGTTTTAAACAAGATTCCACAAATTTGGGATCAAGACAAGGTATGAACAACTTTGTTTGTTGTACTACGTATCTTATAGTGGTAAATCAATGGAAAAATTTATCGCCTTCGTTAGCAGGGAGGTGCACCACAAAGTCTTTACCGTTTCTTCCCAATCATGTGACTGGAGGAACTGCAGAAATGAAATCTCCTTCGACTACAGAAAATATAGGATTCCCCAGTAGAACTCGAATGTGCAGATCGAGTCCCTAGAGGAAGGGGAATACTCTTGCCCCAAATGTATTGAGAGCAACAGAAGATTCCTTTTATCTACATCTCTCAATTACAATCTTTATTCAAACCCTAATAGGAATGTTGGTGGTTTCTTCTGGTTGCCTGTGCTTCACGAGAGTTCATGTATGCAAAGCTTCAGAGAGATAGCAAGAAACGAAAAAGAGTCTCTAAAGACTCCCCTTAGGAGCCCCATCTTGAGATCCTACGGAGCACCCTCTAGCGCCACCGCTAATTTTCCAGCAAGTATCAGGAAGACCACCCCTTTTCAGGGACCGATCGACATGCACTAGGATTCTTACCATTCCACAAGGCATGGCTCTAGTAGTGCACATAGACATAGCATATCATCTCACTATCCAAATTTGTTGGAGTTCAGCAGGCACATAAGCCATAGGTCCCCTCCACCTTTTGAGCCTCACAGACATAGCATTTTCAGCCACTCTCATCATGGAGCTCACTCATGGCAGCATCTATAGTACAACCCTTTTTGAGAGCATGAGTCACCGGGTTTTCAGTCTGCTTCTTCTTATCCCTTGTGGACCGAGCCACCTCAGCAGCACCAGCCGAATTGGGCACGATCTTTGGAGTACTCTATCTTTTGGGTGAGGTAAAACTCACTGGGATATGGTTGCCAGATTTAACAGAGTTGATGGTCAGTTGTAGTATCTGACGGACGGTATGGGGAGCTCTCCATGAGGGACTGATGGATATTAGTGACAGTTTGAGGAGTACAGGCATAGGGGAACGCTATATGGATCCTCCGCACGGGCAAGGGCCGAGAGGCAGACATCGCAGGAGGGAGTGATTTTTCTTGTGATTCCAACCTTTCCTTCACCTTAGTTACTTGCTTTGGAAACAATGCAAGGGAGGGGTTGGAACATTTACAATGATGGTATCCCATTTGCTAGTATATCTTTCAGCCTATGTTCTACTGCTTTAAACTTCTTGATGACTATCTTTTCCATGTGTTTTTGTTTCTTTCCCTCATTGAACTATTTTTTTGTGAGGGCACCTTTTGTAGTTATTTTTGGGGATTTTTTGGGAAACTATTGGTGGTGTATTTTTTTTATCTTATCTTTTCTAGTATGAAGCCCACTTTGGGCTAACTTTGTGCTACAACAAACAAACTTGATTTTTTTTAAATGACACAAATATACAAACCCAGAAAAATTGAAAACCCAAAAAAGCAACTTGGTAACATAGGGAAAAGCCCAGATAGGTCGAAAGACCTAGGTAAAAATGAGAGGTTAGGCCCGGCTAGGCTCACGAGCCTAGGAAAAAATAAAAAGTTGTGTGGAAAAGGGTGAGAAGTGAGTACCCTTTGAGTGTTAAAGAAAGAATGAAAACCCAAAAGGGCTCCTAAGAAAAATGAGAGAAATCGAGAGAAAACAAAAAAAACTAGGCGGATGATACATTTGACTCCTTGGTTGTAACTAGGTTGAGAATCACGAATTATCCTTATGTTACAACCAAGTTGACGGATCTTGGATTTCCTCGGTGGATATTTTTTGGGAGAAGACTCTTTGATTGCATTGGGGATCATTTTGGGAAAAGTAAGCTAGCTTTACACTTATCTTTTTTGCATACCTTTTTCCACATTTTACTTTTGGGTGGTTAGATTACTTATGTTCTTCAGGGAGTGTGAGAGTTGTGAGATTCTTGCTCTCTTTGGGGGAAACAGGGTAATCTAAGAATAAGTCGGATGCCTCGGTAACATATGCTTGCACGCTACATTTTGCTTAATTCTTTTTCTTTTCTTTATTTACTTGGGGGCAAGTAAAGCGTTAAGTGTGGGGAGTCTGATGTGCTTCATTTTGCGTGTGTTAACCGTTGCATTCAACATAGTTTTTAGCTTATTTTATTTGGTGGATTGCTAGTATTATTTGAGTTTACGTGACAAGAGATTTAGAAGACCATGTTTGGTTTTCTTGTCTAAATTCCGTGTTTTGTAGACTTAATTAGTACTAATGGACATTTTGTATCCATGGGCTCCAACATCTTCCTTGTGATCATCGTTAGTAGGTCGCATGTGCGTACTTTTTGGTTACATTCTATGTGAAGGTTGTTCGTAAGGGCGGTAGAAGATATTGAAGGCCGTTAGCAAGGATGGTAGAAGAGATTGAAGACTATTCACCTCTAGTTAGTTAGTAGATGAAGGCCACAAACATCAAGGCTTGGTAGAAGGAGATTGGAGCAAAAGATAGGCAGCATTGGAGTTCAAATGGACCAACAAAGAAATGGTGAATTACGGTCTGATGAGTTACACTAAAGTCCGAGAACAATCTGAGAAGAATTAACCTTCAAGGCTGATTTCATTGGATTTTTCTTCTTGAGCACTACAAAATCGACTACTAGAACTCTCAAATTTGACTAATAGTTCACCCGTAGCGAATGAAAGAAGTTCAGCTGGCCAAGGCACAAACAAGTCAGCACGGGCCGCTCATGCATGGCACCAACGACCTATGCCAAAGGAGTCATCCAGTGCCAACAGTGTTTAGCACAAGGCTATGGCGCGGCCCAATCCAAATGCCATGGATTGTAAGAACAAGTCTCAATCTGCACTCAAAATTGGCTAATTATGGGCGCGCACCGTCCTATTTACGATGGCCCATGCCTTTCCAAGTCTAAGATGCCAAGACAAGCCGATGGCCCACGCCAAAGGCCACATCCCGCACCAAATTTCTGAGCAACCCACTACTTCTGACAACAATCTGTGCCAAAGGCTGGGTCCCGTACCAAGTTTATGAGCAGACCGAGCCTTCTGATGATGGCCCACGCAGAAGTCCGCGCCCCATGGATCAAAAGTTCCAAATTCAGCACATTGATGGTGGCCCGCGTCAAAGGCTAGATGATCCAATGCGACCTATGCCAGATCCAGCGTCCCATGTTAGATGAAGAGGCACGACCCATGCCAAACCTTACAGCCTGCGCAGAAGTACGTGCTACGAGTCGTGCCATCTGCGATGACCCATGCCAAGCGCAGACTGAACTAGAGTTTACTCATTTTTTGCCTATTTTGGGCCTATTTTTAGGCTCAATCCCCTACTACTATATATATAGCCTTAGTCTACTAGGTTAAAAAGGGGAAGATCATTTTTTAGACTTCATCTTGTATTAGGATAGCAACTCTAGAGAGAAACACTATCTCATTTTCTTTTCTTTCTTTTTATTTTTTGATGTGATCCTATGATGTGGAATTCAAATCCATATTTGAATTCCATATCTATGGAGTAGTTTCTATAGCTTGGGGATAAATTGTAGGTGCATGGTTTAATCTTTGTTTTGTGAGAGATTCTATAGTTCATCCTAAATTTGTGTTCATGATATTATTGTGACTTGTTCTATGTTTGAATTGCATGAATAATACACCACATATAAGCACACATTTTGGGCTATATTCACGTATGGTGCAAATATTGATGCCCCCTTGGGAAGGGAATCATGGATGTTTGTATGGGTAAGGGAATGTGTTGCGTCTGTGTGGGTGTGTGTACGGGATACCCGAGTATTGCTCTGACTTATTTGCCATCGCACCAGTCTTAGCAGATTATGTAAATTAGTCCGAGAGGATACGGGTAGATATAGTGAAAAAGTAGCAATCAAGGGTTGCAAGAGGCCCAATGTCATAGATAAGGTGTCAAGGACCCCTTGACCTAATTGGTAGGTGATTGGGAAGTAGTGAATTCGTGGAAGCCTAGGACCTAATCGCACAGGGGAGAAACTGACCTACAAAAATGGTCAGACCTTGTTGTACTCCCCTAAATACGATGGTGGCGTCGATGGAGGGTTGTGAGTGAACCCGACGTGACAGGTACCGGGAAGTGTATACCATCGGCCACACCACGTATTATGAACAATCTATCAGGTTTGTTTAAATCTCTATGTCAATGAATCGAGGATCGAAACATTAGATTAACCATGTTGTGCAATGACTCCCCAAGTGCTTAGCTAATTAGATTACTTGCTTTTAATTTCATGTTTGTGGCTGTTAGTTTGAAAAACCAACCCCCCTTGTTTGCATTTACTAGCAATTCCTATCACTTGTCCGGATTGACGACCCATACGAGGATGTATTTTCATTGATACTTAGGCTATAGCATCTCTATTGACATACCCAGGGCTTACCGCTAACTACCCTATCGGTAGCGTCGCAGTGAAAACGGGTGCAGAATATAAATCTTATCTTTAAGCCTCTCATAAGCCCTCTGCCCGGGTTAGTTAGCTACAATTAACAACCCCTGGTGGATGCAGGTTAAAAGCTCATCATTTGCTTCATGAACATCATCAGGAACCACTGATCTTCAGCAACAACGTTTAAATAATCTTTATTAGCTACACCAGTAGCATTTGCAGTTGAAACTGTATCAAAACAAAAACACAAGCACCAACAAATAGGAAAGAAAACATCGACAAACCAAATTTAAAAAAAATAAAAATCAAACACTTAAAGCCATCCTCCTGTTTTCTAGAACCTGCAGCCTTCAGCGACTGATCTAAATCAACATATACATCTTCATAATTTTTGTACAACGGAAATGTACGTTACTTCACATTTTGTGACTTTAAAATTCCAAACATTGACCATGCAATCTCTTCCACAGTTCTTTTTCTGATTGCTAGCTTTCTTTCCACTTCTTGGCGCACAACAGGCACATATTAATCAACTTGTACATGATTAGATGGAGAGATCGGAGGTAAATTCAATTTACCAATCTGACTTTGCATTGTATCAAGTTGTGTACGTGTGCATGTACTACGCTGACATACATGTACAAATGCCTCATATGGGCCTACAAAAAATTTAACAACAAACATCAAATTAAAAAAAATGAGCAACCAAATGAATCAATAGTAAAGCTTAGTAGCAACAAATGATAGGTCAGTAGCAAATGAATGAAGATCGCCATTAATTGAACACAACATAAAAGTCGTCAACTAAACATGTGATATCAACCAATAAAGCAAGAACCTCATCAAAAAAATTCCATAACTCACACCTCAGTACGTTTGGAATAAACCTCAACAAACATTCATACTACAATAAAGATTAGAAACTAAACATGTAATATCACCCAATAAAGCAAGAACCTCATCAAAAAATTGTCATAACTCACACTTCAATGCGTTTGGCATTGCAATAAAAAGGTCAGCAACTAAACATGTAATATCAACCAATAAAGCAAGAATCTCATCAAAACAAAACTCCATAACTCACACCTCAATGTGTTTTCCATAAACCTCATCAAATTACCAAATTTGAGAAAACCCTATAAAATACAATCAAAACCGCCAAAATACAGTAAACAAATTAACCGAAATTAACAATGAAACAAGAAACCTCAGCCAATATAACCTCAACATTTAAAACTCAAACTCTCAACTGGAAAAAAAAGAGAATAAGACTCTATTTCAACTTGAACGAGACTCTGTACTTTTGATTCCTCGTCTTCAACATTACATAAATCACAATAAAAACCATCAACACATTATCCCAGCTACAAAAATAGAAAAATCAATTAAAACCATAGTATAAACACAACAAACATAAAGAAAACCTAATCGGACACACATCAAAATATGATTAAAAAATCATTACTGTCAACACAACATCAACGAACCAGTGATATTTTTTGCTTGTGAAGCTCAAACATTTTGCCTCAATCAACTTGGCGAAGATGCTCCAGCAGGTTGAGAGGCACGTCTCCAACGCCCTATCCGTTGCAAAACAACACAAAAAAGAGCACAAATTCGGGAAAAAACATCAAATCTGAAGACGAAAAACAAATTCAAATATAAGAGCACACGAACAATAACTAACCTCATATATAAAGCATGCACCCAAAAATAATGGTTTCTGGAAAATTCGTAGCGGTTACAATCAAACGAAGGAAAACAAGGAAGATGTGGCGAAAAAGAAAAATTAATGATTATGAAATTATCTTACATAGGACACTTAAAAGTTTCTAAATTTACACAAAAAGGTCTCCACTTCTTTTGTTTATTTTAAAAAGACCCCGCCCCAATTAATATCCATGATAATTGCATAATGACTCCTTAAAGTTTAGCCCACCCAAAACAAAATTTTATGTATAGAAAGAGGGTTTGTCATGGCTCAATCAGTCTAACAAGAAATTTTCTTTAAGAACCAAGTCTTGTTTTAGGCAACTTAAAGTTTGGGTTTGAATTATTATTCAATTATTTCATATTGTTATTGGTATGGTGTTCATTTTAAAAGCTACAAATAAATTTGGGAAAGATGAAATTGTGTGTTGGTTTTTGCATAAAGATCCCATCATAAAGTTTAGGCTATCTCAGAAGACCATAAGATGTACTCACTCTGTCCCAGTTCAAATTGCACATTTACTTTTTGGATACTATTCTCTATCAAATTTTGACTGCGTATTTGAATAGATATATGAGTAACTATATTATAATATGTAATATAGTTGAATTCGTCGTAACAAGTTATTTCTAAATATAAACTTTTTATTTACTATTATTATACGCAGTTAAATACACTAATGGTAAAACATGAACAATGTGATAATGATTACCCTGCAATTTAAGTTTTTTTCCCTGTAAAAAAATAAAGATAAAAGTACTTTTATAACCTTACCTAATAGACATAAGAGCCAATGTAGCCTTCCAGTGTTCGAAAGTGTCAATATTACTCTAGATAGTTAGTGAAATTGCCAATATAACCCTCTCTGGCAACTTAAAGCCGAAATTTTGTAAGAAAATATTTTTGCCCTTAAGAAAAAATACATAAAATAGGAAATGATTTCATTACCCTTAGAGTAAATAATACCCCAAATATTGTCACCAGATCACTGATGGACCACAGTCAAACAACCGCCGGACTACCACCGAACCGCAAACTGCCACCGGACCGCCGTCAGACCACCACCGAACCATCGCGAACCGCTGTCGGACCACTGCTGCACACCGCCGCCATAATAGGTTGGGTTATATCAGCACATTATAAAATTTACTAGGGTTAAATCAGCATATTCCTAAAACTTATAGGGTTATATTAGCACATTCATAAAAAGTGTAGGGTTATATCAGCACATACTATAAAATATAGGGGTTTTGATGATATATTTTTATTTTGTTGTGTTTAGTCCGGATTGATGATTGGATGACCTTTGGTGTTTTGTGTGGGTCTTATTTTGAGTTGTTCTTCGGCCTGGAGTTTTTAATGTTGATGAATTTTGAAATGAGGCTAGGATATGTGATATAATGGTGTTTAATATGAATGTAGGTGTTATGATATCAAATTTTATAATGTATAAGAAATTTTTATGATGTAAAAATGATGTGTAGAAGGATGTGGTCGACTGTTAAGGTCAGTCGAGTACCCCACACTTAACTTTTTATAATATGTGCTAATATAACCTTACACTATGTGCTGATGTAACCCTACAAGTTTTAGAAATGTGTTGATGTAACCCTATCAGTTTCTATAAGTACTGATATAACCCTACATGTTACGGCGGTGGTGCAACAGTGGTCCGACGAACTATAAGGGTAAAATTGTCCACTCAATTTCAAAATTTTCCGAAAGGATATTTTGGTGAATTTATATAAAGTAAACACTGGAAATTGGGTTTGAGGGTTATTATTGGCGCTCTCATTAACTAGGTAGGATTATTTTTGCACTTAAAAATATTTGGAGCAAAGTGCATATATAACCCTACATAATTGATGAAAGTACAGATATAACCCTGCAATAATTGAAAGTGTAAATATAACCCTAGATATTTAGGTTATGTGCAAATATAACCTTTTCTGGCGGTTTGAGGTCGAATTTCATTAAAATGACTACTTTCCCCTTCCAAAAATAAAAGAAAAAGGAAAGAAAATCACCTCGCAATATAACCCTTCCTTCTTCTTCTCTTTGTTTGCAATTGAATAAATCCATAAACAATTTAACCCAACATGTCACCTCTCACCGCCGAATCAATCGAACCAAGCACCTCACCTCACCGCTGAATCAATCAAACTCAGCACCCTCAACGAAATCAATTGAATCAGTCGATGCTGGAGATGATTCTGGCGTAACCCTTTTGAGTCGCTCCCACCGCACAAGACCACGATGGAGTAGAGTAGATCAGAGATGATTTTAGCATTGGCGTCGATGTCTTTGCAGATGGAGAAGGCATCTGGCGTGGTCTGATAGTACCCCTGGGTTGACTTTAGTGTTTTATTGTTTGAGTATATGGTTTGTTTGGGAATTTAAATAACCTTCCAAATAATGATGTGTAGAAATAGCTTAGAGGGGGAATTTTCCTATTTGTGTGAAGAGATCGGTGGTGGTTGGGTGATTTGACAGTGGGATTTGACACAATGAGGCAGTGATGGGGCCGTCTTGGTTATCTGGCTGATGGGTCTGCATTTTCTAGTTGATGGGTCTCTGATGTGCCAATTTTATATGGTTATATTAGGACTTTTAGGATTCACTTGTATAAACGTTTTTGCTCTAGATATTGCATTTTTCCTTGAAATTCTCTAAGGAGGGTTAAGAGTGACTTTTACGCTTTTATTACTTTTCTAGAGGATTTTGTGTGACAAGGCAAATTGTTTGAACACTTTGAAAACTTCAAAGAGTACCTTTAAATGTTTGAATACTTGCATTTGAGCTTTTGAATACTTGAAGAATCGAACATAAGTGAAGTGAAGAGGAGGATTTGAAACAAGAAGAAGAAAGAAATCAAGATACTGAAATTTGGCTCGGTCGCAACTCAAGAGGGATTGGTCGCGAGTCGCAACGGATGGGTGGACAAAACCTTTCTTACTTTTTCGTACTATATATACTCACCTCATCCTCTCTCTCTTAATAAATTCTTCCTCTCCTGTGATTTTATGGGTTTCAAACCCTAGTTTTTCTTCTTTCTTTTCTTATTTTTTGTAGGATTAATCATGCCTTTTCATCATCTAGGTTAGCTTAATCTTGGGAGCAATTGATTGAAGCTTCTATATCTATGTAGTAAGAACCTCTATTTTACTCTTTCTTGAAGCATTTGTTATTTAACATTCATGTGTTTTAGTGTGATGTTTTATTTCATTTATATCATAGGTTATTTGAGAATAGGAAATATTTGTATGATTGAAGTGTTAGGGTGTTAGGAAAGTTCCAAATTTCTTAACTCATTTGGCATGAAAATCCTAGAACATAGACTTAGAACTTCTAGTGTGTAATGTGTTGTAATTCTTGCTAGATAAGTATGTTAATGTGGATTGTTCTCATATTTATCCTATAGAAGCAATGAAAGGTTGAATCTTGAATGTTGTTTGTTCTAGATTTAGCCTAATGAATGCTATGTTTTGTTAAATGGCTATGTCTTTGGTAGAAGGCTTGTTGTTATCAAATCTATGGTCATTCGTCTATAATGTAATTGATGAAATGCATTTATAGTGGTTTGCCTAAAGTGATCATCAATAAGGTTCGCAAAATGTCATTGTTTGTGTTTGCAAATTACTATTAAGAAAGAATGCATGTTGATCTTCAATTGAGATGTTTTGGCATTCTCCATATGTAACAAATGTGATAGAATGCGTGAATGGTTCAATGATCTACATGATGTTTGGAAGTTGATATTTATTTCCCCCAGGGCTCTGTCTTTTGTAGTTTTTATCTATTTTTCTCAGTTATTGCATGATTAGCATAATTACTTAACTTTGTTAGTTATCTTATCTTTTAATTTCATAACATAGGAAAACCAACCAACCAACCAGACCACCCCCTCCCCCCACCGCCACCCATTTATTTGCTTTCTTATATCTATATATATATATATATATACATTTACTTCTAGCCAAATATCAATCTTATATGTTTAAACCCTTAGAAAGATCCATCTTCTTCGTGGACGACCTTGACTTGCCATTTTCTACTTAATTGTAGACAAGAAGCATAAGGGCTTATAAATTTGACTTTGAGAGGTACGACGATGACCTCCCAGTCTCCTTAGCAGATTTTTGGTTGGTGGGTCTCAATTTTCCAGCCCTTGGCTGAGCGGCACCAGAAATGGTGACCGATGGTGGCGGACGTGGCGTGAGGGTGGCGAGTAGGGAGAGAGGTTGGTGGTGGTGGTTGGCGGAGCTGAGGAGGAGATGGGGCTAGGGCTGGTTAACGGTGGAGCAAGAGCAGTGATGATGGTAGATTGGTGGGTGATGGATGGTGGGATGACGAGGCTGGTGGGCTGTGCGAGTGGCAAATTAGTGGTGGGTGGTGGGGGCATTTTTGTCTTTTAAAATTTTGTATTAAGTTAGAAGGACATTTTGATTATTTTTGGTTGGTCAATAACCGAAAATGACCAATCAATGCCCGGAATAATAGTTTTAGGGTTATATTTGCACTTATGATAATAGTTATTACACTAAAAAATAACTCAGGATTATATTTACACATATATAGAGTTATATTTGTATTTTCTCCCACCTGGCTAGGTTGATTTATTTGCATCTTACCCAATTGTTTGAGTTTTGCTGATAGACACAAAATCAAGTGTTGCTGTCAGACAACCAAACCCGCCGCTCTGAGAATTAGGATATCTCGCTGGCGACGTTATTGAATTTCCACCTCTTACTATAATCAGGCCGATGGTTGGCTCTGGTCTAATCTGATTTTAATCGGCAGTATCCTGTATTAATAATCTCCCTGTAAGTGCGAATCTGCCCATTTATCTACGTAATTCGAGTTGCCTCTTGCTGGTTATGTTTAATGTTTTGAATTATGGCTTTAGTAAATTGCAATTTCTTGATTTTTGGAACCGTAATTTCTAGAGAGAAATACATATATGGATTGTGTAAGACACCAATGTTAAATTGGGGATTGAGCTAGCTAAGAAGTTGATTTTAGGAGCAAATATTGGTTGCTTCTACAATTATAATTGTAACGTGTAAGTTTCTGAATACATATATCCGTGAGCAGTTTCCATTTGCCTCATTGAGGGTTCTTTCTTCCTCTCTCAGGGCTCTCAATGTAACATTGGGTTCTATTGAGTTCATGTTTATGATTTTTTTTTCATTTTTGGTTATACTTATAGGAATCTGTTTTTACTTTTAGATACAAATTTGGATTTAACTCGGTTTTTAACAAGTTTAGTTTATTAAGCTCCATTTCTGAATTTTAGGTTCAAGATGTATTTGGAGCAAAATAAATTTAACAATAGTTCTTCGTTTCATAGATCCTTATTTCATAGGTAATACAAGTTCAATCACCATAACTTGGACATTTTATATTATAGCCTGTACTCCTATTGTGGTAGCTATGACCACTGAATCATGATACTTGTAGAAGTTCATGGCTCTGGGATGTTGACATGAGTAGAATTTTCCATCATACACACACTTGTGTGGAACACGGATTTTATGTGCTCATTTTCTCCATTTTGTGATTGGCTTTAGTGTTAGGTTGATGCTGTTTGCATGGTTGCGGTGTATGTGTATTATTGGCTGTAAGGGGTGGGGGGTTTGTGGCTGTAATAATTCATGGTATCACTTCTGAATTTGTAGGCTTTTAGGAACACAATACTAAACTTATAAAGGGGTTCAGAACTATGTCTTTGATGATGATTTCCTTTTCATCTTATTGTTGTACTTGATGATGTTAATATTCCTGTTTCAAGATTTACAAGCCACTAATTTCATGTGCTGGAGTTCTCAGCTTTTGATAGTGCTGGTAATTGTTATTTACCTACCCATTTTAAAGTATGTTTTAAATCAATTAATCACCTGGAAGTTTACAGTTTGATTTTGTTTTGATGGGAAGGTTGTATTTGTAAAGTGTTGTTTAACTGAAGCTTTGTGGTTTTTTTAATTGCTTCCCATCATACATGAAGGGAATGATCTCTGATTTGGCATATACTGCTGCATTTAGTTCTCATTGACGAGGACAATGGTCAGTGTTTTATTTACTACTAGTATCGTCAATCTGTCACGCCTGATTCCCTGTTGAGATTTCTTAATCCTTAAAAAAAACTTTAAGAAATGATAACAGGCCTTCTCTTATTTCTTGCTCAGAATTTTGATTGTAAAACACACTGTTCTTTCCTTGTCTTCTTTTGCCATGCATCAGAACTTGTCTTTAAGCTGGTTGATCATGGGAAACAAGCCTGCGAAGCCTGAAAAGGATAACAAGGTTGTCCTACTGAATGTTGTACCTCCTTTAGATCAATCATACGTGCATTGGCTTTTCCGGGATCTTGAAAGAATTCATGGCTTTGCGCCCAGGAAGCCAAAAGCAATAAAACCTCCAGATCATTACATCGAGTACATGCGATTGAATGGTGGGTTGGATTTGGACCTAGACGACCCTGATTTGGCGCATTTATTGAAATGATTAGTTCTACAAGATAGAACTAATAAGAGGTCAACAGAGCCAATTCTGCAATACCTTCGGTTTTGTTGTGTATTGGCGTTGAATTTGTATTGTTAATAATATAAGATAATGCTGGACTGGACCAAACTTTCTCGCTCATGCCAATCAAGAATCATGGTGTATCTCTATGTTCAGTGTGTTGTTACTGGTTGAAGTTCCTTACTGCTACTCTTGTATCTAGGACTGCTACACTCTCTCTATCTTGCTGCTCTTCCCACAGATTCCTTCCTAATGTTTTCCACGGACTAATAGGGGTCTCGCTTTGGCCGATTCGCCGATCTGTTTATGGACTACATTTGGTAGCAATTTGTAGGAAGTACCTCACTAGACTCTTCCTTTCGATAGCTAGTTATTTAGCATCTTAAGCATCTGTTTTGCTCTCTGATCATCATATTGATGAATTTTGTAAACCAATATGCACTTTTAGGCTTATGCCAGTTCTTTCGGCCTGGGGAGCCAAATAAAATTCCCCCCATCCTTAGGATGGTTTAAACTTAAAAAAAAAAAAGGTGTGTTGTTACTGTCTAACAGTATTGGTTGATCTCATACAGCTTCCCTGTTTCTTTGTGGACATGCATGCACGAAATGTTGGAGCTTCCAGAAAACCAAGTTCCTTCTGCCTCGTATGCTTCTTAGGAATTAAAGGACATGTTAAACGGGTGGTTCACTTTATAATTAAAATAATTAATGAAGCTAATGAAATATGTTTGTTTATATTTATTGCAACAGAATTTCCATAGTTTTGAAAAATTTTAAGAATTTGAATAAATTTTTATTTATTCAGATTTTACATAAATTTTTAAAAAAAAGGATTTTACAAAAATTTAATTAATTTTTTTTTCAGATTTTAAGAAAAAAATAAATGTTGGGACAAGAGAGGACAAAGCGTGGACCACATGTGGTCTCTTGGTAAGAGATCATGGAGTATTCTCTTATTAAGAGACCATCATTGCCTTTGTCATTAGACCAAAGACAATGGTAGAGTCCGCTAGTGGTCTCTTATCAATTAAATATATTAATTTTCTCAATCTCTCTCTTCCACCTCACCCTAAAAGAGAGGCCATTTTTTTTTCTCCACAATGGTAATTGATGTGCCCATTTTGTATGGCTATATTAGGGCTTTTAGGATTCACTTTTGTATACTTTTGTGCTCTAGATGCGGCATTTTTCCTTGAAATTCCCTAAGGAGAGTTAAAAGCGACTTTTACGCTTTTATTAATTTTCTAGAGGATTTTGTGTGACAAAGCAAATTTGTTTGAAGACTTCAAAGACTTTGAAGAATACCTTTGAAGATTTGAAAACTTGTATTTGAGGTTTTGAAGACTTGAAGAATTGAAGAAAAGTGAAGTGAAGATGAGGACTTGAAACAAAAAGAAGAAAGAAATTAAGATGCCGATTCGGACGCGCGATGGATTAGTCGCGAGTCGCAACGGGCAAGTGGCCAAAAACTTTCTTATTTTTTTGTTCAATAAATATTAAATCATATCCTCTCCTCTTCATCTTTTCTTCTCCCTGCAATTTTCTGGGTTCAAAACCCTAGTTTTCCTTTTTTTTCTTTTCTTAGTTTTTGTAGGTTAATCATGTCTTTTCATTATCTAGGTTAGTTTAATCTTGGGAGCAATTGATTGAATCTTCCATATCTATGTAGTAAGAACCACTATTTCACTCTATCTTGAAGCATTTGTTATTTAGCATTCATGTATTTTAATGTGATGTTTTACTTAATTTATATCATGGGTTGTTTCAGAATAGGAAGTGTTTGTATAATTGAAGTGTTAGGGTGTTAGGAAAGCTGCAAATTTCTTAACTCATTTGGCATGAAAATTCAAGAACATGGACTTAGAACTTATAGTGTATAATGTGTTGTAATTCTTGCTAGATAAGTATGTTAATGTGGATTGTTCTCATATTTATCCTATAGATGCAATGAATGGTTGAATCTTGAATGTGGTTTGTTCTAGGTTTAGCCTAATGAATGCTATGTTTGGTTAAATGAGAATGTCTTTGGTAGAAGACTTCTTGTTATCAAATCTATGGTTCTTCGTGTATAATATCGTTGATGAAATACCTTTATGGTGTTGTTTGCCTAAAGTGATTATCATTGATGTTTGCAAATGGTTGTTGTTTGTCTTTGCAAATTACTATTAAGAAGGAATGAATGCTGATCTTCGAATGGGAAGCTTTAGCATTCCCCACAGGTAATGAATGTGATTGAATGAGTGAATGGTTCAATGATTTACATTAGGTTTTGAAGTGGATATTAATTGCCCCTAAGACTTGTCTTTTGTAGGTTTTAGCCTTTTTCTTAGTTTATTTGATGATTAGCGTAGTTAATTAACCTTGCTAATTGTTTTGTGTTTTACTTTCATAACTTAGGAAAACCAACCAACTAACCTCCACCCCCACCCCTTTTACTTGCTTTTACATATCTATATACATTTATTTCTAGCATAATATCAACCTTATATGTTTAAACGTTTAAGAAAATCTCTTCTTTGTGGACAACCCCGACTTGCCATTATCTACTTAGTTGTAGATAGGAAGCATTTAGGGCTTTTAAATTTAACTTTGAGAGGTACAACGACGACCTTCCAAATTTTGGCATCGCTACCGGGGAAGAGGCATTTATTTTTAAATGTTTAGGTATATTTTGTTGCATATTAGCTAGTTGTTTTTATTTTCCACTCATTGGTGGTTGTTTTTGTTTGGAGTAGGTATTGCTTGAGTTCTAGGTGAATTTTTATCGAAAATCCTTGCAACATGATTTCAGAAGTTTGAAAAGAAAAAATTTTCTTAAAAAATGGAGCGTCTCACCTTGAGGAAACTCATAATGAGAAGAGAGGCTCAACAAGCAAGGTTTTGTAGGATGTGTCATTCTGACCATCCTACTGAGTCTTGCTATTTGTTGAGGGAGGAGCACTATGAGGGGGAAAGAAACCTTGGTTTCCAAAACCAAGGTTATTATGAAGAGTGCTACCAAGAGGTAGGAGATGTTGGTTTTCAAGGGCATGAAGCTCAAGAGTGGTATCCATACCACAATTCCTACAATTCAGAATGGAGTGGTAATTAGGATTGGTGGTATAAGAATGAGCCGGAAAACAAAAAATACGAGCAAAATAGTTGGCCATCACAATCTTATGACATACCCCAAAACCAAACCCAACAAGGAAGTTCAAGTTTGACATGTGAGGAAGTCATGAATGCAATAGCAAACTTGAACAACTTAACTAGTGAATAACCGGACACTAGGCTCTCCTCTAGTGTTGAGGCTATTGAGGGGCATGCGAGAAGTATATTAGAAGCGTTGGCCCGAATGAAAGCTCGTGATTTTGAAAATATGCCATCCCAAGTTGAACTCGAGGATTCGGTGAGTGAGGTCACCATGGGAAATGAGCTTGAGTTCGAAGGGGATGAAGAGTTGGTTGTTGAGGATGAAAAAATGGAGGAAGGGGTGATTGTGCTACATTCATTAGCATCGTCATCCCTACCCCCACCTAGTGAACCAACTCCACCATTTTTAGATGTTTTAAGGGAGACAAGAGAGGAGCCAAAAGACTACCCCAAGCCTCCTAACCACCCAACTCCACCTCAACAAGACTTTCCTCTTGAAAGTTTTGTACCCCCACCTCTCTACTTTTGGATACTCATGGTGAAGGGGTTCAAGCCTTCACCATATGGATACCATTAGGGTCGTGCCGACGACTTTAAATATACGGAGTTTTGTCGTGCCGATGACGTAAATAAATTTGGCCTTTATTTTGGTTTTTTTTTAGTTTTTGTTATTTTGTCTTGTTCTTTTTATAGTGTGTTTTTCTGTGATTTTGTCGCAAAGTGAAGTGCATTTCATAGGAGGAGATGAAGGAATGAGATCAATGAGAAAGGGAAGAAAGCTTGGAAAGTTGGTAAGAAAAATTAAATTATTTCTAAGTGTTGGGAAACCCTGCCGTCGTGAGTCGCGACGGATACGTTGCGAGTCACGACGAACAGGAGAGCAAAAATGAACTCCCAGCACCAGCTTTTAGTGAGTCGCAAAATGGCCATCGCGAGTCGCGACATGGCCATCGCGAGTCGCGACATGGACATCGCGAGTCGTGACATGGACATTGCGACTAGCGATTGGATCAGAAAATTTCTGAAAGAATTGAGCTCACAAACCCAAGATATCGCGAGTCGCAATGGCTTGGTTGCGAGTCGCGACAATGTATCACGAGTCGCGACCAGTGCTGTCGCGAGTCGCGATAGAGAAACCAACTTTTCAACTGTGCTTAAACACAGCATAATCATTTCTTATTCTCCACCAAATACTCCCAAGAACCACCACACCTTCACTCATTCCTTCACCATCTTACACATAGTGACATATGAAGATTCTTGCATCTTTATAGTATCTTTGTTGATTGTAGTACGCCGACTACATCATTGTGACTATAATTTCTATATTCTATAATGATGCTTGTATATGTGTCGATATATGTTTGCTATTTTTATTGGAAAATCTTATAGTGGTGATTGCATGATGGATTGGTTATTCTTTGAGAATACTATGGTTATTGACTTTTGATGCTAAACCTAGTATTACAAATCTGTATGTACTTGTGAGTTTGATGTTGTTCTCTGTGGTGTTAGTCTTGATCAAACGGCGCCAAGGAGATGACATTTTGCTCGAGGGGTGAGTTCTTCTACGGCACTTTTGCTCCCCCTTCTGGTTCTGAAACCAATTTTGGGACCGATTCTGTACAAATATATGGGATTGCGTCGTATCATCGACGACTATGTGGAGAAACGGGTGTCACTCTATCTCTTACCTTGAGATTTATTGTTCTTGCCTTACATGTTTACATTGAGGGCAATGTAATGTTTTAAGTGCGGGGAGGGGTTAGAGGACTCACATGCATGCTAGCTTGATTTGGAATGTTTTTTGTTACTTTTGATTGGAAAACCATGAGAAAAAGGAAGAAAAAATTTAAAATTTGAAAACAATAATATAGAAATGAAAAAAGAAAAAAATTATTTGAAAAGAAAACCTGTGAAAAAAGAAAAAAATTATTTAAAAAAAACCCGCTAAGTTGAAAACCTAAGAGGGCAAGTTAGACAACATTGGGGGCCCGGATAGGTCAAAAACCTGAAAGACCGACCCAAGCAAAAATGATAGGCTAAATGTGCGAAAAAGGTGAGATGTGAGCCAAAGAAACATGATGTGTGGCTAGGGTGAAAACCCGAAAAGGCTCCTAGGTAAAATGAGAGATAGAGAAAGGATTTCACTTATTTGTCGGCGTTGGAGTTATAAGGTTACGGTTGTCATATGGATGGATCGGATAGCTCAACATCTTGAAACCTCTTGGGATTGAGTAACTTAGCGGGTTGAAAAATGAAGTATGGTTATGAAATTCTTGATTCTTTTATACTTCATTTTGTGAGGTTTTGATTGGGGGAATATTAGTTTAGGATATAGACATATGAATTCCTTTGTGTGCTTGAATCTTTTCTTACTCGAGGGCGAGTAAGGTTTAAGTGCGGGGAGGTTTGATGTACCCATTTTATATGGTTATATTAGGATTTTTAGGATTCACTTTTGTACACTTTTGTGCTCTAGATGCGGCATTTTGCCTTGAAATTCCCTAAGGAGAGTTAAAAGCAACTTTTACACTTTTGTTACTTTTCTAGAGGATTTTGTGTGACAAGACAAATTTGTTTGAAGACTTTGAAGAATAGCTTTGAAGATTTGAAGATATGAAGGCTTGTATTTGAACTTTTGAAGAATTGAAGATAAGTGATGTGAAGAGGAGAACTTGAAACAAAAAGAATAAAGAAATCAAGATGCTGAAACTGAGCTCGGTCGCGACTCAAGATGGATTGGTCGCGGGTCGCGACAGACGGATGATCAGAAACTTTTTTTTTGCACTATAATCCTATCCTCTCCTTTTCATCTTTTCTTCTCCCTGCGATTTTCTGGGTTCAAAACCCTAGTTTTCCTTTCTTTATTTTCTTAGTTTTTGTAGGTTAATCATGTCTTTTAATTATCTAGGTTAGTTTAATCTTGTGAACAATTGATTGAAGCTTCCATATTTATGTAGTAAGAACCTCTATTTCACTCTATCTAGAAGCATGTGTTACTTAGCATTCATGTGCTTTAATATGATGTTTTACTTCATTTATATCATGGGTTATTTAAGAATATGAAGTGTTTGTATGATTGAAGTGTTAGGAAAGTTGCAAATATCTTAACTCATCTGGCATAAAAATTCAAGAACATGGACTTAGAACTTCTAGTGTCTGATGTGTTGTAATTCTTGCTAGATATGTATGTTAATGTGGATTGATCTCATATTTATCATATACATGCAATAAAAGGTTGAATCTTGAATGTGGTTTTTTCTAGGTTTAGCCTTATGAATGCTATGTTTGGTTAAATGGCTATGTCTTTGGTAGAAGGTTTGTTGTTATCAAATCTATGGTTCTTCGTGTATAATGCCGTTGATGAAATACCTTTATGGTGTTGTTTGCCTAAAGTGATTATCATTGAGGTTTGCAAATGGTCGTTGTTTGTCTTTGCAAATTACTATTAAGAAGGAATGAATGTTGATCTTTGAATGGGAAGTTTTAGCATTCCCCATTGATAACGAATGTGATAGAATGAGTGAATGGATCATTGATCTACATTAGGTTTGGAAGTGGATATTAATTGCTCCCAAGGCTTTGTCTTTTGTAGTTTTTACCCTTTTTCTTAGTTTGCTTGATAATTAGCATAGTTACTTAACTTTGCTAGTTGTTTTATCTTTTACTTTCATAACTTTGGAAAACCAACCAACCAACCAACTCCACCCCCCTCCCCTCCCCCTTGCTTTTATATATACATTTACTTCTAGCATAATATCAACCTTATATGTTTAAACGTTTAAGAAAATCTCTCTTCTTCGTGGACGACCCCGACTTGCCATTATCCACTTAGTTGTAGATAAGAAGCATTTAGGGCTTATAAATTTAACTTTGAGAGGTACGACAACAACCTCCCAGTAAGGGACCACTTTCTACTATTTATGGACTCAACTTGATTTTCTCTATCTTACTCATTAATTTTTTACATTTAATTTAAATAAATTTGTCCATACAAAATAAATTGAATGTGAAATTTAATAATATATTTTTATTTTTAAAATTTAATATCATTTTTTCAACAATTACTAAATAATTTGTGAATAAAACAATTTCAGTTTTTTTATTAAATTACAAGATTTTAAAAATATCTTTTAGATTTTTAAATCAATTTTAAAAATTTTAAAAATATCAGATTTTTTTCAAAAAATGTAAAAATAAAGATAGGTTGGATTAAGAGAGGACGTGGAATGGGCCACATATAGTCTCCTGGATGGTCTCTTAGTAAGAGACCATGGAGTGGTCTCTTATTACGAGACCACTCTAGAGACCACCACTGTGGTAATTTTTTGTCTCTAGAACAATCTCTTAAGTTTAAGAGACCACCATTGTCCTTCCTCTTAGTCTCCTTTTATGTATCTATTTTTTGTTTAAGTCTGTCTATTGTGATAGATCAAAGACGATAGCATATGGCATCAAGTAAGGTTCATCAATTCATGAATAAATAGAGCATACACAAAAGACTGGTTCACGGCGTGAGCAAAAATTGGTTTGCCCGACTGGATCACCACATCATTTGGCACCAACTCTGAGGAGCGAGAAATGTTTTTGTTTCAACATCCTTTAGGTAAACGATAGCATTCACCAGAAGTGAAAAGAATCATTATCACTAGACGCAAGAACAAACACTTGGATGCAATAGAAGCATGTAGAACCAGGATTACACCCCCACCCCCAGTAGAGAAAATGAGTGTAGTAAGGAAGAAACGGAGGAGGAAGCAGAATCTCCCCACAATAACCAAGAAAAATAAAGGACAACATTTGCAGCATTCATAGAAGCGAACAGAGAAAGTTTGTAAAACCAATTCCTAATGAAACTCAAGCCAAACCCTCCAAGACTAGGAAAAAAAAGTAAGTCAGGAGCATGAGAATCTCAAGTATGAAGAAGAATTACGAGACATAGTGGCAGACGGTGACACATACAAATCACCCCTAGTGCCACATCTGCGCGACATTAAGATGCATAAGGATTTAAAACTTCCTTTACATGTTAAAATCTATGATGGGACCACAGATCCAAAAGAATTCTTACAGAACTAGCATGAGATTTCACGATGCAAACATCGAATTGGTATGCAAGGCGTTCCCAATTTTCTTGCCTGGGACAGCGATCATGTGGTACTAGGACTATCCAAATGGAAGTATCAAGTCTTGGGTGAAATTTATGGAATTTTTAGACTGCTTCTATCAGAAGCAAAAATTCACAAAACGATCGCAGATCTGAACAACATAGCTTAGGAAGTGATGAAAGTCCAGTGGAGTATCGTAATAGATTTGTCATGGAGAATCTGTAGGATCGTGACCTGTCATTCCAATCTTCGTTGGGAGCATTCACAGGAGGCATGCGGTCATGAGAGTTCTACAGAGAACTAACAAAGAACGTACCTGAAAACCCAAGAGAGCTACAAAAGATGATCTTGCAGCGAGTGCAAACAGAAGAGGCAAAAAACTGCAAGATAGAGCGGGAACGAGGTGAAATGTGAACAATGGAGGATTCACAAAAGGGGTTTATGAAGAAAGGAAAGGGAAGCATCCCTTTCAAGGGAAGAGAATCAGGGTTGCAAGGTGCACCATCCCAGGATACACCTCTGACAAAGTCAAGGAAAGAGATATGGCAAGCAAACAAAGAGATGTTTCGCAAGCCAGCACCTATGTTAGCACCACCAGAAAAGAGGTCTAGGGAGTATTAATGTGCCCTCAAGGACCATGGTCATAGCATTGAGTATTGTAGTGACCCGAGAAGACAAATTGAATAAAACTTGAAGAATGGCTACTTAAACCAATATAGAAACGAAAAGAGGAATCCAGTATGGCGACGCTAACAAAATAGGAAACCCCCCATAAAAACACCAAGGGATGGCGACCACATTGGCAAAGAATTAAAAAATGACCGCGGTAGTGGATTACAGTGATAATGCAGGGGATGAAGTACCAAAAAATGTTATCATATCCATACATGGATCCACAGAGTCATTTTCAAACAATGCTTAGAAGGCTAAGGCAAGGTATTCTCCCTAGCAATAGCCTTTCGACAAAAGACTTCATTCAAACATGGTGATCACTTTTAGTGAGGAAGATGTAGTACCTAACGCTTTGCCTCATAATGATCCCATGGTAATTATAGCTAAAATTGGAAATGCAACAGTTCACAGAGTGTTCATGGATGATGGAAGTGCGGTTGAGATGTTATTTGTGGATTGCTTTGGTAGGTTAGGTTTCAAGCGAACTGATCTAAAAAAGTCCTCATCCTCTCTGGTAAGATTCACGAGGTGAACAGAAACACCTTTGGAGAATATAGAACTGCATATCACCATCGGAGAAAGTGGAAGAAATTGTATGGTCATGTGTGACTTCGTGGTCATGGATGCTCCGAGCACATTTAACGCCATCATCGGAAGGCCTTGGATGAACGCAGCAAAAGCGATATAGTCCCCTTACCACCTGGTAATGAAATTCCCAACTCCAACTGGAATCGCGACTGTGAGTGGAAAAATTAAACAGCGAAACAGTGTATGGTTATCGCGATGAAGGCAGGAAAGATTGTGGAAAAAGTGAATATGTCCAGCACAGTCTCAGTTGGTAGGATACTAGAGCAACCAGAATTAGTAGTAGAAATGGGGGAAGAAGCGGAGCTGGTTAGCTTAGATGAAGAGGACAATTCGAAGTGCATAAAGATAGGAAACCATCTTCCATGCATGGAAAAGAAGAGGGTTTTAGAAGTCTAAGAAGCCACAAGGATACTTTCGCATGGAGCGTCCAGAACATGGGAGGATTAGACCCAAGTATCGCCACCCACACTTTGAATATCAACAACTTGGTCAAGCCAGTTAAACAAAAGTGACGTTGCTTTACTAGCAACAGACAAAAAATAATCAAAGAGGAAGTTACAACGTTGCATCAAGCCGATACATTGAAAGAGGTCAGATACCCAAAGTGGCTAGCAAACCCCGTAATGGGGAAAAAATCAGATGCGGGGTGGAGAATGTGCATTGACTTCACAGATCTAAACAAGGTATGCCCAAAGTACAGCTATCCTTTGCCAAATATTGATCAACTAGTCGAACCAATTTCAGGGTATGAAGTCATGGCATTCTTAGATGCATATAAGGGATACCACCAAATTTTGATGAATCTAGAGGATGCGGAGAATAAAACTTTCATAACGAGCTTCAGAATGTTTTGTTATGTAAAAATGCCATTTGGTTTAAAAGAAATATGGGGGCAACGTACCAGAGAATGGTCGATAATGTATTTTGTAACCAAATAGGGCGAACTATCGAGGCATATGTTGATGGCATGGTTATTGAAAGCAAGAAGGTGGGTGACTTAGCTGCAAATTTAAAGGAAACTTTGGACACATTACGCAGCATCAAGATGAAACTTAACCCTAAAAAATGCACGACTGGAGTAGGCGCTGGAAAGTTCTTAGGATACAAGGTACCCTCAAAAGGAATTTTAGCCAACTCGAAGTAGATCCAAGCTATAGTAAACCTTCCCCAGCCACGAACAGTCAGGGAGGTGCAAGTACTGATAGGAACACTTGCAGCGCTCAGTCGGGTTGTCTCAAAAGCAGCGGAAAAGAAATTCCCACTTTTCAAAGTCCTAAGGAAGGCTAAAAAGTTCACCTGGAGTGAAGAATATCAGAGAGCGTATAACTGTTTGAAAGAACAACTTCAAGCATTGCCAACATTGAAGTCACCTATTGCTAGAGAAACCCTTTATTTGTATTTGGCAATTTTGCAGAAAGCATTCAGCTCTGTTTTGGTGGGCCAAGAAGGCCACAAACAAGTGTCAATCTACTATATTAGTAGAATATTGCAAAACACAGAGAATACATACATGCCAGTTGAGAAGTTAACCTTGGATTTGATATACTAAACAAGAAGAATGATGAAGTGTGCTCTGATACTGGGCCAAGAAGAGCAATCAAGGCTCAGGCATTGGCAGACTTCATTACAAAAATGACCAAGGAAGACACGCAGAGAGTGAAGAAGTAACAAAATCTTGGAATCGATAAAGGTAAATCTAAGTGGGAAGAAGTTTCATGGAAGTTGTTCGTTGATGGCGCATCTAGCAGAGAAGGTTGCGCTGCAGAACTCTTGTTGGTAAACCCAGAAGGAGGTGAACACAGGAACTCACTTTGCTTTGAATTCTTGCTCACTAACAACGAAGCGAAATATGAAGCTTTGGTAGGTGGACGGACCTCACTATTAGAATGAAGGTTAAAATAATCTAAGCATTCAATGATTCCCTGATCGTAGTTCAGCAGGTGAGAGGGGACTACAAAGTTTGAGAAGGATAATTTGTGATGTATTTAAAGAGATTTCAGCAACTCATAGACCTCGCTGGATTTGAGTCTTTGGGCGAACAAAAAGAGGTGGTGGTAGAAGTTATTCTAGTCAGAAGCACGGTTTCAACTACTGTGTCAACAATCCAAAACGGAGGGTGTGAACTAGATGACACCACTAATAGAGTATTTTACAAAAGGAACATTGCCAAAAGATAAAGTGCAAGGTCGAAAATTGGAGTTACGTTGTAACAACTACGCATATGAAGAAGGGGCCTTGTACAACAAAGGTTTATAGTCCTCATGGATAAAATGCGTAGAACCAGGGCAGGCAAGTGAGATCTTAAGAGAATTGCACGAAGGGCTGTGCGGAATGCATCAGGAAGCTAAAGCATTGGCAAAGAAGATCATCTGTGGATGATACTACTGGCTGACTATATTTAATGATGCGCACAACTTTTGTGCTCAGATTTAAGAGTCGCCAAATCAATGCTTTGATATCGTAGAAGCCACAAGCAGCTTTAAGAGTGATATATAGAGCTTGGCTGTTTGATAAATAGGGGATCGACCTAGTGGGACCTTTCCCAAAAGGCGAGGGCAATGCTAAATTCCTGATTGGGGCAATCGATTACTTCATAAAGTGGGTGGAGGCGAAACCATCAGGATGAGTCACAGCTGAGGTAACAAGGAAATTTGTTTGGAAGAATATTGTGTGTCGCTTTGGAGTGCCATATACTATTGTCACAGACAATGGTACATAGCTCACAAGTGGTTCCTTTACGGATTTGTGTTCAAAGCTTGGGATTCTTCAAAATTTCACAGCTGTAGCTCACCCTAAAGCTAACGGACAAGAAAAAGTAATGAACAGGACCATTGTTCAAGGGATTCAGAAATGATTGGAGAGAAAGAAATCTGGATAGGTTGATGAGATACCGAACACCCTATGATCATATAGAATAACCGTTTGAGAACCAACAAGGAAGACATTATACAATCTAGTATATGTCTACAAAGCAATAATACTGGTGGAAATTGGTAATTCAAGCCATCAAGTATGCAATTACAAGGATGAGGAGAATTCGAACATGATAAAGTTGGATCCAGACGAACTGGAAGAAAAAAGGGAAATGGAAACTATCACAAAAGCAAAGTATAAAGAAAGAATGCCTAGAGATTACAACTAGAAGGTTAAGGAAACACGATTTCAAATTGGCGATCTTGTGTTAAGAAAGAATGAGGCAAGTCTGGCGGAAGAACAAGGAAATCTATGGCCAAAGTGGGAGGGACCTTACAAGGTTACAAAAATCCAACTGTTACGAACTAGAAAGGTTGGATGGAAGTAGTGTTCCTAACACATGGAATGTGAACAATTTGAGAAGGTTCTATGTTTAGATTTGGGAAAAAGATAGGAAGCATCTAGTTGTACAGAAACCATGAGATTATAATTGGTTGCATTCGTTCCTTTGTTTTCGAGGCGACATTATCACATTCATACATTATTAATATAAAAAACCATCTTGGTGGGCTACGATTACATTTTTAGTTCTCTGTTTGGAAGTTTTAGATAATAACACATTGCCAGCACATTGCAATCAATGCACAAAGGCCTTTCATTTGTCAAAGGTCGAACATAAACTTGTGTATCGTAACAACCATCAAAATTCAAGCTATAGATCTTACAACTTCAAAATTCCTAAACTCGCAAGCTACAGATCTTGCACAACTATAGACACTTGCAAGCTTTAGATCTTGAAACTTTGCAAACCTTACTATTGCAAGCTATAGATATAGCATAAAGGCAGATATGACCACAGGGAAGCGAACAAAGTAGGCAATAGATTTTGTAATTTTGCACTCTCAACAAAGCAAGCTATAGACCTTGCTACCAGGCAAACCTGACTTTAATACTGGGACAAAAGAAAGCGATAGATCTTGTGGCTTTGCACATTACATACTTTTAATAGAGTAAGCAATAGATCTTGTGGCTTCGTACATTGCATACTCTTAATAGAGCAAGCAATAGATCTTGCTATAAAGAAGATATGCCTATGAAAAAGTGACTAAAGCAAGCTATAGATGTTACGACTTCGCAAAAAATAGAATTTTAGTACTCAAAATGAAGACAATAGATGTATAAGAAAAATATATTGTGAAGAAAAAATAATTACGCAGACAAGAACATTCAAAGTAACTGTCAAGTTTTATTGAAAACGGACAAACACAATGTTCAAAAGCTAGAACAAAAAGAACATCATGTTGTAAACATCCAGAAGAAAAATTCCTGACATATCATCTATGCCTAGATACTCGCAATGATCCAAAAGAAGATGAAATACCACAAAAATTACCATGCTAAACTTCACGATAGGAATGCTCAGCACTACGGCAGTTTTCTTCAGCCATACACTTCTCACTAACTATATGGTCGTACCGCCACTTCATGTGCAAATAAGAAGGATGGCATATTAGACCTCTCCGCTCCATATAACCATGATATCTAGCATAATAGGCCTTGAAGTCAGTTATAGGGCCAAACTCCTCGCAATCCAGCTGCATACTCATAACATTAACAGTTTCTTCATATCTTATCATCTCAGCCCTTAAGTTTTGTACTTCCTCTTCTAGGCACCGAATATGCGATTGGACAGCCCCCAAAAAATTAATCCCCTGCCCACCAATTTCCATAGTAAGATCTCCACGGCCTATAGTCCTTTGAGATGACGAAGGGAGAGCATGAACTCTATCCTTGTACTCCACACAAGCCTGCTCAAGTTGGTGGACAGACTTATCAAGCCGGTCGCACTCAGCACGGAGTTCCTTATTGTCTCTTTATAGTTAGGTGATGATAGAAAACTAGGAGGTCATCGCCATACCTCTCAAAGTTAATGCTTTTAATCCCTACTGCTTCCTATCTATAATTAAGTAGATAATGGAAAGTCGGGGTCGTCGACGAGAAGAGGAATGTTTTTAAGTGTTCAAACATATAGCGGGGAAAACATATTAGGCATACACATACATAGATACATATAAAAGCATGTAAATAGGGAGGGGGGGGGGGTTGGTTGGTTTTTTATCCTAGGTTATCAAATTGAAAGACAACAGTTAGCAAATCAAAAGAACTACGCTAATCATGTACAACTAAAGTGCGTACAT
Organism: Rubia yunnanensis; assembly: GCA_037428765.1. Classification (NCBI taxonomy): domain Eukaryota; kingdom Viridiplantae; phylum Streptophyta; class Magnoliopsida; order Gentianales; family Rubiaceae; genus Rubia; species Rubia yunnanensis. Next base: position 76,141,749 of record CM075062.1, read on the forward strand.
GATTAGCGTAGTTCTTTTGATTTGCTAATTGTTGTCTTTCAATTTGATAACCTAGGATAAAAAACCAACCAACCCCCTCCCTATTTACATGCTTTTATATGTATCTATGTATGTGTATGCCTAGTATGTTTTCCCCGCTAAGAACATCCCTCTTCATTGAGTAAGTCACCTCTAAGAAAAGTGCGTTAACTAAACTACTGTTCCTGCGTGCGATCAATAGTGCGAAACACACACCACTATTCACCTTCCTCTTCTTCTTGCCATTTTCATTTTATTTCTGCTAACGGTCATATTCTGGATTTTCTCTTCCCTGCTATGGCGGCTCCTCCGCCGGGCCGCGGTGGATTCGCGGCATCCAAAACTTTTCTTCAGGCTCTAGGTAACCGGCCACCACCCCTAAATGTCTCCCTTCCCTCTAATCCCGAAATTGTACCGAAAACCCATTACAAGGGAGATATAGCTTGCTTGGTAACCCGTAAAGACGCAGAAACTCTGGCTTCTCACTACCAAAATGCCCTGGTGGGTAAGTTCGCAAGAGGCAAGCCATCGATAACTGCCCTCAATGATGCCTTCAACTCTGTGGGATTTAGAGGCAAATTTCAATTGGGATCTATCGATTTCAGACACGTACTAATTAGGTTTCAGGACAAGGAAGATTATCAGAGGTTCTGGATCAAAGGTCAGTGGATATTCAACCATGTTCCAATGAAAGTTCTCAAATGGACTCTCGATTTCTCCCCTGAGGTAGAATCTTCCATAGTCCCGGTATAGGTTACGATTCCCTATGTCCCAGTTTTCTTCTATAATACTGCTATGTTAGAATCTATGGGGAATCAGATAGGTAATTACATTAAAATGGATGCTGCTACTGCTGCCCTATCTAGACCTTCAGCGGTTAAGATGTGTATTGAAATAGATTTTAAAAAAGCAGTCATCATTCATTAGAGTGGGTATAGAGGAGGATAGAGTAGAGTATAATGTGGTTAAACTACCCCTATAATTTGAGGATCTTCCCCCCTATACTGTCACCACTGCAAAGCTATAGGACATGACGATAACCTTTGCATTTACTTGCACCCAGAACTTAGGAAAACAAAGAATCATAGGATGGATAAATTTAACCCTAGCCATATGGAATCAAGAGAAGGAAAGATAGTACTTCAAACTAAGGATCAACCGAGGGGTTCTGATGGTCCAGTTCATAATGGTGTAAGCCTAGTGCAGGATGATATCAATAAAGCTGGGGGTTCTGGTGTTTCAGCTTCAGATAAACTAAAAACTCTGTCCTCACAGAACTTTAGATATGTTCCAAAGCAGAGAGTTGTCTCAGTTATAAATGTGGAAGAAAATGGGGCCACTGAGTCTCCCCATGTGGTGGAGGATAAGCTCCCCGAGATAAAGGAGCTAACCGATGATAATCTTGTTGGTGAGCAGTCTGCTGAACTGATATTGGATTCTGATGCTGGGAAAGATCCTACTGTTGGGGATCATTCTTTGGTCCTTAATTAGGACATTGATGTTGAGCAGATACCTAAGGATGTTAATGCTGAACATTCCATGGTGATTCACGATGATACTGCTGAGTTCACAACCCCGCTACTTCAGTCTTCTACACATCTGAACAAGCACTCTCTATCTGCTCCACCTAATTTCAACACAAAGACAGGTTTTGCTAAGGATGATACTCCTAGCAAACGGGGTAAGCCTTTCTCACCTTTTAATCCTATTATTGCTGCAAAAAATTTTATCTTCTCTCAGCAGAAACACAGGCAAAATAGATTCCTCCCTCTTGAGGATGAAAACATATCCAGCGATGAAGTAACTCCAAGGGTCATTCTAAACTCTGCATCTTCTGACATTGGTGTTGGAATTGGTGTTAATCAGGTAAGTCAGGTAAGCTCTACTATTTTACACTCCAGACCAAGCAAACAGAAAAAAGGGAAACAATCAGAAAAAATGACTAATCAGAGTAATGAGACATATTTAACCCAGTTAAATACTATCATGACTAGATCAAAAAGCTCTAATAATGTTTCCCTATAAATAGCACAACACTTAAGATTAAACTTCTGGCTTGGAATCTTCGGGGAATGGATACTTCTATGCTAAGACTTCATAACTTGATCAATAGGCACAACCTTGAGCTTATCTGTTTAATTGATCCTAAACATGACAATATGCAATGTGATTCTTATAGACAAATTTTACATTTTGACAATTGTGTTCATGCTAATAATGGCCAGATTTGGCTCTTCTGGAATTCTAGCATATCTCTAACTGTTAAATGCGATAACTTGCAATTCTTAGCTGTTACATTGAATAGTCTCACAATGAACAAAAGCATGGATGCTTTCTTTGTGTATGGCCTCAGAACTAGAAATGGTAGGAAAACTCTCTGGTCTGATCTTAAGGCAATTACTCACTCTGATTCTATTTTCATTGGGGATTTCAATGCCATTACATATATAAATGAATATAAAGGTCCATCTACTCCAAAAATTGGTAGTATGAAGGACTTTAATGATTTTATTAATGTTATGGCCTTGGAAGAAATAAATACTGTTGGTAATCTGTTTACTTGGAGTAATAATAGGCTCAGGAACCCCATTGTTCAAAGATTAGATAGAGGTCTCTGTACTTCTTCTTGGTCATCTACTTTTCCTGCCTCTTCTGTCCACATTTTGAATAGGATATCTTCAGATCATAATCCTATGCTTCTTACTATTGGAAGTGATATCCCATCTAATCCTAGGCCATTTATATTTTTGAATACCTGGTATAAAAGGAAAGAATTCAGTGAAATAATTAAACAAAATTGGGATCTTCCTCTTCATAAATCAGGAATGCTTGGTTTCTTTCTTAAACTCATAAGATTGAAAAAAGAGCTCAAAATTTGGAATAAGGAACATTTTGGCAATATAAATGATAATGTGGTACAGGCTAAAACTGCTCTACAAGCTGAGGAACATATTTATGACCTTGATGCTTCTGTTGAAAATATGGTTAAACTTAAAGAGGCCAAGGCTAAGCTGGTTAGGGCTCTAGTAGAACAGAAAAGTTTTTGGAAACACAAGGCCAAGGTTAAATGGCTAAAGGAGGGGGACAATAACACTAGTTTTTTCCATAACTCTGTTAAGGAAAGAAAATGTAGACTGAAGATCACAAAAATTAAAAGTTGTAATGGTCAGTGGCTAGATAATATACAGGACATTGAGAATGAAGCCATTCACTACTACCAGGATCTTTTAACAGATGACAGCTCTCCTGATAGCAGTTTCTTCCAGTCTCACTTCCTGAGTCAGATTCCTAAATTGATTACTCAAGAGAATAATGATAGACTCCTGCAACCGGTTTCATTGATTGAACTTAGGGATATTGTTCTGAGTCTTAATAAAAATAGTAGTCCTGGGCCAGAGGGATTCACAGCTAAATTTTACATTAAATCTTGGGACATAATTTCTAATGATTTACTTTCTGCAGTACATGATTTTCTTGTTGTGAACAATATTCCTAGGGGTATTGGTAGTACCTGGATTGCAATAATACCAAAAAAAAACCCCTATTTCCTTTGATGATTATAGGCCAATAAGTCTTTCCAATGTACTTAACAAAATTTGTTCCAAAATCTTAATGGAAAGACTTAAGCCTCTAATGCCCAAACTCATTTCTCCACACCAAACAGCTTTTCTTAAAGGTAGAGACATCTCGGATAATGTCATCTACCTACAAGAAATGGTAAGGATTCTGAACAGGAAGCAAAGAGACCCCAACTGTATTGTTAAATTGGATCTTAAGAAAGCTTTTGATAGAGTTAGGTGGTCTTTTCTAAATTCTGTCCTTGCTAAATTTGGATTTCATGCTAAATTCATTTTTTCCATCATGAAGAATTTATCACAGGCATGGTTCTCTATCTTAATAAATGGTAAGCCTGTTGGTTACTTCCAATCTACGAGGGGTATCAAACAGGGTGACCCCCTCTCCCCTTTTCTATTTAACACTTTTTCTGAGGCTCTCACTAGGAGCTTAGCTTTTATTTTTCAGAATGGTAAGTTGGCATATTATGACCTTCCAGGTAATTCACTCCCAATCTCACACTTATCTTATGCTGATGATACTGTGATCTTTTTAAAAGCGGGTAATCAGACTTTGATTAGATTTAAGGCTTTTCTGTCTAAATTCGAAGATGTTACCGGTCAAAAGATAAATTATAGTAAAAGTGACATCTTCATTGGGAAACATGCTAGTGCTCACACAGTTAACAATATAAAGAGGATTCTAGGCATGAAAGTTGGGAGGTTCCCATTTACTTACTTGGGTGTTCCCATTTTTACTGGGATTGCACAGAAAATCTTTTTTCAACCACTAATTGAACAGATAGATAGTAGAATAGGTAGCTGGAAAAATAAGTGGCTCTCTACTGGGGGGAAAATCACACTCATACAGTCATGCATCTATTCTATTCCTCAGCATATATGGTCAGTTCTAAAACCTAGCAAAGAGATCATTTCTGTCATAGAGAAAAAATTAGCAAATTTTTTTGGGGGTCTACTGATCTAAAACCTAAAAGAACATGGAGGAAATGGGATGCACTTTGCTTTCCTATAAACCAAAATGGTCTAGGCTTTAGATCAATAACCACCATAATAAATACATACTCAGTTAAGCTATGGTGGAAATATCAAAGGGCCGAGGCTTTATGGACTCATCTTGTTGCATTACTGCCACCCTCTTCCAGGACTTCTCCTAACTGGAAGAGGATTTGTTCCATTAATTCTTGGGCAGAATCTAACTCTAGAGTGATAGTTGGTAGAGGTGATTGCAATTTCTGGACATCGAACTGGTTAGATATAGGTCCCATTATAGATCTCTGTGATCAAAATATTGTTGATATCTCTGATGCCTGTACGGTTTCAGAGTTCATCTCAAATAAATCAGTTTTGCTTCAAAAAATTTCTCCTATTCTTCCCTCTTATGCTATTTCTCTTTTACAGGAAGCAAAGCTCTCAATACACAGAAACGATAGACTCATATGTAAACCGGGAATCAAGGGTGAGTTCACATTTAAATCCACTTATCTCTTGGTCAGATCACAGAGAGGTACTATTGCTTCTATTCAATATCTTTGGAGTTCTAGAATTGAAAAGAAAATCTCTGTCTTCATGTGGAAATTGATGAACTCATTTCTACCCTTTGATAATGTCCTGCGCAATCTGAGATTCTCAATGCCTTCCAAATGTTGTATGTGCAATAAACATAAGGACTCTTTGGATCACTTTTTTAATTCCTGTACTTTTGCTGTGCAAGTTTGGAAAAATGTCCATTCATTAATAGGAATCAGGGACAGATCCTTCCCATCTATATGGGATAGAATTTCTTGCTACCTCACTTATACTGGTTTGAGCTCTTTGGGCTCGTTAATTATTCAATCTGCTGCTGTAATAACATGTTGGAATCTGTGGAAAATGAGGAATAAATGTTTATATGACTCTGCCATTCCATTAACAGGTTTAGTTCTCACTCACACAAAGGAACAAATTTTCTATATGTTCACTGCTAAACCTGTTTTCATAGTCTCTAAGATGGACTTAGGCATTGCGAATCACTTCTTTCTACCTCTGATCAAACCTACTCTGATGCCTAAAATCTTCAAAATTGATTGGACAAAGCTATGTAGGGGTCATAAAATTAATGTTGATGCTGCATGGTGCATGGTGTTGTCATTCTAACATGAGTGGACTTGGTATGATTATCAGAGATAGTAGGGGTAGTTTTATTGCTGCTCATACTAAATTTACACAGGCCAATTCCCCTCTGGGAGCTGAAATGAAAGCAATTCTGTTTGCCTTAGATAAGTATGCAGGTTACTCTTCTCTTGTTTGCTTGGAATCGGATTGTCTTAATGCGGTTAAATTTGTTATTGATCCCCTACATGCGCCCTGGAAACTGTTCCAATTAGCTGACGATATTCACCAACTTCTGGGTAATGTTAACCTAGTGCATATTCAGAGACAAGCAAATTTAGTTGCTGATTCTCTTGCCAAGGCTTGTCTCAGAGCTCAAACCAGTTCCTCCCTGTTTACATTTAAGATGCTATCCAATACTACTCAAGGTCTAATTAGGCTAGACCAGATAGGTACACCTTCATTAAGGATGGTACAATGAATGGATGCTACTGATTTCAACTGTTATTTGTAGGAGGATTCTGCATCAAACTGCTGGTACAATTGATCTGGATAGCATATGGATTGAAGGACTTCTCTGGTCGATGGCTTCTGGAACATTCACGTTATACTCTTGGCCTCTCTACTAGTAGAGGATAAGCTTTTTAGTCTGTTTGGGGTGATTTTGACTGACTTGTGTTTCATTATTACAATTCACTAATAAGTTCGATGATCTTCCCTAATAGACTAATAGTTTTTGTAATCCTCTAACTATTAGCTATATACCCTACTTCATTTTGGAAGCAACCATTGTTGCTTCAAGAGCTTATGGCTCACTCATGTATACATCAACTAAGCTGGGAAGGCCTAATATAATTTCCCCCATCTTCGGATAGTTTTAATGAAAAAAAAATCATGTACAACTAAAGAGATGATTAAAATGATAATTAATGGAGCCTTGGGGGAAATCGACTTCCACTTCTAAACTTCCTATAGCTCATTGATTCATTCACTCATTCAATTACATTTATTATCTATGGGGAATGCTATCACTTTTCATTTGAAGACCAACATTCGTTCCTCTTTAATAGTACTTTGCAAAGACAAACAATGACCGTTTGCAATCCTCATTGACAATCATCCTAGACAAAAAAACATCATAGGGGTATTTTATCAATGGCATTTCACCCAAAGGACCATAGGTTTGACAACAACAAGCCTTCTATCAAAGACATAGTCATTAAACCTAGAACAATCAAAATTCAGGGTTCAACCTTTCTTTGCATCTATGGAATGACTATGAAAACAATCCACATTAATCTACTCATCTAGCAAGAATTACCACACATTATACACAAGAAGTTCTAAATCCATGCTTTTGGATTTCATGTCAAATGAGTATAGAAATTTGAAACTTTCCTAACACCCCCACTTTAATCATACAAATATTTCATATACTCAAACAACCTATGGTATAAATGAGGCAAAACATAACATTAATGGCATAATAAATACTCTCCAATAAATGTTCATAAATTAGCAAATATAGAATCTTACTGCATAAGTTTGAAAGTTTCAATCAATTGCTCCCAAGAACTAGATTAGCTAATACAAGTCATACTAACATCCATAAACAAATGCATAGAGAAATAAAGAGAGAAAGGATGAAAAAGATGAAGAACCTAGGGTTTGGAGAAGGTAGAATTCGGCCAAGAAGGATAGGATATGAAGTGGGTGGCCAAAAATTCCTTTTATAGTACAAGAGGGAGGAAAAGAAAAGCAAAAACCAAAAGTGTAGCAGGCTTCCGCCCGAGCGGGAATGGCCTCGCCCGGGCGAGCTGCCCATTTTCACCCTCGTGTCTCCTTGCCTTCAAATCCTCGATTATTTTTGTCTTCAATCTTCAAAGCTAGTCTTCAAAATGTGATCTTCAATGGTCTCCGATCTTCAAGTCTCGATGTTCTTCCTTTGTCACACAAAACCCACTTATAAAAAGGTAAAAGAGCATAAAGTCGCTCTTACCTCTCCTAAGAAAATTTCAAGGTAAAACACAACCACTTGATAATAAAAGAGCACAAAAGTGATCCCAAAAAGTACTAAAATATGCACATAAAATGGACACATCAAACCTCCATGCATTTAAACCTTACTCGCCCTCAACTAAGAAAAGATCCAAGTGCACAAAGGAATTGACGTATCCACATCCTAACTACTATTCCCCCAAGTCGATACCTCACAAAACTCCCAATATCACACATCCCAACGTTAAGACCAAATGAGAAGTTTCCCACAACCCCCATTCCTAAATCTACCCAAACCATATCAACCTATCAAATTCATTGATATCCCTAAAACATCTCCAAATCCCGAATTGACAATCCCAAATCCAATGGTACAAGGTGAAGCTAAAAGTATACATAAAGTTCAAACACATAATCCACTTTATACCAATATATCATCCTAAAAGTGAAGTATATCAACAATCAAGAATTTCATAACTTACTTTGTTTTCCCCGCTAAATTTCCCAATCCCAAGAGGTCTCAAGATGTCAAGCTACCCGATCCATCCATATGGCCACCGCAATCTTATGACTCCAACGCTGGCAAATGAGTGAACAAATAACATTTTTCATTTTTCTCTCTTTCTCTCATTTTTCTTAGGAGCCCTTTCGGGTTTTCATCCTAGCCACACATCATGTTTCTTTGGTTCATATCTCACATTTTTCCACACATTTAGCCCCTCATTTTTACCTAGGTCGCCCTTTCAGGTTTTTGACCAATCTAGGCCCCCAATGTTGCCTAAGAAGCCCTCACTGGTTTTCAACTTAGCGGGATTCTTTTTATTTTTGTTCTTTTTCTTTTTTTTTCCAAAATTTTCAATATGTTTTTTTTTTGTGTTTTTCCAATCAAAAGTAGCTAATTATATACATGTCAATCATTAAACCCCCCCATCCCCACACTTAAAATCATACATTACCCTCAATGTAAAACACCTAAGGAAACAAGTTTCAAGTATATGGGAGAAGGAAAAATGACTTACAAACTCTTGATACAACGATTCCCCCATGCTCCAAGAGTCCAACGAACAATTGACAATATAGCACATCACCAAAAAAATTCTCACACCTAAAATCAACTAAGCACAAACACCCATGATTGTAAAGAGGGTGACTAGGAAGAACACCTTTCCAAAGGAGTCCAAGCAATTCGTTGCTTCGCAAGTGACCAATTCAACCCAAGAACAAAAATCTCAAAAAGTTAGGGTTTTTGGATAGGTTTTTGGATAAATTTTTGGATTTGAAGATTAAATGGGTTGGAGGATGGATTTGATGAGTGGAAATGATTGAATATTAGCTAGGAATGGTGAAAATTTGGAAGATGGAGATGTATTATTTGGGGGAGTTGAATTGGAGAAGAGAGGATATGAAGAAGAAATAAATGGAAAAGGGGAGAAATTATGGAGAGAAATCATCAAAAAAAATTTTGAATACCACCCACGCGACGAGGGTTTGGCTGCGCGGGCTGCTCCCAGCATCCGCGGCCAAACCTAATCCTCAACCTTTTTTTTTCATGGCCAATTTTTTCGTTCCAAAATTATCGTCGATTCTCCAATGCTCAACCTATTTTGCTACAAAATCATTGAGAACACAACCGTGATATAAATAAATTAAAAAATGAAAAATAACAATAAAAATCATTGCGACAACATCGACGAAAAGTCATGAATGATGATCCAGATAATTAAAACCATCTTTATTAAACGTCGTCGGCATGACTTACTCCCCTTCTTAGAGCTTACTCAAAATATGAACTGAGATTATCGGTCCCCATTTCCCGATCTGGGTCAAAACAATCGGGATTCACATCATCCCCTCAACAAAACCTTCTTCAAATAGCTTAGGGTTTCTTCATGTTCCCTTAACATTTCCAACAACTCACCTTTTTGTTCCATGGTGATCTCAAGCACGTGAGCATGCGGGGGTTTCTCTCCTTCTCCAAGGGGTGAACATTTAAGAGCTTTCGGTGGTGGTTTGCACTCTTCCACATAAGTCTTCTCAAGAGAAGGAGGAAAAACCACCCTTATTGGCTTACCCGTGGACGCACGAAAAATGTTGGATGTTTCTTTACCAAGAGTGTATTCACCGTTGTTGTTTTCCTTCAAGCTAGTATTAACAACCTTTGAAATCAAAGTATCACTCAAAACATCATCTATGGCTACATTTAAGGAACTACCATCTTTGGGATCAATTAAATCTTGCTCTTTATCATCAATAACATGAATAACTTGGCAAGAATGGTATCTACTAGGATGATCAATAGAACTATTAGTGTCAAATTCTACCTTCCGCCCATTAAATTCCATGGTCAATGTTCCTTTATGCACGTCAATTATGGTCATTGAAGTCTTTAAAAATGGTCTTCCTAAAAGAATATGTTTAGAACTATTGTCACCTCCCATTTCAAGACCAAAAAAGTCCGCGGGGAATGTCAAAGAGTCCAATTTCACCTACACATCCTTCACAATACCTTTCGGGTATGTGTTAGAGTGATCGGCTAGTTGGATAACAACCCGGTTTTGTTCAAAGTGCCTAGATTTACACTTTCATATAAGGAATATGGGATCACATTGAATTAAGCACCTAAGTCTAATATGGTATTGTTAACACATTTGCCTCCTATCTCACAAGGGATTGTAAACATTCCCAGATCATCATAATTTGGTGGCATCTCATCATCAAACACGGCGGAGACATATTCACTCTTCACACTCTTTTTCTTACTTTTCAATTGTTATTTCCTATTGACGGTACACAATTCTTTGAGAAATTTAGCATACCTAGGAACTTGATTTAGAGCATTTAAGAGTGGAATATTTACCTCGCATCTATGAAAGATTTCGTAGATGTCGTTGGTGCCCTCCTTTGTCTTCCTATCCTTTAATGCATCCGGAAATGGTGGTTCCGGTGCATATATAGGGATCTCCACCCCTCTTGACTTCTTGTGCAGTGGGGATGAGGTTTTGGGATTTGATCCCGATCTTGGCACAAATGTTTCCACCTCAATTTCTTTTTTCTTGCTCTCTTTGGCCAACTCCTTGGCCTTCTTTTTAAGGTCTTCTTCTTTCTCAACCATCTGCTAAAAAAAACCCTTAGTTTGGGCTCCTTCACTTCCCTTCCATTTCTCAATGAGATTGCAATCACATTTTGTCGAGGGTTGATCTTCGGTTGGGAGGGAAGCTTGCCTTTTTCTTGGGCCTCCATTCGATTCACCACTTGAGCTATTTGGCTCACTTGAGTTTCCAAGTTCTTGATGATTGGCTTGGCTTCATCTTGGAATTTTTTGCCTTTTTCTGCACACATGCTCAACCGGTGAATGGCTTGTATCACCTCATCTTTTGTTAACCCTGGGCTCTCCCCTTGGTCTCGGGGCTTATCTTGAAGCCTTTGATATTGTTGTTGAGGTGGCTTATATTGTTGTTGAGGTGGCCTATATTGTTGTTGAGGAAGCCAATACGGTTGAGGTTTTTTACTTCCTTGAGGGTTTCCATACCGGAGGTTCGGGTTATCACAATTGCCTGAATTGTACGGCAGGTTTTGGTACCCTAGATAACCTTGGTAGCCTTGGTTACTTTGATAGCCTTACCAACCTTGATAGCCTTGGTTCCCTTGGTAGCTTTGATTGCCTTGATACCCTATAACACTTCCCTCCTCGACATAGTCCTCTTCCAAAGTAGGGCAAGTGTCTGTAGGATGCGTCAAGTAGAAAATTTCACATGATTTAACATGTGGCATATTTTTGGGCTTCGTTATCAATGATTTCACCATAGATGCCAGGGTCGAGACTTGGTCCTCATGCTTTCCACTATTAGAAGGGTCACTTTCGGGCATTGGATTTCTCCTTCTCAAATCATCCCTTATGCTAAAGTTTCTTGACTTCTCCGCTAGCACCTCATATAATAGCATAGCCTCCGATGAAGTCTTGTTCCCAAGGGTACCACCACAAGAACTCCTCACTAATCTTTGATCCTCATCAAGAAGACCATTGTAGAAGTAATAGACCAAATCCCCCTCAGAATAACCATGATAAGGACAACTTACGAGAAGCTTCTTGAACCTCTCACAATAATCGAAAAGAGATTCTTCGTGTCATTGGAGAATGTTACTTATGTCCTTCTTCAAGGCGGTGGATTTCCAGGCCGGGAAGTATTTGGCTAGAAACTTCATTTTCATGTCAAGCCGACTCTTGATGCTCTTGGGTGGTAGGTAGTGGAGCCAATCCCTTTCACCATCTCTTAGTGTGAACGGGATTGCCTTAAACTTATAAAAATACTCATCTACTCCATGAGGAACCGTACCACCACATAAAAAGTGAAACTCAGTGAGGTGCTTGTACGCATTCTCCCCTTACCTACCAAGGAAGATGAGTAGCATGTTTATGAACCCAGTTTTTAGCTCGAAGTGCCCATTCGGTACAACCAAGGGATACTCAATGCAAATAGGTTGTTGATCGAGGTTGGGGGCCATAATGTCTCTCAACAATGCTTGCCTCAAAGAAATCTCCCTTCCGTGGAGTGGAGGACTCTCCCTGGAAGAGGAGGATATTGATGTCCTCCTCTCGGATGCTCATCTTCGTGCTCATGTTGATGCTCCATAGAATTGAAATTATCCACAAAATGGTCACTAGGAGGGATGTTATTCACACTTTACAAAGAAAGCCTCCTAGCCCGTCTCAAATTCAAATCCAACTCGGGGTTGTAGTGTACGGGTTCTTGTGAAGAAGATTGCGTACGAACCATACACTAAGAACTTAAACAATACATCTCCGAGCCAAGCGAAAATGGCAAGTCGACTAATAAATTAAAATAAAAGCAAACTAACAAATATTTACAACTAGCACATAATCACACATAATATGCCCAAACACTTAAAAATAAATGTCTCTTCCCCGGCAGCGGCGCTAAAATTTGAGAGGTCATCGTCGTACCTCACAAAGTTAATAATTTTATGCCCTAATGCTTCCTATCTACAATCAAGTAGATAATGGCAAGCCGGAGTCGTCCACGAGAAGAGGGATCTTTTTAGTGTTTAAACATATAGCGGAGAAAACATAATAGGCATATACATACATAGATACATATAAAAGCATGTGAATTGAGGGGGGTTGGTTTTTGATCCTACGTTATCAAATTGAAAGACAACAATTAGAAAAGCAAGAGAACTGCTAATCATACAGTACAACTAAAGAGATGATTAAAATGACAATTAACGGAGCCTTGGGGGCAATCGACTTCCACTTTCAAACTTCCTATAGCTAATTGATTCATTCACTCATTCAATTATATTTATTATCTATGGGGAATGTATCACTTCTCATTCAAAGACCAACATTCGTTCCTTCTTGATAGTAGTTTGCAAAGACAAACAACGACCATTTGCAAACTTCATTCACAATCACCCTAGACAAACAACATGATAGGGGTATTTTATCAATGGAATTTCACCCAAAGGACCACAGGTTTGATAACAATCCTTCTACCAAAGACATAGTCATTTAACCAAACAAAAGAATTTATTATTATTTTTTAAATTTTAAGCCATCCGTGGATAGGGGGAATATATTAGGCTCCCCAAACCATAAGAGTGTTTGCCATAATTGGCACGATATGAAGATTAAACATTACAAAAAGTCATCTATAAGATGATCCAAGAGCCCAAAAAAAACTCTTGAAGCAATTAGACTCTTGCTACCAAAAGTGGAGAATACACCTATTCTAAGCTAATATGAAAGATTAGTCAACCATATTCTAAAAAGGGGAATTCCCCTGGTTCCTGTAGACCGGTATATCATGAACAGGTCGGGGAGTCGGGAATTGAAACTCCAGTTTGTCAATGATAATCAGTCAGGAAGGAAAAGAAGGAGTAATCCGTGAGTGGGACAGAAAGAAAGAGATTTTGGTGGGGGGTGAAGCAGTAGGCTGGTCTTTAGAAATCCAGTTGTTGATGCGCATCCACAGCAAAAACTGAAAGTATTATCTTCGCCTGGTAACGACTTCAAACCTGCAGTTGGGAGAAAAACAAAAACAGCAGTATCTTTTCTAAAGGAATTGGAAGAAAGTGATATGAGTGAGTATGTAGAAATTTCATGGCAAAGATAGAAAGCAACTGGAAGAGAGAGCTAAGGGTATAACCAATGTATAAATCTAATTACTCTCCTAGAAGAGAACTAATTCTGACTGCAGGGAAATTTTTTTTGTCCAAGTGAATGAGACCCCTGAGAAAATCAGGAGCATTTTCTATATATAGATCTCCCTGAAAGTTCATGTCCAAAGCATACTTCGCCAAATAATCAGCTGAGGTGTTAGCTTCCCGGGGAGTGTGTTGGATCGGATGAACTAAATGTTTAGCAAAAAGATTGCAGCAAATAGAGAAGACTCTCCACAGGCATGTCATAGGATTCTGAATTCCCTTAACTGCCAGTAAACAGTCAGACTCAATAACACAACAGTTTAGTTCCAATTCAGAGCATAAATCATATCCACATTGACTGGAAAATAGTTCTGCATGTAATGAGGAAGGAGAATGAAAGATGTGAACTCTCATTTTAATCACATCCCCTTTCCAATCCCTTACTATGACTGTGGAAGAAGATTGACCACTAGGTTGCCATGTAGCATCTGTGTTTATCTTGTAACCTATTAGTGGTTTACACCAGTTAATCACAGTGATCCGCTTTTTCTATTTTGGAAGGATTTTGGGGATGATTCTATGTTGAACCAGATGCTTATGTTTATCTATATTACCTTTCAACTTGTGAGCTGAAAAGATAAGGTAAATTAATTGTTTAACCTCCTGGAAACATGCATCCTCTGAAAAAGATATATTTTCAAAAATGATTTTGTTTCTGATAATCCACAGAGTCCATGTAGTGCTTAAAAGTGCAGCAGTAATCAAATTTGATTGGATCTTAGAATCAGGCTTAAATGAGAGGTAGAAGTCTACTCTACTCTTCAGATTACCAAAACTTGCGTGTGGGAAGTGTATGAGCCTATTCACTCTATACCATATTGCCACAGATAAAGGACAGGAATTTAAAAAGTGATCCAAAGAGTCCGAGTGATTTTTGCAAAGAGGGCATATGGATGCTATTGAAAAGCCTATCTTGCACAGAATATTGTCAAAAGGAAGGATGCTATTTAATGCTCTCCACATTAGGATTGACATCTTTTTTGGGATAAAAGGAGACCATACCTTGATCATGTGTCTGATGGTAACCTTTTTTTTGTCTAAAACATTGGTATGCAGAACTGATAGTGAAATTACCTGTGGATGAAGGAATCCAGATTAGCCTATCAGCATGGGAGTAGACCAGTTGTACATCCTGCAAAAAATTAAAAGTGTTGGTAGCCAAATGAGGCTCCAAGATTGGAAGGAGAGAAGCTCTGTTAGATATGAAAGATCTTAGGGAAATATCCTCAAAAGGAATATCCAGCTCCTGAGGCCATTCATAGCACAAAGCACCTTCACCATTCCAATTAGCATTCCAAAAAGAACATTCTCCAATACCAAAAATGACTCTAGTAAAGGAATTGGCCTTGGGTGTAATCTTACAGATTCTATTCCAGACATGGGATTTGTTGTAAGTAACAGGGAGTGACCATAAATGAGCAGACCACTGAGTGTTATTTATTTGCAGTTTCCACCATAATTTGCAGGAAAAGGAGTCAACTATAGCATTAAGATCTCTAAAACCAACTCCATTTTCATCTACGGGTAGGCTCATATTTTTCCAGGATCTCCATTTTTTCCTAAATATGTTATCACAGTCCCCCCAAAAAAGACCTGAAGCCAGTTTTTCCATTTTTTTAAAACTATCTTCGGGGGACTTAAAACTGCAAACATATGAGTGGGGATTGAAAGAAAACTGTGGTTTATCAAGATGATTTTGCCTGCAGAACTTAGCCATTTGTTCTTCCAATTGTTAATGCACTTTTCCATTCTTTCCAAAATAGGGTAATAATGAATCTGTTTATTTCGACCTGGAAAAATAGGAATACCTAGGTACTTGAAGGGAAAGGAGCATTTCACCATACCTAAGATTCTACCAACAGATTGAGCAGTAGCAACACTTGTCTTTAAAGCAACAAAAAATTTAGATTTAGCAAAGTTAACTTTTTGACCTGATGTTTGCTCATAAGCTTTCAAAAATTTTTTAAATCTTTTCAGATTGATTGGCTTTGTGTTCAGAAAGACAGCTGTGTCATCAGCATACATCAGGTGTGACACAGCTGGACATGATCTTGGTAGTGAAAAATATTGCAGGTATCCAACACTGAAAAGTTTTTTTAAGCCTCTAGAAAAAGCTTCAGACAAAATATTATACAGAAAAGGAGAAAGTGGATCTCCCTGTTTAATACCCCTAGAGGAAGCAAAAAAACCTGCAGTTATACCATTTATTAAAACTGAAAAATGAGCTGCAGCAATATTATGCATGATACGATGCACAAATTTACCATGAAAACCAAATTGGAGTAATATTGAATTCAGAAAAGACCATGAGACCCTATCAAAGGCCTTTTGCATGTCTAATTTAATTATGAGATTAGAAACCTGTGATTTCCTAGACAGAATTTTGGTCATTTCTTGCATCTGTATAACATTATCAGATATATCCCTACCTTTTATGAAGGCACTCTGTTCTGGTGATATTAGTAATGTCATGAGGGGTCTAATCCTTTCCATTAACATTTTGGAAAAAACTTTATTAACAAAATTGGATAGACTAATGGGCTTAAAGTCAGAGAAGGTAATTGGTATTTGTTTTTTGGGTATTAAGGTCAGCCAGGTGCTAGAGATAGCCTTAGGGATATTACCATTAGTTAAGAAGTCATTTGCTGCATCAAGAAGATCAACTTTAATTGTGTCCCAAAAAGAAATGTAAAAAGCACCAGAATATCCATCCGGGCCAGGGGCACTGGATTTATTAAGATCAAATGCTGCAAATTTAAGTTCCTGAATATTAAAAGGTGTCAGTAAGTTGAGATTATGTTGATCAGTGATAACTCTGGGGATTTCTTTTAAAAAGTGCTGTAGGTAAGTTCCCATTTTTTGAGGAGTCTCTTCATTAAGTAATTCCTTATAAAATCTCACTCCTTCTTCTTTAATAAGATGTGGATCTGTTATCCAATTCCCCCTACCATCCTTAATTTTACTAATTCTTGATTTAAATCTCTTTTCCTTAATGGAGTGGTGAAAGTAGCTAGTGTTTGCGTCTCCATGTTTTAACCAATTTAATCTAGCCTTTTGGTGTAAGTAAATATTTTTTTCCTTTTGGGCTCTAATCAGTATTTCTTGTGCCTTAAGTAAATCAGCCAGAACAGTGTCATCCTGTGTTTGCTGGAATGAGATTTCCAGATCATTTACCATGTTTTCAAATTGCACCAAATTATTGTTAACATTACCAAAATGAGATTTGTTCCACTGTTTAATTTCCATCTTTAGCCTCTTTAACTTAAAAACTAAATTATACATTCCAAAGAATGGAGAGACTAGATTCCAGTTAGAGATTACTAGGGCCTTAAATTCCTCTCTATTTGACCACATTTCTTGATACCTAAAAGACCTAGGAACTTGTTCTTCAGCTGATTGAACTGATAATAATAGGGGGGAATGGTCAGATGTCATTCTGTTTAAAACCTGAATGGAACTATTAGGAAAGAGTTCTAACCAGTCTAAGGTGGAAATGACCCTATCTAATCTCTGAAAGGTTAAGTCTTTACATTTGTCTCTGAATCTATTATTGCTCCAAGTGAAGGAATTCCCTACAGTAGGAATTTCATGAAGATCCATATTGTTTATAAAACCATTGAACTGTTTCATGCTCTTTTTAGGAGTGGATTTCCTACCTTTATACTCATATACAGATGACATTGTGTTAAAATCACCAATAAAAATGGAGGGAGCATGTGATGGGGTCTGTAAATCATTCCATAATGCCTCCCTAGTTTGTCTATTTACACTAGCATAAATGAAGAAACAATTCCAGCTAACAGAGGTGGCAATATCAGAAATTTTAACTTGTAAAAATTGATCAGATTCCCGTATATTGGTTATACTGTAATTATGATTCCATAAAATCCAGGTTCAACCTAGAACAAACAACATTCAAGGTTCAACCTTTGTTTGCATCTATGGGATATATATGAAAAAATCTACATTAACATACTCATCTAGCAAGAATTACCACACATTATACACAAGAAGTTCTAAATCTATGCTTTTGGATTTCATGTCAAATGAGTTAAGAAATTTGCAACTTTCCTAACACCCTAACACTTCAATCATACAAACATTTCATAACTCAAACAACTCATGGTATAAATGAGGAAAAACACAACATTAATGACATAATAAATGCTCTCCAATAAATGTTCATAAATGAGCAAATATAGAATCTTACTACATAAGTTTGGAAGCTTCAATCAATTTCTCCCAAGAACTAGATTAGCTAATACAAATCATACTAACATCCATAAACAAATGAATAGAAAAATAAAGAGAGAAAAGATGAAAAAGATGAAGAAACTAGGGTTTGGATGAGGTAGAATTCGGCCAAGAAGGATAAGATATGAAGTGGGTAGCCAAAAATTCCCTTTATAGTACAAGAGGGTGGAAAAGAAAAGAAAAAACCAAAAGTGTAGAAAGCTCCCGCTCTGGTGGGAATGGCCTCACCCGGGCGGGAATGACCTCGCCTGGGTGGGCTGCCCATTTTCACCCTTGTGTTGCCTTGCCTTCAAAACCTCGATTCTTTTTGTCTTTAATCTTCAAAGCTAGTCTTCAAAAGGTGATCTTTAATGATCTATAATCTTCAAGTCTTGATATTCTTCCTTTGTCACACAAAATCCACTTAGAAAAAGGTAAAAGAGCGTAAAGTCGCTCTTATCTCTCCTAAGAGAATTTCAAGGTAAAACACAAGCTCTTGATAACAAAAGAGCACAAAAGTGATCCCAAAAAGTTCTAAAATATGCACATAAAATGGACACATCACAAACTGTTCGTCAAACTTACTTTGCCAACCAATTACAGAAGATGAAAGGTGATCACATTCATCCTGCTTTTTCTTCAATGGATTACACAAGTCTTCAAGGCGAGTACATTGTTTATTAATGATCAGTGTCTTCTAATAGGCTTCGTAAGTCATACTTGCAGCATAATTTCTAGCCTCCTCTTACTGGCAAAGCATCTTCACCATGATCAACTGTTGACGATGAATAAAACTGTTATGCTTGTTGTAAATCCTTCATAAATTGTGCACAATTTCCTGGGTGTATTTCACAGTCTTGTCCCACTTCACTTCAAGATCATTAATACGCAGGAGCATGTACTTCAAATGAATGCCCAAAAATAATGCCCATACATTGAGGTTAAGCGAACGCATGTACGCACCAGTAGATTCAAGATCAACCAAACAACGAACAATATCTTTGCCAAGTGATTCAACATTGTAACCATTAAGGAAAAACTTACTGCAAGGACATGTTGTGGAAGAAGATGGTGAAGGATCAGACAAAAGAAGTTGCCATCTGACGCATAAGGGAAGTGACTCCATACGAGAGAAATGATCAGAAAAAACAAGCTCATCATATTCCTTGGTTAAAGACTCAGTAGCTCGAATCAATCTAATGGGGCAGTGAAAATCAGATGGCAAAAATCAATAGCAATCAGAAAAACGGTCAGTAAATCCCAAAAAATCAAGTCGTTCCAAAAATTTATGATCAACCAAAATATCGAACCCCTCCATATAAGTAAGTGCGATGAGAGGTTGTAAAAGTAGAAGGCAAAACTAAAATCAGTAATTGGAGTCATACAAATTGTACAAACATGCACCAAAATATTGTCTTAAATTACGCCCAAAAATCCAAAAACTCAATAGACTAAGAATTAACTAACTTCAGAGGTGGAGGTTGGCAAAGGTTGTGCAACGATAGCAGCACCTTCCTGGCTTGGTGACTGAGCAGAAACTTCAGTGTTCACATTAGCCTCAGTCTTCTCGTTTGAAACAGAGTCAGGAGGTGGAAAAATAGTGCGAGAACCAAATGGCAGGCCCTCCATATAATCAACCTCAAACCCCTTTAACTCAGGTGCAGAGGAAAGATAAAGAAGGCTAGCAAGATGCGATAGCAAGGCATAGGGGTGTTCATCGTCAACAATCTTGTCAATAAAAATATTGTTGAGTATTTGCCTTCTACTTTGCCAATGCTTCAGTACACCTCTTCAATGAGGGCAGGCTCTTCATAGTCGCAGTCGGGTTCCACTCGCACATATCTTTCACAGCCTTACAATAACCAATGGTCCGAGCAAAGCTGGAAACATCTTCAAATAGTTTGAAGAAGGACTTCATTTTGCAAAGCCTATCCACCAGAATTTGATGATAGTTAGGAGAAGCAGGACCATTGGTATGCATCTTCTCAAGCTCAAACCGAAGATTGGTAATTTCTTCCTCCACGACCTTGAAATTACCATGAATGGTGAAATCATCCATGAATACTTCGACAAAATTTTCAACAAATTCTGAGAAAATGCTTACCGTACACCTTTGGAAAGCTGCAGGGCATTACATAACCCGAAAAGCATGCGCCAGTAAGAAAACATACCAAAAGGGCACGTGAAGGTGGTCTTTTCTTGGTCTTCCAGGGCAATAGCCACTTGAAAATACCCCGAGTACCCATCCAAAAAGCAATAGAAGGGGTGGCTTGCTAACCTCTCAAGCATTTGATATATGAATGGAAACGGGAAGTGATCCTTCCGGGTTTCCGCATTTAGCCTCCGGTAGTCAATGCAAATGTGCCACCCTTTTTGAACTCGGGTAGGCACCATTTCTCCCTTCTCATTTTTTACCACCATCACCCCACTCTTCTTGGGTACCACTTGAGTTGGACTCACCCACTTGCTATCCGAGATTGGATAGATCATGCCCGCTTGGAGTAACTTGAGTATTTCTGCCTTCACCACCTCCATCATCGGTGGGTTTAAATGGCATTGGGGTTTCTGGACGGGTATTGCATCTTCTTACAACAAGATTCTATGCATGCAAGAGGATGGACTTATGCCTTTAATGTCGGCAATAGTCCATCCAATTGCTTCCTTGTTCTCCTATAACACCACCATCATTTTTTCTTCTCGCTCCTTGGTGAGCTTTCTTGAAATGATGACCGAAAGCGTCTCCCCTTCCCCAAGAAATGCGTACTTTAGGTCAGTTGGCAATGGTTTAAGCTCAATCATTGTAGCCTTCACAAGTGATGGGAGGAATTCTGGTTCTTCGGGTTCCTCTAAGACTAGAGGGCCGGGATTTTGCACCACTTCCTCAAGAATGCTTAACTCCTCAATGCTTTCCTTCAAGTTAGTACTCATGGAATACAAAAGACATGCACTTTCAACATCATTTTCAAAAGCAACTAACAAGGAATCATCACAACTCAATTCAAAAACATCTTGCACTACATTGTCAACAAAATCAATAGCATGGCAAGAATACTCTTCAAGAGGATACTTCATAGAGTCATTTATGCTAAACTCTACTTTAATCCCATCAAATTCCATGGTGAGGGTACCGTTATACACATCAATAATGGTTCTAGAGGTCTTAAAAAATGGCCTCCCCAACAAGATGGGGGCAGCATGTTTATCATTCTCCATGTCTAGGACATAAAAATCTACGGGGAATATTAAGGAATCCACCCTAACCAACACATCCTCGATGATACCCTTAGGGTACGCACTAGAATGATCGGCTAGTTGGATCACCACCCCAATTTTGTGCAAAGTACCAAGATTGAGGCTTTCATACAAAGAATAAGGAATCACATTTATCGATGCACCTGAGTCAAGAATTGCAAAATGTGTATTTCCTATCATGCAAGGGATCGTGAACATGCCAGGATTGCTAAATTTAGAGGGTAACTCCCTTTGGCACAAAACGGAGACATGTTCACTTCTCCTATTTTTAAGCTTGTTCTTCATTCTTTGTTTCCTATATACTACACATAATTCTTTCAAAAATTTTGCATAGCTAGGAATTTGTTCAATCGCATTCGAAAGAGGGATATTTACCTCACACCTATGAAAGACTTCGTAAATGTCTTTGTTGGATTCCTTCCTCCTTTTGTCTTTTAGAGCTTCCGAGAACGGTGGCTCCGGCACATATGGAGGAATCTCCACTACTCTTACCTTCTTGTCAGGGGGGGATGAAGGTTCAGAAATGGAGGTTGATTTCTCAATGGTGATCTCCTATTCCTTTGTTTTTCCCTTCCTTTCTTGCTCTTTGGCCTCCTCCTCATTCTCCCCTTTCCCTTCTTTCTCAAGCATTTCAAGCTTCCTAGGTTCGTCCTCAAAAACTTCACTAACCATGGGAGAGTCAACCTCTTTACCACTTCTCAAAGTGATAGCACTTGCATTTTGTCGAGGGTTGATGTTCGATTGGGAGGGTAGCTTACTCGGGCTTCCATCCAATTCACCACTTGAGCTATTTGGCTCACTTAAGTTTATGTATATGGTTACAATTATCTACGCTCCCAATGCGCCTATGATGTAGCACCCGGCGGGGTGTTAGCTAGTGTGTATTTTCTTACGAGAATAGAGTATGGTGTAGTTCTTAATACTCACCTTGGCTTCATCTTGGAATTTCTCACTTTTTTCCGCGCACATGCCCAGCCGGTGAATGGCTTGCATCACCTCATCTTTTGTTAGCCCCAAGCTCTCCCCTTGGTCTCAGGGGTCTTGGAGCCTTTGAAATTTTTGTTGATGTGGCCTATATTGTTGTTTATGAGGTCGATATGGTTGAGGGTTTTGGCTTCCTTGAGGGTTTCCAAACCGAAGGTTTGGGTTATCACGAATTTCCCAAATTGTACGGCCGGTTTTAGTGCCCTTGATAACATTGGTAGCCTTGTCCACCTTAATATCCTTGGTTACCTTGGTTGCCTTGGTAGCCTTGATTCCCTTGATAGCCCATTGCACTTACCTCTTCAATATAATCCTCTTGCAAAGTGGGGCAAGTGTCCGTAGGATGCGCCAAGTAACAAATTTCACATGATTTAACATGTTGCGCATTCCTGGGCTTCGTCATCAATGATTTGACCATAGATACAAGGGCCGAGACTTGATCCTCGAGCTTTCCACTATTTGAAGACTCACTTGCGGGCATTGGATTCCTCCTTCTCAAATTGTCCCTTGAGTTAAAGTTTCTCAATTCTTCCGCTAACTCTTCGTATAATTACATGGCCTTAGAGGATTTTTTTCCCAAGGGTGCCACCACAAGAACTTCTCACCAACCTTTGATCTTCATCAAGAAGGCCATTGTAGAAGTAATAAACCAAATCCCACTCCGAATAACAGGGATAAAGGAAACTTGCAAGAAGCTTCTTGAATCTCTCCCAATAGTCGAAGAGAGATTCTTCATGCCATTGGAGGATGTTGCTTATGTCCCTCTTCAAGGCGGCGGATCTAGAGGTTGGAAAGTATTTGGCTAGAAACTTTGTTTTCATATCAAGCCAAATCTTAATGCTCTTGGGCGGTAGGTAATGGAGCCAATCACTTGCACCATCCCTTAGTGTGAATGGGAATGCCTTCATTGTATAGAAATTTTCATCCACTCCATGTGGGATTGTACCACCACACAAGAAGTGAAATTTGGTGAGGTGTTTGTTGGCATTCTCCCCTTGCCTACCAAGGAAGATGGGTAGCATATTGATGAGCCCGGTCTTTAGCTCAAAGTGCCCGTTCGGTCCAACCACGGGATACTCGATGCACATTGGTTTTTGATCGAGGTTGGGGGCCATGATGTCTCTTAACAAAGCTTTCCCTAAAAGAATCTCTCTTTGGTGGAGAGGAGGAGCTTGCCCTTAGAGAGAAGGATGCTCATCTTCGTGCTCAATTTGATGCTCCACAGAGGAAGATGTATCCACAAAATGGTTACTAGGAGGGGTGCTATTCACACTTTCCAAACAAAGCCTCCTAGCCCATCTCAAATTCAACTATGACTCGGGGTCGTAGTGTAGGGGTTCTTGTGAAGAGGATCGCGTACGAACCATACACCAAGAACTCGAACAATACGTCTCCAAGCCAAGTGAAAATGGAAAATCAACAATAAAAATCAAAATAAAAGCAAACTAACAAATATTTACAATTAGCATATAATCACACATAATATGTTCAAACACTTAAAAATAAATGCCTCCTCCCCGGCAGCGGCACCAAATTTTGAGAGGTCATCGCCGTACCTCTCAAAGTTACTACTTTTAAGCCCTAATGCTTCCTATCTACAATAAAGTAGATAATGGAAAGTCGGGGTTGTCCACGAGAACGATGATCTTTTCAAGTGTTTAAACACATATAGGAGAAGACATACTAGGCATATACATACATAGATATATATATATATATAAGCATGTAAATAATGGGGGGGTTTGGTTGGTTTGATCCTAAGTTATCAAATTGAAATACAACAACTATCAAAGCAAGAGAATTATGCTAATCATGCAATACAACTAAAGATACGATGTAAATGACAATTAATGGAGCCTTGGGGGCAATCGATTTCCACTTCCAAACTTCATATAGCTCATTGATTCATTTACTCATTCAATCACATTTATTGTCTATGGGGAATGTTATCACTTCTTATTCAAAATCAACATTCATTCCTCCTTAAGAATAGTTTGCAAAGACAAACAACGACCATTTGCAAACCTCATTGATGATCACCCTAGACAAACAACATCATAGGGGTGTTTCATCAATGGCATTTCACCCAAAGGACCATAGGTTTGATAATAACAAGCCTTCTACCAAAGACATAGCCATTTAACCAAACAAAGCACTCATTAGATTAAACTTTAAACAAACAACATTTAAAGCTGAACCTTTCTTTGCATCTATATGACAAATATGAGAACAACCCACATTTACATACTCATCTAGCAAGACTTACCCCCACAATATACAAAAGAAGTTCTAAATCCATGCTTTTGGATTTCCATATCAAATGAGTTAAGAAATTTGCAACTTCCCTAACACCCTAACATTTCAATCTTACAAACATTTCATATACTCAAACAACCCATGGTATAAATGAGGTATAACACAACATTAATGACATAATAAATGTTTATAAACAAGCAAACATAGAATCTTACTGCATAAGCTTGGAAGCTTCAATCAATTGCTCCCAAGAACTAGATTTAGCTACAAGAGGTCATACTAATTAATGCTAAACAACCAAATATAATACAAGAGAATTCAAAGATGAAAATGGAAGAAAATGAGGTTCTAAACAGTAATAGAAATGCAGGTGAAGAAGATTTTGAATGAGAGGAAAGGGGTGCTATTTATAGTACAAAAAGGATAAGGTAAAATTCTGGCCACCCGTTGGTCGCGACTCGCGACGAGACCATCGCGACTCACGACGGGTGCCAGAATTTTTTCTTGTTTCCTTTTCTTCTTCTTGTGGTACACATTCATCTTCATAGTCATTTCTCTCATTTTTCAAGTCTTTAATGTCTCCAAAAATGTTCTTCAATGGCCTCTGGTCTTCATGTCTTTGAAGCAAGCCTTCAAAAGTCTTCAAAAATGTGATCTTCAATGGCCTCTAATCTTCATGCCTCCGTGTTCTTCCCTTTTCATGCAAAATTCACTTAGAAGAGGTAAAAGAGCATAAAGTTGTTCTTACCCCTCCTAAGAGAATTTTAAAGTAAAACACGAGTTCTTGATGATAAAAGAGCACAAAAGTGACCCAAAATAGTATTAAATTATGCATATAAAATGGACATATCAGGGTAATCTTAAGGATAAGATTGTTTGTTCAGTATGTAATGTGTCACATTATAAGAAGAAGAGAAATGTGGCTGTCGGTGGAGAGCATGTTGTGCCAGTGAGGAAGCGGGTTCCCGCCAAATATATGTGGTATCTTCCCATTATTCCAAGGCTGAGAAGGTTGTTTAAGAATTAAAAGGATGCAAAGAACTTGACGTGGTATGTTGATAGGGGACGTTGTAAAGATGACGATATAATTCGACACCCGACAGACGCGGACCAGTGAGAGAAATTTGATAGGATGTATCCACACTTTGAATACGAACCTAGGAATTTGAGATTTTCTTTATGTATTGATGGTATGAACCCATTTGGGAATATGTCCTTGAAACACAGTCCATGGCCGATTATGCTTGCCATTTATAATCTTCCCACGTACTTGTGCATGAAGAGAAAATACGAGTTGATATCCATCATTATTTCAAGCCTGAAACAACCTGGAAAAGACAGAGACACTTATTTCGCCCCTTTGATAGAAGATTTGAAGGTGCTTTGGTTGAAAGGTGCCTTAATGTTTGATGGTTGTAGTGGTGAAGAGTTTACATTGAGGGCAATGTTTTTTTACCATAAATGATTTCCTGGCATATAGTAACCTTTCTGGGTATGTGGTCAAGGGTCACAAGGCTTGCCCAGTTTGCAAGGATGAGACAGATTACCATCAGTTAAGGACTGGGCGGAAGACTGTTTATTTGGGTCACCGTAAATTCCTGCATGTAGGTCACAAGTTGCGGCAGAACACGATTGCATGTGTTAGTGGGAAGGAGAGGAGAAAGGCACCCAAACCTTTGACCGGTGTAGCTATTCACAACAAGGTGAAGAAATTGAATGTTGTTCTAGGTAATAAGTTATCAAAGGGTGGTGGGGCTGTAGATAGGCCGTGGAAGAAATGGTCAATTTTCTTCGATTTGTCGTATTGGGAAGATTTAGATGTTCACCATTGTTTGGATATCATGCATGTCGAAAAGAACATTTATGAGAGTCTAATTGGGATGCTTCTGAATATTCCCGGGAAGACTAAGGATAACTTGAATACGAGAAAAGATTTAGTTGACCTTGGTATACGGTTGGATCTGGCACCAGAGGTAAGAGGGAAGCAAACGTACCTGCCCCCCAGTCCTTACAATTTGTCAGTTGCTGAGAGGAGATCGGTGTGTGAGAGCATCCAAGGAATAAAGGTACCTTCCGGCTACTCCTCTAATGTTAGTCGGTTTATGAATGATGAGTTGCACCTTAATGCTTTGAAATCACACGATTGCCAGGTCCTTATGTAAAACCTTTTGTCTATAGCAATACATGGGTGTTTGGAAAAGGAAGTTTGATTTTCTTACTACGCACTTGTGTTTCTTCTTCAACTTGATATGCAGGAAAAATATTAGTAGGCAACAACTTGATGAACTGGATCGAGAGGCTGTTGTTGTTCTAAGCCATTTGTAGAAGTATTTTCCCCGTCATTCTTTGACATCACGGTGCACCTAGTGATACACTTGGTTAGGGAGATACGTATGTGTAGGCCTGTCGGAATGCATTAGATGTACCCCTTTAAGCGTTACATGGCTGTTTTTAAGGGTTATGTTCATAATCATAGTTGGCCAGATGCCTTCATTGTTCAGAGGTACATCACTGAGAAGATCATCCAGCATTGTACAGCAAACTTGGTTGGAAGAAGAGCGGTTGGTGTTCCTGGAGGACCCCCTGTGGAAGGCGGAATGGGATTCCACATTCCAAGGGTATGTTTCATACACCCTATCACTCTGAGTTGATGACTGTTCACTTGTATGTATTGCATATAGTAGCGAGACTGTAACATATGTTGAAAAGCATGTTTTCTTGTTGGAAGAGATTCATCTAGACTGGCCCCCGAATGAAATTCAGGTCGAGCATTCTTCAAGGTTTGTTGATTGGTTTTACAATCGTTATAATGTCGATGGGATGCCCAGTAACCTACGGGCATTTGCAAGGAAGCTGAACTGCACCGTTAGATGATACCTTGCTTATGACATTAATGGCTTCAGTTTCTTAACATTGGCGAATGACAAGAAGAGCGCCACTCAAAATAGTGGTGTATATATTGAATCTGAATCCATGTGGCAGGCAAGCAAGAGAGATAAACATCTGGTTGTTGTTGTGATGCCTTTCTATGGTGAGATTGAGGAAATTTGGGAGTTGGATTATGTAGATTTCAAGGTTGTTGTCTTCAAGTGTCGTTGGGTGGAACACGTTTCCGGTGTTGTTATTGAGAAGCCCATGGGGTTCACGTTGGTCGACTTGAATCGTGTAGGATATGAAGATGAAAAGTTCATCTTAGCTACCCAGGCATGACAGGTTTTTTACATTAAGGACCCTTTGAATGAGAAGTATCATGTGGTGTTTCATGGGAAGAAGTTTTACTTTGATGAGGAGATTGATCAGTCCACCATAACTGATAGTCCTGAGTTTTCATTGGTATTTCCCGGTTTGGAAGATGTTGGGGGACCCATTATTGGAAGGCGTTCTCATGGTGATGGGCTATGGGTTCATGAGAAAGGTGAATTAGTAGATGGGGACAATGTCTTGAAGTGGAAGTGATAGATGGCCGCTCCCGACCGTTGTT
Source organism: Rubia yunnanensis (assembly GCA_037428765.1). Taxonomy (NCBI): domain Eukaryota; kingdom Viridiplantae; phylum Streptophyta; class Magnoliopsida; order Gentianales; family Rubiaceae; genus Rubia; species Rubia yunnanensis. The sequence goes on from CM075062.1 coordinate 76,169,859, forward strand.
TTTGTGACCTTGTTTTGTGAAAAATCGTATGATCATTCAGCAATTTAGTGTGTAATGTTTTTAATTGACACTCTTTTATGAATTGGTTGGTATGATCCGTGATTTGAATGGAGCGTTTATAAATTGAACAGGTGAAAATGTGTTTAAATCGAGATTAAATTTTCTAGTAGGTGTTGATTTTTTACACCGGTAAAGATGAAACTACCGGTGTAGAAAAACAAGGGAGGGACTCTATTTTGTACTTATGCACCGGTACTCCTACCGGTGCTCAGTACTTAGAAAATGTTTTGGCCTTTTTTCTCTCGGGTCCGACAATATCAAATTTTTAGCATTTAAAGCAGTGTAAAGTGGCTGCTTTTTGTAACATTTGCACCGGTAATTGTACCGGTGCTGGGCACTTTGAAAATTTTGTAAAATTTACTCTCGGGTCGGATTAGAGAAATTTTTTTATTTAAAGAAACTATTTTATGCCTCGTTTTACACCGGTATATGTATAATATCAGTGTATAAAAAATGTTCCCTTTTTGAAAACCCAATCAGCACCCCATTTTCACAGTACTTAGAATTTATATCTCTCACACCTTACCATCTCCATCACTACCCATCTTTGGTGAAATCCTACGTAGGTTGGCATATAATCAGGTAAACCACTGCAATGCCTCTATTGTTTGATTAATTAGCAATTACATATGAAATAGAATTATTGAGGCTTGACTTACATGTAGGGTATTGGATGAAATGCCTCAATGTATTTCTCAGGAAATGCCTCCAAAATCCAATTCGAAAAGGATACGCCATTCAACGTCCCCATCATTGCCGAAAGTATCACCGCACACTTACCCGGATGGTACCTTCATGTCCGAGGAGGCTAGTTTGGTCTATGAATCTTACAAAGGACAGCATCATCACACAGAGAGAGGAATTGAAGCATCTCCCCCATTCGAACATATTATCTAAAATCTTGGATGGGAAAAATCTGCGAGAATCCTCAACCATTCAACCTTACCGTTATAAGTGAGTTCTAGGCAAATTTGAAGCGTGGGTCGAGCTACGATTACGTGTATTATAGAGGTAAACTATCCTTGTGACACCAAAATCTATCAATGGCTCGTTTGAGTTACCCAATGTTCCAAACGATGAAGACGAGTTTCTCGCACCACATTTCCTAGGTGATGCGGCTATATTCTACAACAACCAATTGAGAAGAAGATCGATGGGACAGTAACTAGGGTAGATATGGATATGGACGAGTTGGTCAAACCAGTTTGGAGTTAAATACCTAAAAAAACTCTAACTCCGTAAATGAGTGGGTGGTACCACTTTGTGGCGTCTAGAATCCATCCAGTAACTGTTAACACTAAAGTTCAAAAACTTTGCCTCACCTTCTTGTATGCAATAAAGAGGGAGCTTCAATAGATTGTTGGTCGTCGAATTTGTCCTATGTTGCAGAGGGAATGGGATCAGATGGGATCTTATGCCAATTGTAGTATCATCTCTGCACTTTGTTCAAGAGTGGGAGTTAGTGCCCGTGCACATGACGTTTATGGCCAACCGATGGGTAATATTTGCGTAGAATCTTTCCATAGATAGAAAATTGACACGTCTGTCGCTACTATTGAATCCACAGTTGCTACATTGGAGGTCGGTGTAGCAAACTTACTTGAAGAATCCAAATACCAAAGATCCTGGCAGGAACATATGGCCAAGGTTATGACGTATCAATTTCCTAATGTCGTGGCAGCAGATAGAAATTTTCCAACCTTCCGCACAAGCGATGTTAAGGACATGGACATTGGCACAAGTACCCGTGATGATGATGCAACAGGACCAGCTGATGGGGTAGAACCATTTTCTCAATATTATTCGTAGAAAACTTGTATTAGCGGTTAGGAAGAGTAGATTATGTACTCAACTTTGACTGCGATGCACTTAGATAGTTTGACATTCTTACTTTTGACAAACATGCATGATGATGAATCGAATAAAAAATTTGTGCGCCGCGATATTTTTAAATTATGTCCGTCAAATACACTCATGAAAACCAAAAGGATAGTCCAAACGTAGTTGGCCTATTTTTTTACTTCAGGACCACCAAATATGTGACATTATATTTCTAGAATGGTTATAATTGCAAAAAAATAATAGCTTTGGGAGCTATGGAGGTTCCCAAGTAAATTTGTGGGCAATAGTGTAATTATGGAAAATATAGCAAGCATTCATTGTTGGTTTTACAGGGTCTTCCGTCCACCAGTAGGGTCTACAAATGCATTAACATGATCGTTGTGCATTGAATTCCATATATGTGGAGCCAATTTTATATTTCCGACCCTTCCAAGATTTTTAGAGAGACTAAATTGCAAAAAGTAAAAAGTTTACTTGTAAATCAAAATTGTAATCCGATTGAGCCGAATGATCCACAAAACTACCCTTTCGTATTTCCAAGTAAAACATGCGGGGAAACTAATAGGTCCGGGCTCCGTATTTAGTTTCGAAGATATTCGGATTACAAATAGAAACATTGGAGTAAACCCTTACCGTTTACTCTACAACACCTACTAGCGCTTCAGGACGAACCATCACCTAGGTAAAAATATGTTTCAATTATGATTTAATCATGGAATATTCAATTTGATAATTTATGTAGTTTCCTAACACGTCGTAACCGCATGTCACAATTAGGCGGACCTAATTGCAATAAACGCATACAATTAACGTTGCGGGTTCCTCGGTACCATTGAGGTCCGGTGGAAAAGTGCTTGAAGGGGTTAAACGAAATGTTTGGGAAACGTCACTGTACGGGGCCTATGTGTGGTCGATATTTGCATGAAACAACTAGTACAATGTTTATTCACAATAATTGAACGTCAATTTGATTAATTGGGTTTGTTTGAAAAATGCACGGGAGGCAAATGCAATAAGTGATAATTTAAATAACTAATAAACTTTTTTTACACCGGTATAATGAAGAAGTACAGGTGTATTTGTCCAACTTTTTGGTGCGCATTTCAAAATTTTCAATTTTTCAGATTTTTAATTAGGCGCGAAACATTTTACACTGGTAATTTAAGATTTTGCACTGGTAGATATATTGGTGATGGACAGTTAGAAAAAATTAAAGAAATTACTCTCGGGTTGAACGTTTTTTCCAAATATATATTTAAAGCAGCCATAGACAACTGTTTTTTGCACATTTTTATACTGGTATTTTCCTTTTATACACCGGTACAATATACCGGTGTACAACACTTAACCAAATTTTTTGTGCGTTCCTCTCGGGTCAAAGGAAAATTCAATTAAAGCAGCTACTTTTCTTCATTTCTACACCAGTATTGTTACTGATGCTGAATAGTTAGCAAAAATCCGTGCCCATTTTCACTCTTCTTACACCTGTACTGTATGTATTACCGGTGTAAAAAATGTGACTTCTGAAATCAAAACCGTTAGAAACGGCCATAACTCCCACAATTCATCATATTCTCATCTTCAAATCCTTTAATTTCTCTTTCAAAACCGACATCAACCACTCCAACTATTCAATCCACAACTCCTCATCAACCATTGTAACTCCCCATCTCCCATTCCATCCCTATAAAGTATGGAGCAACACAAGAGAACCACAGAATTAAGAAATTTTATGGATCGGATCTTTGGCCATCCTAGACTTGAACCAGAGACCTCGCCTGTGAAGTAAATCATCGCACCTATGGTCCAACCAAATGAAGAAGTGTTCATCACACCTACGGTTCAGCATACAAGGCCCTCACTCAACTACCAGGTAATTCCCCTGCAACCAAAATGATATGGAACACCAGGTTGCAGAAAAAAATTCCATTTTCACCTGGAAAATGCGAAACTCCTTTTTTCCTTTTGATGATGTGTTAATTAAGTGTGGTTTCAGCTTAGCTTCTAAATGCCCAGCATGAAACCAAGCTGATTCTCTTGAACACTTTTTCATTTCATATCACCTGGCACAGTCTATATAGAGTGACACTGATGTTATTATAGGACATAATTTGCATACTTTAGATAACTTAACTGACAGATTTTTTGCATACTGGAACAGCAGTGACCTTCCTAGAGTTCATAGAATTATCTGTAGCATGCTGCCCTCTCTGATTTATTGGTCTCTATGGAAATCCAGAAATGGTTTCTATTTTGATAACAAAAGTTTCTCACCAGTCCAATTTTGTAAAGAAGTGAGAGATCTAATCTTTTTATCCCTTTCAGCTAAACCTTGCATCTCAAATGAACACCCCCACATGAGCTTTCCCATCACCTCACTGATTCCACCTCTCAGACCTCCTCCAAAGCCATCTATTTCCATTGTCTACTGGGAAAGGCTGGAACCTAATACTATAAAAGTTAATGTGGATGCTTCCTGGTCTACTACTAACGCAACACTTGGCCTTATAGCTAGAGACAATAATGGTAATCCATGCCTACAGGTCCTCAAACACTACTGCCAAATCACCACTTGAAGCTGAAATGAAAGCCATCCTCTTTGCATGTCAGTTTTTTCCAGCTCTGGATTGCAATATCATAATTGAATCAGATTCACTACTAGCTGTGAATATGATTAACAATCCCAGTAAAGAAAAATGGTCCCTCTATACTCTGGCTTTCCAAATCCACTCTTTACTAAAAGATGCCACCCTGAAACATGTTTTCGGAGAATGCAACTCTGTTGCTGATGCAATTGCCAAGTTCAAACCCATTAACCCTATAGAAACCTACTGGAACCTTCCTAACATCCCTGCCAACATTAGAGGCCTTATTAATCTAGATAGGGATCATACTCCTTACATTAGAATTCATATGCATACTGCTGAGGATGATTGATACTGTTGATTTCTATTTCTTCATTTTTCTTATCTTCCATCTCAGGCACCCCTGTAGATTTTTCACACCTAGATGCAAATCTGACAAGACATGCAGTGCACCAACTGCTTTTGTGTTTTCTAGCAAAAATGCTGAACGATTGCCGACTGCGGTACCGATCACATACTGCATCATCCACCTGAACACATTCTTGTCTCTCTTAGGAAATGCCAGTATTAATTGGTAGATACCTGGCCAAAGTGAGGAATTAACACATGGGGTGGAAATTACTTACTTTGGAAACGCATCTACTGTTTACTCATTATTACACATGTAATTTCAACCTTTAAACTATAGTCTCTAGATGCTAGCAATTCTTTTGGAGGCAACGAGGTTGCCTCAGTAGAAAGACTACAAATATAACTCCCTGTAATTAGTATTTTCTTTCAAAGGTTTGGGGATCCCCATATATAGTCCCCCACCCTAGGGTATTTTTAAGGTTAAAAAAAAGAGGTATTGAGTTCCGGGAATTGGCCACCCCCGGCAAAATTAGATAATCAACAAATTGTGCATCTCCTGATTGAATCATAACAACTTGTTTCAATTTTGACTCTATTTCCTGGTAGTATCATTAAAAAACTATGTCGAATCTTTACTGTCAAATAAAAAGTTATTTTATGTATCAATCCTTACATCTCCTGCTACTTGTGGCGTGATGGCGAGAGGAATAAAATAAAAAGAGTCTTTCAGAGAGATGGCTGAGTGGTTGATAGCCCCGGGATATTTTCAATAAAGGCAATTTAATTTCATCTACCATGGGACTAGCTGTTAGGGGTGCGGTTGGTAATAAAATAATGGAAGAACTTATTTAATTTCATTTTAATAAATTAGGAAAAAATTGCAAGACATTTAATTAATTTTTGAAAACAAAATAAGATAAAAAAAGTAAATGGTACATTTTTTATACCTACTCCTGAAGGATAAAACAATCCATTTGCTCCTGAATAGCTTTTTTCAAAAGAGATTTCGCTTCCTCGGTAAATGTCTTGGTAGAAGAAATTATTTCTTGGAACTGGCATGGATTATTGAAAATTATTAAGACATGTATTTAGATATTTCCCTTCAACCCGGGCATCTACAACTATACCCAGAATGATCGCTTTTGATTCCTACTCAAGCCGGATGATGAAAAATTATCATGTCTGGTTCCTTCGGGGGATGAATCAATAATAATTTCATTCCTTAAGTCCCATAGGTTTGATCTTGTAGAATTTGACCCATTTCTCATTGAACAAAGGGTGCGAAATAAATCAGATTGATTTTTCGATTAAAAGTATTATGTAAAATGTAAAATCTTTGGTTTTTCCTCTGCTAAAAAATGAAATGTTCCAAATGTTCCTAGAAATTCTTGCTCCCAAAAAAAGAACTTATATACAAAGTAAGACATAGATCGAAATATACTAACTAAAAAAGAAAAAGTGCTTTCAAATTAAGAGAAACCCTAGAATTAATAAAAGGGGGGGGGGCAATCATGTTTTTCGAAAACAAAGGTTCAGAAAGTTTAAAAAGGGAATTTCAATCGAGATACCGAAAGTGGATATTAATTCATTTTTGCGTTCATGAATGGGTTGAAGTTAGGATTTTGGTTTACACGACCTCTTGCAGCAAATGCTTGCCAAAAAGCTTTTGTAACTTGACTCATCTTTCGCAGCCTTCTAAATAGAATAAGTCCGTGCAAAAAGATATATTTTCTATTTTTAAAAGGTTAAAATATGTGGACTTTCTTACTTTTCGGGGAGGAAGTTATCTATTAAAACCAGATACACAAGGGATTCTTATTTGTACACATGGTACTTCGAACTTGAAACGAGAGAACATTACAACAAAGTTGACCTTTTGCTACATATATGCATGCGACCAATATGTAAATGTCATATATTTGCCACACTTATGCCAATGTGCCATTTATCTGCGACATTTTCACATCGCTTCTTTGCTATGTCACCTTTCTTTTGACACGTGTGTGACACATAATTTAGTGTCTCAACATTACAACATATTATTATAACACTTTAGTAGAATGTCACAATTAGACGACATAATTATTAATTTGTTGTAAATTTGCGTCATAAATTGTGTCATTTCTTTGTTTTGTCACCTTTCTTGTAACATAAAAGTGACACCTTCTATAATGCCCCAAGATTACGAAAAATTATTCACAAAATTTTAGTAATATGTATTAATTAGACGACACAATAACAAATGTGTTGTAAATATGTGGCACTATTGCTCCATATTACTAAAATGTCAAAACTTTACGACATTATTTACAAACATTTAGGATTAATGAATTTATTTTTCTACCACTTTGTTAAAGGTTTATACTATGCCACATTTCGGTATTTAATGAAAGCATTCATTGTATCCTTTACCTAACTAAAATTATACTATTCTGAAAAATTAATTCATCATTTTTTATTTAGATGAACACATTATAAACTTTGCATTTAGGGAAGGGATTAATCAACCTTCTTACTTTAACTCTCTTTTATACTACTTATTACAATCATTGATTAAATCTAGTTTCACCTATTGATTAATCTTAATTAATTAATTAATTATTCACGATGAATGCTGGAGAGCTCGGTATTGTGGCACCTTAAAACTTGGGCACTTCTATATTAATCCATGTTGACCGAATTTTCATGGAATTATTACCCAAAATGGATCTAGCTAGTTGAGTAATTTGCCTTTCTGTGTGTTCTCTCGAATCCCGCCTGATTTTTTTCTATTTGTTTCTTTTATCTCCCGCGCTATTTCTTTTTTGAAATCCCTATTTTAAATTCTTCTTTTGAGTTCGTCTCTTGAAAGACTGTCTTTCCATAAGTCATGGAAAGACTAATGTTTAAACTGTAAATTAGAAGAAATGAAGATAAAATTTTTGAGTTGAATTAATCGGGTCATAAAACTTATACACGTTGCATAATAAATTTTTAATATTGTAACTAAAAAACTTTTATCTTTCTATTATTATAATTAAATCACATCTTCCCATAAGCATATGGAAAGACGGTCTTTCCCAAGACTTTGACATTTCTTTTTTATTTAAATTAAGATTTGAGTTTTTTCAGCTTAATATACTGTAATTATTATTTTTTATCAAAAAGGAAGCATGCTTACCTAATATATTTTATTTCGAATGGAAAACTAATTAGAAATAAGGGTAGAAAATGGTTGGCATTTTCAAACATAGAACAACATTTCATGGGACTTTTTCTTTTAAATAAACCCACTTAAATAAAAATATTTTAATTATAAGAAAAAGCTTTTCAACGGATTATTTATAATTTAAAATTTTATTTACTTTCTTAAACTCAATACCACTACTATTATTTATGAAGATCAAACACTTCAATATATAACCCTTAGTTAACACTAATTCTGTAATCCAAACCCTTCGAAAAGCCCATGTTATAAAGTTGGCTTAATAAATATAATAAACCCTTCTACAATAACTTAACATTTACACCTAAATATTAATTAATTTAGTTAAATTAGATATAATTGAAATTACTTATACAATAATTTTAAAAATGTATATTTAAATAAATAAATTATAATGCTTTAATTTTTAAAATAGAAGTACTTAATATTTTTAATCATACATGTAATACTTCCTTCATTCTACTATATATGGTACATTTAATTATTCACTTAGAATTTATATTGAATGGAATAAGTGGATGAATTTCTTTTTAAAAAATTATTATGCAGCATGTAGTAGTAACAAAGTATATAATCCAATTCATGCAACCCAAAAAATTTTATCTTCATTTCTTATAAATTACACTTTAAACCTTGATCTTTCCATGACTTATGGAAAAATCATCTTTCAAGAGACGGACTCAAAACAGAAGTGACCTAACAGGCTGATAGTACCATTAATTAAGTTGATTTTTCTTCCCCGCATACACTGAATTTAAAATTAGCATACAAATTTCACCCGTGTTAGCAACTTTTCATTTCCAACCCCCCCCCCAAATATTCGTACTTCATACTTCGTTAGGGTTGTGCAATTTCATTCTGCAAAAAAATTGGTGGAGCGGCAGGCTGACAACCAATGTCGTCGGTACTGGAATTATAAACAACAGCCCCCACAGTGTCAGAATCCTCAACAAAACTCTTATATGTCGATGCACATCCCGTCAAGGTCGTGTTCGTTCTCGCCGACTTCATCTTCAATGACTACTCCATGAAAAGTGCTGTTGTTGTAGGTGTTGATCAGGATGCGATGCATACACCTTGTGACAATTTCGAGTGGGCATTGGCCAATGGGAATAAGATATGCTCAGTGTCACCAACGAAAGGGAATGATGCTGAGGCTTATGTTTGGTGGGACTGGTTGATTGAAGAAGCTAGGGAGGTCATGTCTGGGTTTTCAGATGTTCTCATAAATTGTAAGTGATTAAGTTGTATTTTTTTGGCATTCGATTTTCTATTCTTGTCAAATTTTTTGGTTTTAATTTATGTTTATCGGGCAATGGCTTGATAGAACTATTTATTTTGATAATCCATATGAGTTAAGAAATGTTATCTATTTTAAAGTTTGGACTTAAACTTTTTTATGAAGTTTCAATCAATATTATTTTCTTCAATTTTTAAGGCGTTTTCTTCTCTTTTGCATTCATCGCATTTTCTTCCCAAGACTTAGCCTTTTATAGGGTATGTCTCTTGAAAGACGGTCTTTCCATAAATTTATGGAGAGACCAAGGTTTAAACTGCAAATTTAAACAAATGAAGATAAAATGTTCGAATTGCATTAATCTGATCATAAACTTATAACTATTGCACGCTGCATAATAAATTTTTAACATTGTTATTCAAATCTTTTACCTTTCTATTATTCTAATTAAACCCCGTATTTCCATAAGCCTATGGAAAGACGGTCTTTCTGAAGACTTGGCATCTTTCCATAACCTTATGGAAAGATGGGGTTTAATTAGAATAATAAAAAGGCAAAAGGTTTTAGTTGCAATATTAAGATTTTATTATGCAATGTGTAGTAGTTATAAAATTTATGACCCGATTGATGGAACCCAAAAATTTTATTTTCATTTCTTCTAATTTTCAGTTTAAATCTTGGTCTTTCCATGACTTATGGAAAGATCATCTTTCAAAGGACGGACTCTTAAAAAATAAAAAAAGAAATTGAAAAATGTGTCAAATATAATAAAATAGATAGTATGAATTTATTTTAGGATAACTAAATAAAAAAAAAGTCAAAGTTTTGGGAAAGACGGTATTTCCATATGTTTATGGAAATACAGAGTTTAATTAGAATAATAAAAGGTAAAAACTCTAAGTTGCAATATTAAAAAAACTATTATGCAACGTGTAGTAGTAATAAAGTATATAACCCAATTCATACAACCCAAAATTTTATCTTCATTTCTTCTAATTTACACTTTAAACCTTGGTCTTTCCATAACTCATGGAAAATCCATTTTTCAAGAGACGGACTCAAAACAGAAGTGACCTTCCCCGCATACACTGAATTTAAAATTAGCATACAAATTTCACCCATATTAGAACCTTTTCATTTCCCCCCAAATATTCATACTCCATACTTATGTTAGGGTTTTGTGCAATTTCATTCTGCAAAAAATGTGGTGGAGCGGCGGGCCAACAACTAAGGTCGTCGGCACTGGAATTCTAACAACACCACACGGTGTCTGAATCCCCAACAAAACTCTTATATGCCGCTGTGCATCCCGTCAAGGTTGTGTTCATTCTCACCGGCTTCATTTTCAATGACTACTCCATGAAAAGTGCTGATGTTGTGGGTGTTGATCAGGATGCGATGCATACGCCTTGTGACGATTTTGAGTGGGCATTGGCCAATGGGAATTTGATCTGCTCGTCATCGACGAAGGGGAATGATGCCGAGGCTTATGTTTGGTGGGATTAGTTTATTGAAGAAGCTAGAGAGGTTATGTCTGGGTTTTAAGATGTTCTCATAAAGAGTAAGTGCTTAAGTTATATTTTTTTTTGCATTTGATTTTGTATTTTTGTCAAATTTTTTGCTTTTAATTTATGTTTATCAGGCAATGGCTTGATAGAACTATTTATTTTGATAATCCATATGAGTTAAGAAATGTTATCTATTTTAAAGTTTGGAATTAAAATTTTTTATAAAGTTTCAATCAATATTATTTTCTTCAATTGTTAGGTGTTTTCTTCTCTTTTGCCTTCATCGCTTAGTGGCATTTGCAATCACATTGTTTGGTGACAAAAATCCGGTTGACCAATGAGGATATACAACCATATCACAATACTACATTCAGATATCTGAGTGAAAACCCTGATGCTCGGGTTCTTGAACTATTATTTTGATTTTCAATGGTTCTTGATCTATAATGATTGTTTCATGAATTCTTAACCTTGGCTGAAGTTTAACATTGTGTGTAAGCTTTTCAGTCCTATTGTATCGAATAATTGCTTAGTCCTTTTTGTTTTTTTGGAAATTTTTCATCTTCTAGCATTTGAAGTACTTTACTGTCCTAAATGTCTCGGTCTGTGATCCTTTGGGTAGTAGTGAACCTATTTTATTCAATGACTTGCATTTCGCATTCACTCTTTAAACAATAGAAGAATATAACTATTGTCTTTATTTTTATAAACTAGAGCGCTAGCTCTGTTTTTGAAATTTTGGTTGGGATGTGATGTTTTGATAAAATTAAATTTTGAGGACTTTCACTTTTATAATTCTTTACATTCAAAGTAATTGGTAGGGATGTTAGTTGGTTCATCTTCCTTCCTCTTCGTGGATATGAAACTCGTTGAAGATGTAAGATCAGTTTCTTGTGATTTCTTATTTGAAGTTTAGACATCTTTGATTATATCATGTTTATTCAAGTTCTATGAAGTTAGGGAGAGAAGAAAGTACTTGGCGATCCGTTCTTGGCGAGTTCGGCAAAAGGGAGTAGCAACAAAAACTCTCCATTGGTGAAGGTAAGTGTTGGGGTTTATGTTACCATGGATTACCAAGTAAAATTTTATTCAAAAGCCATTCCATGCTTCATGCACAATACGTATTCGATCAATTGCCTCTATGAACAAAAATATGTAAATCGAGAAAAAGTTGAATGACACTCTTGAATGGTATGTTTATACAATTGTGGGGAGTAAATTTTTTGCATTTTTTATGGATGGGTGAAGTAATTCTATAGTATTTTTGTTGGTGATAATGTTGATAGTCACGTTAGGGGGGAGTGAGAATTGTTTGGTTGTATGTCTAATTTATTAATGCAAAGACATTGGTATGGTATTCGATCAACTTCTATAAGGTTCCATTTCATTCTACATCAAGTTCCATGCCTTAATTGTTCAAGTTCTATGCCATGTTATATAAACTTTTATGCCTCACATGATGTAGTTTCATCTATGAATTGTTCAATTTCTATGCCATGTTTTGCTCAAAAGTTTTACATACTAGTTGATCAAGTTCTACGCCACTATTTATCAATGTTGATCTTTAATTACCGTTATTGTGTGAACCGTCATGGATTGAGAATTTCCAATTCTACTGTTGTAGTTGCCACTGAAGAAGGGGAAATTCAACACGAAGAGGAAGCGCCCGGTTACGAGAAGGAGGAGGAGGTGAAAGATATGGTCGACGAGGAAGTGGATGTGGCGGACCAAGAACCATAGCCAAAAAGGATCCCGCTGAAGATAAAATTTGAGGAAGAAGCAACTCAAATGAATGACCCGTCTATTGAAAATAAGGAAGAAACTGCGGAACTAGGTGATGTTGTAGGGGATGTTGAAGGAGTGGACGTTGGTAAACAGTTGGCCAAAACACCAATTCGCAAGGGAAAAGGAAAGAGCACCATCAAAGGAAGGGCAACTATTAATGAAGTGAACGACGACTTGACAAAAGCTTGAGGGAAAATGGAGAAGGGTGGGACAAGTTTGAGGTAAAAGGTTATTTGAGGAGGCGGGGAACTAGTACGTGACAGTCTGTGATGTTGGCAAAGCATAACACTCCAACTCCTGTTACGTTTGAGTTCCGTGGGAATGAAGTGGTATGCATTAAGAATTGGTCAGTCTGGCACTTTTATGGCAATTATGCTTTTCGGTGCCACATCAGATTGGGTGCATGCGAACACTGGAGTGATGTCACTAAGGATGTTATGGAAGAGGCATGATAGGATATTTTGGTAAAACTCTCGAAAATTGTAATTTAATTTTTTTATTGATGGTAAAGTCTTAGTGAAGATGTGATTAATGACATGTTTTTTCATATGATTCATTCCAGGAGAGCTTCACGATTGCCGGGCAACTAGAAATACCGAAGGAGGTTACAGAGAGAGCAAAAAACCAACAAAGGAATTGGAAGATAAAGGTGGAAAATAGGTTCATTCACGACGTGAACAAGGTATCAATTAAACAGGAATACTGGCATGGGAGAAGTACAAGTGGATAGATGAAGACGAATGGCACTTGTTTGAAAAGAGGCGTCGGCATCCGGATTTTCAGGTATGATGAAAAATAAATACTTGTTAAGAGATATGTTTCCCACAAATTCCATTCAAATCAATTTTCATTTATAACAACAGAGGCTCAAGGTGAAAAATATTGAACGCAACAAGGGCAGGGATTACATGTACCACACGGGCAGAAGGGGTAATTAATACATCTGTGACAAATTGAGTAAGGATCTGAAGAAGAAGGAGAGACTGAGGTTGACCGCCGAGAGATTCACTGACGAGGAGATTGAGAAACAACTAAGTCAAAGGGACTTCCCACTGGACAGATCTCTTGTCTACCTTGAGGAAAACAAAGATAAGAAAGGCTTATACACATCGAAGGAGGTTGAGAAGATCGCACCGGATGTTTTACGTTATGCCAAAATTGACCATTTAAATCATTTTTTGAGTACTTCACATTATTCATATACATAATTGCATTCCTATGTGATTCTCAGTTGAAATCGAATGAGCTTAAGGAAAAAAGGAGCATTGGAACTGCAGTCAGGTGAGGACATCCTCATAAAAGTCACAAAGAACAAGGATCACCCTGGAAGGTACATAGGAACTCAGACGAGTCTACCCATAACGGTTGTTGTTCCTCATCTCTCCCTCAACAAGTGCAGTAGCAATTCCTCAGCCAAGGAGATGACCCGGAGGAGACCATCTAATGATCAACCGGTCGTGAAAGCCATGGTATCATACCTGGAGCAATTGGTGAAGGGCTTAGCATCTGCAAGCGGTGTTTAGATTCTGCCAGGCCTTGACAATCCCAAGAATTTTATAGAGAAGGTCATGGATGACATTGTTGCAGCTACTACAAAGTCTAGTGAAGAGCCTATTGATGGAGAAGGAGATGAAGAGGTACACTGTCAATAATCGATACATGTCTTATACATTGATTTACACATGGAGAACGCGTGACTCTTTTCAGCAAAGACGTGCCTACAACAGGTATCTTGTCATCGGTATGTCCAATAAGGAAGTGTTGCTCGTGTCTATGCGAGTTAGTCGTCCGTCCTAGGGTGGGATTGCCCTCGGCGGACAACAGCTTTGACAATGTTGGAGAGGCGCTCAATAGCATCAGGGATTGGCTGGTGTCCTTAATAGGCAAGGTAGGTCAGTAACTGGTGACATCAAGGAAATCAATGCCGGAGGTGATACGGATGATGATGACAAGGGTTTATGATTCTCACCAACGACGATGAGGTACATTCTTGTAACACATTATTTTTCAATTCCTCAAGGTACTTTTGCGTATTCCTATTCATTAATCCTTGTAACAGGATACTGGCGAACAAAAATCTCAGTTGATGGCTAATTTTCGGCCATCTGTAAGACCAAGATTAAATAGGCTGCCAAAATAGGTAATGCGCTAAAAAAGGTCCCATTATTATTCATTAACAACGATATTTCAATACTACATGCTCATGTGATCATTTCGTATCATTTCATGTTTGTAGATTGTCAACAAATAAGACCTGACAGATTGGCCGATTATGGGGAAATTCATAAAGGAAGCAAATGTCGCTCTCTTGGAAATGATAAAGAATAAGGACTGCATGTTCTTCCCAGTGTTTTGACCATCAACATTCGTACGGCATTACACCTGCAGTGGTGGAATAGAAGTTCTGGTCGAGTTCAGGAAGAAACTGGGAAATATGTGTTTGATGACCTGGATATATAATGTGCAGGTCGATGTGTGGATAGGGTGAGTTGCAAAACTTACAGCCTTTATGTTTTTAAATTTATCAAGAATTCATTTTCATGTACGATTAACATTACAGGCACCCGTGGGAGAAAATATATGAAACAAATTCAGGCTGCGTCCAATTTTGCCCATCCAGCTGTGGCAACCTGACCAACTTCGAGCAGGAGGTAAAACTCGGTTTCAAACAAATTTGGGAAACATCGAAGGCAACATATGCTGGTTCTACATCGTACCCTACATAAGAATGTAAGTATTTCTTCCTGATAATTACATTCACATTTCAAACCACTTCCATTACATTAATTTCCTAACATAATTTTACGAAGCGATCATTGGTACCTCATCATTATCCGTCCCCGAATGGAGGAGGTTTTCACTCTGGACACATTGTCAGGGGGTATCAAACCAACAAACTTGGTCGAACTCAGGGTCCTTTCAAGGTATTTCAATCAATCAAATCAAAAATCCTAGTTTCATAATAAATGGGAAGAAGTTACCATTTAAATTTACTTTTTTTACAGGCTTGCTTGCGCATACCAAAGGGAGAAGAGAAAGAAGGAGCCATAACCCGACTACACTTGGAAAATCAACAACATTATGGTAAGTCATTCTGTCATTTCATCCATCAAATTTTATGTTTAGGGTTAGTAATTACATTTACCTTTTCTGTACAATACCAAACCCAGAATGGCTCGTGGCAATGCGGGTACTCCATCATGCTCTTCATGGAAGAATTTGTTAATCACCCAGATACAAACAATATCTTGGAGGTAAACCTAGCATCTCAAAATTTGATATTATTAATCTCTGGTAAATGCAACATTATTGACTAACAGTGTAAGTTTGAAATTAACAGATTTTCCCAGAGGGCAAAGGGTCATACCATGTGTACGCAATTCAAGGTGTAGCAGAGAGATAGTGATGGGCTTGGCTCGGAGACTACCATTAGCAGGAAAACACTATCTTGAAACTTCTAGATGATGAGAACGACATAATAGGTAGATGGTTAATATTGAATGGCGGATGATATTTGAATTATATGGGTGGTGTTTAGTTATAATAAACTTGTGTTTTACTTTGTTTGATTCCATGTTTAAGATACTTCTTCTATTTCATATGTTGGAATATTTTCGCGTGTATTGCGAGCCATTTTTTCGTAATAGAATGTTTCAAATTTCATACATATTCAAAAGTTTCCAATTTATAATAGTCCACAAGTATCTCTGGTTGTCGTTGCCCCGGAAATGATCCGGGATGGACCATCGGAAAAAAAATTAGGCATTGCAAATTTTAGCCACGTAATACACCGGTATAAGGCAAGTATCGGTGTAAATAAATTACCCATTTTAAATATTTTTTAAAATTATTTCAATACTACTGGTGCATAAAGTACAGTAATACTGGTGTAAAAAAATACCAGTGTAATCTATTCAGGTGAAAAAAACTATATTTTGACTACAAAAAAAACCGGTGTCAGATTTAATACCGGTGTACAAATCAAATTTTTACACCGGTTCATGGGTTAAATAACGGTGCAAAATATATTCCGGTATCACACCAGTTTTCCAAATAATACCGATGCACGCATTTTGTGATCCCGCTATTTTGCACCGGCATAAGATACCGGTGCAAATATGCTCTACACCAGTCTATTTTATCGGTGCAAATTTGTTGCATTTCTACACCCCTATACATACGCACCAGTATTTTTGGGGGCTAAAATACCGGTACTATTACCCTAAATTATCGGTGCAAATAGCCCTGTCTTGCAGTAGTGAACTGTAGGTTGGTTAATTTGTTATCAAGAAGTTGGGAAGGTATAAGTAGAATAGGGAGAAACTTTTTTTTTTTGAATGAAACCATCCGGAGATGGAGGGAAATTTTATTTGGCCCCCCTAAACCATTAAAAATAACATTCACAAAATACAGGTAGCCATCGCTAAGTTTGGATCATATGAGATACATATGGGAGTTGAAACACCCTCGAACCAACCCTAGTTGGTTACAAAAGAATAGTACTAACCTATGTTAGTGTGCAGGAAAAAGGAGTAGAGTTGCTAAGAATTGAAAATCTATACTAGCCTGAAACAACCTACTATTTTGAGGGGTCAAAAACACCCCTCGAGGTCTCGAGGCAATACCGGCCTTCGGCGTCTCAAACTGCGAGGAAAAACCTCGAGGGCTCGAACCACCCGTCGAGGTCTCGAAAACACTTTGTCAGCCGTAATCTGCCACAGCCCCTGGAGGACTCGAACCGCAAATTTGTGAGGTCTCGGAAAAACACCTCGAGGTTCCGAACCACCCCTCGAGGCCACGAACCAGCCCTTGGGGTCTCGACACCCCTCGAGGTCTCAAACTGCCGATCCTCGATCCACCATGTGCCTCGATGTCCCGAAACCCTTTAGGTCCCGAAACCCTTTAGTTCCCGAAACCACCCCTCGAGGTCACAAACCCCGTGGAGGTCTTGAACCACCCCTCGAGGTCTCGAACCACCTCGAGGTCCCGAACCACCTCGAGGTCCCGAACCACCTCGAGGTCTCGAACCACGTCGAGGTCCCGAACCACCCCTCGAGGCCTCGAACCATCCCTCGGGGTCTCGAAACACCCCTCGAGGTCTCGAACCACCGATCCTCGATACACCATGTGCGAGGTCTCGATGTCTCAAAACCCTTTAGGTCCCGAACCCCTTTAGTTCCCGAAACCACCCCTCGAGGTCACGACCTTGAGGTCTCGAACCACCCCTCGAGGTCTCTAAACTACCCCTCGAGGTCTCGAAACCACCTTGAGGTCCCGAACCACCTCAAGGTCTTGAACCACCTCGCGGTCCGAACCACCCCTCGAGGCCTCGAACCATTCCTCGGGGTCACGAAACACCCCTCGAGGTCTCGAACCGCCAAAAAAACACTCCTCAATCCACCATGTGTGAGGTCTTGAAGTCTCGAAACCCTTTAGGTCCCGAAACCCTTTAGTTCCCGAAACCACCCCTCGAGGTCTCGAACCATCTGATCAGCCAAAATCTATGCAGTATGTTTCTGTGTTCACCCAATAATTTTAGCTCCATACCCTCGAACAATTTAGTGATCGTATAAAACGTAGCACAATTTAGTCAAAAGGTGGAGCTAGAATTAAAAAGTGAGCTGGAAAGGAGAAACTCCTGAGCTGGAAATTGATCTTTGGCATTCATCCTTAGTCAGAGGTGTGCACCTGTCAGAAAACAAGTAAGATCAGTAGCATCCATTCAAGTTGCAATTCTGATAGTAGGTACACCAATCTGATCAAGTCTAATCAGTCCCTGTACAGTGTTATATAGGGAACTAAAAGATAGGTTTGAACAAGATTGAGCTTGGAGGCATGATTTAGCTATGCTATTAGCAACTTGGTTAGCTTGTCTATATACATGCGTTAAGGTAATATCATTTAGAAGAAGGTTAATGTCATCAGCCAACTGGAACAATGTCCAATGAGCCGTTGATGGGTTCAGAACAAAGGAGACTGCATTAAGACAATCAGATTCAATACAGATAGGAACTGAATAGCATGCAACCAGCAGCCTCTGAAGAGCAAATAAAATTGCCCTAAGTTCTGCTTCTATAGGAGTTTCAGCATTTGTATACTTCCTATGTGCATCAATGAAACCACCTCTATTATCTCTGATGATCATACCAAGCCCACACTTTTTAGAAACACCACACCATGCAGCATCAACATTAACTTTAAAACCTATGCACGGTATAGACCAAGCAATTTTAAAAAAATTTAGCTTAGGGGCAGATTTGATTAGAGGAAGAAAGGAGTGATCTGCAATACCCAAGTCAAAAACAGAAGAAACATAAACATGTTTAGCACTGAAAGAATAGAAGATCTGATGCCTGATCTGTGAAACAACAAAGCTGGTCAGTGGAGGCACATTGTCATACAGATATTTATTCCTAACCTTCCAGAGGTTCCAGCAAGTTATTGAAGGTGCTAATTTAATGATCAAGGAATGTAAAGAGCTGAGGCCAGAATCTGTGAGGTAGCATGACAGTCTTTCCCATATAGATGGAAAAATTCTATCCCTAATACCCATAAACTCATGCACTGTCTTCCAAATGTGAATGGCAAAAGGAAAGGAATTAAACAAATGATCTAGAGATTCCTCATGCTGATAGCACATACAACATCTAGAAGGCATGCAAAAACTCATCTTTTTCAAAACATTATCTAACGGGAGGAAAGAGTTAATCAATCTCCACATAAAAACTGAGACTTTCTTTTGAACCCTTGGATTCCAGAGGTACTGAATTGAGGCAATATTACCTCTTTGTGATCTGAGCAATTGATATATAGAGTGAAAGGAGAATCTTCCCTTTTTGCCAGGTTTCCATATTAACCTATCCTATCTGTGGAGAGAGTGTTGCACCCTGCAAAAGAGAGACAGCATTAGGTGAGAGAAAAGGGGAGATTTTAGGAAGATGAGTGTCCTTGTGAAAGATGAAATTAGCCACTGTACAGTCAGTTAGAATGTCAATAAGACTCTGGTCACACAGATCCATAACAGGACATAAGTCCAACCAGTTGGATGACCAAAAATTACATGAACCTGTACCAACTATCACTCTAGAATGAGACTCAGCCCATGCATTAACATAGCAAATTCTTTTCCAATTTGATGAGGTTCTAAAGGAGAGTGGCAGAGAAGCAATAAATTGGGTCCATGAGGCATCAGCAATTTGATATTTCCACCACAATTTTACTGAGCAGGTGGTAATGATGGTGGGAATTGATCTGAAACCTAGGCCATTTTGGTTAATGGGATAGCAGAGAGCATCCCATTTCCTCCATGCCCTTTTAGGTTTCAAATCATGCACCCCACAGAAAAATCTACTCAGTTTTCTCTCCACGGTGCGAATAATCTCGTTTGAAGGTTTAAGAACAGACCAAATATGCTTTGGAGTAGAATAAATACATGACTGAATGAGAGTGATTTTTCCCCCCAGTTGAAAGCCACTTATTTTTCCAACTATTTAACCTAGAATCAATCTGTTCCATTAATGGTTGGAAAAATATTTTTTTTGCGAAGCCATGAAAGATGGGGACACCTAAGTATTTAAAAGGAAGTTTACCAATTTTCATGCCAAGAATTGTCCTAACAAAGGTAATTTGATGAACAGAAGCATGCCTACTAATGAAAATATCACTCTTGTTGTAGTTTATCTTTTGGCCAGTAGTATCCTCGAACTTAGATAAGAAGGCTTTAAACCTAATCAAAGTTTGAGTATTGGCTTTAAGAAAAACCACTGTATCATCTGTATAAGAGAGGTGAGAGGTTTGAAGAGCCTGACCAGGTAAATCATAGTAGGCTAGCTTACCATTTTGAAAAATAAAAGCTAAGCTCCTGCTAAATGCTTCTGAAAAAATGTTGAGCAAGAAAGGAGAGAGAGGATCACCTTGTTTAAGACCTCTTGATGCTTGGAAAAAACCGACAGGCTTACCATTTATCAGAATTGAGAACCATGACTGTGATAGATTCTTCATAATACTAAAAATGAATTTAGCATGGAAACCAAATTTAGCTAGCACACAATATAGAAAAGACCATTTAACTCTATCAAATGCTTTCCTAAGGTCTAGTTTAACAATACAATTAGGAGTTCTATTTTTCCTGTGCAAGAAACTGACCATTTCTTGAAGGTAGATAACATTATCCGAGATATTTCTTCCTTTAAGAAAGGCAGTTTGCTGTGGAGAGATAATCCTGGGCATAAGGAGTAAGTCTTTCCATAAGCACCTTAGAGCATATTTTATTCACAACATTAGAAAGACTTATTAGCCTATAATCATCGAAAGACACGGGAATATCCTTTTTAGGGATAATTGTGATCCAAGTGCTGTCGATGCCCCTAGGAATGTTGCTGCTAGATAAAAAATCATGTACTGCAGACAATAAATCATTGGCAATGACATCCCATGATTTGATATAGAAAATGGGAGTGAATCCATCAGGACCAGGAGTTCCATTTCTGTTCAGGCTAAAAACTATTTCTTTAAGCTCAGAAAGTACAACAGGTTGTAGCAATTTTGCATTGTCTTCACTGTTGATCAATTTAGGGATTTGGCTTAAGAAATGAGATTGAAACAGGTTGCTATCAGGGGTACTATCTTCGGTTAAGAGATCCTTGTAATAGTTAATGGCTTCATTCTCAATATCTTGCATGTTATCTAGCCATTGGTTATTACTGCTCTTAATTTTTGTGATGCCAAGCCTACTTTTTCTTTCTTTAACAGAGTTATGAAATAATTTGGTATCACTGTCCCCATCCTTTAGCCATTTTACCCTAGCCTTATGTTTCCAAAAATTCTTTTGCTCTGTGAGAGCTTTGACCAACCTAGCCTTCGCTTCTTTTACTCTAACCAGGTTTTCAATGGAAGCATTTATATCGTATTCAGATTCATGGAAACCGGGAACTGATTCATCCTTAATCACATTCTCATGGACATTACCGAAGTGGTCCCTATTCCAAATTTTAAGTTCCTTCTTCAGTCTTATTAATTTAAGAAAAAAGCCAAGCATTCCTGTTTCACGGATAGGAAGATTCCAGTTCTGTTTGATAACATCCCTGAATTCTTTCCTTTTATACCAAGTATTCAGAAATCTAAAAGGCATAGGGACAGATTGAATATCACTGCCAATGGAAAGAATCATAGGATTGTGGTCAGAAGAAGCTCTATTTAAAACTTGAACAGAAGAATCAGGAAAAGTGATGTCTATGATGATGTACAGAGACCTATATCTAACCTTTGTCTAGTAGGGTTCCTAAGTCTGTTGTTGCTCCAAGTAAAAAAATTCCCAACAGTGTTTATTTCATCCAGTGCCATTACATTAATAAACTCATTAAAGTCCTTCATACTACCAAGTTTGGGAGTAGAAGGACCTTTATATTTGTTTATAGATGTAATAGCATTGAAATCTCCAATAAAAATTGACTCAGAGTGAACAAAAGACCTAAGGTCAGACCATAGATCTTTCCTACCATTTCTAGTTCTCAGACCATAAACAAAAAATGCATCCATACTTTTATTGAGAGTCAGAGAGTTCAAAGTTACAGCTAGAAACTGAAGATTATCAGCTTTAACAGATAATGACAAGTTGGTATTCCAAAAAAGCCAAATCTGTCCATTACTGGCATACATGCAATTGTCATAATGAAGTAGCTGTCTATAATGTTCGCATTGCATGTTATCATGTTTAGGTTCAATAATGCAGAGAAGTTCAAAGTTGTGCCTAGTGATTAGATTAGAAAGTCTAAGCATAGAAGTGTTCATTCCTCTGAGATTCCAAACCAGGAATTTTATTTTTATAGTTGTGCTATTCATAGAGAAACATCATTAGTGCTTTTTGATCTAGTCATGATAGTATTTAACTGAGTTAAATAGGTCTCATTAGCTGAAGTGCTAGATTTTCCCTGCTTGTCTAATTTAGCAGGTTTCCTGGACTTGGAGGACTTTTTATGGTTCTTTGTGGGACTTACCTGTGCCACATGGTGGGGCATATCCTGAGGAGGATTTAAAACAGGGATTTCTGGAACCTCAGTACTGGGAGCCGGACCCTCAGCACCGGTAGCAGGAGCCTCAGAGACCGATTCAGAAACTTCCACAGGGTTTTCAGGTTCAGCCAGGAGAAGGAACCTATTTTGTTTGGATCTCTGCTGAGAGAAGATAAAATTTTTAGCAGCCAAAATTTTATTCAAAGGAGAGAAAGTCTTACCTCTTATGGCCGGGGTGTCATCCCCAGCAGATGCTTTCTTACTGTTAAAGTGTGGTGGTGCAGAGGAGGAGGAATTGCCAGCATAGGTTTTGGGGTGAAGGTCCTGAGTGGGGGAAAGTTGTTGTTGTGTAGGTGTGCCGGAGTGCTCGAGATGGAATCTAGATGAAGTTTCTGCTAGAGAGACCACCACAGGGGCCTTTGACTGAGAATCTTCATTGATTTCTTCTTGTTGAGAGGTTTCTTCTTGTTCCGTGATGTCCACAATTTCAGGAACATCCATAGAAAGATGTACATCATTCACAAACTTAATAGGAGGTTCTGGTTCCCCATTATCCTCAGTGATGACTTCGGTGACCTTAGTGACCTCATTGACTTTAGTAACCTCCTCAATAACTCCATCTTCAGTGTTTACAGCCTTATTATCCACCATCAGGTCATCAGTAAGCGCTACTTTTGTTTTTGGCACATATTTGGATTTATGAGCCTTTTCCTGGTACTTAATTGTCTGAACCTTGTCTTGAGCAGAAACTCCAGATGAGCCAGCATTCAAAACAGGAGAAACGATTAGAGGTACCTTTTGAATTAAGATCAAACATATTTTCTGTAATATAATCTATCTTTCTTCTATTCTCAATTTCTGATATTCACACGGATTTTTTTTGGGTGCTTTTTGGTATCAGAGCATCTGATTATTAGAAACTATGGCGGACAACACATGATCAAAGTTGCTGGAAATGAAAGTCAAAGAATTGGAGGGGAAATGACCACCTCAATTCAGGAGCTGAGGACTCAAATCGAGTTGATTGACAACAAATTTTAGGATTCGCTGGACAATAGTGGAAAGAGATGGTTGATATGAAAGGTGAAATCTCATCAATGAAGGGAGATCTTCAAACCCAATTCTTATACAATAGCCATGGGGTACCATGACTTTGTATTGTATATAAACAGAATGTGTATTTTAATACTAGTATTTGTGCATATAATATTTATGTAGTAAACACGATCAAATTTTGATAATTTACAATCTCATATAAATTTTGATACCATATAATTTGCCCTTCAAACCATTTTAGTGATAATGGTTTTAAACATGATCAAATTGTGATAATGCACAATCTCGTACAACATAATGCAACCACAATATAAAATGCACAAATTTCAGTAGAGATACGATGCTCATGCTCAAGGTACCCCAGAGATACCATATAATTATCCCTTCAAATCATTCCAGAGATTCTGCAAAAGACAGAGGGATAGCTAAGTGAGCTAAGAAGGTCTGAAGAACAGGTAGATAATTGCAGCATCAATGCAAAGAACACAATTCTGAGAGGTAAATCCCATCCCATCTCGAAGTTAATTTTGAGAAAATATAGCATAATATGACTAAAATTTTTTTTCAATGATCTAACTGCTAGGAGTCCTTATTAGCATGATACAAGTGTGTGGCAACTTTTTTTTGTTTGATACTAATTTTTGAGGATTTAATACGAGTGATCAGTATATGAAAGGGTCTAATGTTGTGTTTGATTTAAGGGCTAGTGAACCTAATGTATGGGGCAATGCTACTGTGATTAGTAATCTCTGAGTAAATTTGAATGACAACATGAAATAGACGAATAAGATTGGGGGAAATGGAGAATATAACCACCTTAGGGTAGGTCTTAATGTGTCCACTGGTGAGAAACCTAAAGAATAGCTTAGGAAATGTCAGCAATTTTTCAATTTTTATCAACTACATGACACACAAAAAGTGAAGACTGTAGAATTATATATGGAGGGAAGGGAAGATGTTTAGTTTCAGACTGAAATATTTGGGAAAAGAATATTGTGGGAGATGAGCATATTTTCATAGATTGGGAGCAAGGATGTAGCAGAGGAGTTCACTAAACTGTACCTGAAAGGGAGTGTGAGAGAATACCTTGATGTGTTTGATAAGTTTAGAATATTACTAGCCAACAAAAATCAAATCTTAATCATACTACATATCTTACTTTATTAGTGGTCTGAAAGAGGAAATGAAACCTTTAATCAAGGTGTTTAGACCAAGTTCTTTGCACCAAATTGTAGAGTTCGCATCGCTGCAGAAACTTAACCTGGAAGTTATGCACAAGTAGCCCATGAACTTACCTCCTCTGAACACGCCTGGAAATATACCTAAACCTCAATTTGATAAGAACACCTAGCAAAAGGAATAAGTGGAAAGAAAAAGAGTGTCTCAGAGACCTTTAAGAGGATATCGTAGAAAATAAGGGTAATAATCTGTATTTGTATTTATGATCTCATGATATATTATATATTGGTACAGAATACTTATACAAGCTAGGAAAAGGTAATAGAATATAATTACAATTACAAGTAATATTTAATTCCTTAATACTCCTCCTCAAGTTGAAGCATGGGGATAAAAAATGCCCAACTTGCTAAGCAAGGAATGAAATTGGTTACGTCCCAGAGCCTTAGTGAACAAGTTTGCAGGTTGGTCTGACGTGCGGATATGCTGAGTAACTATAGTGCCAGATTGAACAAGATCCTAGACAAATTGATAATCAACTTCAATGTACTTTGTGCTTTCATTGAACACTGGATTTGCCACAAATTGAAGAGCAGATTGACTGTCACAAAACAGTCGCATAGGAGAAGTGCGCATAATCCCTAAGTCTTTTAGTAAAGACTTAAGGCATGACAACTCACAACAGGTAACAGTCAGAGCACGACCGAGAAACAGTAGATTGCTTCTTGGTCTTCCAAGAAACCAGAGAATCACCAATCATCACAAAATAGCCAAAAAGAAAACGTTGAATAATCTGGCATGCAACCCAATTTGAATCACAGTAAGCAATCAACTATAATGCACTACTGGAAGAGAGAAATAAACCTTGACTAGGATGACTCTTCAAGAAGTGCAACACATGAACTACAGCTTTCCAGTGAGGAGCACAAAGGAGACTTCATGAATTGCGCAAGTGTATGAACTGAATAACTAAGCTCAGTACGTGTGAGAGTCAGGTATATCAAGCTACCAAACAGACACCTATACTGCTCAAGATCATGGTAAGATGGATCCTTAACATGTGCCAGATCATGTTGTTGCTCCATCGGAAAGTCAATAAGTTTAGAAGCAGATAAACCTGTATCAAATAAAATGTCGAAAGAAACATCCCATATGGTCTTCTACTAATCTCTTTGACTAAGAAATACTCAAGTAAACCAAGATCTTTCATATGGAAATAAGAACTCAAGTATTTCTTGAAACCAGAGATGAGGGCAGAAGAACTACCAGCAATAACCAAATTATCCACATAAACCAGAACATGCAAAAAAACTGATCCACGTGAAAAGACAAACAAAGAGTAATCTGACTTACTCTGAACAAAACCAAATGCTCGTAAAGCCTGAGCTAATTTGGAAAACCAATTTCTAGGAGCTGGCGAATACCATAAAGAGATTTTTGAAGGTGACGTACATAGCCATGGTGAGCGGTATAGCCTGGTGGGGGTCGCACAAAAACTTCTTCATGCAAATCACCATGCAGGAAAGCATTATGGACATCCATCTTATGCAGTTCCCAACCATGAATGACTGCAATAGATAAGAATAGGCGAACATAACTCATCTTCACAACCGGAGCAAATGTCTCAGTATAATCAATCCCTTCAACCTGCCAATTCTCGAGAACCACTAGGCGCACCTTATAGCGTTCAATAGTACCATCTGACTTAAACTTCATCTAGTTAACTCATTTACAACCAATCGCCTTCTTATCCAGAGGCAGAGGGGCCAAAGGCCAAGTTTGATTGCGCTCAGGCGCAATAAGCTCGTCGGTCATAGCATCTTGCCAATAACCATGATGGGATGCCTCAGAATACGTAGTGGGATCTGCACTAGATGTTAATGCACCTAAAAATCTAGAGTGCATACTATAAAAATTATCACAATTTGCGTAATCAGTAAGAGGATAGAGAACACCTGAGGATAGTGACGGTGCATAAGTGAACATAACAGTAGGGGGGTCTTCAGTAGCAAGAGCATAGGCATAGTCATCATAATCATAATCTCCCAAACAAGGAGAAGGTTGGCGAGCATGAATACTCTGTCTAATAGATGGCAACTCGGTGGTGGAACTATCTGGAGCTGGACATGCCGAAGAAGGAGGCTAGGCAGGAGGCGCATGAGGTGCATAAGGCGGGTGAGGTGGGGGTTCCTTGGTGATGCAATGTCTGGCCGAGCTTGATCAGGATCCGGTAATGGAACCTCGTCCGTTGGGGATAGGTCGGTGAGAGCTGGTGGGTCTGTTGGCGGCGGCTGGTGAAAACGAGCCAGCGGCAATCGGCGGCAGGGGTGGCGACCAGCGGTGGAGAACTACACCGGCCAGCGACGAGTGATCGGCGGTGACCGGTATCGGAGAACTGGCAATGGCCGGCAGTGAAGGACCAGTGGCAGGGGGCCGTGTAACTTCAGCAGCGGCGATGAAGAGGCCAGCGGTGAAGTGGTGGCACCGCTGGGGTCTTCTGATGAGACCGATGTCAGAGTTGCAGAATACGGAAACTGGTCTTCAAAAAAATTGGCATCCCAACTGGTAAAGATTACACGAGATTCCAGGTCAAAATGATGATAGCCTTTCTTTCTGGCATGATAACTGAGAAACAAACAACGCCAACTTTTTGGTGCAAACTTATCACGATATCTGGGAACATGAGCAGCAAAACAAAAGCATCCAACAACTCTTAAGGATGAGTAATTTGGAGCTTTCCCATATAGCAACTCAAAGGGAGTATGACCATTGAGATTGTTCGTTGGTGTCCGATTAATTAGATAAGTAGTAGTAAGAACACATTCTCCCCCAAAAATCAATTGGAAGACTGGCTTGAAACCTTAAGGCAAGTGCCACATTGAGTAAATGGCGATGGTTTCTTTCAACTCGACCATTCTGATGTGGTGTATCAACCATAGATGTCTTAAAGTTGATCCCAGATGCAGCAAAATGAGATCTCAAAGGCAAAAATTCAGTCCCATTATCAGCCCAAACCCGTAGTATGGTTCCTAATTCTTCACCAAGGCACTAAATTCCAAAAATCTAGAAGTTACTTGTGACTTAACCACTAATAAATAAACCCAAACAGCTCAGGAATAATCATCAACTATAGTTAAAAAATAAAATGCACCACTAGAAGATTGTGTTCTATAAGGACCCAAACATACCAATGGATTAATTGAAATAGTACAGTAACATTTTTAGAACTCAATTGAAAACTATGTCTAATCTATTTTTCTCTATAACAAATAGATCAAAGAACATAAGTCTTATTAGTGCTAAAATCAATAAAAGAAATAGAAGACAACACCGTAGAGGAAGGGTGTCCAAGATGCTTATGCCATAAATCAGAAGAATACACAAAAGCAACTGTCGAAAAAGACTGCGGGATAGGAGGATGATCACGAGTATCCAGCTGACAAAGTCAAAACACCCCCCCCCCTTCTGTTCACCCACACCGATCACTTTCCTTGTACAGATTTTCTATAAAATACAATAGTTTTCAATAAATAAAACTAGACATTTAAAGACAGATAACAATCTAGAACATAATTATAAGTTGCACCGCAAAGTAGCACATGAGTAAGTGTGACAGAACCAAAGCAAATAGAACCATATTGAGTAGTAGATGACACAAAGACATCAAGCATAACAATATTCACAATGTTAATATTAGTAGTAATATCAGTAAGAGTACCCTTGTCACTGGTCATGTGATATGAAGCTCTCGAATCAAGTATCCATGGCAAAGTAGACTTACCTGACCCATTGTCAGTGAGAGAATTGAACTGATTAAATAAATGCATGGTCGTGTTCCAATGGTCATCAGACAGAGCAGGGCCAAAATCATACTGGGTAGGAACCTGGCCAGAGGAAGCCGCCGCCGCTAGGCCAAGCGGTGACATGGCGGCATCGGTGAACAGCGGCGGGAGTAGAAGGGTCTTGGCGGATCCTCTGTTCATGGCAGTGGCTGGCGCCATTCTCTTCATAGCGCTAGCTTTCTCCTTCAACTCCTTGAACCATTCTGGTACACCAATGATCTAGAAATAGGAATCTTTGTTGTGACCCTTGCGATGACAATGTGTACAAACAAGATTCTTGTGGCCAGATGCAGAAAGAGCAACTGGCAAAGAACTTGTAGGTGGTAGGCATCGTTCAGCATACACCATGGAGTTAGAAGAAGGCTCGTAAGCTCGGATGATAGCTCGATGATTCTTCTCCTGGGCAACAAGGGCATACACTTTCATGACAGGTGGCATCGGATCAATGCTCATGATATGTGATTGCATGATGTGAAATTCCTCATTGAGACTAGAGATGAATTAATAAATCAAATCCTTCTCTCTCTCTCAAAAGACTCCCGCAGAAATATTGCAATGGCACAATGCCTTGCTTTCTTCACAGTCACAAACTAGAGAAGGCTTCATGCAGTGGTAGTCTGCAAACAACTTCTTCAGTTTGCCAAAATAAATGTCGATGGGCTGACCATTCTGCCTGTAACTCTGAATAGCCTTTTGCATTTACAAATCCTTCATACCATCACCAAGAATAAATAGTTCATTCAGTTCATCCCACAATTCCTTAACTCTGGAAAACGAGCTTGTAGAAGATCTCAACATCAGATCTAGGGTTTGCAAGATCCAGCAGTCAAGAGTAGCATTAACCCCATGCCAGTTAGTAGCATCAGGATGACTACCTTGGGGTTCGGTAAAAGATCCGTTAATGAACCCAATCTTGTTCTTAGAATGGAATGTGCGGCACATCGCGTCAGACCATTCAATGTAATTTTCTTAACCTTTCACCATGTTCAGTATAATTTACAGACCTAGACCATCGCCAGAGCCAATAAAGTGAGGATTAGCCGATAGATGACCAATAGGTACAGTAGCCTAAGGGCCAGATTGCAACTGCAACTGTTTCAGTAAAGTCGCAATCACATCATAACCACTTATATCCTGAAGCTTTGGAACCTCAGGTGTAGCATTAATACCAGCATGTTCTTCAGAAGCAGATATCGTGTAAAATTAGGTACGGATCAGCAGCAGGTGCAGCAACCGGTGGTAGATTGGACGGTGATGATGTGTGTCGTGAATGCAATGGTGCGTGAGCTTTGGGATCGGCACGAATAGCTTAACGCATGAATGATCAGATCAGGAGAGACGGCGCATGGATTACCATGGCCAGACGGTAGTGGTGGCAATTGGCGAGCGGCGGAATGGAGCCAGAGACATCGATAGTGCAGTGGCACGTAGATCGATGCACAGATTAATGATGGCATCAGTGGCTCGGAGAGGCAGCGAAATATTTTCTTAGGGTTTTAGGATTTTAGGCTCTGATACCATGTAGAAAATAAGAGTAATAATCTGTGTTTGTATTCATGATCTCAAGATACATTATATAGTGGTACAAAATACCTACACAAGTTAGGAAAAGGTAATAGAATATAATTACAATTACAAGTAATATTATAATTCCTTAATAATATCTCTTCAAGAAAAGAGTTGGGATAAGTTTGGTCCAATCCACGTCTATAAATTCTTACAAGTGCATTTCATGAAAAATGTTGATTCTTTGGAACAAGGAGACGTCATAATGGTTAAACTGGAAGATGAATCAATAGGATCATAGGACTTAGAAGATGCAAAACCTGAGAAAATTTCAGTAAAGTCAATTGAAGGGGAGAGACTATTATTAAGGAATTAGAATATTACTTGTAATTGTAATTATATTTTATTACCTTTTCCTAGCATGTATAGGTATTCTATACCACTATATAATGTATCCTGAGATCATGAATACAAACACACATCATTACCCTCATTTTCTACATGGTATTAGAGCCTAAAACCCTGAAATCCTAAGAAAATATTCCACTGACTTTCCGAGCCGCCGCCGCCACCGTCAAGTCGCGTGTCGATCCATGCACCGCTGCACAGCTGTCGTCGTCTACTCCGTTCAGCCTCTCACCGATCATCACCGACACCATCTGGTTGTGGTGATCTGTGCGCCACCTCTCTAGATCCGATTGGTCCATGCATTAAGCCACATGTGCCGATCCCAAAGCTCACGCGCCGCCGCCGATCCAATCTTTCGGCTATTGTTGCACCTGCTGTAGTCCATACTTAATTTTACACGATGTCTACTTCTGAAGAACTGGCTCGTATTGATGTTACACCTGAGGTTTCGAAGCTTCAGGATATGAGTGGTTATAATGTGATTGCAACTTTACAAAAGCAGTTGCAGTTGCAATCTGGCCCTCGGACTATTGTACCTATTGGTCGTCTGTCGAATGATCCTTACTTTATTGGCTCTGGAAATGGTTCAGGTCTGCAAATTATACTGAACATGCTGAAAGGTCAAGAAAATTACATTGAATGATCAGAAGCGATGTGCCGCGCATTCCTTGCTAAGAACAAGATTGGGTTCATTGATGGATCCATTACAAAACCCCGGGATGGTCATCATGATGCTGCTGATTGGCCTGGGGTAAATGCTACTCTTATCTACTGGATCTTGCAAACCTTGGATCCAGTGTTGAAATCTTCTAAAAGCTCATTTTCAGCAGTTAAAGGAACTGTGGGATGACCTGTAGGAGTTGAAGGAGAAAGCCAGCGCCGCCATGAATAGAGGATCCACCACGGATCTTCCACTCCCGCCGCCGTTTGTTGGTGTCGCCATGTTGCTGCCTAGCCTAGCAGTGGCAAATTCCTCTAGCAGTGTCCCTACCCGGTCTGATTTTAGCCCTTCTTTGTCTGATGACCACTGGAGCACGACCATACATTTATTTAATCCGTTAAATTATCTTACTGACGATGGGTCAGGTAAGCCTACTTTTCCCTGGATACTTGATTCGGGAGCCTCATATCACATGACCGGTGACAAAGGTTCTCTTACTGATATCACTACTGCTATTAACACTGTGAATGTTGTTCTGCCTAATGGCTATGTGTTATCTACTTCCCAATATGGTTCTATTTTCTTTGGTGTTGTCACTCTTACTCATGTGCTATATATACCTACTTTGCGGTGCAACTTATTATCATGCCCTAGATTGTTACCTGCCTTAAAACGTCTAGTTTTGTTTGTTGAAAACTATTGTATTTTACAGAAAATCAGTACGAGGAAAGTGATTGGCATGGGTGAACATAAGGGGGGTGTTTTGGCTTCGTCTGCTGGATACTCGTGATCATCCTTCTATCACGTAGTCTCATCCGTCAATTGCTTCTGTGTCTTCTTTTTATTTATGGCATCAGTGTCTTGGGCATCCTTCCTCTACGTTTTTGTCTTCTATCTCTTCTATTGATTTTACCACTAATAAGACTTATGTTCCTTGCTCTATATTTTATAGAATTAAACAGACTAGATATAGTTTTCCATTGAGTTCTACAAATGCTACTGCACTATTTCAATCAATACATTGTGATGTTTAGGGTACCTATAGAACACCATCTTCTAGTGGTGCATTTTATTTATTAGTGGCTAAGTCAGAAGTAGTATCTAGATTTTTGGAATTTTGTACCTAGGTGAAGAACCAATGGGGCCGATCCATGTTTGGGCTGATAACGGGATTGAATTTTTTCCTTTGAGATCTCATTTTTCTATATCTGGGATCTTTTTTTAGACATATATGGTTGATACACCACAGCATAATGGTCGAGTTGAAAGAAAGCATCGTCATCTACTGGCGCGTGCCTTAAGGTTTCAAGCCAGTCTTCTAGTTGATTTTTTGGGAGAATGTGTTCTTACTGCTGCTTATCTGATTAATCGAACACCGACAAAGCATCTCAATGGTCGTACTTCCTTTGAGTTGCTCTATTGGAAAGCTCCAAATTACTCATCCTTAAGAGTTTTTGAATGCTTGTGTTTCGCTGCTTAGGTTCCCAGATATCGTGACAAGTTTGCACCAAGAAGTCGACATTGTTTGTTTCTTGGTTACCCTACCGGAAAGAAAAGATATCGCCTTTTTGACCAAGAATCCCGTGTAATCTTTACCAGTCGAGATGCAGATTTATTTTTTTGAAGACCAGTTCCTGTATTCTACAACTCTAACATTCGCCTCATCAGAAGACCCCGGCAGTGCCACCACCTTACCATATGCCTCCTCATCGCCGCTGCCAGAGTTGCACGACCCATTGCTTCCGGCTGCTACCGGTCACCCACCACAGGCATCTGCTAGTTCTCCATCACCGATCTCTGCCGGTCCTCCACCGCCGGTTGTTGCCTGTCCCCTGCCGCTGGTCACCACTGGCTCATCTACACTGGTCGCTACCGACACCAACCCACCAGCTCTCACCGGCCCATCCTCGGTAGATGAGGTTCTGTCGTCAGATCCCAACCAAGACCGCCAGATTCTACATCTGGCCCAGCTAGACATTGCATCACCAAGGACGTCGCCACCTCACGTGCAGCTGGCGATGGAGTCTCACGCACCTCACACGCCGCCTGTCTAGCCTTCTTCTGTGGCATCTCCAGCTCCGATTAATTCCACCTTCGAGTTTCCACCTATCAGACCGAGTATTTTTGCTCGCCGACCTCATCTTTATTAGGAAGATCATGATTGTGAGGATTATGCCTGTGCTCTTAATACTGAAGACCCCCCCAACTGCTGCTACGTTCACTCATGCACCGTCACTATCCTCAGGTATTCTCTATCTTCTTATTGATTATGTAAATTGTGATAATTTTTCTAGAATGCATTCTAGATTTTTGGGTGCAGTAACATCTAGTGCAGATCCCACCACTTATTCTGAGGCATCGCAGCATGCTCATTGGCGAGATGCTATAACTAAAGAGCTTACTGCGCTTGAGCGCAATCAGACTTGGACTTTGGCCCCTGCAATTGTTTGCAAATGGGTTTACTGGACGAAGTTTAAGTCAGATGGTACCATTGAACGTCATAAGGGGCGCCTAGTGGTTCTCGGGAATCGCCAGGTTAAAGGGATTGATTATACTGAGACATCTGCTCTGGTTGCGAAGATGAGTTCAATTTGCCTATTCTTATATGTTGCAGTCATTCGTGGTTGGTAAATGCTTCAGATGGATGTCCATAATGCTTTCCTGCATGGTAATTTACATGAAGAGGTTTTTATGCTTCCCCCACCAGGCTATGCTGCGCCCTATGGTCAGGTATGTCGCCTTCAGAATCTCTTTATGGTCTTCGCTAGGCTTCTAAAAATTGGTTTGCCAAATTGGCTCAGGCTTTACGAGCATTGGTTTTGTTCAGAGTAAGGCAGATTACTCTTTGTTTATCTTTTCACGTGGATCGGTTTTTTGCATATTCTGGTTTATGTGGATGATTTGGTCATTGCTGGTAGCTCTTCTGCGTTCATCTCTGAGTTCAAGAAATTCTTGAGTTCTTGTTTCCATGTGAAATATCTTGTTAGAAGACCGGAGGGGATGTTTCTTTTCGCAAAAGAAATATGCCTTGGACATTTTATCTGATACAGGTTTATCCGATGGAGCAACAATATGATTTGGCGCATGTTGAGAGTCTAGCTTACCATGATCCCGAGTAGTACAGGTGTCTGGTTAGGCACCTGATATACCTGACTATCACACATCCTAAGCTTAGTTATTCAGTTCATACACTTGCGAAATTCATGAAGTCACCTTGTGTTCCTCACTGGCAAGCTGCAGTTCGTGTGTCGCACTACCTAAAGAGTCATCCCAGTCGAGGTTTATTTCTCTCTTCCACTAGTGCGTTACAGTTGACTGTTTACTGTGATTCAGATTGGGCTGCATGCCCAATTACTCGGCGTTCTCTTTCCAAATATTTTGTGATGATTGGTGATTCTCCAGTTTCTTGAAGACCAAAAAGCAACCTACGGTTTCTCGGTCTTTTGCTGAAGCAAAGTATCGTGCTATGGTTGTTACTTGTTGTGAGTTGTTATGACTTAAGTCTTTACTAAAAGACTTAGGGGTTATGCACACTTCTCCTATGCGGCTGTTTTGTGACAGTCAATTTGCTCTTCATATTGCAACAAATCCAGTGTCCCATGAACGCACAAAGCACATTGAAGTTGATTGTCATTTTGTCCGGGATCTTGTTCAATCTGACACTATTGTTACTCAGCATATCCGTATGTCAAACCAACCAGGGGACTTGTTTACTAAGGCTCTCGGATGTAATCAATTTCATTCTCTGCTTAGCAAGTTGGGCATTTCTGATCCCCGTGCTCCAACTTGAGGAGGAGTATTAGAGAATTTGAATATTACTTGTAATTGTAATTATATTATATTACTTTTTCCTAATTTGTATAGGTATTATGTACCACTATATCATGTATTCTGGGATCATGAATAGAAACACACATCATTACCCTTATTTACTACAACTATGGTGTTTCAGAGCAAGTTATATGAAGCAGAAATCAGCATCTTGATGGCCACATGATCCACTAATAGTTTTATAGATATAATGGTTGTCAGCAAATCTTGGTTGGGAACTATGGATATAAGACCAGTTGTAGTGACAATTGCAGATGGTAGCAATGTACAAAGATCACTCTTATGCCCTTTGGTAATTTGGAGAATGCAGTACCAGAATCTTTTGTTTGATCTCAAGGATGGAACTGGGAGGGGTGGATGTGATTCTAGGGGTTCACTGGATGAAGCACATCAGCCCCCCGAACTTTTGATTTTGCTGGACAACATGTTCCATTCACAGTGAAGGATACCACTGGATTTTAAAGGCAACACAGAAATACGGTAGCTAATTCAACCATCTCATAAAAAGAGGACATTAATAAGAAAAAGGCAAGCTTTCATGGTAAGTCTTTGTGAGGATAATCATGATGGCATTTAGTATAACTAGACAAGAAGAAAATGTCTGAGGACGGAAGTGATCAGTCAGGTCAGGAATCCTCAGATACAAGTCCAAGTTCTGAACCTAAAGAAATGGCACAATTAGATAATCTTGAGGAGGTTAAGGTTGTTCTTCAGTAGTTTTCTAACATATTTTCAATACCTATGCAGCCGCCACCTTAGAGAGATATTGACCATAATATTGTGCTAAAAACAGACAAACAATCAATCAATGCAAGACCCTACAGGTACCCACATTCTTTTTTTTATTGGAAAGACACCCGAAGGTGGGGGTTGGTATATTGGTACCCCAAGCCATAACAAGCCAAAGTAGTTTTGTGTTTAAATTTACAGAAGGCGACATCGTTGCCTGCAAAATGGTATGACCAGCCTAGTCTATGAATTATATATAACGAGAGGGTCTACGTAAGTTGCGATTCCAAATCTGCGAATCTCCACACCCCGTGTTAATTCGCAAGTTGGCCAGGAAACTAAACAAAAGTAGACATGAGGGGGGGTATTCGTGTTGATGCGTCTTGTGCAGTAGTCTCAGTAGAGGTGTATGAACAAAATCATATGGAGTTCCGCAGTGGAAATTCATTCGGACGAGTACCTGCATCAACAAAATTATCAGCAGTATCTATTCACTCAGCTGCAGTCAGGAAGAGACTCTAATCTGCAGATATTGTTCCATGTCTAGTGCAATTAGCCCTTTAATTTGAGTAGAAACATTAGAAAGATTCAAAGATTGATTGTGAGTAGAGTGGTGTTTTGCAATCGCATTGGCCACAGAATTACCTTCCCTAGGTATATGTTTAAGCACAATACCAGCCAGCAGCAGATTAACATTAAACGCAATATTAAACAATGGCCAGTGAGCAACATAAGGATCATTTATCATGTTGACAGCTAGAAGAGAGTCAGATTCTATAATTACAGAGTCATTCAAGAGGCCAAATTTTTCACAAGCAAATTTAATAGCAAGGATTTCAGCAAGTAGAGTAGAATCTGCAGTAATGGATTCAGAGCTGATCATTATAGGTAAACCTGTGCTATTTCTTACCACTATACCAACAGCAGCCTTTTCTGGGAACCAAGATGCATCAGTGTTTATTTTAATTTGATTTTGTGTAGGTCTTTCCCAATTAACAATCCTAATGATAGGCTTTGGAGGAGGTCTATGTTGGGGAAAAAGACATTGTATCGGGTGTGGAATCTCAGTCGAAGACCTCAGATTTGTAGGATTGGCAAATAGGGCGAGCCTAATGAGATCTAAAGCATCATTACGAATGTAGTCTGAAGAGAACGGAATCTGGTCATACAGGTATCTGTTTCTATCTTTCCATAGGCTCCAGCAAATGATAGGTGGGATTATATTGCATATGAGCTGAAGGTATTTGGGAAGATCACGGCAGTTCCAAAAGATGTAGAAAGCTTGTGATAAGGAATGTAGTTCAGATATGTGGAAATGAACAAGTGAAGCCATATAACTCCAGATAGATTTAGCCAGGGAGCATGAAACAACAAAATGTTCAATTGAATCTATATGGCAACAAACAGGACATTTAGAAGCAATACTGAATCCACAGGTGATAAGTACATGATCAATTGGAAGTAAGGAATGTAACATTTTCCAAGTGAAAATTGAGATTTTTTTTTGAAGTATCCTGTTCCACAGCAGCTTAGATGCCAGAGAATTACCTGGTGGTCCTGCCAGGGCCTAATATGCAGACTTGGAGGAGAAATTACCCATTGGGTCAGGTTTCCAAATAATTCTATCTTCTCTAGTCTCCACAAGTGTAGCATTCTGCAAGAAAGAAAGAGTATCATTTTCCAAGAATGGAGTAATAAGATCTAAAATAACATTTTTATTACTCACAAATTCTGCAACAGAACAGAATCGAAACTGCACAATGATATGACTAGGCACAAGATTTATTAATGGTCCATTTGGACACCAGTTTGCATTCCAAAGGTTACAGGAACCTTTACCATGTATGATGAGTGAATTTTGTTCTGCAAAGAGGTTAACTGAGAAAATTCTTTTCCAAGTTACAGATTTTCTATGAGAAACAGGAAAAGACCATAACAGTTTAGCCCATAGTGTGATACCCACCTGGCATTTCCACCACAGTTTTAGGGAGCAAACATCTATAATAGTTCGAATTGATCTAAGTCCTAAGCCACACTGAGAGATTGGAGTTGCAAGATAAGTCCATTTTTTCCATATTCTGTTTTTCCTCCCATTTGACTCACCCCAGAAGAAAGAAGCCAGTTTTTTCTCTAAGATTTTTATTACAGTTTTTGGTGGTTTAGTTACGGACCACAGGTGTTGAGGCATAGAATACAAACAGGACTGAATAAGGATCAGTTTACCACCTGAGCCCAACCACTGATTTTTCCAATTTTGCAGTTTCCTATCTATTCTTTCCATAAGTGGCTGGTAATACC
The DNA here is from genome assembly GCA_037428765.1 of Rubia yunnanensis. Classification (NCBI taxonomy): domain Eukaryota; kingdom Viridiplantae; phylum Streptophyta; class Magnoliopsida; order Gentianales; family Rubiaceae; genus Rubia; species Rubia yunnanensis. The sequence continues at coordinate 76,207,952 of CM075062.1, forward strand.
TAGTCAGCGTTCGACCTTTAAATATAGGGCAGCCTAAATAATGAAAAGGAAGAGAGCCCTGTTTCATTTTAAGAATCACCTTAATCTGATTTAGTTTGCCAAATGAAGCTCTCTTAATAGTATAGAAATCAGATTTGTGAAAATTAAATTTTTGCCCAGAAGTAAATTCAAAGATGTCAAGGAAAGCTTTTATCCTGATAAGATTATTTTTGGAAGCTTGCATAAATATAACAGTATCATCAGCATACATGAGGTGAGTAGCTGGTGGAATTGGAGAAGGTATCTGATAATAGGAAAGCTTCTTATTTAGAAAAATAAATGCTAGGCTCCTAGAAAAAGCTTCAGAAAAAATATTAAAGAGATAGGGAGAGAGAGGGTCACCTTGTTTAATACCTCTAGTAGCTTTGAAAAATCCCACAGGATTGCCATTGATAAGAATGGAAAAATAGGCATGGGAAAGATTAGACATAACAGCATGTAAAAATTTTCCTTCAAAGCCAAATTTCATCATGACATGCCTAAGAAAGTGCCAATTAACCCTATCGAAGGCTTTCTGTAAGTCTAATTTCAGAATGCAATTAGGAATCCGAGCCTTTTTATCTAGAAACCTAATCATTTCCTGAAGATAAATGATATTATCTGAGATGTCCCTATTTTTCATGAAAGCTGATTGATTGGTAGATATCAGTTTGTCCATGTGAGGTCTAGGCCTTTCTATAAGAACCTTAGAGCAAATTTTGTTTATGACATTTGACAAACTGATAGGTCTATAATCATCAAATGAGGAAGGGGTGGGTTTTTTGGGTATTAAAGTAATCCAGGTGCTGGATATTCCTTTAGGCAGAGCACTGCCATCAAGGAAATCATTAACAGCTATGGTGAGATCTGATTTAATAATAGACCAGCATTTATAGTAGAATTTAGGGGTGAAACCATCCGAACCCGGGCTACTATTTTTGCTTAAGTTTTTAACTACTGCCTCTACTTCATTCTCAGATACAGGTTTGGACAGTTCAAAGTTATCATTGGCAGAGATTACATTTGGTATTAGGCTTAGAAAGTGTGGGTAGTAAGCGTCATTTGGCCTGTGATTTGGGTCATGTAATAGATCAGAATAATAGGAAATGGCCTCATTGTTAATATCTACCTGAGAGCTAAGTCATTGACCTTCGCTATTTTTGATCTTTGTAATATTTAATCTGTTGTTTTTCTCCTGAACTACTTTGTGGAAAAACTGAGTGTTATTGTCACCTAACTTCTGCCATTTAAGTTTAGCTTTCTGTTTCCAAAATTTTTCTTTCTCTTTTTGAGCACGCAACAGCATAGCTTTTTTCTCATTTAATTTAATAAGTTCAGCACTGGAAGGATTAAGATCAAATATGGTTTCCTGAAATCTAAGGGATTCCTCAGCATTTAAAACATTTGAGTCTATGTTCCCAAAACAATTCCTATTCCATATTTTTATTTCCTTTTTTAGCCTGATAAGTTTAAGGAAGAAACCTGATAAACCAGATTCATTCATTTGTTTCTCCCAACTCGTCTTGATGAGTATGTTAAATTCAGGCCGATTGAACCATACATTGAGAAATCTAAATGGTTTAGGGTTAAGAATGGTTAAACTAGAAATCTGAAGGAGCATTGGGGAGTGGTCTGAAGTTTGCCTATTCAAGATTTGGATAGAAGAAGAAGAAGGAAATCTACAGTTCCAGGCAATGGTACATAAACCTCTATCAAGTCTTTTGGAAGTTGGGTTTCCGAGCCTAGAATTGCACCAAGTGAAAAGATTGCCAACAGTATTGATTTCCTGGATGCCCATTTTATTTATCCATGAATTAAAGTCTCCAATGCTACCTAAGGAAGGGGAGCTAGGGCCCTTGTATTCAGATAGGGAGGTGATAGTATTAAAATCCCCAATAAAGATCGTATCACCCCCATGAATTGAAGATAAATCATTCCATAGATTCTTCCTACCTTCCCTATTCCTGAGTGCATATATAAAAACAGCATCCATTTGGAAATTGAGAAACTGGTGTTTTATGCTGACATGTAAAAACTGTTCATGGGATGATAACTGGGAAACTGTGACTGGATTAGTCCACATAAGCCAGATTTTACTGTTAAATAGAGTCAAACCATTAGAAAAATTAAGTTTATCCATGTAAAATTGTATTTTTGAGTTATCATGCATGGGTTCAATTAGACATAGTAGTTGGATTTTTTTAAGTCTGACTAGATTAATTAGTCTCAACATTGATGATTCCATACCCCTAATGTTCCATACTAAAAAATTGATTGAGGAGGAACCTGTCATTGTTCACTAGATTTAGTACTTTTGGTAGAGGACCTAAGCATCATTTTGTTTATCTGGCTGAAATAGTTAGTTTTTTTACCTTTTGCCTTACCTTGCAGATGCTCCAATTCTGGTGCAGTTGAAGACACCATAGTGTCCGGTTGCAAGGTGCTGGTGCAGGTGTGGCCAAGGTGAACCATTTGATTCCGATCAGTTGAAGGAGTCTCGAGCTCATCCTGCAAAACAGAGAATCTATTCCCCTTTCTCCCATGTGAGGACAAGGTGATGTTATTGTGTCTTTTTTGACTCAATGTAATTGTCCCCACCTGGATATCATCTATGGCATATGCCTTAGGAGTAAAATTCATGAGGGCAGAATCATTTAAAATTTTAGAAATGGAGTTATCTGTGTTTCCATATTGATTGGAACTGACATAGTTTTTGGGACTAACACAGGTTCTAGTTGGGGTAGTCTTTTCTGATCCTGAAGTTCCAGTATTTTGGATGGGAGAATTAGCTTGGATGTTATGAGAGGAGGATGGCATAGCATTATGGATGGCTAACTTCTCATTGACATTAATGCCTAAATGAGACTCATCAGCTTGTGAAATCAATGGTGGTGTATCGAATAATTTCCCAGTTGCCTGTCAAAGGGTGGTTAAGTATGCTTTTATCTTCCCCAGATTTTGCATTTAGGTAGGAGTGGAAGCTCGACATTGTGCAATGGAGTGGCCTAGCTTGGCACAATAATCACAGTAGAGAGGGATGTCTTCGTATTCAATGGAATATTTCCTATTATTAGTTACTGATCCTAGTCGAATCTGATTGCACAGTGGTTTTTGCAGGTCTATTTCAACACATAATTTAATGGCCGAGGGTCTGGTGAGCATGTCTGTTGCTACGTCATTTTTAATAAAGCTCCCTATACTGTTGCCAATCGATTCTATGGATGCAGAGTTGTAATAATATAATGGGACTTCCCTAATGATGCACCAAACAGGAACAATGGGGGATTCTTTGTGGGTTGAGAATTCAGGAGTCCATTTCAACATTTTGAGTAAAATTCCGTTAAAATTCCAAACCCCTTTCATCTAACACCGTTGATAATCGTTTAGCAGTTCAAATCTAATTAGTACGTGCTTGTAATCTAAAGAACCAAGTTGATACTTACCTGTGAAACCAACCGTTTTGAAGAGCTGCTCAAGCTGCTCCATTGAGCATCTTCCCTTTGTGAATTTGCCGACCAAGGCATTAGAGTAGTGGGACGATAACTTGGCAATCTGGACGTCTGAGTAGAGGCAAGCAACATCCCCTAAGTGTTGGGATTTGGGGATTAACTCAGGGTTATTGGGTAGTACTTTGGCTAGGGGAGGGGATTTGTTCTGTAGAGCGGCGGAGAAGGATAGAGGTGGTGGAGGAGTTTGGTTAGGGTTAGTGATTACGGGATTTGGAACTGCCATGGTCAAACGGTAAATTAGCCATTGGCGGCACAGTAGCCGTTACCGGCGATTAGACCTAAACCAGTACTATACAAAAATTAAAGTTACAGAGGAAGATGGAGTGAAGAAAGGTGAAAGGAGATGGCGGAGATGTAAAATCAAGTTGAATCCTAGAAATCGCACACAGTGGTACGGAGATCGCACACAGTAAGGAGATCGCACGAGGTACCCACATTCCCATAAAGCAGAGACTAATAAACAAAGCGTAGATGTTAGAAAATGAAATTATCACACCCGCGGGTGTACCCCAGTGGTTGGGAGTTGGGTTCTCTTGGAGGAATCCACGGTTCAAGGCTCGGCAGCCACCGTGTGGGATGTCCTGCCTAAAGCTTGGTCTTCGGGCCAAGTGGCAGTGCAGGCTCCTGGTGGGCACCGAGTACGGGCCGGCCCAATGGTCCTGGTGCTGGGCTACCGTGACTTACCTCTCACATGATGGCTGTGGTGTGGGCTGGTGTGGGCTGCTGAGGGCGAGCAGTGATCGCCTTTAGAAAATGAAATTATCAGATGAGTACCAGTCTTATTATTATCCTATGATTTTAATTGAGGAAAATAGGCTAGTTGGAGATTGTGCATTGATTATAGGAATTTGAATGAGGCTACAGTAAATGACCGATTTTCTATCTCGGCCATAAATGAATTGCTTGATGAATTATATGTGATAAGGATTGGAGCCGAATCTCCCCTTTGGTCGAATGCTCGACCACTATCTCACTATTGGGGATGAGATCCTATCACAATTTTGGTCGAGTCGAGGTCCACTAATATAAATCTCCTTGTGAAAACTCTGGATGCGGAAATTGAATAAGCACTCTTAACGAATGTTATCTAAAGCACACTATTGAAATCAAGAATACACAGACAAAGTCTAGTGAAAAAGCCCAAATTTATAATCTTCACTAATACAAGGGCCAAACTTCACTAAAACTAGGCACTAGTTGCAGCAAATTGACACAAAGAATCCAACGATTCTAAGCACTAATTTATAATGGAACAAACGTAATGGTTTAACGCTTAATAAGCAAAGAGTATGAACTCAAATATATGATTGATAAAAGTGTTATTAAAATGTTGAAAACCCTCCCTTGTTTATATTACATAGGTTTGGCTATCAAAAACAGAAAGAAAACAAGATTTGGTAACTCCTGTCAAAAACTGTAATGACTTATGGAAGCTTTTAAGAAGCTAAACCAATTTCAAACTAAAGTTCCTAAATTAAGCTAATTGATGGCCGAATTCATTCAAGGAAATCAAACCAAATATTGGTTGAATTCTTGAATGAATCTGCCTTATCTTAACATACCGAATCTAGGGGTGTGTTTAGTGGAGCTTATAAGTATTTTTTTATAAGCTAAGTATCTTTTTAGTGTTTGGTAAACTGCTAAAAGTATTTATTTAAAAAGCATAAACTATTTTCTGGGGGAAAATAGAAGTTGGTTTACCCCTACTTTCATAAAAAGTCAAAATAAGATAGCTTTACTTCCAAGCAAATCATTGCCAAACACACCCCTAATATAATTAGAACTAGTCTTACCAATTCTAATCCATTCAAATATAAACTAGTCTTCTAATATTACAATAATTTCAAAATTAACTCTAAATGTGAGCAAATTACCCCGTTAAAAAATCAATAGGAAAAAGAGTATAGTGTTAAGCTCCTCAAAATTCAAGGACCAAAATAAAATAAAATAAACTAAGAAAACTGTAATAAATGATATTTTGATACTTGTATCATCCCCTCCATGATCAAAAAGTTTCTTCCTCGAAACATGAGTGGCCTTCAAAAGTAAATGGAGATAAACGTCACCGGTCATACCTATAAAATCTGGCTAATAAACATTAACTAGTCGCTGACTAGGCAGTAACTGGGTGTTGACTAGGAAAAAACTACTTAAACTCGCGAGAAGAGGACATTTGGCGAGAAAATGAGACAATCTCAACAAATTGATCAACTCACGAGAAATGTGTTGCCTCGCGAGATGAAGAGATGAGGCCTAGAGTTGATCGCGTGAGGTAGACACGCCTTCAGATGTTGCACACGTGAGATGCACATGCTCTGGAGTGAGATCGTGCGTGAAGAAAAAGCACCAAGATTCTTCTTTGCTGGACTCTTCTACGTTTAACTTCTCTTCTCTAAAGTGGGTGCTGGCCTCCGCAGATGCTGCTGGAGATCATTGCTGGAGAAGAAGAAACCTAGAACAAAAGAGCAGCTCACCTTATATGATCGGAACAACAACGGCGATCAGAGTTGCAACAGAAGGCAAGCAGAACGGCGGTCGGTTAGAGATGGAGACAGAGAAGAGCAGCAGAAGTTGGTAGCGACTGTCTGATCCAGGATCCAGGACAAAGATAGGTCATCGGAGCTGAACATGGGTGAAGCCAACGTGGATGTCCGGCGGCGTTGGAAAATATAGGGTTTGTGACTTTTTTTCAATTCAAAAATTAAATACGGATATGAAGTTACCAACTGATATCCCCTTACAATATCAACTGCGCCCAACTAATATGATGGTACGCTCTTATACCAACTGATATGAATCTCCTTGCAAACACTCTGGATGTAGAATTTTTTTAAAAAAAACACTCTTAATGAAGGTTATTCGAAGCACCTTTTTGAATTCAAGAAGACACAGATCAAGTCTAGTCAAGAACACAACTTTATGATCTAAACTAACCCAAGGGCCAAACTCCACTTAACCTTATAGTTGCACAAAATTAACACAAAGAATCTTGTGGTTCTATGCACTAATTTATCATGGAACAAATCTAACGGTTTAACGCTTAATAAGCAAAGATTATGAACTAAACAATATCACAAGAACCCCCTTTAACACCATTTTTTTTGTTCTAGCACCGATTTTTTCGTTAAAAAAAACCGGTGCCTAAGTAACCGATGAAATGGTTTCACCGATTGGAAAAAAACTGGTGCTAAATTCCTACTTTTAGCACCGATTTTTTTGTCAGCACCAATTTTTAAACCGGTGCTAATATGTACCACAACAGCACCGGTTTTCTAGCACCGATTTTTCGTTAGAACCGGTTTTTCAACCTGTGCTAAATTTAGCAATGTTAGCACTAGTTTTTTTGTTAGCACCGGTTTTTTAACTGGTACTAAAATATTTACAACGACTAAAAAAATTCCTTCCTTTGAAAGCGACAGCGCTGCCGCTTTCATAGGAAAGGATTTTTTTTACTCATAAATATTTTAGCATCGGTTTTTCCACCGGTGCTAATATTAGCACCGATAGCACCTGTTTTTTTGTTAGCACCATTTTTTTAACCGGTGCTAAAATATTTACGACGACTAAAAAAAATCCCTTCCTCTGAAAGCGGTGCGCCGCCGCTTTCAGAGGAAGGGAAAAAATCCAAAATTAACAACTTAGTAGGATATTAATTTAATAATAAAATTAACTTCACAAAATTGACAATATAGAAATAAAACCAAAAAAATTATGATACAAAATTAATAATCTATGGGACTAAACATTGCGGCAGAGACCTTGGAGAGGAATCAATCTCACCACCACCGACACGACACCCTCACCCCAGCACAGTAGCAAACCAGCAGTCAACGATTAAGACTCTACACACACGAGAAAATCACAAAAAGACTCTACATACAAAATGACTAAAAGAATTCATAAATGTAGATATTATCGAACCGTGGGTTCTGTGCGTCGAAGGAAAAGGGACAAGGCTTTGAGCGGGAAGACGAGATGCCATGAAAATGCTCAGCTGGAACTCTCATCGGAGAAACCTATGAAAAAAGCTTCGTTTCAGTATAGGTCTTAATTACAACTAAAGTCCGACATTGGAGAAGAAAACCATACCGTTGATATACCCATCATGCTAAGAAAAACTCATGATCCAAAGAACATTGCCGCAACCTCAAATATACCAATTCCAAGTGATAGTACCAAAGCGGTAGAGACTGGAAAAAACATCATCCTTTTATCTATAACAAGTAACACGTATTAGTATCCAATGGATACTCAGGATAGTGATCAGAACTCATTGAATCACATATTAGAAGATAATAAATTCTGGTAACTTACATCGTAAAGTGGCTGTCCATCCACAGTTAGCCATGGGACGTATTTGTGAGGAGGCTGCAGGCTCTTTGTTTGTGCTGCATATACCAATTCAATCTGCACGATTTAAACCTTATAAGTTAGTTGATAACTAGCACTCATTTCATTTCAAATGCACAAAACAGATAACATTGACTAAGAATGCCTGAATGTTTTGAATTCTTCTACTTTTACTTCCAACTCTCAAGCATAACAAACTGATAGATCTAATTCAAAAATTAGTCAAAGTAATTGAGATCTTACCATCTTTAAGAGTCTTCTCTCAAGCTAAAGCAACAATCTTTTTCTTAAGTTTACTATTATTAACATTGAGTATCAACCTCAAATGATCCCAAAATGCAACCCATGGAGAAAAAACAAACACTCCTGTCTGTACAACCATTTCAAGAAATCCATAAATATTTTAAATAGCAATACCAAACTCAGAACCGCATCAAAATTAAATAGCAATAGAAATAAAAGCAGATCATATTAAACAATAAAAAGCTGTATAAATTGCAGGATCAAAGGGCAGTGCATATCGCCCATAGGAGTGATTGGGATATGATCAAATGACGTCAAATAGGGGAACCGAGGAGGAATTTGGAATCAATGTGCAGGGGCTATGTCTGACAAAACATCAAACACCTTAAATGGTACCATATGAAAGTTGTGAAGTGATTGCGAAAAAAATTAACCACACACGCGTATAGAATTTAGAATTTGATACACTAGGGAGTCGAATTTGATAGGAGAAAAGGGGGGAAAATTACAAAAATCATAAAATTAATGAATACTAAAATCTTCAAATCCTTATCTGACAAAAATTTAACAGGGTGTGGGTAGAATACATCAGAAGAAGAAGCAGAGTATACCTCATCAAGATGCTCCCTTGTACCATAAGCATAGACCTGCACCAAAGCCATAAACAAAAATGGGAAGAAGAGATTCAAAGTGGGAAGAAAGAGGATTGAATTTTTGCTGCCGCATGTAGGATGTGTGGAAAACGTGAAGATACAAAGAAATTCTGCACTGAACACTTGTAGAAGAAACCAGAAGGAACCAGAGCTACCTCTTCTTTCCAGCTCTAAACAATGGAAAGAAAGTCAGATTTATGAATCATCAAAGTTATATCCCTCCAAAACTTTATCTATATCAGCCCGAAGAGGCAAAATAAACTCAAGAATACTGATGATTGTATCAATACTTAACAAGCACAAGATCAAACTTATTCACATTCACTTCAAAAGGGGATCAAACAACAATTAAGTTTATGAGGAAAGTTTGCGATAAAAATATATAAGCACCGCACTATCAGGACAAAAATGATGAATTGCGCAAAGAAAGCAAAGCAAATTTCTTCTTCTAACATGTCTACAAGCCCAGAAATCACAACAAAACAAGCAAAATTCAAAAAAAAAGTATAAACCCTAGAAAATTCACCCCCATTTGCACATTTTACCCCAAAATCTCAAACAATTAACAAGTTCTTACCATTTCAGATGAAGCCATGTTTTAGGGGGTGAGCAAACTGGAGTCTGCCACCACCGCCGCCTCGTCCCGCCACTACATCTGCCTCGTGCCACCACTGCCGCTGCCTGGCCTCGCCACCTCACCACCTTTGTTGCCCACGCACCACCACATTGCCGTGTTGCCGCCTCTCTAAAACCCTAGCCTACACAACCCACCCCCGCTGAAGCACGACACCATCGCCACCTGACCTCACCAGCTCATCGATTTCATCGGACGGGCATGTAGATCAGGTCACGACACCCCGCCGCTTGACCTTGTCCCGCCACCACCCCTTTACCTCGTCCCACCACCACCGCCGCCTCATCCCGCCACCACCGCCACCGTATCCCGCCACCACCACCCCTCGTCCCGGATGGTGGCGGATTGGAGATGGGACAGTGACAATGAACCAGAGTTTTACCATGGTAGCTTGAAGACGAAGGGCCAAATGAAGAAAGGAAAAGAGACTAATATATTCATCAATTTTAATTTTATAAGTTAGGTTAGGATTTTTTAAATTTGGCCAGTTTTTTGGGTCAGAGTACACTCATCAACATATAAAAATTTAATTAAAATTTAATTAGGTAGAGATAACTTGATTATGTACAGGTATAAATGTTTAAAAAAAGTAAAATTGATTGTTAGGAATAAAGTTTTAAAATTTTAATTTTAAAAGAAATAAAATTTTAGAGGGTTAGAAAATTAATAAAAGGTTAGTTCAATATGATCCATTAAAAATAAAACTATTAATTTAAATATGAGTAAAAAAATTAGGAAATATGATATATATGTATATATATAAAATAAGGTTTTACCCTTAATTAGTTAAAGTAAACAATTAGTTATTAGTGTTTATACATAGAAAGTCAGGTAAGGGTTGATCGTTGATTAGCTAAAGTCAACCTAGTTATTAGTGTTTCTTTATAGAAAGTCAAGTAAGGGTTGAACATATATTAGTTAAAGCCAACTTTGTTATTAGTGTTTATATATTGAAAGTCAAGTAAAGCTTGACCGTTGATTAGACAAAGTCAACCTAGTTATTAGTGTTTATATATTGAAAGTTGGGTAAAGTTTGACCGTTGATTAGTTAAAGTCAACTTAGTCACTAGTTTTCTATATAGAGAATGTCAAGTAAAGTTAATTGTTGATTAGTTAAAGTCAACTTAGTCACTAATATTTATATATAGAAGTCAAGTAAGGTTTGACCGTTAATTAGTCAAAGTCAAACATTTTTATTAGTATTTATTATATGCTAATTCTAATAAAGTTTGACCGTTAATTAGTTAAAGTCAACTTTCTTATTAGTGTTTATATATTGAAAGTCAAGTAAGGGTTCATCGTTGATTAGTTAAAATCAACTTAGTTACTAGTGTTTACATATAGAAATTCAAGTAAAGTTTGACCGTTGATTAGTTAAAGTCAACTTAGTCACTAGTATTTATATATAGAAAGTCAAGTAAAGTTTGACCGTCGATTAGTCAAAGTCAAACATTTTTATTAGTATTTATTATATACTAATTCAAATAAAGTTTCACCGTTAATTTGTTAAAGTCAACTTTGTTATTAGTGTTTATACATTGAAAGTCAAGTAAGGTTTGACTGTTGATTAGACAAAGTCAAATATTTTTATTAGTATTTATTATATACTAATTCAAATAAAGTTTGACCGTTAATTAGTTAAAGTCAACTTTGTTATTAGTGTTTATATATTGAAAGTCAAGTAAGGTTTGACCGTTGATTAGACAGTCAAATATTTTTATTAGTATTTATCATATACTAATTTAAATAAAGTTTGATCATTAATTAGTTAAGTCAACTTTATTATTAGTATTTATATATTGAAAGTCAAGTAAAGTTTCACCGTTGATTAGACAAAGTCAACCTAGTTATTAGTATCTATATGTTGAAAGTCGAGTAAAGTTTGACCGTTGATTAGTTAAAATCAGCTTAGTCACTAGTCGAAGGTAATGGTAAATAAAAAGAAACCGTGATAGTCTACGGGAGTGGGAACATTATCCCACTCCCTTGATACAATGAGACCTACTAAACTACCCCTGATCTAGGTGGTACAATCAGGTGGCTCAAAAATATACAACTGAAAAGGTCTTCGGTGTTGGGGACCTTGTCCCACTCTGTAAATACATGATACCTACAAAGCTACCCCTGGTCTAGATGTAACCAGGTGGCCCAAAAAGATGCTACCCCAAAAAGATGCTACCCCAAAAAGATGCTACCCCTTTGTGATGACAGGGGCCTGTAGAAATCTTCCGTGAATCTACTGAGGGACGTGAGAACAAACTCAGTAGCCCCTCACTCCATGCAACTTCCATGCAACCGGTTGTGTGAACTGGCTCTTCAGCTGTGGTTTGTTCCCCACGGGTGTCTCCCAAGCCGAGAATGGTGTCGGCCTTCAAGTGAAGCAGTATGTCGTCTTCTCCAGGGAGAGCTGGTACACCGCTTCTACCATGTACACCTCTAAGATGAAGATAAAGAGGTGTTATTAGCCTTCGATAACGATCTCTGGATGAGTGTCGAGGTTTTCTCGATGGGGTTGGGAGCAGATTGACCGTAGTCTGTGTTGCTCCCTAGTGTTCCCGGCCGATAGACCTCCTAATGATGAAGAGACCGGGCATGACTTCTACCGCGCACGCCCCGTTTAACGGTTTTGTAACCGTTCTTTCCATTTTAGGCAAATGGACAGTCTGATGCCATTTTGCACTTTTCAGTGCAGCGCAAGAAAATAGCGCAATCGTCAAATCCAAGTGATACCTAGCAAGGGGTTAATTTACTTGCGTACGCAGAATTAATTAACCCCCTACCCGACCTGCATGGTCATGCAACTACCATAGGAGATTTTTTTTGCCAGATGATGAGAGGACAAAGCACTCGAACACCTTCAACCCTCGAATGCCCCCCGCCGAGCACTCGAGAGCTTCCAACACTAGAATGGCCCCCTCGAGTACTCGAGCATCTCCAGCACTCGAATACCTCAATCTATCTATCCTCGAACCAGCCTTGAGTTCTCAAATCCTCCAGGAGTCGAACACCCTTGAGCACTTGAATGCCTTCCTCGATCTCTCAAGCATCTCCGGGATTTGAATGCCCCACTCGAGTACTCGAACACTTCCAGCACTCGAATGCCATTTTCGAGCAGTCGAATGCCTTCAGCACTCTGTACCTCAATCCAGCTAAACCCCTCGAGATCTCTTCCACCCTCGTACCTTCCTTCCATCCTCGAACCATCCCTCAACTTCCTTTCTAGTAGCAGATTTCACAAAAACAGCCTCTCCCCCATCAGCCCAGATTTTCCTTTAGAACTCCATAAGAATCCATACGTTGGTGTTCATGAGGCAGCAAAATAGATCAGAATTTTGGCATAAAAAAATATAGCACTTGGTCGAAGATTGCAATCAGACCAGCAGAACAAGGCCGGCGAGGGGTTAGCCGGGATTTAAACACAGGTTTTGTCAGAATGAGAGCACCCAAGTGCTATGAGTTGTTATGCCTAATTCATCACTGGTTTGCCGCAACAATTCCACACAATTTTGAAACACAAAACAGAGTTCCATAAATCCGAACCTTTCCACAGCAAGCACAAAATAGTTTTGTACAATTTCCACCAAATAAATCAAAAACAGCATTCCCTGTATTCCACCAAATAAGATTTTGCCCATATTCAAACAGCATTCATCCACCTGAAAATTCCAAAGTTCACAATTTCACAAATCCACACAATTGCAGCCCATATTTAAAGCCACACAAACAGAGTACTGTACGACCAGAAAATCCTCATAATCCACACAAATCCTCCCAAATTCACAGAATTCAGATATGGAGTTGTCAGACAAATCCCTACAGTTCTGCACACAGTGGTCCGCACACAAAACAGAGTTTTGGAGACTTACTTGGGAACTCTCCTCTTCAGCAGCACGGGTTGAGAACCGTATTCTGCGAAGTTCGCCGTCCTCCAAGTTCAAAGGTCTGAGGGCTCCGTTTACTGGGGGTCTTCTTCCTTCTTGTTGCACGTACATCCAAGTCCTAGAATTCCATATTCGAGCTTCAAGAACTGCAAAGCTCTAGACATCTTCCCAGAAAACCCAAAAGGGAGCTACGGGTTTTCGAAAACCAAGACCGAAAAATCCGATCTTCCTCCAGAATCGAACTTCATGGTGGAGAAGTGATTCTTCCTCCAAGGATACCCATATTGAAGGTATGGGTTTTTGGAATTCAAGAGCAAAAGCCAGCTCTTTTACCAAAATTACGAGCTACGGGCTTAAGCGAGAAGCCCAGATCCAGTTTACATGACTTCCGAATAGTGAGAAATACTTCGAATTGGAGCACCTATTATACATTAAAAGAATCCCGGCGAGGATCCCAACATTAATGTCGGACTCCTCGCCGGAGAAGAGGAGATGTGGAAGAGAAGGCTGGCAAAAATCGAACACGGTGAACAGTATTGGATTGCGCCCTATTTTTGCCTCAGAGCTTTCTTAGCTTTGTCACTAGTGTTTCTCAGCTTAGTCACTAGTTGAAGGTAATAGTAAATAAAAAGAAACCGTAAGAGTCTACGGGAGAGGGAACATTGTCCCAATCCCGTGATACAATGAAACCTACTAAACTACCCCTGATCTAGATGGTACAATCAGGTGGCCCAAAAAATACCGTGGGAATGTACGGGAGTGGGGACATTAGCCCACTCCTTTTATACATGTTACCTAAAATACTACCCCTGATCTAAATGTTTCAACCAGGTGACCAAAAGGAGCTAGTCCCGTCGCGATGACCGGGGCCTGTGGAAACCATCCAGGGAAAAATAGTACAACCCGTTGTGGTGACCGGGGCCTGTATAAGCCATCCCTGAAAAACAGAGGGGCGGGAGAACAAACTCACTAGCCTCCTCGCTCCATGTTACATCCATGCTACCGGTGGTGTGAACCGGCTCTTGCACCGTGGTTTGCTCCCCACAGGTGTCTTCAACTCCGAGAGTGGTCTCGTTCTTCCAATGAATGAAGTAGTATGACATGTCCTCCTAAAAGGGCTTGCACACCGCTTCTACCATGTACACCTCTAAGATGAAGATAAAGAGGTGTTATTGGCCTTCGATAACGGTCTCTGGATGAGGGCCGAGGCTTTCTCTGTGGGGTTGGGTGCAGTTTGACCATAGTCCGTTGTGCTCCCAAGTGTTCCCCGCGGATAGACCTCCTAGGCATAAAAGACCGGGCATGATTTCTACCGCACACGCCCCGCGTAACGGTTTTGTAACCGTTCTTTCCATTTTAGGTAAAAGGACAGCCTGATGCCATTTTACACTTTTCAGTGCAGCGCAGGCAAATAGCGCAACCGTTAATTCCAAGTGATACCTAGCAAGGGGTTAATTAATTTGTGTACGTGGAATTAATTTACCCCTTACCCAACCTACATGGCCATGCAACTACCATGGGAAATCCTTTCAGCCATATGCAGAAAAGCTGCTGCAAAATTTAAAAAAAAAATTTGCGGACCCCTTCGAGGGTAATACCCCTTCGAGTGCAGAGCCCCTTCGAGGGCATAGCCCCTTCGAGGGTATGACCCCTTCGAGGGTATGACCCCTTTGAGGGTAATACCCCTTCGAGGACAGAGCCCCTTCGAGGGTATGACCCCTTCGAGGGTATGACCCCTTTGAGGGTAATACCCCTTCGAGGACAGAGCCCCTTCGAGGGTATAACCCCTTCGAGGGTATGACCCCTTCGAGGGGATGACCCCTTCGAGGGCATGACCCCTTCGAGGGTATGACCCCTTCGAGGGCAGAGCACCTTCGAGGGCAGAGCACCTTCGAGGGCAGAGCACCTTCGAGGGCAGAGCCCCTTCGAGGGCAGAGCCCCTTCGAGAGTATGACCCCTTCAAGTGCAGAGCCCCTTAGAAGGTATTACACCTTCGAGGGCAGTGCCCCTTCGAGGGTATAGCCCCTTCGATACCTCCAGCACTCGAATGCCCCCCTAGAGCACTCGAACACCTCCAGCACCCGAAAGCCTTCCTCGGGCACTCGAAAACCTTCCTCGAACACTCAAACACCTCCATCACTCGAATGCCTCCATGTAGTACTCGAATACCTTGGACACTCGAATGCCCCCTCGAACCACCATTCTGACCACCTACCCTCGAGGCCTTTAGAATACCGTTCGAAAGTCATTCTGGACTTTCCTCTAACCATCCCTGAACCCTCGAACCATCCTTTAGCCGTCGACCATCCCTCAACCCTCAGACAACCCATCAATCCTCAAACCACCTGCCTCTGCAACCACCCTTTGACTCTCGAACTGTCCTTTGGCCCTCGAACCATCCCTCAGCCCTCGAACCATCCCTCAGCCCTCGAACCACCTGCTTCTCCAACCCTCCTTTGACTGTCGACCATCCTTCAGCCCTCGAGACTGCCAGTTGTTAGCTGACTTGCCAAACCATTGGCCCTCGAGACCTATCGAGCAGCTGGCCCACGAGACCTCTGGAACCACTATGCCTCGTGACCTCTCGAACAGCTTGTCTCTAACTGGTCCTCGAGACCCTTCGATCAACTGGACGATGAGAACTCTCGAACCTCTGGCCCTTCGAGACCCCAAAAAATATTTACCGTTTTCAAAAATATATATAAATAATAATAATTTTTTCCACTTTTCCCTCAAAACTAGTCGGTCCACTGGTTTTTAAGACCTCTCGGGCCAGTGACCCTCGAGACCTCTCGAACCGGTGGCCCTCGAGACCTCTCGAATCGCTGACCCTCGAGACCTCGCGAACCTCTGGACCTCCGGACCTGTCGAACCCGTGGCTCTGGAGACTTCCCGAACTGGTGGTCTTTGAGATCTCTCGAACTAGTGGCCCTCGAGATCTCTCCAACCATTGGCCCTCGAGACCCCTCGAAGCACTTGCCCTGGAGACCTCTCGTACCCCTGGTCCTCGAGACCTATTGAACCGCTGGCTCAGGAAACCTGTCGAACCGCTGGCCCTCGAGATCACTCGAGCCGCTGGCCGTAGGAACCTCTCGAACCTTTGGCTCTCGAGGCCTGACGAACCTCCAGAGCTCGGTACCTGTCAAACCGCTGGCCCTCGTGGTCTCACGAACCCCTGGCACTGAGACCTCTCGAACCCCTGGCGCTCAAGACCTGTTGAACTGCTGGCCCTCGAGACCTCGCGATCCTCTGGTCCTCGAGACCTGGCGAACCTCTGGCCCTGGTGAACCCCTGGCGCTCGAGACCTTTCGAGGTGATGGCCCTCGAGACCTCTCGAACTAGTGGCCCTCGAGATCTCTCAAAATTGTGGCCCTCGAGTCCTCTTGAAGCAGTAGCCCTCGAGACCTGACGAAGCACTAGCCCTCGAGACCTGACGAAGCACTAGTCCTCAAGACCTGACGGACCCCCGGTCCACGAGACCTGACGAGACCTCTCGAACCTTTGACTCTCGAGACCTCATGAGCCTTTGGAGCTCGGTACCTCTCGATCCGGTGGCCCTCGAGGCCTCTCGAACTGGTGGGCCTCGATACCTAACGAACCGATGGCCCTCGATACATCTCGAATCGGTGGCTCTCGAAGCCTCTCGAACCAGTGGCTCTCTAGAATTCTCGAGCTAGTGGCCCTCGAGACCTCTCGAACCACTGGCTCTCGAGACCTCCTAAAGAACTGGTCCTCTAGTCTTCTCGAACAGCTGGCCCTCGAGTCCTCTCGAACAACCGGTCCTTGGAACCTCTCGAACAACTTAGTCACTAGTCGAAGGTAATGGTAAATAAAAAGAAACCGTGAGAGTCTACGGGAATGGGAACATTGTCCCACTCCCGTGATACAATGAAACCTACTAAGCTACCCCTGATCTAGATGGTACAATCAGGTGGCCCAAAAAAATGTTGTGCGAAAGTACGGGAGTGGGAACATTAGCCCACTCCCTTTATACATGTTACCTAAAATACTACCCCTGATCTAAATGTTACAACCAAGTGACCATAAGAAGCTAGTCCCGTCGTGATGACCGGGGTCTGTGGAAACCATCCATGGAAAAATATTACAACCCGTCGTGGTGACCGGGGCCTGTATAAGCCATTCCTGAAAAACAGAGGGGCAGGAGAACAAACTCACTAGCCTCCTCGCTCCATGTTACATCCATGCTACCGGTGGTGTGAACCGGCTCTTGCGCAGTGGTTTGCTCCCCACGGGTGTCTTCAAATCCGAGAGTGGTCTCGGCCTTCCGGTGAATGAAGCAATGCATCCTCTCCGGGTGGAGCTGGTACACCGCTTCTACCATGTACGCCCCTAAGATGATGATAAAGGGGAGTTATTGGCCTTCGGTAACGATCTCTGTGTGGGTGCCGAGGTTTTTTCTTTGGGGATGGGAGCCAGTTGACCGTAGTCGGTGGTGCTCCCAGTTGTCGCAGATATACCTCCTAATGATAAGAGACCGGGGTACAGCTTAGTCACTAGTGTTTCTATATAGAGAGAGTCAAGTAAAGTTTAACCGTTGATTAGTTAAAGTCAACTTAGTCACTAGTATTTATACATAGAAAGTCAAGTAAGGTTTGATCGTTGATTAGACAAAGTCAAATATTTTTATTAGTATTTATTATTTACTAATTCAAATAAAATTTGATCGTTAATTAGTTAAAGTCAACTTTGCTATTAGTGTTTATATATTGAAAGTCAAGTAAGGTTTGACCATTGATTAGACAAAGTCAAACATTTTTATTAGTTTTATTATAGACTAAATTATCTTTTTAGTTCCCTACAAAGTATCTTATACCATGTTTTGGTCCTGTTCCCATTTACAAATCAACCCTTAGACAGTACCCCCACATATTCAAAATGACTTTCTTGGTCCCTAAAGGTGGTTTTTAGTGCAAATATAACCATAACTATTATACAAAAGTGAAAATATAACCCTAAAGTCATTATTTCGGCATTGACTGGCCATTTCTGGCCATTGACCGACCAAAAATGACCAAAATGCTCTTTGGGCTTTAAATGCAAAATCTAAAAGATGTAAAGGCCTCTTGAGCCCTCTGAAACAACCGATGCCTCTTCTGCCCTCTGAAACCACTATCGCCACCATCTCCGCCACCACGCGACCATGCTCCTCCGCCATCGGGCACTGGCAGTGTGGAGGCTTAGAGACAAACTCCACTAATTGAGCCAAACTACTAAGAGCCTTAGCTCAAATCGTGCCAGTCACATCTAAGCAATGCTAGTTCAAGGCTTCCAAGCAATGCTCCTCCTTTTGATTTCCAAACTCTGATCCTAGTGGATTCCTCAAACTCATCATCAATGCTAGAATAAGGTCAACCGCAAGAAGCTTGGATTTCCCTACTCCTTGACTCATCTTCACAACATAATCTACAAACCCAACTTGATTTTCAAACTCAAAAACCTTAACAAGCTTAATTATACACTTAACTGTCAATGCCCAATGGTGGTTAACTAACTTCTTCTTGTCCCCGATTGGGAGGTCGTCCTCGTACCTCTCAAAGTTAATACTTTTAAGCCATGTTGCTTCCTATCTACAATTAAGTAGATAATGGAAAGTCGGGGCCGTCCACGAGAAGAGGGATCTTTTCAAGTGTTTAAACATATATAGGAGAAGACATACTAGACATTTACATTCATATATATATATATATAAAGCATGTCAAAAAGGGGGGTTTTGGTTGGTTTAATCCTAAATTATGAAATTGAAATACAACAACTAGCAAAGCAAGAGAACTGTGTTAATCATGCAACACAAGTAAAGGTACGATGTAAATGATAATTAACGGAGCCTTGGGGGCAATCGATTTCCACTTCCAAACTTCATATAGCTCATTGATTCATTTTCTCATTCAATTACATTTATTTTCTATGGGGAATGTATCATTTCTCATTCAAAGATCAACATTCATTCCTTCTTAAGAGTAGTTTGCAAATACAAACAACGATCATCTACAAACCTTATTGATAATCACCCTAGACAAACAACATCATAGGGGTGTTTCATCAATGACATTCCACCCAAAGGACCATAGGTTTGATAATAACAAGCCTTCTACCAAAGACATGGTCATTGAACCAAACAAAGCATTCATTAGATTAAACTAAGAACAAACAACATTCAAGGTTCAACCTTTCTTTGCATCTATATGAAAAATATGAGAACAAACCACATTAACATACTCATCTAGCAAGGATTACCACACATTATACACAAGAAATTCTAAATCCATGCTCTTGGATTTCCATATCAAATGAGTTAAGAAATTTGCAACTTTCCTAACACCCTAACATTTCAATCTTACAAACATTTAATATACTCTAACAACCCATGGTATAAATGAGATAAAACACAACATTAATGGCATAATAAATGCTCTCCAATAAATGTTCATAAATGAGCAAACATAGAATCTTGCTACATAAGTTTGGAAGCTTCAATCAATTACTCCCAAGAATTAGATTAGCTACAAGAGTTCATACCAATCAATGCTAAACAACCAAACATAATACAAGAGAATTCAAAGATGAAAATGGAATAAACTAGGGTTAAAAACAGTACTGGAAATCGCAGATGATGAAGAATCTGAATGAGAGGAAAGAGAGAGCCAGTTATTGTACAAAAAGGATAAGGTGAAATCCTGGCCACCCGTTGGTCGCGACTCGCGACGGGCTCGTTGTGACTCGCGATGGTCTCACGACGAGGCCATCGCGAGACGTGACGGGTGCCAGAATTTTGCCTTTTTCCTTTTCTTCTTCTTGTGGTATATAATCATCTTCATAACAATTCCTCTCAATTTTCAAGTCTTCAATGGCTACAAAAAAGGTCTTCAATGGCCTCCGGTCTTTATGTCTTCAAAGAAAGTCTTCAAAAGTCTACAAAAGTGTGATCTTCAATGGCCTCCGGTCTTCATTGTCTCCGTGTTCTTCCCTTGTCACGCAAAATCCACTTGGAAGAGGTAAAAGAACATAAATTTGCTCTTACCCCTCCTAAGAGAATTTCAAGGTAAAACACAAACTCTCGATAATAAAAGAGCACAAAAGTGACCCAAAATAATACTAAATTATGCACACAAAATGGACACATCAAGCCTTCCCACACTTGAACCTTACTCGCCCTCGAGTAAGAAAAGATCCAAGCATACGATGGAAATGACATATCCACATCCTAACTACTAATCCCCCAAGTCAATACCTCACAAAACTCTCACTATCACACATCCCAATGTTAAAGTCAAATGAGAAGTTTCCCACAACCCCTATTCCTAAATCTACCCAAACCATATCAACACATCAATTCATTGATATCCCTAAAACATCTCCAAATCCCGAATTGATAATCCCAAATCCAATGATAAAAGGTGAAACTAAAGGTATGTATAAGGTTCAAAACACATGCTCCACTTTATATCAATTATCAACCTAAAAATGAAGTATATTAATGATCAAGAATTTCATAAGTTACTCCGTCTTCTCCTGCTAAATTTTCCACTCCCAAAAGGTCCTCAAAATGTCAAGCTACCCGATCCATCTGTGTGGTCACTGCAACCTTATGACTCCAACGCCGGCAAATGAGTAGACACTTAACGTTTTTCAATTTCTCTCGTTATCTCTCATTTTGCCTAGGAGCCCTTTCGAGTTTCCATCCTAGCCACACATCATGTTTCTTTGGCTCACATCTCACCTTTTTCCACACATTTAACCTCTCATTTTTGCCTAGGTTGCCCTTTCGGGTTTTCAACCTATCCGGCCCCCCAATGTTTCCTAAGTTGCCCTATCGAGTTTTCAACTTAGCGGGATTCTTCTTTTTATTTTTCTTTTTCCTTTTTTTTCTTTTCCCTATTTTTCTTTTTTTAAGAGTATTTTTCACGTGTCTCAAATCCAAAAAGTAGCAAATTGATTTCCAAATGTTAAGGCTAAGAAAAGTATCAAAACCAACATTATCCAAGTACATCAAAAGAAAAATATCCCAAAATAAAAGGGAGAAAATATCCAAAACAAAACGAAAGAGTTATGCAAAAGTATCCAACCCTAATCACCTCAAAATAATAGATACCCCTCCCTATACTTAAAACACTAAATTTCCATCAATGTAGACTATAGGGCAAAAACGTACAAAGCAAAGTATGGAAAGGGTAGAGATGTGGTGCTCACAAAATCAATGTTGTGATGAAGAAGGGTCACCGCCAAAGTAGCGCTGCAAATACTGTGCCAGCCACTCTTTGCTGCTCTGCCTCCTTGCTCTCCACCTCTCTGCTCCCGGATCGAGGCCTGAAACACCACCTGACCGGGACTGCAACTCATGGATGTGAGCTGACAAGTGGTCAATCTCCTCGTCCATATCAATCAATGTCTGGGAGGAAAATACATTGTGCTCCAATATCATGCTATCCTATTGGTGGAATACATCATGCATAGTCTGCATTATCCGCTCGTAGAAGTCCGGTGGAGGCTGGGAATAGTGGGGTGGAGCATCGTCCTCCTGCATGGGCTCTGTCTCTGGTGGAGGCTGTGTGGAGTGTTGTTACTCCTATCGCTCAGAGGGAGGTAGAGTGCTATCATCACGCTGGACAAGAGCTGTGCCGGGGTTACAGAGCTCACGCTGCAAATTATCTCTACATGAGGAGTCCGGTGAAATTGCCAAATCTCCCAGAGGTGTGTCAAATTCTAGCTTTGTCTTGCTCTGCTGAGGAAGTGCCATGAATGTGACCTTCCTCGCACCATACGACTAATGGAAGAGCCCCGTGGTCCATGTGATACTGAGAATCTCAAATCTAACTAGCCTCTCAATGGTGATAAGATAGAACATCCGCCTCCCTAAGCGTGGAAAGTCAGCCGGAGAAACCAATCCCAAGTACTCTGCTAAAAGGCCTATCATGCCTCCAACCATGATCTTCCCCTTGGGTTTTCCTGCCACCTCCACGATTCTCTTCATCCAAAATTCTGCCCACAGCCCATATCCTGGCCCCTCACTCGTTAAGTGCCATAGAAAGTGAATGTCATTGTCTGGGACATTTATCGGCTCCGTGGAGTAAAGTACTGTACCAGCCAAGAGTCGGTGCACATAACGAAGTGCAGAGTGGATAATGGCGCTACTCTTATCGTGGGAGTTCTTCGGCCTTTTATTGATGACATTCCAAAAATGTATGTCATCCTCAATTGATCGCTCCTGGGCCTGTGGGTCCAGCCTGGTCCTATCTCGGCGATGTCAAATCCAAAGGCATCCTCAATCTGCGAGACGGTCAATTGATATATCATCTGAGTGAAAAGCAATGTACCTCTCGCAGGGTTGATCACCCCTCATATTGCTCATACGGATCGTGGATAAGAACTCCAGTGTGTACCTCCAGTAAGAGGGCACACTCCTACTCATAAACCCTTCCATTCCCCTTTTGCGAGGAGGTATCTCACAGGCTGAGTGAGGCCGAGGGCATCTAATGTGGGCACATCAACAAAGCTAGTCTCCTTGAGTCGGCACTTCTCCAGGGCCTCCCACCTCTCCACATAGGACCCGGTGATCTGGGTCAAACCCATGTACCTATCCGTAAGGGGAGGTACAAGGCTCGATTCCGAAGCCGGTGGATGAGGTGGAGGTAGAGCGGTGGTGCGCCCGCCTCAAGGGAGAGCCCCAAGTCTCTTCGTGGGGGCCATATCTAACAATCCAACAAACAAGTCAAACACACAGGAATATGTGTATATGCAATATTGCAAATTCATACTCAATTTTAAACTAGTTTATCATCACAAGAAAAACCAAAATCAAGTCAACTAGTTCAAGTTCTAAACACAATTGCATATACAATCCATACTATGTCCAACAAGCCCATATTCTCAAGTCCATGAAGTTCTCACATAGTTGAAATCAATATGCTATATCTCAAAACCACGGTAGTAGCCACCAATAGTATATTCACAATGTCAACATTCACGTCCCATGGCTAAACTACCCTAAGCAAAATAACATCGCAAAGCACAACAGTTTATCCAAAAAAAAACCATGTTGAATCAAGGGTCAACATGCCTCCTATCTAGCATAAGTCGCAATATGTTCTCAGCCACAACAACACAAATGCATACAATCCCAACTCAAACAAGCACAACACAACCCAAACTGCAACCACAAAATATGCACACAATACCCAACAAATTGAATTACGGACACAATTTATTCATCAAAATCAACCACTATCCAACGATTCAATTTCCTAAGGCATCACACATAATCTACACAATATCCATAACAATAATAGAGTAGACATTCGTCATCACAATTCAAGCTCAATAAAGTGAAGAAATGTACCACCAAGATGCGTAGGAAGAAGAAAAGAGGAAGCCCACAATCAATTCGGAATTGAATTGCTCAAAGTGACAAAACCCCCAAATTCTAGGGTTTGTGTTCTTCAAAGATTTTTTTCCAATTTGTGGGTGCAAGTTGGGAAGAAAAGAAAGTGGTATGGAGTGGTGGTCGTGAGTGGTGGAGGCAGCAGTGGCGAGTGGCAGCGGCGGCTGTGGTGGCGAGCAGTAGCGGCGAGCAGCGGTACTTGTGGAGAAGATGAAAGAGTAATGGGAGAAGATGAAAGATTGTGGATGTGTTAGTGGCAAAATGGGTTTAGCCCATCTTTTTAATGCATATTCGTACGACTGTTGCGACTCACGACATGTTCGTCGTGACTCGCGACGGGTGGTCTCGAGGGGCATCAGGTTTGATAAGGCTCGAGGATGAACGATCACACCTCGAGAGCTCGAGGCTTCGAGGTCTCGAGAGGCTAGTCTCGAGAGCTGGCCTTGAGAGAATGATTGACTTTAGGTTTGGCTTGAGTCGAGGCCTTGATACCTTGAGGTCTCGAGGGGGTATATCTCAAAGAGGTGGTCTCGAAAGGCTAGTGGCCTCGAGGTCTCGAGGGGCTAGTGGACGAATGGTCTCGAGGGGTGGCTTTGAGGTCTCGAGGGGCAAGTGAAGGAATGGTCTCAAGGGGGTGGCTTCAAGGTCTCGAGGGGCTAGTGAAGGAATGGTCTCGAGGGGTGGCTTCGAGGTCTCGAATGGTTTGTGTCTCTAGGTCTCGAATGGTTTGGTGCCTCGAGGGAAGAGTCACAAGGGAATGGATTCGAGGGCTAGTGGCCTCAAGGTCTCCAGGGCTTGTGGCCTCGAGGTCTCAAGGGTTTATGGTCTCGAGGGAATGATGGACTTAAGGTTTGGCTCGAGGGTTCAGGTTTTCAAGGTCTCGAAGGGGTGGTGATGTCTCGAAGGGGTTGGCTTGAGTCGAGGCTTTGCTACCTCGAGGACTCAAGGGGGTACACTTCGAGGGCTCGCAATGAAGCCCTAGCGAGGCCATCGCGGCTCACGAAAAGTGGAGTTCGAGACTTCCATTTCAACATAAGATTTCTGAGCCCATTGCAACTCGCAACGATGTGGTCGCGACTCGCGACGAGGCCTCGCGAGGTCATCGCGACTCGCAGAAAGTGGCATCCAAGGGCTGAAATTTACCCAAAAATTTATAAGCCTGTCGCGACTTGCGATGATGTGGTTGTGACTCATGACGAGGCCTTGCGAGGTCATCATGAATCACGGAAAGTGGCATCTGAGGGCTGAAATTTTACCCTAAATTACTGAGCCCGTCGCGACTCGCGACGGGTACTAACCTGGTACTTAGAAAAAAATTTCTGATTCTTTCTTTTGTCCAAGTTTTTCCTTCTTGACTCTTAGCATTTCCCAATTCAAAAGTCCAATGCCTTGGCTTCATAATTGCTACAAAATCATGGAGAAAGTAACTCATGAAAAGCATAAAGCAAAAAAATGAAGCTTTATGATAAAAATTCAAAACCAAACAACATCAAGAGAAAGTCACGAATGACGATCCAGATGATCAAAACCAAGTTTATTTAACGTCGTCGACACAACTTACTCCCCTTCTTGGAGTTTACTCACAAAATAAACCAAGATGATCGGTCCCTTTTCCTCGGTTAGGGCCAAAACAATCGAGATTCGTATTGTTCCCCAACAAAACCTCCTTCAGGTACCTTAGGGCTTCTTCACGTTCCCTTCACATCCTAACAACTTACCTTTTTGTTCCATGGTGATCTCAAGTACGTAAGCATTCGGGGGTAGCTCTCCTTCTCCAAGGGATGAACATTTAAGAGCTTTCGGTGGTGGTTTTCACTCTTCCACTGAAGTCTTCTCAAGAGAATGAGGGAAAAACACCCTTACTGGCTTACCCGCGGATACATGAAAAGAGTCAAATGATGTGCCCCTAAGAGTGCATTCGTTGTTGCTTTCCTTCAAGTTAGTACTAATAACATTTGAAATCAAGTTATCATTCAAAACATCATTTATGGAAATATTTAAGGAACTACAGTTTCTGGGCTCAATTTCATCTTGCCCTTCGTCATCAATAACACGAACAGTTTGGCAAGAATGATATCTACTAGGGAGATCAATAGAATTATTAGTGTCAAATTCTACCCTCCACCCCTTAAATTCCATGGTTAATGTTCCTTTATGCACATCAATTATGATTCTTGAAGTTTTTAGAAATGACCTTCCTAAAAGGATAGGTTTAGAGCTACTGTCACCTCCCATCTCAAGAACATAAAAGTCAGCGGGGAATGTTAAAGAATCCACTTTCACCAATACATCCGTCACAATGCCTTTCGGGTATATGCTAGAGTGATCGGCTAGTTGGATAACAACCCCGGTTTTGTGCAAAGTGCCTAGATTTAGACTTTCATACAAGGAATATGGGATTACATTGATTGAAGCACCTAAGTCTAACATGGCCTTGTTAACACATTTTCCTCCTATCTCACAAGGGATTGCAAACATTCCCGGATCATCACATTTAGGGGGCATCTCAGTATCAAACACAGCGGAGACATATTCACTCTTCACACACTTTTTCTTACTCTTCAATTGTTGTTTCCTATTGATGGTACACAATTCTTTAAGAAATTTATCATACCTAGGAACTTGATTTAGAGCAGTTAAGAGTGGGATATTTACCTCGCATCTACGAAAGACTTCGTAGATGTCCTTGGTGTCCTGCTTGGTTCTCCTATCCTTTAGTGCCTCTAAAAATGGTGGTTCCGGCATATAGATAGGGATCTCCTCCCCTCTCGATTTCTTGTGAGTTGGGGATGAGGTTTCAGGATTTGATCCCGGTCTTGGCACAAATGTCCCCAACTCTGTTTCTTCTCCTTGGCTCTCCTTGGTCAACTTCTCTGCCTTCTTCTCATGATCTTCTTCTTTCTTAACCTTCCGCTCAACAACAACCCTTGCTTGGGGCTCCTTCACTTCCCTTCCACTTCTCAATGAGATTGCACTCACATTTTATCGAGGATTAATTTCCGGTTGAGAGGGAAGTTTGCCTTTTTCCCGGGCCTCCATTCGATTCACCACTTGAGCTATTTGGCTCACTTCGGTTTCCAAGTTCTTGATGCTTGCTTTGTCTTCATCTTAGAATTTTTCACTTTTCTCCACACACATGCCTAACCAGTGAATGGCATGCATCACCTCATCCTTTGTTAGCCTCGAGCTCTCCTCTTGGTCTCAGGGTTTGTCTTGGAGCCTTTGGAATTGTTGTTGAGGTGGCCTATATTGTTGTTGAGAGGGGCGATATGGTTGAGGATTTTGGCTCCCTTGAGGGTTTCCATACCAGAGGTTTAGGTTATCACGATTTCCTGAATTGTACGGCCGGTTTTGGTACCCTTGGCCACCTTGATACCCCTTGGTTGCCTTGGTATCCTTGATTCCCTTGATACCCCATGGCACTCACCTCTTCGACGTAGTCTTTTTGCAAAGTAGGGAAAGTGTCCGTAGGGTGCGCCGAGTAACAAATTTCACATTATTTAACATGTGGCGCATTTCTGGGCGTTGTCATCAAAGATTTCACCATGGATGCAAGAGCTGAAACTTGATCCTCTAGCTTCCCACTAATGGAAGAGTTACTCGCGTGCATTGGATTTCTCCTTCTCAAATCGGCCCTTGAGCTAAAGTTTCGTGATTCTTCCGCTAGCTCCTCGTACAATTGCATTGCCTCAGATGAAGTTTTGTTCCCGAGGGTGTCACCACAAAAACTTCTAACAAACCTTTGGTCCTCATCAAGAAGGCCATTGTAGAAGTAATAAACCAAATCCCCCTCCGAATAACCGTGATAAGGGCAACTTGCAAGAAGCTTCTTGAACCTTTCCCAATAATCGAAGAGAGATTCTTCATGCCATTGGAGGATGTTACTTATGTCCTTCTTCAAGGCGGCGGATCTAGAGGCCGGAAAGTATTTGGCTAGAAATTTTGTCATATCAAGCCAACTCTTAATGCTCTTGGGCGGTAGGTAGTGGAGCCAATCTCTTGCACCATCCCTCAGTGTGAACGGGAATTCCTTCAACTTATAAAAATGTTCATCCACTCCATGGGGGACCGTACCACCACACAAGAAGTGAAACTCAGTGAGGTGTTTGTTAGCATTCCCCCCTTGCGTACCAAGGAAGACGGACAGCATATTGATGAACCCGGTCTTTAGCTCAAAATGCCCGTTCGGACCAACCACGGGATACTCGATGCACACTGGTTGTTGATCGAGGTTGGGGGCCATGATGTCTCTCAATAAAGGCTGCCTCAAAGAGATTTCTATTTGGTGGAGAGGAATGGCTCGCCCTTAGAGAGGAGGATGGTGAGGTTCCCCTCTCGGATGCTCATCTTCGTGCTCGATTCGATGTTCCATTGATGAAGATGTATCCGCAAAATGGTCACTAGAAGGGGTGTTATTCACACTTTCCAAAGAAAGACTCCTAGCCCTTCTCAAATTCAACTCCAACTCGGGGTCGTATTGTAGGGATTCTTGTGAAGAGGATCGCGTGCGAACCATACACCAAGAACTTGAACAATACGTCTCAAAGCCAAGCGAAAATGGAAAATCAACTAAGAAATCAAAATAAAAACCAAACTAACAAATATTCACAAATAGCATATAATCACACATAATATGCCCAAATACTTAAAAATAAACGCCTCTTCCCCGGCAGCGGCGCCAAAATTTGGGAGGTCGTCGCCGTACTTCTCAAATTTAATACTTTTAAGCCCTCTTGCTTCCTATCTACAATTAATTAGATAATGGTCCTAATGTATTGGCCGGTATGCTGAATGATATAACGGGTGTATCGTCAAGCCAAGCTCATCTGTGTGCGAATTAAGTGCGAATTGCCCAAAACGCAAGTTCCACTGTCATTTTCTTCCTTCTCCTCTTTCATTCTTCACGCTCTTTCCACTGATAACGGTCGGATTTAGACCTCTGGCCACTGATCATGGCGGCTCCTCCGCCTGGCCATAGTGGAAACGCTACGGCCAAGTCCTTCCTTCAAGCTCTAGGAACTCGTCAAGCTCCACTGCAGGCATCACTCCCTTCCAATCCTGAAATTGTTCCCAAAACTCATTACAAAGGGGAAATAGCTTGCTTAGTCTCTCGACAAGATGCAGAACGTTTGGCCTCGCATTACCAGAATGCGCTGGTGGGAAAATTTGCCAGAGGAAAGCCGCCAATGTCGGTACTAAATGACGCCTTCAAATCGGTGGGATTCAAGGGTAATTTTCAAATTGGTTCTATCGACTACAGACATATTCTCATCCGATTCCAGGAAAAGGAGGATTATCAGAGATTATGGATTAAAGGTCATTGGATTCTCGATCAAGCCCCAATGAAAGTGCTAAAATGGACTACGGACTTCTCCCCGGAAGCTGAGTCTTCCATCGTTCCGGTATGGGTTTCCATTCCGTCTGTTCCTATCTATTTCTATAATATTGCAATGATTCAATCAATGGGAAATCAGATAGGAACTTTTATTAAGATGGACGCAGCTACTGCTGCCCTTACTAGGCCTTCGGTAGTTAAAATGTGCGTTGAGATTGATCTGAAAAATAAGCTTCCAGTATATATTAGGGTGGGAATTGAGGAAGATGGGATTGAGTTCAATGTAGTTAAGCTGCCTCTAGAATTTGAGGATATTCCTCTGTACTGCCATCTCTGTAAAACTATAGGTCATGATGATAATCAATGTGTTCACCTTCACCCTGAACTTAAGAGATCTAAAGCTAATAGGATTGACAAGACAACAAATCCTGAGGGTGATCAGTTTGTGCAAGAGAAAGCTTCTGGAATAAGCTCTGCTGTGGAGTTGGCTAATTTACAATCTGGAACTAATAGGGCTGGGAGTTCGGGCTTAACTGTGTCAGATAAACAAGGTCCAAGGATCACAAAGACCTTTAAATATGTGCCAAAACAGAAAGTTGTCATTAATGCAATCAGTGAGGGGATTAGTGTTCCTGAGGTTTTAGCTGTAAAAAATAAAGTTGGATCACTGGATACAGCAGTTTCCGATACCCCTATGCAGAGTGAAAATCTGGAAAACATAAACACATCTCTACCCAATGAGCATGAATCTGAGGCTGAGGGGCAGACTGCCACCTGTTCGGATTTGATCCCTGGGGTAACTGGAACCAGTGATATTGTTCCAATCATGGGATCACCATCAAAACACCCTCAGTCTGCTCCTCCTCTTCCTAAATCCAAAAGAAGCTTTGCTAAGGATGACATCACGATTAAAAGAGGTAAATCTTTCTCTCCTTTAAATACTATCATTGCTGCTAAAAACTTTCTCTTCTCTCAGCAGAAACATAAACATAATAGATTCCTCCCACTTGAGGACAATGATGGTTCTAATGAGGACATCCCCAAAGATAATCCTGACATCTCTGAGGATTTTGAGCATAGGATTAATGATACTCTGAATGCCTCTCCTTCAGCCATTTCTGATTCTCATATCATTCAGGCTAGGCAGGTAAGTC
The DNA here is from genome assembly GCA_037428765.1 of Rubia yunnanensis. NCBI lineage: Eukaryota > Viridiplantae > Streptophyta > Magnoliopsida > Gentianales > Rubiaceae > Rubia > Rubia yunnanensis. The sequence goes on from CM075062.1 coordinate 76,238,125, forward strand.
CTTCTAACTCTCACCTCAATTTAGTTAAGCAAAAAAGGGATAGTCAGCCGGATATTGATCCTAAGCATAGGAATGAAACATATCTAACTCAATTGAACACTATCATGACTAGATCAAAAAGTGCCAATAATGTTTTAATATGAATAATACAACCCTCAAGATAAAATTTCTAGTTTGGAACCTAAGAGGAATGGATACCTCCATGCTCAGACTACAAAACCTTATTATTAGGCATAAGTTTGATCTCATTTGCCTAATTGAACCGAAACATGATAATCTGCAATGTGAATCCTACAGGAATTTGCTACATTTTGATAATTGCATGTATGCCATGAATGGACAGATTTGGTTATTTTGGAATTCGCCAATTAATCTTACTGTCAAATATGATAATTTGCAATTTCTTGCTGTCTCTTTGTATAGCCTTACTCTAAATAAGACTATGGATGCCTTCTTTGTGTATGGTCTTAGAACTAGAGATGGGAGGAAATCCCTATGGTCGGATATACAGGCTTCTACCTATTCTGATACTATTTTCATTGGTGATTTTAATGCTATAACTTCGGTTCATGAATATAAAGGCCCCTCCACCCCTAATTCTGGAAGTATAAAGGACTTCAACAAATTCATAAATAGATTGGCTTTAGAGGAAATAAATACGGTAGGCAATTTATTTACATGGAGTAATAATCGGTTGAGGAATCCTACCAATCAAAGATTAGATAGAGGGCTGTGTAATGCGGCATGGTCATCTTCTTTTCCCTTTTCTTCTGTTCAAATTTTAAACAGAACTTCCTCGGATCATAGTCCACTGCTACTATCTATAGGAAGTGATATTCCTTCATCCCTTAGGCCTTTTAGATTCCTGAACACTTGGTTTAAAAGGGAAGTCTTTATGAGTATAATCAAGAATGATTGGGAAGTTCCTATGCAATACTCTGGAATGCTAGGTTTCTGTCTCAAACTATCAAGGTTGAAAAAGGCTTTAAAAATTTGGAATAAAGATTACTTTGGTAATATTCATGATAATGTTATACTGGCTGAAAGGGAAGTTTTAATCCAGGAACAAACATATGATCAAAATCCCAGTGATACAAACTGTTTAAATCTTAAGGAAGCAAAAGCTAAGCTAGTTAGATCACTGGTTGAACAGAAAAGCTTCTGGAAAAATAAAGATAAGATTAAATGGTTAAAGGAGGGTGACAACAACACAAGCTTTTTCCACAATTCAGTAAAAGAAAAAAAAGGCAGATTAAGGATAACAAAGATTAAAGGTTCTAATGGTTTATAGTTAGACAATGTTCAAGACATTGAGACAGAAGCCATCCAGTACTATAAAATCCTATTAACTGATGACAGCTCCTCGGCCTCAAACCTTTTCAAAAACCATTTTCTCAGTCAGATCCCCCGGTGTGTCTCTCAGCAGGATAATGAAAAACTTTTGCTCCCGGTTACAATGTCAGAACTTAAGCATATAGTTCTTGGCCTGAATAAACAGAGTAGTCCTGGGCCAGATGGGTTTACAGCAAAATTTTATATTAAAAGTTGGGATATTATTTCTGCCGATCTACTTGATGCTGTACAGGATTTTATGAATGGGAATAATATCCCCAAAGGTTTCAGTAGCACATGGATTAAAATCATTCCTAAAAAGAAAATTCCTTTTTCTTTTGATGATTTCAGGCCAATAAGTCTCTCTAATGTAATTAATAAGATTTGTTCAAAGATAATAATGGAGAGACTCAAACTTTTTAATGACTAATCTTATTTCCCCACATTAGACTGCATTCTTAAAAGGTCGAGATTTATCGGATAATGTCATTTACTTACAAGAAATTATAAGATTTTTAGACAGAAAACATGGACAACCAAACTGCATTGTTAAATTAGACCTTCAGAAGGCTTTTGATAGGGTTAGGTGGTCTTTCCTATACAGTGTTCTTCACAAATTTGGTTTTCATGCAAGATTTCTTTTTCCAATGATGAACAATCTATCTCAGGCTTGGTTTTCTGTCTTGATAAATGGCAAACCAGTTGGTTTTTTTCAGTCTAGTAGGGGCATTAAACAGGGTGACCCCCTTTCCCCATTCCTTTTTAATATCTTCTCAGAGGCTTTCACTAGGAGTTTAGTGTTCATATTCAGTACAGGTAAACTGGCATTCTATGATCTCCCAGGTAAAGCTATTCCAATTTCTCATTTATCTTATGCGGATGACACAGTTGTGTTTTTAAAGACTGAAAATAAGACCTTAATCAGATTTAAAGCTTTCCTATCTACTTTTGAGGATGTTACTGGTCAGCATATAAACTATGGTAAAAGTGAGATATACATTGGGAAGCATGCATCTGTGCATAAAGTTCACAACATAAAAAGGATCTTGGGTATGAAAATTGGTATCATGCCTTTCACATACTTGGGGGTACCTATCTTTACAGGCCTTGCCCACAAGTGTTATTTTCAGCCACTAATTGAGCAAATAGATAACAGGATCAATAACTGGAAAAATAAATGGTTATCTATGGGAGGGAAAATGACACTGATCAAATCTTGCATTTTTTCTATTCCTCAGCATATATGGTCAGTTTTAAAACCTAGCAAGAAGGTGGTTTCCATAATTGAAAAGAAAATGAGCAGGTTTTTCTGGGGATATACTGATCAGAAGCCAAATAGAACCTGGAAAAAATGGGAATCACTTTGTTTTCCAATTAGCCAGAATGGGCTAGGTTTTAGATCTATTAATTCAATCATTGATACATGCTCTGTTAAGTTATGGTGGAAATACCAAAAGGCAGAAGCTCCATGGATACATGCTCTGTTAAGTTATGGTGGAAATACCAAAAGGCAGAAGCTCCATGGACTATTTTTATTGAATCCCTGCCCCCCTCTTACAAAACATCCCCAAATTGGAAAAGAATTTGTAGTGTTAATGCTTGGGCAGAGTCCAATTCCAGGGTGATTCTGGGGAAGGGTTCCTGTAATTTTTAGACCTCCAATTGGCTAGGTTTAAAGCCTATTATGGATTACTGCCTCCCTGGTCAGGTGGATATTCCAGAGAATTGCACAGTGGCAGAGTTCATTGACAACAAACAAAATTTTATTACGAAACTTTACCCCATACTCCCAACTGAAATCATCTCTCTTTTGCAGGTCTCTAAACTCCAACCACACAGGAATGACAGGCTAATATGGAAACCTGGACCTAGAGGAGATTTCTCCTTCAAATCCACATATCTCCTTCTTAGTCCACGGTCAGGTAGTATTGCTTCGATTAAATTCTTCTGGTGTGATAGAATTGAAAAGAAAATATCAGTTTTCATGTGGAAACTTATCAATTCTTATTTACCTTTTGATAATGTTTTACAGAGACTGACTATTTGCTTACCTTCTAAATGTGGTATGTGCTGCAATCATGTTGATTCTCTAGACCATTTTTTTAACTCATGCACTTTCACAACTCTGGTTTGGAAGAACATTCACTCTTATATGGGTATCACAGACAAACCTTTTCCTTCTATTTGGGAAAGAGTATCTTTTTATCTAACCTATCAAGGTTTAAGCTCTTTGCACACTACACTGATTAGGAATGCTTCTCTAATTACACTCTGGAATCTATGGAAAATGAGAAATGCATGTATGTATGATGCGGTGGTCCCTAGTACAGTCACAGTCCTTAATCGGATTAGGGATCATATTTTCTACTCCTTCACCTCCAAACCAGTATACATTTCTTCTGCTTTTAACTATGACATTGCAAACCATTCCTTTCTGCCACTGATAAAAACTGCCCCAAAACCAAAGATCTTCAAGATTGCATGGAAAAAACCTGATGAGGGATATAAGTTTAATGTAGATGCTGCTTGGAATACTCAAGAGGATGTGTGTGGTCTAGGACTGATCATTAGGGATTCCAGGGGTATTTTCATCTCGGCTCACACTAAATTCACTCATGCTAGTTCTCCCTTAGAAGCTGAACTAAAAGCAATTCACTTTGCTGTACAGATTAGTCAGGGATTTTTGTCCCCTATTATTATTGAATCTGATTGCTTAAATGCTACTCTCTATGCTCAATATCCTCTAAAAGCTAATTGGAAAGTGTTTGAACTTTCTGATGAGATTCATCAGTCTCTGGGGGAAACCAGTATACTGCACATCCACCGTGAGGCTAATTTGGTTGCTGATGCATTGGCTAAGGAGTGTTTATCTGCTAGGACTACTTCTCTTTTTAGTAGTTTACAAATGTTACCTCCAATTTTTACAGGCCTTGTTCAGCTAGATAAGGAAGGTTATCCTTCTCTTAGAATTTCCCATTGAATAGATGCTGCTGAGTGTTTTTTCTACTGCATATTTTTGCAGGTAATGGTAATAGCAACTGGATGACAGCATGCAGGAGAAGGGTTCCAAATGGCTTGGCTACTCTCACTGGATCAATGCAAAAAGGTTTACAAAGGCAGAAACCCCTTTGGAAGACAAGATTGGGTGGTAACATCCTTTCCATGCACAGGATGAATGCTGCAGGCTTCTCATGCCCGGGTTCAACTTTCTCCTTCACGGCTTTCACTGCTTCACTGATTACTGCTGAGTCACACTGATCCATACTGACCAAATTGATCCAAATTGATACAATTGTCACATACGGATTGAGGTCATTCCCACTGATACAGCTGCATCCTTCTTATTGCTAATTCATAGCCTTATACTATTAGTAGAGGATAAGCTCCTCAGTCTAAGTGAGGTGACTCTGACTGCATTGTGTTTCGTTAACTCGATTCACTAACAAGTTCGATGATCTCTCACTTAGTCTACTAGTTATTGTAATCCTCTAACTATCATCTACTTTACTTTCATTCTTTTGAAAGCAACAAATATTGCTTCATAAGCCTAATGCTCATCATTGTATATCTTAACTAAGCTTCGACTTCATCTTTCTTTCTGTTTTTATGTTCTTTTCATGGCTTGGGAAGGCCTAATATAATTTCCCCCATCCATGGATGGTTTAATTAAAAAAAAGTAGATAATGGCAAGTCGGGGTTGTCCACGAGAAGAGGGATCTTTTCAAGTGTTTAAACATATATAGAAGAAGACATACTAGGCATTTACATACATAGATACATATATATATGCATGTAAACAAAGGGGGGGGTTTGGTTGGTTTGATCCTAAATTATGAAATTGAAATACAACAACTAGCAAAGCAAGAGAACTATGCTAATCATGCAACACAAGTAAAGGTATGATGTAAATGACAATTAACGGAGCCTTGGGGGCAATCAATTTCCACTTCTAAACTTCATATAGCTTATTGATTAATTCGCTAATTCAATTACATTTATTGTCTATGGGGAATGTATCATTTCTCATTCAAAGATCAACATTCGTTCCTCCGTAAGAGTAGATTGCAAAGACAAACAACGACCATTTACAAAACTTATTGATGATCACCCTAGACAAACAATATGATAGGGGTGTTTCATCAATGGCATTTCACCCAAAGGACCATAGGTTTGATAATAACAAGCCTTCTACCAAAGACATAGTCATTGAACCAAACAAAGCATTCATTATATTAAACTAAGAACAAACAACATTCAAGGTTCAACCTTTCTTTGCATCTATATGACAAATATGAGAACAAACCACATTAACATACTCATCTAGCAAGGATTACCACACATTATACACAAGAAGTTCTAAATCCATGCTCTTGGATTTCCATATCAAATGAGTTAAGAAATTTGCAACTTTCCTAACACCCTAACATTTCAATCTTACAAACATTTCATATACTCAAACAACCCATAGTATAAATGAGATAAAACACAACATTAATGGCATAATAAATGCTCTCCAATAAATGTTCATAAATGAGCAAACATAGAATCTTGCTACATAAGCTTGGAAGCTTCAATCAATTACTCCCAAGAATTAGATTAGCTACAAGAGTTCATACTAATCAATGCTAAACAACCAAACATAATACAAGAGAATTCAAAGATGAAAATTGAATAAACTAGGGTTAAAAACAGTACTGGAAATCACAGATGATGAAGAATCTGAATGAGAAGAAAGAGAGAGCCAGTTATAGTACAAAAAGGATAAGGAGAAATTCTGGCCACCGGTTGGTCGCGAGTCGCGACGGGTGCTAGAATTTTTCCTTGTTTCCTTTTCATATTCTTGCAGTATATAATCATCTTCATAGAAATTATTCTCAATTTTCAAGTCTTCAATGGTCTTCAATGGCCTCCGGTCTTCATGTCTTCGAAGCAAGTCTTCAAAAGTCTTCGAAAGTGTGATCTTCAATGGCCTCCGGTCTTCATTGCCTCCGTGTTCTTCCCTTGTCATGCAAAATCCACTTAGAAGAGGTAAAAGAGCATAAAGTTGCTCTTACCCCTCCTAAGAGAATTTCAAGGTAAAACACAAACTCTCGATAATAAAAGAGCACAAAAGTGACCCGAAATTGTACTAAATTATGCACACAAAATGGACACATCACCGATCCTGATCAGTTCACCGGATTGAACGGATACTTGTCGCCACCATTCCTCCTGCTCCTGCATAAGCTGGGCTAAAGCTCGGACCCAAACCAAACAGCAGACCCGATTCGGATGCGGCAGGCATGGGGTTAGGTCCTTGAGCCAAATCAGGATTTTGCATCATAAACATCGTTGCGGCCGGGAAATGATGGCATTTGGAAACAAAGGGAGAAGGATCGAGGCGGCGCATCGACCTCCTCAACAAATCCGCCGTTACAATCGAGGCAAGAAATTTCATCCTTGTTCCACACCCGAACGAATCGATTGCATCTGCAACACTAATACGACAAAGGCATAGGCATCTGATAAATTACCAAAGAAAACCTAACCCAGATCACAGATCTAGCAAACTCCCACGAAGATCCAACTATCTCCTAACCTTAAACAAAATCAAAAATTACAAAAATCAAAAACCAAAAACCAAAAACCAAAAACCAAATCTGATAAACAAACAAGAAACCAAACACCTATGCTCAGTTGTATCATCTGATCCTACTCTTTGGTTGGAAAATGAAACAAAAAAAACAAAATAACAGTCAAATCTGGGAGAAAGGAATCGGGGTTTAGGGGAGAAAGGATATAACCCTGCACTTTCATCAATGTTTTTTCTATTTTATTTTTATTTTTTACAAAGGGGGAAAAATAGTTTTTTCACTGAATTCCGGCTTTAAACTTCCGGGAATATAACCTAAATATTTGGGGTTATGTTTGCACTTTCAATTGTCGCAGGGTTATATCTATACTTTCGTCAATTATGTAGGGTTATATATGCACTTTGCTCTTATAAATTTTATTGTTTTACAATAAGTTATTTTTTTGTTGACCATACTTGACAAAGAAGAACATTAAAAATTGCTAAATGCATTAATCAAAAGGTAGTAGAATAGGGCTAAATGGCATTCTTTTTCAGTTGACTGGACACTGGGCTGCTCTCATCGGCATTTTCCAAAGACAACATATGGCAACTGATTGTTGTTGTGAGGTCCTCATTCTTCAACATAGGGATTGTTTGTACCAATTGATTATTATTTCATTGCTACTAACTCTGCCTCCTTAATCATGGCAGTTTAACATTTTGTAATAACCAACCAAATAAAACTCCAAAGGATTTTTATACATAAAAGAAATAAAAATTTTGAAAGAAAAAAAGGCAGTGGACGAAAGAGGGGAAAGTTACAACACATAAATGAAAATGAACCAAATGACAACAATACTACTTGCAAATATTTCCATAGAAAACCAAACCAAAGAGACAAAAGCTGATAATCACGTGATAGATGATTCCATACATTATACGACACTCTTATTTCTACCTTCCAAAATAAAACATCAGCTTTGCCCCCAGACTCATGCAGAAGTTGCAGCAGAAATAGAGCCAGATTCAGTAGCCTCCCTCACATGGAACCTCCATTAAAGAAGGTAATCCTAAGAGTCGCAGTCGAGGCGGTGCCACCTCGCAGTAAGAGTTGACCACGTTCTGGACCACGTCGTCGTCTTTCTTCCCCCACTCAATGCGAACCCAGCTGGAGAACGAGTGCATGATTTTTGTGTTGTGTACAGTAGAAGATTGGTCCAATTTGGGGCAGCTTCTGGATTTGGAAGTGGAGGGTTGAGGACGCATTTCCATAATGCGTCCTTCCCTTTTTTGTTTTCAGAATCCAGCCTGTTTTTGTGTCCGGAAATGGTACAATTTTTGTTTGGTTTTTAATGCAACATGGCTGGGCATTTTTTTTGTCCGGAAATAGGTAGCCTTTATTTTATTGTTTCTGAAATCGATTAGAGGACTCGTTTTGGAAACGATTTTATTTTTAGCATCAGTTGGAGGACTCATTTATAAAATAAAATAATGCCTGATTTAGCATTACTTTATTTTTCCCGAAATGATTTTTGTAGCACTCGTGTTGGGGATCGACTCTTCAGATCCGGCGAATTGTTTTTATGAAAGTATTTGTAGGAATCGTTTTTGAAACGACCCATCGGACCTGACAATAATTTGGTTTTTGATGGAAGAATTTAGAGGACTCATTGTTGTTGCATAAAGTAGAAAAGTAGACCAATTTGTGGCTGCTTTTGATTTCGAAAGCAGAGGGTTGAGGACGCATTTCCATAATGCGTCCTCCCCTTTTTTATTTTTTCAGAATTCTCTCCCTTTTTAATTCTCTCCCTCTTTGTTTCCGGAAGTTTGTTCCAATTTTTTTTTGTTTTCGAAAATAGTTAGGATTTATTTTATTATTTCTAAAATCAATTAGAGGACTCATGTGGCATTATTTTATTTTATTTTTCTAATGTGGCATTATTTTATTTTTTCCGAAATGATTTTCGTAGCACTCGTTTTTGAAACGACTCCTCGGAACAGGTGAATTGTTTTTTTGAAATTATTTTTTTTTTGGAAATTATTTAGAGGACTCTATTTTGAAACATAAATATATACATATATATAAATATAAATATAAATATAAATATATAAATATATAAATGAAAAATATATAAAAATATATACATATACGGATAAATATATGTAAAATATATATATATACGGATATATATAAATATATACATAAATATATATATATATATGAATATATATATATATATAAATATATATAAATATGTACACACATGTAAATGTGTGGATGTACACACATATATAAATATAAATATAGTTATAAATATAAATATATACATATATATATATACAAATATACAAATATAAATATAAATAAATATATATATGTATATATATAAATATATATATATATAAATATATACTGATGAGGCCATTTTATGTGGTTATTTTAGGGTTTTTAGGATGTGGATATGTCATTTCCTCTGTGTGCTTGAATCTTTTCTTACTCGAGAGCGAGTAAGGTTTAAGTGTGGGGAGGTTTGATGTGTCCATTTTAGATGGTTATTTTAGGCTTTTTAGGATTAGGTTTTGTGCAATTTTGTGCTCTACATGTGGCATTTTGCCTTGAAATCATCTAAGGAGGGATAAAGGCGGCTTTGACGTTTTTATCACTTTTTAGATGATTTTGTGTGAAAAGGTGATTTGTTTGAAGACTTTGAAGATTTGAAGACTTTGAAGATTTATCTTTGAAGATTTGAAGATTTGAAGACCTTTACATTTGAGCTTTGTGAAGATTTGAAGAAGTGAAGAGATGAAGAAAGGAGAGCAAAGCAACGGATGAATGATGATCCAGGGTTCTCAGAATTTTCCAAGAAGAATCAGCCCTCAAGAGTGGCACCATTGGATTCCTCTTCTCGACAAAATCGACTACAAGAACTCCCGAAACGGATCAACGGTTCACCCGGAGGAAGCAAAACAAAACAGGGCTGGATTTCACTGCTGGTCGCGACTCGCGATGGAACTGGTCGCGAGTCGCGACGACAGCACGAATCCAGCTCTGCAGCAGCGTTTTTTCTCCCCTTTTTCTTCCACTATAAATACCTCTTCACCCCTTCTTCTCCACAGCTTTTGGCCCCTGTTTTGGGCCAAAACCCTAGGTTTTATCTTCTTGTTTTCTTAGTTTCTATGTCTTTTGTTGTTCTAGAGTAGTTTTTGTACTTGGGAGCAAGGATTGAAGCTTCCATTTCTATGTAGTAAGGAGCATTTATATCTATCTATTTGGTGTTTTTGCTATTGTGCTATTATTGTGCTTTGAATGTTAATTGTTGATGCCATTGATATTGTTGAAAGCTTGAATGAAATACTCGTAAATGTGTGGATGTACACACATGTAAATGTGTGGATGTACACACACGTAAATATGTGGATGTACACACACGTAAATGTGTGGATGTACATACATATATATATAAATAAATATATATATATATATATACAAATAAAAAATATATACATATATATAAATAAAAATATATACATATATATAAATATAAATATATACACATATATAAATATAAATAAAGATATATATATATATAAACATATATATAAATATAAATGAAGATATATATAAATATAAAAATAAAAATAAATATAAATATAAATAAAGATATATATATATATAAATAAACATAAATAAACATATATATAAGATATATATAAATATAAATAAATACATATATATAAATATATAAAAATATATAAATATAAATATATATATATATATATAAATAAAGATATATATATATATATATGAATATATATATAAATATATACATACATGTAAATGTGTGGATGTACATACATGTAAATGTGTGGATGTATAAATATAAACATAAATATATACATATATATAAATATAAATATAAAAATAAAAATAAATATAAATATATATATAAATAAATAAGGATATATATAAATATAAATATATATATATAAATAAAGATATATATAAATATAAATAAAGATATATATATATATAAATATATATATATATATATAAATATAAATAAAGATAAATATAAATATAAATATATACATATATATCAATATAAAAATAAAAATAAATATAAATAAGGATATATATAAATATAAATATATACATATATATAAATATAAATAAAGATATATATAAATATAAATATATATAAATATATATATATATATGAATAAATATATGTAAATATATAAATATATTAATATATACATACATGTAAATGTGTGGATGTACATACATGTAAATGTGTGGATGTACATATATATATATATATATAAATATATAT